>JAWMRA010000161.1:38764764-38794792 GCA_035584735.1 Pseudotriccus pelzelni | reverse complement strand
TTCTCTACCCGGGCAGTGATATCTTGCCACAATTCAGCAGCCCAGATGGGTTTACCTCTGTGCTGCCAACTGGTCTTTTTCCATTGGTCTAGCCACACCCACAGAGAGTTTGCTACCATATGTGAGCCCGTGTAGAGGTAGAGCACTGGCCATTTCTCTCGTTCCGTAATATCTAAAGCCAGCTGGATGGCTTTCAGCTCTGCAACATGACTTGATCCTGCTATTCAATCCCGCTGTGTGATCAGAGAGATCCACTGTAGTGGATTTCTGTGGCTGGGTTTTGGTAGCGGGGAGTCTACAGTGGTGGCTTCTGCTGGAAGCTGCTAGAAGCTTCCCCTGTCTGGTGAAGCCAATGCTAGCCGGCTCCAGGACGAACTTCCTGACACCAGCAAGGGCCGAGCCAATTAGGAGTAAGAGTAATGCCTCTGTGATAACATATTTAAGAAAAGAAGATTATTGTGCAGAAGGAATTCAAGCCAGGGAAGAGTGGAGTGAGACCATGTGAATAACAATGTAGACACCAAGGTCAGTGCAGAAAGAGGGGCAGGAGTGCTTCAGACTCCAGAGCTGTGGTCCCTGCAGCCCGTGGTGAAGACCATGGTGGAGCAGGCTGTCCCCTTGCAGCCCGTGGAGGTCCACTGGGTGCAGAGACCCACCTCCAGCCCATGGAGGAGCCCATGCCGGAGCAGGTGGATGCATGAAGGAGGCTGTTACCCCGTGGGAGGCCCAAAATGGAGCAGGGTCCTGCCAGAAACCCGCAGCCTGTGGAGAGGGAAGCCCACACTGGAGTAGGTTTTTCCCGGGTAGGACTTGTGGCCCCTGTGGGGGACCCATGCCGGTACAGCTCATCCATGACGGACTGCACCCCATGGAGGAATGACCCATGGGACAGCAGTTTGAGAAGAACTGATGCCTGAGGGATGGACTCATGCCAGAGAGGTCCATCAAGGACTGTCTCCCATGGGAGGGACCCCACAGGAGAAGGGGAAGGACTCCTCTCTCTGAGCAGCAGCAGAAACAACAACTGACTGTAACCCCCATTCCCCATCCCCCTGCACCACTGTGGGGGAGGAGGGAGAACATGGAAGGAAGGAGGGGTGGAGGGAAGGTGTTTTTAAGACTGTTTTATTTCTCACTCTTTGGCTTTTATCCTGGTAGTAATAAATATAAGTACTATCCCCACTTTGAATTTGTTTTGCCCGTGAAAGTAATCAGTAAGTGACCTCTCCCAGCTCTTATCTCTACTCACGAATCCTTAGCTGTTTTCTTTTTTTCTTTCCTCTGTCCACTTGCAGAGGGAGAGTGAGAGTGGCTTTAGTGGGTACCTGGTATCCAGCCAGGGTCAACCCAATACATCCACTTACTCCATGTGGCATCGGCAGCATGGTGTGTGGAAGGAACTTTCCCTTTCAACATCCAACCCAGCACTGGCAGTCAGAGTGCCAGGACGAGCTGTGCTTGGGTGCCATTCACTTCTGAAGCAGCTCAAACCCCTTCATAAGTTGCCAGGATCGCTTTTTCAGTTGGGTTGTAACATTCTGTATCCTTTGTATCCTCAACTCCAGAACCCCAGGGGTTGTCCTCGAGTCTTCCTGGGAACTTTTTGCCAGAGACTCCAGGAAGGACCATTCTTCATGGCTGCAGTGTAGAACACATTTTTTACATCTTGTCGTGTCCTGACTGTCCCAAGGGCTACTGCATGAACAATCTCCTGTTTAATTTGTTCAAAAGCTTGTTGTTTTTCAGGACCCCACTTAAAATTGTTCTTCTTCCAGGTTAAACGATAGAAAGGGCTTACAATCTGACTAATCTGGAATATGCATCCTCCAAAAACACACAGCACCTAGGAAAGCCTGTGTTTCCTTCTTGCTGGTTGGTGGGGACAGTGGTGGGTTGATCTTGGTTGGATGCCAGGTGCCCACCCAGCCACTCTATCACTCCCCTTCCCAGCCCGACAGGGGAGAGAGTAAGGCAGAAACAACCCATGGGTTGGGATAATGCCTCACGTTGGGCACCATTTGAAGTGCATTAAATCATTATCCCAGCGGGGGGAGAGGGACACAGCATGGACTCAGTAAGAGAGGAGAGATGGAATAACTTTATTGACAGGATGCAGCCTTTTATAAGTTTACACAACCACAAAACCATTCCTTATATGGCAAAACCTGTGACCACAGCATTTGATTGGCTGCTGTTGTTACCTGGGGACAGGGCAGGCTTGGGATGGCAGCTCCTAGCAGCTCCATTCCTGTGATGAGCTGCTCTATGCTCAGCTTAGCCCGAAGCCTGCTGTTAAGGTTTGGTTCTTTCCCCCAGGCCTTTAGCCTGTCTAATTCCCACAAATCCCCCTTTTTATTTACTTTTTAAAGACCTGTTTTATCTATGAAACATTATAAACATTTCAAAACTTATGGTATAAAATTATACAGACAAAAGAACCCTAACTGCAATTAACTGTTTTAACTTTTTAACTGACTATTTACCCTCATCCCTTAACCCAAAAAGGTTGAGCCTTTCATCAGGCACACGAGGAATCCAGCCATCCCCATAGTCTCTTATTATTGGAATAATTGTCCCCTATTCCACTGAAGGATTTCGTGATGTGTCTGGTGCTTTTGGGATTTGTTATCTGTCCTTTGTCCTTTTGTCAGTCCGGCTCTCCAACCAGGCAGGTCCTGAACACCATAGCAAGCTGCAAGTCACGTGAATGGCTGTGGCATTTGACCCATCTTGTAGGCATATATCTTGGACTCGAACCTGTGGAAATACAAGTATACCTTCTTCCCCATGTTATTAAGAGAAAAGGTTTTTCCCTGATTTATTTTGCAAGTTGTTTAATTATTTTCTTGAGGGTTCCAGCAATTAAAATTTTCATTTTTTATACATAGCAGGTTTTTCTAACACATTCCTATTGGTTTAGCCCCTAACTCCCCCCTTTTTGTTTTTGCAGCTGATGCCTTAGAGTTTTGATTTTTTAAATTTTGTAGATTTTAGAAGTAGTTATATAGTGAATGTAGATTTGAAAGTAGCAGCACATTATCCCTTACCCTTTAACAGAGCAATTACACATAGCCAACCCTGTTACCCATTCCCATATCAATCCCCCTAAATTCCATTAGCCTGTTTAGTCTCATTTTCAAGGTAGAATTGTAAAGAACACCCTAAAATCTGCGCAAGAAGATATAGCCATAGACACAATGACCTTCAGGCCTAGAGATTTGGAAAGCCTCCAAGAACAGCACGTGCTCCAAGGAAGATGAAGATGAGGAAGAGGGGGTCCCAAAACTCCCCCAGACTCAATTCCCGAAAGGCGTGTCGGGGTGCAGAACCGGGATGATGGCCAGATGGGGATTGGGTGGAAATCATTATAAAAATGGTAAACACCTGTGTTCGGGAGCACGCGGTGGTGGTATTCCTGGAAGTCTGGAGGCTCATTAAAGCCTTTTTGTATCCTTATCTTACCTCCTACCTTATTTGGCCTGGAGGTTTTTTTCTCTGCAGCCTATTGACGGAGGGGCTCGGGTACAAATGCACACGATCTATGACATCTGCAAAATGTCCGCTTTATTAACAGAGTTGTGACTTTTTATAGTGTCTTCACACAGTGTCCCATGATGAGATGCATACAATCGGTTACAGGGTTCTGTCCAGATGTAAACATACATTACAAATGTACTTTTAATTGGTTTATAACAGGTATCTAGTCAGAATGAGATAATTATTTACTTTATCAAATCCCACCTTTTTGGCACTAATTTGCTTTTGTTCTAGCTAGGAGACTCGCAGTCATCTTGACAATTACAGTTTACAGTGCCTATAAAGCTATATTAAAGCAAAGTTTATAAAACTACAGAACGCAATATAAATTGCTCATATTTGCATCATGTTCCTTCCACAGATCAGTCTTATTGTTGCTTAGTCTTTACTTCAAACAAACATATTTAAACATATACTTCTGTGTGCATATGCAGCCTTTTCTGATAGAGGTTTTCTCTTACATATTTTTTCTTCCTGGTTCTATCAACTGAATTGATGAAAACATGGAAGTGCTTCAGATTCATAACATCCACTCTTTTCTACTTACAGGTTTTTATAATAAATTCTTCAAATATATTCTTTCTTGAACCTGCAAATGAAATTAAAGCCCTGCTGGATGAACACACTGATATGTGTAAACGCATTCTTAATATCTACCGCCACATGGTAGTCCAAGTGACTATGGATAAGAAGACATGGTAAAATGCTAATGCTTTTATCCAAGATTATTAGTTCACAAGATAAATGTGAAAATTTACTTGGTAGTAAACACAGTAGAGTGGTATTTGCTATGTGAACCAGTTTCTCTGAATCAGTAAATATATGAATATCACAGACAACTTAGAAAAGGGGTGGAGGATGTTAGGTGTTTTGTTAAAGCCTGTAGTGAGCTCCTAGTTAATTTGAGGTAGCTTAGCCTCTGAAAAAAGAAGTGGGGATTTATAGGCTGCTGTTAAGGAGCTACTGATGTTTTTTTCCAGGGCATTTTGCTCATGGATTAAAGTGCTAAAGTATGGAAACATATATGAACCTTCACAGCCTTATTTAAAAATAAACAAAAAATACTCAGAGAAGTTTGGATAACTGTTATAATCAGATGTGTGTTGTTCTTGACCTGTAATTGTGTACAGCATTCTGTGTACTGTGTAACTGTTTTATTCCTTTCCAGTGCTTAAGATACCTAGCAGGTACAAGGGACCTTGCTTTCAAAACAGTTTCTATTATTTCACACTTCTTTAAATTTCTGTTATTTCCTACTCCTTTAGTTGCCTGTAATGAGGTAGTATATTGCCACCATTCTCTACTGCAAGGAAGCCACTACCAAGGGATTTCAAATGTCTGATTTACTCCATTTTCACTTGACTTGGCATTTAATCTGTCAATAGTATTTCCTAAACTCTGGGTGAGTAGAGTTGGCACTACATGTCATATGAAACTTGTCTCCTCTTCTGAGGAGTCAGTTCAAGGAAATTTAGGAGTGATAATAGAAAACATATTCTACTAGATTGTTTTTTTTGTTTCTCAGTTTTGCATCTATATAAAGAAGTGACATGGCAAAGATTGTGCCACATGAAATAATTGATGAAGTATGTTAATGATAACTCAGCATAGCCAAAACCTGTAATTCATAGGGGGAAAAAAAAAGTAAAAGCTCGGATTGAAAATATAATTAAAATTTTGCCTGTAATTTCAGGCCTTTCGAGGTGATGGCAATTGAATGACTTGGCAGAAGATGTTAGAGTACAACAGGGATTCCTCACGCTTGAGTGTGAAGAGAAGATTGGAGTAATTTCTTTTGCAAGAACCAAGTTAGGCTGTTTGTCATCATTATGTATATTCTTGCTTGGAGTGTGTTTGAGCAAATCAAACTTGGTTATTAACTTTAAAAAGATCCTGCTATATACAGAAGTGTAACAAAATGGTAACTCCAAGTTTAATGCTGTTTTGCAGGGAGCAGATGCTACTTGTGCTGCTTAGGGTTACTGAATCTGTGCTGAAAATACCACCCCAAACTTTCTTGCAGTATCAAGGAAGAAAAAACTCCACTTTAGCTGGAAGACTTGCAGGACCTCTTTTCCAGGCAAGTAAATATAAATTCACTTTAATTAATTCACCCTTAATTTTCATTAAGAGATTAGATACAACAACCACTGTTGGCTAGTTTGTCATCTTAAATCATTGATATGTTACTCAGATAATGTGAGTGGCGTGGGTTAAAGATGTGGTTACATTTGTTACTTATTATCTTATATTTTAATGACACCATGACAACAGTCTTTGAGGTACTGTTAAATTCAAAATTGCTGTCATTTAGTTGAGTTGGAATAACCGACAAGGATAACTGGCAATATGTGCAGTTTTAGCCTGCTTCCATTGCAAAATTGGCTCAAGTCAGCACAAAATCTGTGCCATCCATGCCTAAACAATGGCTTTTTTATTTCTGAGAGAATTCTGTAGTTCGTTACAGAAATCTGTAGCAAATCCTTTCAACACTTGCAGAGTGCTGTTGTGGTGAGTCCTCTGTAACTGGGATCTGTAGAGACTCTAGGTTCTTTAGTAGAAAAAGAAAGAATATACAAGATAATGAGTCAAACCATTTGTTCCTGTATCTTAAATTAGAACCCTATATTCACATAACACTTGATAATTCATAAAAATCTGTGTGTACTGGGGAAGAAAAAAATTTCAGGACTACACAGAAATTTCTGTGGCAGTTAGAAGTTTCCTTTTAAGTAGTAACGTTTGAATGTGGTCATGTTATGTTCACAACCTAACTCTTCTCTATTCTTTTAGACTCTTATAGTGGCGTGGATCAAAGCGAATCTAAACGTGTACATTTCTCGAGAACTTTGGGATGACTTGCTGTCTGTAATGTCATCACTAACATATTGGGAAGAGCTGGCCACTGAGTGGTCACTGACAATGGAGACACTAACTAAAGTGTTAGCTAGAAACTTGTATAGCTTGGACCTCAGTGACCTGCCATTGGATAAATTAAGTGAGCAGAAGCAGAAAAAGCACAAAGGCAAAGGTAAGACAACACTCTATAGACATCATTTGAATTTGAGCTGGGGTAATGAGATGTTTGGCACAGAATAATTTTGGTCTCACCTTTATTTGTATACTTAATTAGGCATCTCTATCACCTGAAATAACCCTGTTTCTTTGAGGTAAAGCTGCTTTTTAGAATTACCACATAATCCTCACATTAAGATTCATTTCTGCAGATAGGCACATACGGAATGTAGTTCTTAAAGGTATGTTGAATTCAAACTAAAATGTTACACTGTACCTTTTATCAAAGCAATTGAATAGTTGAGTCCTGATCATAACTTCTTGAAAACAACAGTAATATTCATCTGGTGAAAATTAAGCCATTGCAAGCACAATTGGAATATTGATCCTGAAATGTTGTTACAAGGGGAAATGTAAGGTGAACATAGTTTTGTTTGATACTACTTGATCACTAGTCCATGGTGAAGACAGGTTTTATTAAGATAACCTTGTGGAATTATTTAAGAGGAAGTATACTTCTAATAATCAATATGAGCAGTACCTGTTTTCAAACTGATTCCAAAACATTGCAGAAAATACTTTGTAAGGCATAATATGGGGAGAGGAGGTGGCTGTTTGCTTATTATGCCACAGTTCTGGAATTGGTAAGGGACAGGAAGTCTGTCTTCCTCACTAGGGGGCTGAATTGAAAGTTGAAAAACATGAATTCTTTTCTCAGTTCAGAGACTTGACTTTCTGCATGGGATAATTAGAAATCACTTCTGTCTTTGTTTCCACTTTTGTAAAACTTTTGTAACTGTAATATTCTCCTTTAAAAAGTTCATTTTGATCTAACAGTGAGAGGCAGGATTATATGTAGGGTGAGTAAAAAAGATGAAAAAACATGTAACTTTTAGTCTGCTTTTTATTTAAATCTAATTGATTTAATTCTCCAGTCAAATCTGAGGGAAGGTACAATGTCTTAGGATTTGTCAGTGAGAAATAATCTATGTGGATTCCTTTTCTTAAGGAGGATGTTCCTGTAGGCTGTTTCTGCTAATAACATTTCACATGCTTCTATGCTTCTCATCTTGAGCAGAGTTATTATTTACACTTCTGTTTTTCTAGTGTGGGGCAAGTGGATGAAAATGCATTTCTCTGTAGTTGACCTTGAGAGGCTGTTTCAGACCATGCATTTTTTGTTTTCCTCTACTGTACAGCTTTCTTCTTTTACTTGCTAAAGACACAGTTAAATAAAAGGTCTGTTGTGGGATAAGAATATTTATAGTTATTTTGATGTATGCTTTAAAAACTGTTTTGAATAATGTGTATCACCCCTACTGAGCCACAAGAGAAAACTTTCTTAGCGTTTGGTAATAGAGTTCCAGAGAAAGCCTCCATTGCTAAATGTGAGTTGCAGAGTTATGTGCAGCTTTGGAAGGAATAGATATCGTACAAATTATGCTAAATTTCTTTGACCCTGTTTGTTTGCTAATAGTAAGGAACATGTTGGACTAGTGCTCACTGTCCAAGAAGTTGTCCTTTTAATGATTGTAATTGTGTCATTTTGGATAGATAAGGACATCCATTGCAAATATTCTTCACTTCTGTTTTTTTCCATCTTACTGTAGTATTTATTGTCAGTTTCCAAAGAGGCGTGTTCTCTGAGCCCATCATCCTTTTTTTTTGCTTTTGCATTTTGTGTAAAAATACTGTATCATAGTTACTTCATGTTCCATGTTCTTCAGTGTCACAAAATTATTTGGAAAAAACCCCACAATATTAATGTTTTGAAATGTATGATTTTGTGTGTCTTGTCTAGTAGGAATAGCAAAGGAAAAGTTATGTATTTTATCAGACTACAGCCTTTGTAAACTCATATTTTGGAAAAGAAAATTACAGTAGTTTAAACAACCAGTACTTCTGAAGAAGTTTGAGTATCCTTCAGTGTTAGTGCTGGCTGAGCTTTTGAAATCATGCTTGCTTTGGTAACTTGATTTATTCAATCCAGCTTTAAAAGTCTTTGAAAGAACACAACTGAAATTATCTGGTGACATCAGAATAGAAGTGAATAGATTTGCAATTCTGTTTTTGCAGGAGTTGGGCACGAATTCCCGAAGTCTTCTGTTGATAAGTCCTTTTCTAGAGGCTGGAGCCGTGATCAGCCTGGACAAGCACCAATGAGACAACGCAGTGCTACAACCACTGGCTCTCCAGGAACAGAAAAGGCAAGAAGCATAGTACGGCAGAAAACAGTTGGTAAGTATCTGTAAGAGCTGATAGAAGTGACGTTTGAGAAAGGGTAAGGAATTAATAACTGACTTCTATAGCAGTGTGGATGACTTCGTTCCACGAAGGTATACTATCTGTAATAATTTGCACATTAGTTAAATGTGTAAATTATGCAGCTTTTTGTGCTTTGAGGATAACTGAATAACTTGTGGTTATTAAAATTACAGTTACTGCAAATGAAAATAATACATTTGGTATATTAATTCATAAAGAGTTTGATCACATGCCTAAGCTGGACTGGAAAATAATACCATTGTGTATGTATGAAGGAGAAAAAAGCTGGAATGGTTTGAGCAATGGTGCGGATAGTTGGGTAAGAGAAGGTTTCTTAAGTGTGTGTTTTCATAAACTACACAAGATGGGTTGAGTATTTTCAAACTGTTCAAAGGAAAACTTGAAAAGTATGTGTATGTCTGCATAGTTTATAAGATATGCTGTCCTTTACTATACTCTGAATATTGCAATAATGAAAGATTGATATGGATATGTGCAATTCTCCATTTCTGAAATCATCTATTTCTCAATTCTATTACTTGCAGATACTCTTTACTGTGTTAGAAATGAGTGATGCTGAGCAATGCTTTAGGTGAACTCCTCAAAAAAAGACTCATGTTCATATGATTTGCTTAGACTATGTTAACATGAACTGGACTACAAATGTCTTTATGCTGTTGTCTGATCTTGATGATCTCAGTGCTATTCCTTATGTGAAGGAAGATTGAGCTGATTTTAATTTTTTATTTAAAATAAGAACATCTTTAGGAATATCTCTTTTTTTACTATCTCTGTAGTAGTAGTGGCTTCTGTCTTTGTGTGTTGTTGCTTCAATGATACTTCTTGGAAGTAGGTACATTCTGACACAGTTTTAGAAACTTGGGATGCATGTTGGCCATTGAATGTATAATTGTGCTACCTGTTCAGAAACGAACATTTTCTTTCTTTTCACAAAAATATTTGCAATTATTTTTTACGTCACAGAGGTTATTTAGACAAAGTTTTTATTTGAATATTCTTCAAAATTCTTAATTTTAAAAATTTGTTCTCTCCTAAGGCTCTTATTGATGTGGGAGAATTAATTTTCCTGTAAGCCATACAGAAATGAGAGAAAATGAAGTCATTACTCCAAAATTTCCTGTCTTTTTTGCACATTCAAATGCTACACAGCTTTTCCTGTATCTCACGCTGACAGCATCTAGCTTTCCTCATGGATCACAGATACTTTAAATGTAATTTCTGCTTCTGTGTAGATTGTCTGTGATTAACAGTTGTGGGGGTTTTGTTTTAAGTCTTAATTTCTTAACAAGGTAAAGCTCATGTTAAAATTTCTTCTTCACAAATTGTTAATATTTTAGATATTCTGTCAGAAGGTTATGTTGTTTGCTCAATTTATTAATGATTTTGTTTTTCTGCTATTTGAAGTATGGCTACTTATATGATGTTAGCCTTAAAATTACTGGAACTTATCCTAATCAAGCTATATATTGACCTGGTTAGCAGCAACCTAATCTGATTTTAGTTTCACTGGACTTTAGCTTCCATGGTTTTGTTCCTTCCTTCCAATAGTCTTACATATCTGATATTCATCAGCCAAGTTTGTATTACTGCAACCAGTTAAAATTTCAGCTCTATTCATGTTGTGGAATACCATCTGTGGACAAGCATCCCCAAATTGCTAGGGTGATTTTAAAAGATGAAACGCCCACAAGGAATTTCCAGAAGCGGAATCCCAAACTCTTCTGTTTTTTAAATGTTAATGAGGAAAATGTTGCAAAATGTTACAACTGTCTTAAATGCCTGCAAACTGTTTTGCCTCTCAGGTCTGCAAAGAAAGCTGTTCAGATGCTGCTTAATCTGTGCCAGTTAATACAGGGTCACATGATGAAAAAGTAGTCACAAAAAGTAAAATCTTTGATAAAGCATTTTGCTGGTCAGATCTTCTTCAGTTTAGCACTAGTTCCACAAGCTAAGGCTGTAATTGAGTCAGATATCTGATATGTATTACGTTCCCTTTGATAGTGAGTAATATATACTCTTTATATCTGAGTAGGGGGGATGTGCATGTTGAATATTTTATGGTAAGAAAAAGCTGGGGTTCCTTTTTCATCTGTTTTATGTTGTACACATTTCTGTGTACATCTGTGCACCTCTATTTTTTGAGCCATCATCATGCCAGCACACATTTATTGCTGCACCAAATATGTGTGTGTGCGTGTTACTCAAATAAAAATCACAGCTTTTCTGATATGCAGTGTGTACATTTTTAGCCTGAACTTATGTAAAGTAATTATTGGAAAAGGGCCTTTAAACATAGTATGCATATGGGTTGAAAAATCTTCTATAAGGCTAGATTTTTCACTTAGGCAGCAGGTTCTAATCCTATAAAAATATCAGAAAGAATTTACTGTCTTATTGTTCTGCTTTTGTTTATAGACAACAGTGGAAGGTTATAAATTGTCAAATATAAAGTCCATGTTCTGATATTGTCTGCCTCTGCTTAAGTACTAATTTGAATGTAATATGGTGGAAAACATCCAGTCAAATGGATGTTCAAGAGGAACACTTTAAGATTTATGATCAACACAGTATCCAATATCAAAAGCTTGATTTATTTATAATCATTTATGTTGGAAAAGACCCTTAATATTTACTGTGTAGCTTGTTATTTTTTCTCTTGTATACATTCATTTTAAGATTCACAGAGATGAACCTACCCAGGTTATCTGCGTGTTAATGTTAGTAGCAATTCTTTAACCTGGTTTAGAAATGTGATGTGCTCAACTTTTACTACCCTACATTCAAGTGCTTTTGATTCCCATGCAGATTAGGTGCACTAAGATTCTAAGTCTTCATTCCGTATTTTTTTTGAGAATATATATAGAGAGAAAAGTTCAAATATTGCACTGATAGTATTGATGTAAGATGCACTGAAGTTTATCAGCAATAATTTTAACACAAGCTAGCAGATTTGCAACAGTTTGAAAAGGAAGCTGCTTGAAACAATGACTGTTTCTTTTGAAGAACTTCCAGTGTACTTTGAGGTTGAATGCAGTATCAGTTCTTGCTCTGACAGAGGAAAACAAATGTCATAAAGATTTATTTTAAATCTATTAGTAAACCTACAGATAAAACCTTGATTGTGATACCACAGTTCTTATGTAAGTGTTCTATTCTGTAGGAACGGTGGCAGGATGTGAGATATGAGAAGGTGATTTAACATCAGTTTAGCAAGATTTATCCAGTATCGATTAAAAGCCAGGCCCTACGGATAAGAACCAGCTTAATGCTTTTTGTTGTCAAACCATTTCACTTCAGTCATTTCACTTTTAATGTGGACCTATAACAAGTTTTATTGCAAATTGCTCCACACAGAACTGATAATTTTCTCCCTGTGCTTTTGAATCTGTTTTGGAGAACATGAATTCAAGAGTATGGGTGTATGTAAAATACAGAGAGGCATTTTGAGGAGAAAATCAAAGGAAACTAGAAAAATGCAAATGTAGTGTAAGTTACTTTTTCTGTTAAAAAAAAAAATCAAGTTCTGAGTGCTTGTGAAGCAACTTTGATTTTTCAACCCCTGATGCAGTGGGAAAAAGTGTTAATTAGTTTCTTGATTTGGAATGCAAAATCTCTGTAATTGTCATAATAAAGGCATTGTTGCTGCTTTACATAAAAGTTGAAAACTCAGAATGTCTTATGTGTCCACTGATTTTTTTCTTTCTTACAGCTCTGCCAATATCTGCCGTGCTGAAATGTTTTAATTTTTGAATTTTCTTCCTTTTTATCTTTGTTTTCTCTGTTGCTGCTTTTTCTGTGACACAAGCCTTTCATTATAGTCACTCTTCTTTTTTCCTTCCCCACTTCTTTCTTTTCCTTTTTAAAGCCATGAGAAGCCGATCCATTGGTGAATGTGCTCTGCCATCGGCCTATATACGCAGTGCTAAAAGTGCTCCTGTTCTGATCCATACTTCCAAACCCTTCTTGCCTGATATTGTTCTCACTCCCCTTTCTGATGAGCTTTCAGGTAGTGCCACCTCTGCTAATTTCTGCACCCCCTTTATCACTTTTTTAAACCTTCTGCTTTCAAATTCTGCTAAATCATTAAATTTTTTCAAAGTAAAAATATTCTGGGGATGGTGGGAGAGGGGAAGAGATTAAGAATTAATATTTTGAGTTATGTAAGATACCATGCTATTTTACAATTCATTCTGGAACTGTTAGAAGTTAGTGCTGTGCCAATGTTTACGATCATAAAAGTGAAAATTAGAGAAATATCTTTGCTTTTTCAATTTATTGTTAAACAGCAATATAGCATCTGTCTACTGGAGAGTACAACTAATCTAAAATTTTTATTTGTGATGAGTGAGGGAGGGAAAGGAAGAACTTAATTTTACTTTGATTTGCCATTTACATCTTTCTATGTAAATTTTTGAATTCAGTGTCATAGATGTTGTGTGAACAACCTTGATGATACATTTTAGCTCCCATGAAAAAAGAGTGAAGTATATGGTATCATATAATATGCCTTAGAGCATGACTATTTTTTATTAACATATGAAAACATTAAAAAAATCTGTAGTTCAGAATTCTCAAGTGCTCTGTTTTGATGTTATTTTCCAAATGATCCATTTTTTAGAATTATGGTTTTCCTCAACATTCTGTTTGGTCCAGCAAGGTAGTTGACTACAAGTCTGACAGTAGCTTATCTTGGATAATTTTCTCTGAACAAATAGGTTCAGTAGTTAGAATTAGCACAGAGTTTAAAAATGGGTGTTTAGAGATAATGTTGTTTTTCCGGCTATTACCTAGATATAAATTAGTAGCATGTTAACATAACACTCGTGTTATGCTATGTCCCAATGAATGAAAAAAAAAGCGAACCACCAAACCGAAAGCTTAGCGGGAGGACTATATATATATATATAGCCAAAACTGTGTACAAATGTAAGGACTTCATGGCAGTAATGGTTTTACGGACATTTTTGTTCTTTTCTGTCTCTCCTGTCTGCCTTTTTTACCCAAGAAGTTCCAAGAACTGTATCTTCGTAATTGTATTTTGTCATGTGTCACAAAATTCTTGTAGTGTAGTGAAACAGAAGTTTTGTGCCTTAGTATTCAGTCTGAAAACGTAAATGGAGAATCAGGAAAGTTCAAGGTGACCACTCTAGAGAGACCAGACTTTCACAGTGTACAATTGCAAAGTAAGTTTAATAAAATACCAATTATATGTAGTAAATTCATAAACATATGAGTGCAAAGGGTATCTCTTCTGAGATATAAATTATTAGAACTTAGAAGATAGAGATTTTTATAGGAATGATACATGAACAACCTGTTAGGAAATACCTGGCCATGGCATTGTTGGAAATAGTCAATTTTTAAGGAAGATCTTAAAAGCACCTGCAGAAGGGAGCGACCCGTTATTTTGTCACATAATCCAATCCTTAATTATCCTGTCTTGAAGAGGGCAAAAGTGCTGTTGTAGACAGTTTCATCATCTGTGTTTCTGAAAAGTCCTGGCTTGCGTCTTACTTCTAATGTGTCCTAAACCTTATGGCTCTCTTGCTATTATCCTTTCTGTTGACACTCATCCAGTACAAAAACTGCATGACCAATGTAATTCTTAAAAGTAAAGTGATGTTACAGACCTTTGCACTTTGAACATAGAAAAGGTCCTGTGCCCTTCCTGGTTTTTGTGGCTTCTCAAAGATGGGTGTTGCAACAGCTTCATGATGTGCTCAAGAATCTTGAACATTGCCAGAAAACTAAAAAGCTCTAGTGAAAAAAAAGCAAGCCATTGGAGTGTTGATGTGGAAGTAGCAGAGTGAAGGATACACTGTCTACTGGATCAGAGTGCACTTTGCTCTTTTAATTTTCTGCATTTTTAATTGCGCTCTCTCTCTTTTCTTTTTTCTTTTTTTTTTTTTCACATGAAGCTTTATCATTTTCCTTGCCTTTTCTTACAGTAAATGTTATTTTCTGAGAGGCTTTTGTTCCCAGAGGTACAGTATGTAATTTGGGAGTAATCAAATTGCCTCTACCATAAGTGTGTTCTAGGTAATGAATGATATGTAGCTAGCTCTGACAGCCCTTTGTCTTATTTCATGATTCTATAAATATCCCTGTTATCCAAAATGACTTTACAATCCAACACAACATGAAGGAGACAACATTTCAACTTATTCCAAAATAATAGAATGCCTAATATTAAGTTTCTGGAAGTAGTATTCAGCTCCTTTTTAGCTGTGAAACTCCTCGTTGAAGGGTGCACTCATTGAACACTGGTAAATCTGGACAGGTAGTCCAACAAAAAGCATTTATGCCCAAACCTTTACTTTTTGTACTGCATATCAATTTTCAAGATTCTGTATGGCAGAACATTTCACTTGACTACAATTTGTTATTTATTGAGACATAATATTTCTTCTTGAAGATCAGTCAGTAGACTCACAAAATATTTTGCAAAAGCTCAGTATTGACATCCAGCCATCTAGCATCATAGAGAATGCTTTTCCTAAGATTGTATTTCCTTGGTGTAGTTTCTGAGTTATGCTGTATTTCCATGTGCAGAATATTTGCAACTTTTCAAATAATATCTAGAAACTGGAAGTGATTTATGCTTTAAGGTATTTAGTTATCAAAGTGGTTTGTATAGGGTATTTGTTATAAATCTGCAATATTTCTAAAAAAAAACTTTTCCTTTAGCCTGTTAGAATCATAACGAATCCAAGTCTTACACTTTCACAAGATAGCCAGTAAAAATAACCATTCGTTCTGGAACTGTTGAGGATTTTCATGTGTAAGACCACTCATGAAACAAAGTATTAATGAGATGTAGGCAAGATTCCCAGAAGCAATGGGCAAATGAACTAATGAATTGCAGGTGGTAGATTTTTCATTATCCACCGGGCTAAGAGTCAAATGTAGTATTAAAATGAAAGGGAGATGCATATTATGCCTTTACAACCTTGCTCCCAAAGCAGTAAGTAATCATTAAGACGAAATATAAAGAAATCATAATTGTAATGTCAGTATATCTGTAATTATTCTTTATTCCCAGAAACTCACAGAAGGAACGTGTTCTTATAAAAAAAGCTGAGAACCAAAACCTGTTATTTTTTCTCTACTTTCTGAACTAACTTTCCATGATGAAATATAAACCTCTCCCAGCGATATATGGGAATCTTCTGTTAGCACTCCTTCTGTCTTGTCAGAATGTGTCTCACCATGAGTTTGTATTTTAGCTTATCCATCTCCCACTTAATGCTGAAAAGCTACCTTCTCTTTCTGCCATCTAGCAATAAAAAGGAGAGGTAAGGTTGATTTAAGCAAAGTTATGACTGGGTGAGATTGGCCAGGTCTACCAATTCAATCTCTTCCTCATTGTAACATATAAGAAACCAGGGCAGCGTTTCTCCTGAGTGCACACAGGGTGTCACATACACAACCTTCTGGCACATAATTGCAATGTACAAACTCCTCGGGAGTTTATGGTGTCCCAGTTTGACTGCACAGTTGCGTGCAATAGTGAGCCCTGGTTGTGAAGGAGCAGTTTGTTTGGGTTTGTAAATATTGCCTGTGGTTTCAGTGCTGGTATTGCAATAACAGTACATTTTCCATTTCCTTTGTTTCTTTCTCTGTGCTACAAAAAAAGAAATCTCTATTGGCACAGCCACATGTTTGTTTGAAAACGTGTATTTGTATGTGCTAGTCGTGCATATGTGAGCACCTAAAATTAATTCTGGATCAACATTGAAATAAATCTAGCTGAATTTATTTCAATGTGTGGAGTTGCTTTGTGTGCATTGTGACTTCTCTGTCTAGTTATTTTTAACATCCTAGAAAGTCATGATCACTCCACGCAAGCAAGCATGTGATTCCTAGGCTGCTACTTTAGATAAAGTTCAGTTTAAAATAGGTATGAAATATGCATCCTGAGGGTTCAAGATTAGATTTGTGTATCACAGTTGCATGTGTTAATCTCATATATATAATGTCATACATATTTTTTACTGAAGCCTGTAGTCCTTTCTTTGCAGCTGTAAGAAATAGCTTGAGACTATGTGAGCATAACCTGTGTTAATCTCTGCCTAAGTCAACAGAGAGTTTGAAATACAAGTTCCAACTAGAGAGAGACACCATTTGTTTTAGAGGGTGTTCATTCAGGTAGTTAGTAATAAGTTGAACAAAAACAATTATAAGAAATTTGTTGCTTATCAAAGCTGAAGAGAAAAAGGACGATAGATTGTGTTGAATTCGATGATTTTTCAGTTCATGTTTATTTTCTGAAATAGTTTGGATGCCTCTTCTCTTTTTTCCAATATAGATCTCTCAATTTCCTGTCTAATAGCTTCTTTACAATTCGGTAAACTTTGTATGAGGAATGTATGACAAACTTTAATTTTCAAGTTTTAACTTCTCTGAAAAATTGAGCATGGAAATACCGTTTTTCATCTTCTTGGAACACGTATGTTTAGTTAAGTACAGATATATCTCTTTCCTTTGGTTTATATGCTTTGCTCAGAAGCAAAATAAGAGAACATTGAGCTCCAGCTCTAATGTTCTTAGAAAAGTGTGAGCAATTCAAAACAAGTTTTTAAGGTTATAAATATTAAATATTACTGAAATATATAAATCCACAAAGTAATAATTTAAAATATTTTGTAATATTTATAGATAATATTTAGTAATAATAGAAATATAAAAAATATAATTATAAAAGCTACTTTATTTTGGCTGTAACACACCAAAGTTAGGGGAGAGAAAGGGCCTTAAATTTTGTTCTGATGTTAAGTAAATTCACCATTGCAGTCTTGAAGTTAAACCCTCTAGATAGAACCACAAGGTAAGTCTGTTTATTGTGGCAAATAACCCTTGCTGGTGTTCATTTAAGCTCTTTACTGTTGTTTCTGACTTTGAAAGTGTATCTACAACTTTTTAAGTAGCAGGTAGTAAAAAACTAATCTGTGGAATAAAGGATTCTATAAAAAAAGAAACTAACAGAAAACAGAAACAAAAACCAGCTGTTTTTACCTTGCTGTTCAAGTGCTTATCTCATAAAAAGACTGCAAGGAATAGCATGAAATCGTATAGTTAGTTGAATTGTCTGTAGGGGGTATTTAGCCTTGCCTGCACTGGTGATTTGATAGTATATAGTATTCCTATAATGTATCAGGGACTCTGAAGAGGTATGTGAAGTTCTTTATTTTTGTGGATGATGTAAAGTGAGCTAAAGATACTTCTGTACAATTCCTAGGTGATCCATGTTTGAATTGTGGCTTTCATTACAGTTAACTATGATTTGTACACATACTAACATATTAGGAGTCTCAACAGAGTCAAGGAATCACTAATTTAAGTGGTCATAACATGTTCTGGTCTTTTCATAAATAAAAGTGGGTTTACTCTAATGTTAACTGTTTCGAGGCTGCAGGATGTTTTTCTGTATCAGTCCTTAATTCTGTAATTCTCATGTATGTTACATTTGCTGAGTCAAACTGGAAGAAGAGGGGGAGGTAAGCCTTCGTTAAGTATTTAGTTTCACATTTTGAATGTGAGAGACTAAACATCCTTCTAAGGAAAAGGGGTATATCTTTAAATTGTCCATTATCTCTAGTCATCTCTTCTGTATAGTCAGCTCTTCTTTGTCATTTAAAATTTTTAGTCTGAAGTATACACTAAATTACATATCCCATAATATTTATAATTGTATTATAGTATTCTTTCTAAAATCTCAGTAGTTTATATATATATTCCTACAAGTAATTAAAAGTAATAGTTTGCCACTTAAGTAGACAATCCTAATTTTCAAAAAAACTTGCTTGTTTTCTTTGGAGTTGCCCATTTTTCTGAAGATGTAAATTCCACAAGTGGAGTACTACTGTTAAGCTAATTTGTAACCATTTCCTCAACAAGCTAGATGGAATAAGATTGGTTGAATTATTGAACTTATTGGCACAGCTCTAGCTTTAACTGTATTTCCAAATGTTCCATGATCTCACTGTTTGTTTTCATGCATGTTAACATTTAAAACTGTGTTCTGATGGTCTAACTCATTTATATTACATTCTGTACTGGATATTATGTGCGTGTGTTTTTAACACTCTAGTATTGGAAAAAGTATTTTTGTTGTATCTAAGAAAACAAGGTTCTGGACTTTACTGGCTTTTAAAGTCATGTAATTATGATGTAGTGGTAAATATATATTGTCTCTGTATGTAAATTTTTGTGCATGTTACATATACTTTTTTCTGCAGACATTGATGATGCTCAAATTCTTCCACGTCCACCTCGAGTCAGACATTTTTCA
The DNA here is from genome assembly GCA_035584735.1 of Pseudotriccus pelzelni. Lineage (NCBI taxonomy): Eukaryota > Metazoa > Chordata > Aves > Passeriformes > Tyrannidae > Pseudotriccus > Pseudotriccus pelzelni. Next base: position 38,775,663 of record JAWMRA010000161.1, on the reverse strand, counting down.
CAGAGTGAGGATGCTCCAAGTGAAGTTTTTGGTGCATTAAATGAGGAACAGCCACTGCCACGAAGCAGCAGCACCTCTGACATCCTGGAACCATTCGCAGTTGAACGAGCCAAAGGTGCAGTTCCTGTCATTGACAGTTCATCCCATCATGCTCCAAGCTTACAGAGTTCCACTGAGACCTCTTCAATGCATAGATCCACTGAAAGCCATATCACTGATACAAATAGCAGAGAGTCCTCCTTGGAAGTTGGGGATAGTATTTATGACCATCTTTGTCATTTAATAGGGCCGGTAGAATTTGCAAACACTGCCTTTGAACAAAGCCAATATGTTGACCTTGAAGGTGAAGATGATCTCCTTTCCTCTCTGAGAGAATATCTTAAAGAAAAAGAAGAACTTTGCGGTAACTTTGAGATAGATAAATGTAAGGCTTCTGCTCATGACGTTGATACATCAGTAAATAGGAATGATAGATTACCACTGGATGGATTAGAAAATAGAGATCAGACTGGGCAATGCACAAATAGCATCACTGTTACAGAAAGAGACGATAACGCAGAGCTGCACCTAGAACAAAACCCAAGTGGCTTTATAAGTAATATTGCACCTACTCAAGTAGACTTCTTTACAGGAAATCAAGCACTCAATAAAGCCAGACAGTTAGATATTAATAAACACTGTGAAAGCGTATTTGATCATGGGTCAAGTAGTCCTAGCAGTAAAGAAGGGAAGAGATACCTGTACAGGCAAGCAGCCACTGAAGCTGATGTCGATTTAGTTGTGGAAGCAGCGGTAGGTGAAAAGCATAAAAGTGCCCAGTTTAACGAAAAGCTGACCAACTCGCGTATTGTCCATGCAAAGAAAATTCTTTCTAAAGCACAAGTTGACCCTCAATTGCCTTACATCACAGGCACAAGCAAACTGGCACCAACTAAAAGAAGTATATCTGAAACTGTAACTCATAGGGCCAAAATCATGAAAATAACAACTAAAAAAAGAAATAGCGTTCATGTTACTTTCAGGCCATCTACAGAGTCGGTTCAATTTTACAATCCTCTTGAGAGCAAAGAGGCTGCTTGGAAAGCAAGACTTCGTAAACTCGGTGGCTTCAGTAGTAGCAGTAGTAGTAGCAGCAACAGCAGTACCGGTACAAGCACCAGCTCATCAACTGCCACAGAGCTGATTAGACCTGGAATATATAGACATCTAGATGCAATCAGTGCTGCTTCAGCTGGCAGCAAGCAAACTAAGGAATCTACAGAAACTCAAGCAGCTGTGTTGCATAAAGAAGGTATTGCAGTTAGTCAGTTCCATAATCGTAGTGCCTTTAGGGCACCAGGTCAGGAGTCAGCACAACAGCAGGGCTCCCTGGGTGGTGTTTATAAAACTGTTGTACATGCTCTTTCGAAGCCGAAGGCAAATGTTTCCCCACAGAGGCAGAACAGAATGCCAGCAGAGGCTCCACTGAGGGATCTGTACAGTCATGTAATGGGCTATTTTGGAAGGAAAGCTGCAGGTGAGCACTAACAGTGTGCAGAGCGCAAAAGGAGAAAGGCAACACCAGTTTGGCTTACTGCAACTGAAGCAAGCTCTGATAAGCAATCAAAAGGCTTTGGGATGATCACTGCTTTCCCTGTTTGGTTATGCATGCGCCTACAGCCAGCTGATTTTTCTCCCAGCATAAGTTACATTTACATACTTTAAATTACTAATTTTTCTTTTCAAGATATTTAGTTGAACCTCTTTGCTGCTGAAGACCATCAGGTTAGGGAAGAGGAAGAGACAGTAAATGACCTAATAAAGGATTAAGCCTTGAGACTTCTGAATTTTCATCTACCATGCAGAGCCTTAAAATTCAGCCTACTGTATGATTGGAATATATATATTTTATCAGAATGTACTATTCTACTCTGAGTGTAGTTTGCTTGTCAGAAGGACCTGGCTCTTGACCAGCTAGGTTGAAATGATTGTATTTCTGGCTCATTTAGTGTGTTTTCTTCTTCCTCCCCATCCTCTTCCTCCTTTTCCTCCTCCAAAACAAAAGAAAAGCCCCTCAAATTTACATTTGTAGGTCAGTTTAGATAATTTTTTAAAAATAGCGTGAAACAGCAGTCTGCTATTAGTGGAATGATTTCATTACAACCATTCTCTGAGTCTAATCATAAGGTTTTGTGCGAGTCTTTTTCAAAACATGACATAGGCCTTCCTATATTCATTCATCAAAATGGCTGCAGTTACATCTTGGCAACATCTTTCATTGCTTTCTTTTTCTCTTGGAATCATGGATGTTCATGAAGGTCTCATGGTAGTCTCTCCTTAAGTGTGAGACCTCTGTGGACTGATCAAAAATGAAGGCTGTCACTCTAATATCCATTGTCTTAGTTCACATAACCTTAAATGAACAATAAATTAACTTTCAGCAGTAATGCAGGTTTTCTTTTTTTCCCATTGTTATGCTGGCATGTTTAACAAAGAATTCTGCAATGCATCCTGCATTGAGATGTTAATGCCACCTGAGGGCAGTGTCTGTAAGGACAGCACCCGAGCACGTTACTGTCATGGGTCTCACAAAAACGATTTGCTGCTCTGCAGAACCTGTACTTCTGAAAAGGAGATATCTAGGAAACACCAATTTTAGAAGTACCTGTTATTTGAAATTTGTAACATTTAACAGAGCCTCATTGTTAGAATAAACTATACCGTGTTCTCAAGAGAGACGACACTGAGGGAAAAATTATTATAAAAAGAACATGAACTGGAATAACTTGAAGACTTTAAAGGTGAATATCGTGAAGTCAGGTGTAAGAGCCACATTAAATATAAACAGTATAGTTATATCAAAAACGTAACTCTGATAAATGAGTGAACTTAATTGATTGTTCATAACCACTGATCATCTAGAGTTAGAATTTTCATTCCACGTACTAGCATGTAATTTGATTACGTAACGTTTTCTTTGCACTATTTATACTAACTGTATACAGTGCCACATTGCCATTTGTCATTAGTATATATTACAGCCTAGTTTACTTTTTCCACTACGTTGCTTTTCATTAGGAATGCAATGAAGAAGAAGCCTGTAAGAATAATATAAATTTTTTAGGATTTGTTACTTGTGATATGGAGGAAGAACATACGCTTTATCCTTAAAGCAAGCATTAACAACTTTGAGTAGTGCTTACCTATAAGCTTCCTGCTCTTGAAGGTGGAACTGGAAATCAACTAACCCCTGCTTAGTGGGAAGAAGAAGCCGTACTAATTCTAAAAGTAGAGTCTGCTTTAAAAGAGGGACATTCTTAAAATGCATGTCTGGCAATTTTGATTTTTTATTTCTGTTAATTAACAGGTTTTTTCATTTGTCGTATTTTGTTTTGAAAATGCCATGATGCATTCTTTACTATAAATGGTTGTTCATTTGCTTTTAGCTAATAGAGAGGACATGAGTCAAAAGCTGCACCCTATTGATAGTGATATTGGCAGTAGCAATACAAATGTTCCTGACCTCATGGATGAATTTATAGCTGAGAGACTCCGCAGTGGTAGTGCACTGGTAAGCCTTTAAACTTGCTACTTTTCAGTACTTAAGTCTGCATATATGTGTGAACTTGCCAATGACATTATAAATCAGTTCACTAAAATGTATTTCTCTGGCTTTCATAAATCAGAATTAAGAATATTGCTTAATTATTCCTTGCCTTTGAGATAGATTCCTGCCATTTTTTACCATTTGTGTTTTCATATCTGTTAAATCTTCATTGTGGAAGCAATGCAGAAGTTACTGTCAAGTGAATAGTCTCACTGAATTAAACAACCTTAATTGCACCTGCAAAGTTCTCTGTACGTGGGCACTTTCAGAGCAATAGTTTCTGTGTAAATTTGCAGTCCTCAGAGTGGTATGTAGTGTAGTACAGCACTGTTCTCTACAGGTGTAGTCAATGCAACAGACTAAAAAACGGGTCCAATATATGTTTTTTTCTTGATATTTTAAAAATTTTATTTCACTTCCGAGTGTTGAATAATTTCTTGTAATTAGCATGCTGGCAGTTGAACCAACTTTTCATATGCTTTCTTCCTGCACTTTTCCAGAAGTGTCATGTTGTTTGGAATGGCATTCATAATGGGAAATTTTAATCAATTTTAAGTCAAGAATTTCTGGTTACTGTTGAATGCTTACAGAATGAGAAACTGAGTTGAAGAGATAAGTGCTTATTAAATAGCAACAAAAGGGAAAATTAAAACAAAAGTTGCAAGTGAAGTACAGAATGGGTAACAATTTAAATACAGTGTTTCAAAATAGTTTGGTTCTTTTTTCTGCTTAAATGTTTTGAAGAAGGTCATGTAAGACATTCTTCTATAGAAAGTTGTCAATAAGGAGTTGTTAATAAGGGGCAGAAGAAGATTTCTGCAAGTGATTAAAATTGTTTATTTATCATTATCTTGTATAAATGGCAAGAGAGAATCTATAGAGGTTATCTACATGTATGCTTTTTTCTCTTTTGTATTGAACTCATGTTTATGAAACTTGATTATTGGTGCAGAGTATTTTTGTTAATAAGTCTTGAGTTACAAGACAGAATGCTAATTTGAAGTCTATAAAAAAGTTATCTTAGTCTGCAAATTAATAAAACAGAAATCATCACAGCTGGCTCAGAAGAAGAGGGAAAAGGAGGGAATACTATTTGTTTTGAGAATTGATACTTTCCTTACATGGCAGAAAAGAGCCGAGATAAGCTTGAGTACAAAGATAAGTCTGAGTACTACTCTGACACTGCCACTCATTTTTATAATTAGCACACAACAGTAGATATGCCTTCTTAAAACACTATCCAAGTTATTAAGACTGGTTTTAGGTTGCTGTATCTATTGAATGCTAAAACCTTATCACAAAAAGCTTGTCAGAGAGTTAATCTCTAATCAGTAGTAGGATAGTAAGAGAACACAGAAGTGACTGGGCCTAGTGTAAAAGAAAGGCATCTTTAGTCTCACAATGCATAAAGATTTCAAGCCATTTCATAGAATGGCTGTTCTACTTTCATCTCTGCCCTCTCAAGCAAATGGTCCTATCTGGAGAAATATACCTTCCTTAAAGGAAGACTTCAGATAGACCACCACCTTACTTGTATATGAGCAAGTCTGCGTGCCTTATTTTTGCTATGTGTGGTCTTTGGTGTCCAAACTAGTTTCAAAGTTGAGGTTAATCATAGGAAGATTAATGCATGAATTAGTAAATTCATTTGCTTGTTGTATAAATTAAATTTTTACTTTTAGCATGGTAGCCTATAGGCCAGAAAAGGCAGAATTGCTTGACATTTTTTCTGCTTGTGTTTGAAACCAAGGTTAACAAGTTTTCTTTAGTAATTTAGATGTGATATACTCTTTTACTATTTTGCTTTCTCAAGTCTTACCTATAACATGTGTGGCCCACGCTAGTCTGAATCTTAGCCTTTTTCGATATATGTCCAGAAATTCAGTGTGCAAATAAAATATGTATTTATGAAATTCTCTGACTGCCTGAGCTCTTCAGTTGCTGCTGCCTGTCTGGGGGTTTGGAGAGTTTTGGCTATGTATATAGTATGATGACAATTTCTGGTTTAGGTACTTAAGAACTATTTGTTACATTCTGACTTTGACAATGGTGGGATTGCTTTTTCCAGTTTATGTAAATAAGCCATCAAGATTGTAAGATAGTTTATGTCTCCTCGATGTGTAGAATGTGACAAGAAGAGGAAGCAGTCCTGGCAGCCTGGAAGTTCCTAAAGACCTTCCTGATACATTGAACAAGCAGAACCAAATGCGTCCTGTAGATGACCCAGGCGTACCTTCCGAATGGACATCACCTGCCAGCGCGGGCAGCAGTGACCTCATCAGTTCCGACAGCCACTCTGACTCCTTCAGCGCCTTCCAGTATGATGGCCGCAAATTTGAAAGCAAGTATATTTTTCCAAAAGTAGTAGCATTTTTAAATTAATTGATTACAAATTTCCTTTTTCTTTTTTTCCTGGTAAAGTTGTGTGCCAGCAATTTTCTGTAGAGAGAGATTATTTTGATTTCTCTAGCAAGTTAATGGAGCAAGAGAAGTTCTTACAAGAGGCTATTGTGGGTTTAGTATATTAAAAAAGAGAGCAGTGGAATACTACTTTTCAAAATACTACTTGTGTGCAAAAAGCAGAACAACACTGAATACAAGTTAGAAAGCAATATTGTCTTTTCCCTGGAGCACATCCATCTATTTTGCACAAAATATCAAAATTACTTACTTATTTTGGAAGTGTTTTTATTCTTTTGAAAACACTTAAGTAAAACTTAAAGAAGGGCTTCTGATATATTTACAGTGGCCTTTGTGTAGCTATAGATTAATCAAGACACTTAAGTGTATTATCATGGTAAAATTAGTAAGCTTTGTTAAAATTGGTATGCTTTGTATAGTAACATAATGCTTTTCATTCATTTTGTTTATCCCACCCTTGTTGAACAGAAGGGGTCATTATGGTTGCTAGGAATTATGACTTCATGTATTATGTAAGATAAAAATAATGTTTATATGATAGAGTTTATAGAAGAAATTACAATTTTTATATGTTGCTATTATGCAACTAAGTGATGGCATTTAAGCCTACATTTCAGCGTGACATTTCTCTTTTGTGTTGAAAATAACATTTCTTACAGTATCATTTGTCATAATATTTTTAGTTTAGTGTTTTTACAACAAACTTGAATATTTCTTCCAGCTTGTAAATTTTGCAAATAAATTCCTTAATGTATGAGTTTATTATTTTTACTTTGTTTGCATGTAGGTGCACTTACAGCAACTAAGCAGAATGCAGGACATGAAACAGGAACGTCTTCCGGAGACGTTCAGTCAGGGGTTCAATCTTACAGGAAGGAGATTAGTCAAAGTAGTGAATTATTTGCTGCTGTTACATTTTATGTAAATTTTGCAACAGTGCATTAGTAGCATAGAAGATGCATAAATAAGGTCTCCATGGAGCGGTTTGGAGGTCCTGGGCCTTTGGGTTTTTTTCATATTAGTGCTGTTAGTAGGTTCTGAGTTAATCCAGTGTTTTCCTCATACAGATTTCAGCTTTGGCACCGAGGCAGGGACACCAGCTTCTACTGACATCGATGCAGTTTCAGGACAGCAACAGAGTGCCGAGGAGCAAGAACTGGCCAGTCTAACTACACTCCACATAGATTCAGAAACAAGTAGTCTCAATCAGCAACCATTGTCTGCTGAAGCTGCAACTATTACTGGTAAAGGAGATTTTTTTTTAAAAGCCCTAAAGAAACCCAGTGCATTTATTTCTGAAATTTTTCACCCATCCTGAAGAATGCAAATTCCAGCTTCTTCATGAATCTATATTCTATTTAAGGTGATAATTTCAGTTATTTTTGACTGCTACTGAAAAGTAGCATATGAAATAACATAAGTCAAACTTTGTCTGACTTAGTTACCCCTAGGATCTTTAGTTCATTCCTAAACGTATTTTAAACCCTTCATGACAAAGTCTATACAATTACCAAGGAGAAACTCGTACCACATTATGTATGTATGCTAGATCTCTTACAAGTGTCCTTCTATTGCTGGTATTTAAATAACTGATTTTCAGGAAAAGCTATTTCTTTGGAAGGCTTTGACAGTGTTCTTTCAAATCAGTGTATCACTCTAAGTATCATGGGATTCTTTTGTATACATCCATCTTAATGTCTCTTTATATTGTCTGTAAAATATTCTTTTGCCATGTAACATCACTTTCCATCTGTAGAACTTAAAGATTCCTTTTTATTTTAGTACTTGTTGTTTTCATGAAAAAGTAAGGCTGTAAGGAAGGAGTATTTAACAGCCTCAGTTAGTGAGGTCAACGCTCCACCAGTTTATCTTGCAACTGTTTCTTGAGAGTGAGAATAGTAGATGAACAACCACCAAGTGATGAGTAACCCCGACTGAATGGACTATCCTTCTCTATGAGGAGAATTTTGAAGATGGATCTCTTGCCAGGTTTTGTAAATCCAAACAAAAGATGTCCATAGTCATTTTCATACTCCTTGTTCCATTCCTGTTGTAACAAGTAAAAAGTTGCAACAAGAAGTACTTATTTATCTGTGAAAGCTTGTTACCTACATGCAGTATTTTGTTCTCTGTATGAAATCATACTCTGCATTTTCAGAGATACGGAAAGGCCTTTTCCCCCACCAGTTTTCACTTTTTAAAAGTGCCTTTCTGGTGAAAGAAGCTTGGTATTAGCTTTCATGGACATTGTTGTTCAGCTTGTTCAACAATGTCCAGCTTGACTTTTGTCCTCTTCATTTTCCTCTTTACTGTGTTCTTGTTGAAAATCCTTGCTGAAGATCTGTTCTTTTTCTGTTTGTTTGTATGTGTTTATATGTTATTTCATTAGTGTTTGGTATTTTTGTCCAAGTTTGCACTATAATTGAATTGATAAGATTGCAATTAATGACCGAGTTGTCCATTGAGAAATTCTGTGGTTGTCTATTCTTGCTTGGACTACTGTTTTAGAGAGGCAACTTTTGTGTGTCATGTGCATTTAGCTGAGTTTCCTGAGGAAGCAATACTTGTGCAATTCTCTGTCTCTTTTCATGGACTCAATGATATTGGAGCCCATTGTCTAATTTCTGCTAAGTTGACGTAGGAAAAAAAAGAAGGGTATTATTTTCTTTGACGTTTTATGAAAGATAGGCAACTATCTAATGAAAATTGCATGTATGCAGAGTCCCATGTTGCAGAGCTGCAATATGAATTTCACTCTATTAGATGCCAGCAAATCAGTGCAGAAACTCAACCTCAAAACACACACGTGAGAAATAAGTTTTTGGTGGTTCTGCTGATCAGAAAACTACTCCTTACAAATAGTTTTATCTTGGAAGTTTTTGGAAGGAAAAATTCTTTTTGGTATATGAACATTATTTCTTATTCTTAGTAAATGATTTTATCATTGACTACTGTTTGCTAGTCCTAGAACAAGTTGAACCCGTAGTAGTCTCAGTCCGATTCAGATCCAGATATGCTGGAGTATCTCTTACTCACAGTCTCCTGTAGTTCCACAAATTTTTCATAATTGTTTCTGTCCGTTCTCTTCCACCATATGAAGATCTCTTTCCCTCTTTCCCCTGCTCTCCCTCCCTGCCTGTTCATTCTTTCCATCTCATTCCCTTTCCTTCCCTCTCAGTCTCCCTCATTTTCTCTCCTCCCCATCGCTCTTTCTTGCTCCTTCTCTTGAACTTTCATCCATCCCCAACTAATGAGCAGAATGGAAATGAAGTAAGAAAAGGTTTCTTGAACATCTTTTAAGGGTGTATCTTACATTGTCTTTGTAAACGTGTGGAAAACAAGCGGTCAATAGCAAGAGGGGAGTATCATTACCTGTTGTGTGAAGCAATAGTCTGTGTGCAAAGCAGTAATGCCCGTCTCTCCTGCATAGAGATGTTGATTTCAATTGATGGTAAAAGGCTTCATTGCCTTAGTCATTTGAAGGAGATAGAGACCTTTGCAGTTTAACGATGTAATTGAGATTGTTTACTGCAATTTCAGTTTTGATAACACTGAGATTTTCTGTCTAATTCTTTAAACAATTTATTCTCTTTACAAGAAAAAACACTTTTCTCAAGTGAGAAGTATTCTCTCAATTAATCTCACAATAATTCGGGAAAATTACTCTTTTAAAAGACTCACTTATTGATTGCTGTCCCTAAAGTTCAGTTTGTCTAATACTGAATTTCACATACAGTGTTTTTGGATCCCAGTTATATTTGTCTGAGAGTTAAAGTTAGTAAGTTTGAATTCTTCCATTTTAACATGTGCTGCTGTGTAGGAAAATCTGGGTGAATATCTATTCCTTCTTTGTCTGCCATGTGACTGTTCTGGCTGAACTTAGCTTTTTGTAAAAAGCTTTAGACAAATTCAGGATATGAAATGTAAGATAGTGCAGAAATAAAATACAAGTATCTACTTTCCACAGATAGAGTAGTAGAGACCACTTAGTTGCCTAGAGAGGTTGATCAGAGATGATCAGAGAAAAATGCCTTTACAGCACTGCCATTCAGACACTTTGGATTTCCTGTCTTAGAAGAAGTAAAACTCCTCCAACTATACAGAACTTACCCTTCATACAGGTTTTCTCAGCCCAATCAGCAGATAAACATCAAAGATTATCAGTTACTGCTTTGAGCTTTTATTTTTAATTAACCTTGCATGCATCAGTAGACCTGAAAAAGCATTTATTCCAGGAAAATTTTTGCTTAAACATTTTGCTGGAGAGAAATTTAGGTGAGGAAATGTGATGAGAAATTTGACTGCTGAAATTGCTGCAAAATAAACACATTTAAAATTATTTGGACCAAAATAGAGGTCTGTTAATCCTCTGATTACCAAACTGATTTTGATGTTCATCTCTCAGCTCTCCTGCATGTAGTTTGTTTTCTTTCACAGCATCATTCACAGGGAGATCTTCTTACTGTTTTTATATTTGATACATAAAAGCAGCTCAGTTTTCTCTTAATGCTTTGTTTAGAAATTTCAGTAGCTCAAGAAAATGGAAAAGGCTTTTTAAAGTAACTGTTAAAAATTGCATTTACAGGCTCTGAAAGTGCTTCTCCAATCCAATCTGCTCTTGGATCCCGATCACAGACACCCTCTCCTGCCACTCTTCATGCAGATCATATTGAGCAGAAGGATCTGCAGCTGGATGAGAAGCTCCACCACTCTGTTTTACAGACGCCAGATGACCTAGGCAATATCTGGAATAGAAAATACAAACCTTCTCTTTCTCTCTCTCTCTTTCTTTCTCTCTCTTTCTTTCTCTCTCTCTCTTTCTCTCTCTCTCTTTCTCTCTCTCTCTTTCTCTCTCTCTCTTTCTCTCTCTCTCTTTCTCTCTCTCTCTTTCT
>JAWMRA010000161.1:38752691-38764664 GCA_035584735.1 Pseudotriccus pelzelni | reverse complement strand
GACTCTCTGCCTCTCTCTCTCTCTCTCTCTCTCTCTCTCTGTCTCTCTCTCTCTCTTTCTCTCTCTCTCTCTCTCTCTCTCTCTCTCTCTTTTGCAATAGAGGGAAGTAGTATATGTGACTAATATCAAATGAGTTGTAAACAATCCTGTACAAGCCTATTTTGTCTGCACTTAAAAAATATTTAATTTCAGTGATTTCTTTTAGAAGCAAAGACCTTTTGCATTTTATCCTGCATTTCATTGGAATTATTAGCAGTGGATAGTCCACGCATTTATAGTTGTTCTTTTAGTTGCTTACAATCCTGGCAGCCTAATCTAGTGTGTGGCCCTGCCATGGATTGTTTTATTGATGAACAAATAGTAAGACATAATCTTAAGGTAATGTTACTAATTTCTCCTTGAAAGTTTGGTTCTTTTCTCTTTCATATTTAAACAAATTTGTAATTACGTCAACTTTCTTAGCTACTGAATTCTGAGATACATTTGCTTTGTAAATATAGTGTACACATTTCTCCCGTATTTGGTCTCATGGAAATAGAAGAGTGGCTGACATATATTTCAGACCCTTTTCTTTAAGTAGCCTACTGATGAGCAGAAATATCCTTTTGCTTTGTACTTTGGATTCTACAGCCTAGAAACCAATTAGCGTCTCTACCGCAGTGGTCCAGATGTTCAAGGGATTGGGCTATGTGATTAGGCCAATTTCAGATTTCAGTTTGATTTGGTTTGCCTGTGGGAGCTAGGAAGTTTTCAGAAGACCCCAGCAAATTCTGGTGCTGAGATGTTTTGAAAATCCACCTGAGGAGATGGAAAGAAGATTCCGAATGCCTGCTGCTTTAAAACTGTGACTCAACAGCTAGTTTCTTGTGGCTGTTTAGGTAGTTAAATGTTATCTGAGTAGACACGAGCCATCATAATCTATTGAATGTTTCCTTGCATGGGCAGTTTAGATAATCATCTGTGTGGAGAGAGCTAGGGGAGTGTTAGGCTGTGGTGCTGGGTTACTGAATGTTGCCTCTCCACTGATATATATTTACTGCTTAAAGGACAGTAGCTAGAGACAGGTTTGCTCTCACCTTTCTCTTCAATTTGCAATAAAATACATTCCTAGTAGATTCTAAGGAAAGTAGTCTTTGTGTTTTATTGGAGAAAATGTAAACTTGCAACATAATTTTACTTGAAAGCAGGCAAGTGAAATTCTGGAGATTCATTGACTCCAAAGAATGTAAGACAATACAAAAGGATTGGCCTTACTGGGTCCATCTGATCTGTATTAGAGCTCAACAAGTGACCTATGTTATTTATGGAAAGAATATACAAAACAGGACAATTCTTCCTCTACAGAGTTTATAATATGCATAGAGTTTAACATATGCAGTGTTCAGATGGCTGAATGGGTAAAAAATAGCTTACTCTAAAAGCCTGATCTTTTGGTTTTTAGAAAGATTATGTATGTAATAGTTACATCAGAATTTTTCTTCTTCTGGAGTTATATCTCACTATACTTTTTTTCTTCTGTTACAGAAACTAGTGAATTCCCCTCAGAATGTTGCAGTGTGATGGCTGGGGGAACACTTACAGGATGGCATGCAGATGTTGCTACTGTGATGTGGAGGCGAATGCTAGGAATTTTGGGAGATGTCAACAGCATCATGGATCCAGAGATTCATGCCCAGGTTTTTGATTACCTGTGTGAACTGTGGCAGAATCTGGCCAAGGTAAAAGAACTGAACCTTTTCTCCTACCTGACCTGTTAGGGTGGGATTTTTGAAAGGAAAAAACCGACACCTTATAGATTTCCCTTTAATAATTCTCTTTTTGTTTTGTTTTTAATAATTGCAGATAAGAGACAATCTTGGTATTTCAACAGATAACCTAACTTCACCATCTCCCCCAGTTTTAATTCCACCACTGAGAATTCTAACACCATGGCTATTCAAGGTAAATTTGAGCACTAAACTATGAAACAGAAATGGAAGTTAATGTAGGTGCTGAATAGTGTTTAATGCAATTTTTAAATTTTTGAACAATAAATATTTTTCTAAAATTGTAGGCAACAATGCTGACTGATAAATACAAACAAGGAAAGCTACATGCTTATAAACTTATTTGTAAGACAATGAAACGAAGACAAGATGTTTCTCCAAACAGGGATTTTTTAACTCATTTCTACAATATAATGCACTGTGGACTTCTTCACGTTGATCAAGTAAGTTTAAGTATGAAGTTCAAGGTAATATAAATTTTATAACTGAAAATAAAATTATTTTCTCAAATATACTCAATGGATTTTTAGCTGAATAATGTTTTTTAAAATAGTTATGCCATTGATAATTTTCTAAAAAGGAATTTTTGATAAATGGTCTTCATGTCCTTGGTTTAACCAGAAACCTTTTTTTTTGTAGTCCATTTCAAGCAAATATGAAGGCAGAAAATGTACTTTCTCATTTTTATTGATTATATGTTACAGATTGAAGTGTGCAAGAAACAGAGGGAAGCAGATCTCTCTAAAGTCTACTGTTCTTACTTGCTCCCTGATGCAACAGTTTAGCTAGTAAATTGTGCTCACTACGTTGGAGGACTTTGTTTCTACAGCAAGAATAGGAACCAGCAAGCTCAGATGTACTGAGCACATCTAATCAGTGGGAGGAGATCTTTTTCATAGGTTTTAATATAAACAAGTCTGAAAATACTGGATGGCTTAAACACACTTTTTAAAGCTTTGCATTTAAAATTTCACAAATGTGAAAATTTGTGAACTTTTTTGAGGAGTGGTTATAGGCATAGTGAGATCAAAGGTTTAAGCAGTCCTATTTTCATTAACTGGACAAAATAGAATTAGTCCAAAATTATTCCATAGATAGCTATGGATAGGACAGATCTCCAGTTTCCCTCCTCTGAAAACCAGTTTGTGCTACTTTTCTTCCTGGATAGCAGATTTTCCTATAACATACTGGCATTTACTTGGATATTACTACTAGTGAAGAATTATTCAAAGGAGAATAAAGAGGGGTTTTTTGGCATATCTGTGAATTTGGGATGGGTTTTAAAATTTTATACTTTTCCAGTACTTTTGAAGAAACTGCATCAATTACAGAAATTTTTTTAAAGTGCTTCACTAAGTCTACAAGAATGCAATATGCTGTGTTGAAATAACTACATACCAGAAATGTTATAAAACACTGTATTGTCTTTCTTTATATTTTGGTTCCATATGGATATACGTAAGAAGCTAATGTATTTTTGTAAATCATAGTCAGGTAATACTTGTTTGAGAGGATTAAGCACATTGTTAAGAAGGTGTAATAGCTGGTTGTCTCGCTATATCTCTTCGGTACATATTCAGATGAATGGTTAATCAGTTATAGAAATCTTAAAAGCTAAATGTAAATTAATTAAGATATGAACTATTGTCCAAGATTAAATTGATCTATAAAATATACCACAGTTTACTTACATTAATATGAGCATACTTAAGGAATTTATCTTTTTATGCTACTCTTCACTCATTAATGAGCATCTTAATGACCACAATTAATTTGATTTCTCACATTTTTACTTTCTACCTTTGATAAATACTTGCCTTTTTTCCTCAATTTTTCATCTTGATTCATGTTGATACTCTTCCTTTTTTGCATTTTTCCTCTGTAAGGATATTGTCAATACAATCATAAAGCACTGCTCTCCCCAGTTCTTTTCACTTGGTTTGCCTGGTGCTACCATGCTTATTATGGATTTCATTGTAGCAGCAGGAAGAGTGGCTGCTTCGGCATTCCTCAATGTAAGTATTTATCAGTTAATTCTCATTTGTGGATGAGTGGGAAGAATTTGAGAGAAAACTGAGCTGTATTTTAACTTGATTGGGGTGTTAAATTCATCTCAGAATTCAGTGTAACAGTTTTCAGGTAGAGATAATGTCAGTGATTTATTCTAGAACACTACAAATGCAAGTCCTCTTCAGAAAATTTGTGAAGAATGCAAAAATTACTGTTGAAGCAGAGAAACTTCTTTCACTTCAGAGTTCTCAGAATTATGACTGCTATTTCTCTGTGCTTTAACATATTTTAAAGTAAATGTCCATTTTGACTGAGATTTCATTTTAAAAGTGTATTTATTCCTTCATATGTCTGCAATGCAATGACTTTCATGATCAGGCTTGAGAACTCAAATCTGGTAGTGTTTGCAGTATTTGAATGTACTGCTGATATTGTTACTCAGGCAGGTTCAGCCTTATATAGTAATACTGATATGATTACCTAAGTGCTGTTGACCTTGCATGATTGCACTCTCTCAGAGTTCCCCAATAGTCCCCTCCAACAGTCTGTGAGTTTTGACTGTTTCTCACATCATTTCCTCTCTAGTCAGCTATGAAATTCAGCCTCCCTCAAGGTACTATCTGAAGCCTCTGTCAGCTTCTTACACTGTAGCCTTTTCTGTTCAGCAATGTTTCATGTCACGTCTGGTAATTTTCCACATCTTGTTCAATTCGCTGAACCTAAGACCTGAACGTAGTTAGCAGCTCAGTCATTTCTGCGTAGTCCTAACAATTCCTTTGCTTCCTTCTCACTGTCTTGGAAAATGGGATCATGGGCTGCGCGTGAGTAGCAATCCAAGGGGCTGTGGTCTCTGTTTACTAACTGCAGAATTTGCAGAAGAAAGGAAATAACTAAACAGAGTTTCAGCTATTGTTCTCTTTTAAGGCAGCTAGGAATGTCAGCTTCCTGATTGCCGTAAGTATATAGTTTCTCCCCACCTTTTTTTCTTTTTTTAGGCACCAAGAGTTGAAGCACAGGTTCTTTTAGGATCTCTAGTGTGTTTTCCCAACTTATATCGTGAACTACCAGCTCTTCACCCAAATATTCCTGACATTGCTGTGTCCCACTTTACGGATGTGAAGGTAGGAATTTCAAGAATAGTTTGCTAGTATTCAGCTAGTATATGTTTAATATCGTGTTTTTCCAGAAAATACTAACTAAAATTTTAAGACCCTAAAATTTTTGAGAAATAATTTCAAGTGGAGTATAAGACTCAAGATCCCATAAAATCTTGTCAAACTTTATACAGCTAAGCATAGTTTATAATTGCTATTAACCTAATAATAAAGTGTTTTCTTATGTTTGTAAAAAGAAATTATGTGTTATCTCACCATTTTAAGCCTACTCTCATTAGGGCTATTTGCGGGTCTCAGATTTAATCAGCTGAGACAGAAGTTTGAGAGGCTTAAGATTTGTTATTTAATTGACAGTTCACAACTGGTGAAATCTGCCTGTGTTCCTAGGGGCTTTAGAAAACTTCTATGCATCACTTTGTTCTTTTAGCCAAAAGACAAAGATTAATGGAGACCTTACCCTGTATATCGTGAAACAGACTTGGCTAGTGTGCCAGTATACTGAAACTGCACAGAACTCAGTTTGTGTGTCAAAGAAAGGCTCCCCTTAAGTTTTCCAAACTATTTCAATTTAGGGAGAAATGGTGACTTGAGAGTTGCTTTATATCTTGCTCCCCTTTGGAGACTGATTTTGAATTCCTTCTTTCTCATTTCTATTACAGAATAGCTGTTTATTTGAACTTTATTGAGGGCAGCCTACAGCTTTAGGGACATTACACTGCAATTGAGTCAAAATTCTTCTTGACATCGTTCTTAAGGCACTGTAATCACTTAGTCTGCAACTAGTTGCAAATATTTTTAAAATTATTTAAATTTTTTAAAAATGCTTGCTTAAATCTGGAAGTAGATTCTTTCTGTCATATCCACCAGCACTATTCACAGGAGCTAGCTGCAAGGAGTCCTGTGCTGGGTTTTTTACCCTTGATATTTTATGGAACTGTTTTGACAATAATTGGATAAATGATTCATCAGCAGAAATTAGGACAGTAACTTGTGGGATATTCTTGGGGTAGCACAATAATGAGCATCTGGGACAGACTAGAAGTTTGGAGTAGTGGTAAGCAAACAGTTCATCTGACCAGAACCTAGAGACTGAGCTAAGCAACATGCCTGTGTGCAGTATAATAAAATTCTGATTTTCTGAGCTTCATGTTAAGGAGTTATGGGTAAATCAATGAGTATTTTCCTCTTTGTTCTAGGAACTCATAATTAAAACTGTGTTAAGTTCAGCAAGAGAGGAGCCATCTGGTCCTGCACGGTAGGTCATATAAAAAGAGCTTCTAAATTAATAGATTTTTTTTCTTTATTAGACTGTTTTGAGGTGGATATGTTAGTAAACTTAAAATAAAAGTTTGTGTGCATTTTATTAATGATTTTTTTAACCACAAAACTATGTTCCACTACATGAATTTGAAATTGTTTGTAATAGAGATATTAAAAGAACAGACTGGGCTGGTCTAATCCAGTATCCTTTCTCTGATAGTGGTTGATAGGAAAGGGTATAAATATGCATAAGAGAATAAGCTGCATGCTTTTCCAGCCTACCCTGGTGTTCAGTTCAGGGATTTTTGGTACCACAGAGGCATTTTTTTACTTTCATTGACAACAAGATTATAAGGGGAAGGTATTTTATTAGAGCACATGATTTAATTTGAAAAACAGAAACAATACAATGTACATGAGCTCTTTTTTATTGTATGAACAAGAAGCAGAAAATATTGAGCTAAGCATTAAACTAGGAATGGTTGCTCTGATGCTTAAACCTAAGCATCTTCATCAAGTAGGGGACTTCAGAGAGGATAGTTATCAGGTTTCTCTTTCTTAATCTGTTTAGGATTTTGTTCTTCCTTACCTATCCTCAGAAGCTTTCATTTATAGAGTCCTGCCTATGGGATTGGAACAGGAGCCTGTAACACCTACCGAGGAAGAGCACAGTTGTGTGCCTTACATGTTTGGGAAGAATATATATATGTGTCCAACTAATATATATTGTCACTTAAAAATACTAAAACTAAGATACTTGAAAAACTACAAGCCTGGAAAGATCAGCTTATTGAACCTTTAAATGTTTTGCTGGAAAACCAAGAGTTTTCATCAGCCCACTTACCTGTTTCTTCACTTGATCTTGAGTCACTTTACACAAACTATCTACAGTTATTGTTAAATCCATGCTATATTCTTACTTTCTTTTTTTCAGAAAGAATTGAAACACATATTATGGGCATAGCAGAAGTGTAGATTGCTCCACGTCCTCTGAGGCTGGAGTGTGTTTAAAACATTCCTGGGAGTAGCTTGTAGTAGTAAATGCTCCTGAAAATTTTCTCCAAGAAGAAAGTTATGAAGATCTTAGATTATTCTGATAAATATTTAATTTTTACAGTCAGGTTGGGTTTATGACCAGTATATAGGAATAATCCTTTCTACTGGAAATTAAATTTTTGTGTCTCTTACTGCACATCAGAAGATTTCTAAAAATTTCCTTTCTTAATTGTGATCTAGACTCAGTATGCCCTTCAACTTTTCCTCCATATGCAATATTTCCCAAAGTTGTTTTTTATTTTTATCATTTTTTTTTCTATCAGATTCCATCAGTCTTGGTTTTATTCTAAAATTGGGTTAATCAAAATGTACTGGAGGCAGTCTTGCAGTTATTCTCTCAGTGGCAATGTGCAAAACAGGGTGGTTTTACACTACCATGTAGAATTAATTCCTGTATGTAATTTTGCTACCTGTAAGTGTTTTCATGATTCTGTGTAGCCTTAAAACCCTTTTTCTGCAGCACAGGCTTCATAGCCACTTGTGTTCCTGTTCTAGACTATGATTTTTCCTTCCCAAATGTAATTCTTTGCAGTTTATATGACTAGCTTTCATCTTGTTGATCTTGGATTCCTCTTTAATTTTATCCAGAGAATTTTGAATTCTGAAGTTGTTGTTTCCAAAATATTTGCATACTGTGTTCTAGAAGATAATTACTAATGACTCAGATTGCTGAAGGTAGCTCTTAATATTTCTGAACAAATTTCATCCATCTTTGCTGATATGAACACATATACCTAAATACCCTTTACCTTTACTCTTCTATTTCCTGATTTAAATAAAGAAACAACAGAAGTTGAAGTACTTAATCACAGTATTTGTACTGTCTATAGCATTCATTTACCCTCCTCTATTCATCCTTGTTTATTGTCAATCTAAAACAATGTAAACATCTATGAACAAATAACATTTCCCTCTCTTGTCTCTGTGTCACAGAAGCTCTAAATAAATACAAGCAACTCTTATGTTGGAAAGGGGGAACCTGCCACCACAATTTTTACTTTGTCTTAAGAAAATATAAGAATTTCTCATATATTGATTTCAGGTAATAGTTTAATCAAGAAAGTACATAGAGATGCAGGAGTTCTTGGTGTCTTTTTGGATTTTTCAGTTGCTCAGAAGAGTGCTTCCTCTGTCCTTTCCTCTGCCTTCACCAGGGTACTTCGGATTTTTTGCTCATTTTTATATAAGTTACAGCACTGTAAGGGTTTTTGTGTAGTTCTTGTGGAAATACTAAAAATGTATTTGTTGTTATATGTCTTTAGCAAGGCATAATAAATCATAAAAATTACACATTCCTGTAGAATGTTTCTCAGCACTTGTCCTCCAACGTTGTTTTACAGATGTGTTGCGCTTTGTAGCCTTGGTATTTGGATCTGTGAGGAGTTAGTTCATGAATCACATCATCCTCAGATCAAGGAAGCATTGAATGTGATTTGTGTTTCTTTAAAGGTGAGAGACTTAAACTTTTACAATGTGTATTGACTTGTGTGTCATGATCGCATTTTAGCATCCTTATTTCAGTCTCATTTGCAATCCTTACAAAAAATGTGAATTCAGTTTAATTAGTGGATCTCTGAACTGTCAAAAGTTCTTTACCCTTCTTTAAGTTTGGAGGGAATGGTGTGCTGGGAGATAAGATAGTGGATCTTTATCTTAATATACATAATTAGCCACTCTAACCTCTACCCTTTGGAGCATAGTAGTTTGTCCATCTCCACATCTTTCTTTAATACTCCTTGCAATTCGGATTTCAGCAAAAGCTCTACTCTCTCTGTCTGGCTTTGTCCAGCTATACTGCTTCCCCCATCCTGGACCCAAACTTCCACCAGGATTTCTTGCATCTATTTGTAACTAGATCCAGGAGCCTATGGTGGATTAACCTTAAGTAAGGGCTAAACTTCCACCCATCCACTCACTCACTAGCCCTCCTCAATAGGACAGGGCCAAAAGAGCATGAAAAAACTTGTGGGTCAAGATGAAAACAGGGAGATTGCTTACCAGCTACCATCATGGACAAAACACATTTGAGTTAGGGAAGTTAATTTATTGCTAGTTAAAATAATTTCGGCAGTGAGAAACAAAGACAGAATTTAAAACATCACCTTTCCTTGCCTGCACTTCAGCTTCACTCCTTTGTTTCCAAATCCTCTGCCTCCTTCTGCTTCCCCCCCCCTAAGTAGTACAGAGCAGATGAGAAATGGGGAGTTACGGTTGGTCCTCAACAGCTGGTCCACAGGCAGCCCTCAAGAAATATCCAGTGCTGCAGCTTGGGGTGCTCCAGTGTGGATCTCCTTTGGCATAGTCTTTTCTATAGGCTGTAGGGAAATCTCTGCTCTAGCATCTGGAGCTCCTCCCCCTCCTTCTCCGACCTTTGTGTTTGCCTACTGTTTGTCATTACTTTCTTTTTCTGTTTGTTTGTTTTCCATTCTCTGCCTGCCTGGCATATTTACTCTTCCTTAAATATGTTTTCACAACATCACCACATATTTGGCAGATGGGCTCAGCTGTTCTTCAGTGGGTCCATTGCAGAGCTGGATGGAACCTCTTCCTTCTGGCATGGCAGTCCCTAGTCTTTTCTCACAGAGAATCCCCTGTAGCTTCTCCGTTACCAAAACTTTGCCATGTACACCCAGCAGAGAACCACACAAAGACACTGGACTACGAAAGTGCTGGAGTTTTTCCTTCTGCAGCATTTGTGTCTTTTGCCTAGGCTAGCCGTGGTTGTCCAAGTTATTCACCTACCTCACTAATTGGCATACTGGGTTACCAGTACTCTTAAAACCTCCATGGTGCATTCTGGCCACATTGCAAGAGGCAGAAGCCAGGGTAGAGGGGACATTGGAAGGAATCCCAGTTTTGGGAGCCATCTAACATGTATGCAAAAAGCCTGTCCTAAGCCACGTTGCTGCCTTGTACTCCTGGCTACTGACTGAGTACAGCATCCGGTGTAAGAGGGGAACAGGAAAGAAAGTGGGAAAGTGACAAGTGCAAGGGCCAAGGAGAAGTTTTCCAAAGCTTCTTGTGCTCCTTGCTCACCTGCTCTCTTCTTGCCCCCGCCAGCAAAATCCCATTATGCCCATAACCTCACAACATTCTGTGCATGTTCACTTCTGAATTTGAGAGTCCCTGCATTGTGCGGTATCGTTTCTTAGTCCTGCCTAGATATTTAGAGAGAAATGTAGAGTACTTATACTGCATGCCTGAAAGCACTGGTGGATGTTTAATTTGCTGTTGCAGTGCTTTTCTATGCTTATTCTAGGAGCTGCACACTTTTGGCTTTTTTTTCTGGATAAGTGCTTTTGTTTTCCTACTATTTTAAATCTTTTTCGTAATTGTTCTTATTTTATAGAGTAATGAGAATATTTGTAAAAACGTTATTTTTTAGCATTTTGCAAATTTGCATGTTTGTGAGAAATAGCTTCAACTTTTCAAATATTTTCAATTTATTTCCATTTGTTTTTAGAACCTTTCTATGTGCTCTTTGTTTGCATCAAAATCAATAAATAGTCTTTGTATATATACACATTGATAAAAATTGGAGTACATGACTTCTGTCAGATGTTGGGGACTATTACTTTCTTTTAAACTGTGGTAATCTGAAAAATATCTCAGAAGATCAGCTCATCACATTGTGTGATGCAGGATTTGAGTCTATGTCTTAAGTGGGTAGCTGCAGGGCTTTTGGGATTAGATGCTAAATTGCAATTTCCTGTTTTGCAAAGTCACACTCATACTTTGCAGCTCCACTAATACCTTAGGGTGGTCTCTTCCAGGGTTTTCCCCTTGCTTTTTAATATCCCTTAACTCTTTTGTTTTATCAAATCACTGTACAGGTTTGGTATTAGGCAAATGATGTTTTCATCATGTTTCTGCAATTTATCAACATTTGAACTATTTTTAATCCTGAAATTCATAGCAATTTCTCTTCTTTTTCTTTGATGTATACATATCTGATTTTTACATAATTTTTTCTATCTCATTTATGTGAAACATAAATTACTTCTTGAATGACAGAACAAAGATCTTTATATTTCTACTTTGCTTTGCTTTGTTTTGGCTAAAACATCCAGAGCATGTTGGCTTTTTTCCTATTCTGAGCAGTGGCATACATTCACAATTGAGTTTAATAATAAAATGAAAAGTTCATAAATATGTCATGGGACAAACAAATTACCTCTGATTTGTTACCCAAGCAGTCTCCTGGCTACCAAGTATTCAGAGATTTGAACTCCCAGAATGGATTATTTTCTTATTTTTAGGAGAAATTAATGGATAGTTAGCTTTAGTCCTAGTCCAACTTATTGATAAGTTCAGTTGAGCAGATAACACTGAAATCTTAGCAGCAATTATATTCTTATTTTTGGAATACCAGAAGCATATTCAGAGCTGCAGTTAGCAGCTCATTTTGGATATAGTTAGTGCTTCTCCCAGCAGTATGGCTATACTGCTGTGTCTTCATTAACCTCTACTGAAGTCTGAGCACAAGAGACCCTAACCAGACACTCAGACCCCTGCATCTCATGATTTTGTTATGCTTCTCTTAAAAATGCTGTAGGTACATCACAAAGTTGTGTTGTACAGGATCAGTTGAATGAGAGGTAAACATACATTATTTGCATGGACAAGGTTAAACTCGTGATTTAATGTCCAGAAAGCAATAGACCGTTGTGGAGATGAGCAGTATGGTAAGACTACCCTTCTGAGAAAAGCCCTGAGAGTTAGGCAGTGGGCAAGTGCCAGTTCATTGACACCTTTTCCCCCCACCC
>JAWMRA010000161.1:38699354-38747525 GCA_035584735.1 Pseudotriccus pelzelni | reverse complement strand
CCTTCGGACAACAGCTCTTCCATTCTCTGCTGTCCCTTAGGGTCACAAACTCAGCTGCACCAGCATCGATCCTTCTCCAGGATCACACAAATCTTACCCGGGCCGTCTCGCTCCGGTGTAAGATCTCTCTCCGTGGCCACAAATCACGTCAAGGCTCTGTTTCATCTCAGGCCTCCACGGAATCAGTTTCCTTACGTACTTCTTTGCTCCAGCATGAGTTCCTCAAGCTGCAATTAGAGTTGTCTCTGCTTCTCAGCAATGATCCGCAAGCAGCAGGGATTTTAGATTGAGTCTTTTTCCCTGCTGAAGGGAGAGAGAGAGAGAGGGAGGGGGAGAAGGAGCCGTTTCCGCCCTGCACGGTTTCTCATCTCTCTCCTGGCTGCCAGCTCTGACCTTGAAGGCTCCACTATCTCTCCAGTTGGAATTCTTTTTGCAGTAGCCCAGTCCAAGTTCTTCTTCAAAGTTGTTTTTTTTCTTCACTCTGTTACACGTCTGGTCAGGAGGGTTTCAGTTCTACCCCTGCCTCTGGCCCAGGGGCCTGCCGTGTCTTCCTTCACATGGCTGCCAATTTCTCCTGCGCCACAACCTTCTCTTCCGTTTTTTTCTTGAAGGTGTAATTAACAAAGGTGTCACCTAAACTTCTGATTGGTTTTTGTCCGGAAATTTATCTGGACAAACTACTTCTAATCCCCAAGGAGGGGGGACCTCTGCAAACCCACGACAATCCTTCAAAATGATTGCTGTTTGTGTTTTCAATTGCCCTGAGTCCCATAGCTGAGATCTTTCTTTACCTGGTATTCACATTAGTACTTTCTGCCTCCTGAGAGCTGTGTCTCTTCCGAATTGCTTGGCTTTGCTCTGGGGCTGTGGGACTCAATAGTCATTTAAATGACAGCTCCATCATTCTGGGCTACCATTCCCACAGGAGCTGGAGTTCATCTGTTGCTCATTTTGGCCTCCAGAGCTCTATTTCACCTCTTGTCTCTGTTTGCAAGAAGTCAGGGGCTGTTGAAGACTTCTACAGTCATATGCCAAGCTGCCACTTTTCCACTTAAGGATGCTTCCCATAATTGACAGTTTCCACGTGAACTGACGTTGATCACTGTATGTCAAATACCATATAAAAATTTATCATACCTATTTTGAAAAATTTAGTCCTAATGGATTTCTTAAAAATTGGTTTAATATAAAAAGACTCAGCCCTTCATCACTGAGTGTTTCTGAGAAGCAAACTTGTAATGCATCATGTGAAATGAGTGTTGTTTGTGTCATTTTTTAGTAAGTAAGTGGATTTTCTTTGAAAGACTTCCATTTAACTCGGTAAATATTTTAGAGAATCTTGCAGCTCTTTATCTGAGTTGTTTTCCACAGCTAAGTTTTAAAAATTAAAAATAATTATTTGACGTCAGTAAGTTATTAATAATTTGGTCAGGATGTGTGTCTTAATTCTGTTCTGCAGTCTTTAAGAGCATCCCTGAGAGGAAATTGATTCTTTCGCTAACTGAGTAGTTTACTCAAGTTAGTTGAATTTGTTTCAGATGATACCTAGTGCTGCATAACATTACTGATATGTTGTGAAGGAAATTCTGTGTTATTTATTAAGCACTAAATGCAGATGAATTAGTTCCATTTTGTGTAATCTGTGATTCACTTTACAGTGAAATTTATGTGCACAAGGGCATGTCAGCCTTAGTTTGGACCCGTGTTATCTCTCAATTTAAAAATAGCACCCTGCAAATGAATTTTGAAAACCAAGAGTATCATCTTATCTGTCTGTATAGTATCTGCTCACAGTCTTACCATTCTGAGAAACTGTTGAATGGATGGTCTTTGTTAAATACCTCAGTAGCTAAAGTTTTTACTGATGCCATAGGTTTTGAACATACAGTGGTTAAACAAGCATGACCTGCCATTACTGCAGAAGGTTGACTACTGAACTGAAAAAAGAAAGCAGAACTGAAAAATAAAATAAAGTGATAAATATGAAGTAACAGGTGCTGGTTTAATTGATTTGTAATTGAAAGTGTTTGTTCCAGTTGGTGGTTTCTTTACTTCTGTGCTTATTGGATTGGATAATGGCCTTGCCATTAAAGACTTTGCTGCAGCCTCTTCATGCTACAGGAGCAGAAAACGATAAGACTGAAAGATCCGTTCTTAACTGTATATATAAGGTACATGTTTCTTTACTCACTTTCTACATACGGAGGTAGTGTCAGTTTTCATGGAAATGAAACAGAAGCTTTCTGTAAGCTGACTGCCATTCTACTGCTGAAATGTGGTTCTTGTACATTTCACTGGAACAGCTTGACCTTTGGTGTATTTGAAATTGCTGGTTTTGTTTTACATTTTGGATGTTTAACCAAGACTTTTTTTTGTATGTCGTGTTGATTGCAGATGCTTGTATTGTAGAAGACTAGCTATACATAAGACAAAGGGATGGAACTTACATACCAAGAAATTTCAGTTAGCAATCAGCAAAGCAGAAAGCACTAAGTTATTATTACTGTCTCTAGGAATACATAAGATAGGTGTTTTTTTCTTTTTCCAAGGGAAGGGGATTAAAAGCTCTAGCAGCTTAGACCTAGCATATATAATTAAAGAAGATAGGAGATCTAAAAATAAAGGTAGCTTAATGATTTGTTGTAAGTTTTGTTTCTTCGTTGTTAAATTCCACTTTGGCTTAGACACTGTTTTAATAATTTTCTTTGCAGACCAGGGTTTGTTTCTGTAAACATTAAGCATCTCAAATTTTCCAACATTTGGTCCTGCCTACCTGGTTCTAACAAATCAGTTTAAAAAATGTAAATAAAAATAAACTTAATTTCTTATAAAACTATCAAGTAGAAATTTCAATAGGTAATGTAATGGAATTCTGGTTTTGTTCTAGGTGCTGCATGGATGTGTCTATGGGTCTCAATGTTTTAGCAACCCTAAATATTTTCCTCTGAGCCTTTCTGATCTGGCATGTATGGATTACGATCCTTTTATGCATTTAGAAAGCTTAAAGGAACCAGAACCACTACATTCTCCAGACTCAGAGAGATCTTCTAAACTTCAGCCAGTCACTGAAGGTTTGTCAAATTGCCTAAATACATTTTCTTTCAAAAAGATTTTATCTTGGTTTCCAGTCTCGAAGTGTTAGTCTAAAGCATATGTTTTCAGCTGTATATAGACACCAGATAAGAACCATTAGTTATGGAAAGAGCAAACGTCATTTTGAGAAATTGCTGTTTGATTAATTCAAATAAGTATGTTTTGAACAACAGTAAGGTTGATATGATACGAATTTTTCCATGCTCTGTTTATCAGCAAAAAGCGTTAAGTACTGCAACATGGATAAATGTAACTTTGCATTTTAGTTTCAGTAAATTAATTTGGTTTTTTTCTTAATTTTTCTTCTTTTTCTAATAATATTTTGGATTTTTGTTACTTGTCTGAACTTGCAATATTGAATGCTTTCTGTGAATTTTTATAGCCTATCATAATTTGTTGTCAATTTGTTTACACTGGCTAAAATCACAGAGTTGTCTATAAAGAGAGAAATAATCTCTCATTTGCTTAGAACCTTGGGAGACCTGGAAATTAACATTTCCTCACAACTCAAAAAAATAAAGAATCCAGAAACTATGAGACAGAGGAGTACCATGTGTTACACAGTGTATCTAGTAAATACCAAATGGCTACATTGGGAAGAAAATTGAAAAAGATGAGATTAAGATATGAGAAACTCTGTGTAGTGCTATTCTCCCTCTGTATTAAGTTGTTCCATTTAGGCTTCCTTAAGGGTATTAAGAACCAGATAAATGCAGCAGCTCTTTGTAGCAGCTGTGTGCTAACAGCAGGTGATTTTGTGGTCTGCAGTGACTACGTGCTGTTTTTTATGTAGAGAAAATGGCTAATCATTGTGCCCTTGTCTAAGGCATGCTTCATCATCCTCAAGTACTTTTTTGGCCAAAGAATTCTAAACATAGGGTTGTCCCCTAATAAGCTCAGTATTGGATTGAACAAGTCTGATTTGAGAACTATTGGCAGGAGGAGCTGTAATTATTAAATTTACTGAAGAATGAAGCAAGGTAATATAGTTGGCTTTTCGTCAAATGGCTGTGGTCTTATTAGTAAAAAGTAATCATCTGCTGGGTCAGAATGAAAGAGGCTTCGAAGTATTCATTCTGTCCTAATTACAGTCTCACCTATACATATTATGTAAAACTAATATTTAAAGCATTTGCCAAAATTAACTTCCAATGCATGTTCTATTACAGTGTAGTGAATTGTAGTAGCTTTTTATGCCTGGGATCTTTTGTATTCTGTAATAATCTGTAATTATGGGTTAGCAGCAAATGCTGTGTGCCTTTTTTAATCTGGCAATCTGAAAAGACAACCCTGAATAGCTTTCTCTTTAAATGAATACGGTTGCACAAAGCCGTAGCGTTGATATCTTCATTTTGCATTTCCGACCATGATCTGTTCTTTTATGATTTCTTGTCAAATTTCTTAATAAAAGTAAGATGCTCCTTTTATCTCTCCAGATAAATTAAGTTTCAGGGCTTTGGAATTATAAATCAGACTGTGAAATTTAATTGGCAGACTACAGTATTATAATGCAACCCTGGTCTTGCAACCTTGGCACTGCTAGTACCCATTGCCAGGCAGAGAATAAAACTGACAATGCTTGACCGATCGCACAGCATCTGTTCTCCCTGGCATTGTTGGAGGAATGAGAGGAGTAAAACTAGTGGATAACAACTGGTCTGGGACTCAGTCAAGACAGAGGGTCAATTAGTACAAGCTGGCAGCAGAGCAGTATGCCAATAGGTCAACCTCTTTTAGTAAAGTAAAAGGGTGTAGTACCCTTTTTTTAAGAAATGGAAATAGGCGGGGCAGCAGTTGTAGGGAAATCAGGGAAGTTCTACAAGGCAAGGTGGAATTGCTAGACTCTTAAGTCACAAGTAAAGCTGAAAGTACTGATATGCCAGAATTCTAAGGACAGGGTGCTTTAATGGAAAGATCGATATATCCTGTTATGCTTCCCATTGTTCAAGGTCAGACCCATCACAAGTTTTGTGGACACTTAGCCACTGCATGATGTGGTATGAGACCATGAAGATATGGGACTTATAGTGACTATGTAGTGGGGGCAGGATATATTGAGAGGCTGGAGCAAGCCATGCAATAAACAGGAGGGCAAAGATTTCTTAAATCCTCTGGAAACAGGCAGTGTGGAGAAAGAAGATTACTATTGGCCTCTTTTTTTCGGTAACTTGCCAAGTTCTGTCTCTCACAAGGAATCTCTTGTACCTAAGATTATCTGTGAAATTGTTCTCCTTTCTGTAGGCTTCAGGTAAAGTGGTAGATTTCAGTATAAGATACACAAATAATAACTTTGAAAGTAGGTGTTAAGCATATTAAACTGTTGTATTTAGATCAGAATGAACTTTTAGCAGCTGACAGTAAAGACATCATTAGGAAGCTTCTACTGCATCATACAGCAAGTCTATGGTGCTTTCATACATCTAAAGAATCACTGGCCTTGTTTACACGAAGGCTGATGAACTGTTCCTCTAGCTAGTGTTGACAACAACCTGCTCTAGCTACGGTACAGGCATACAGTTGCTGTCTGTGTAGTTTGACCCTGGCTGGATGCCAGCTTCCCAGCAGAGCTGCTCCATTACTCCCCTCCTCAGCTGAACAAGGGAAAGAAAGTACAATGAATGGCTCATGGGTCAAGGTAAAGATGGGGAGAGATCACTCACTGATTACGATCACAGGCAAAACAGGTTCGACTTGGGAAAATTAATTGAATTTTTTAATAAGCAAATCAGGATAGGATAGTGAGAAATAAACCTCAATCTTCAAAACACCTTACCCTTCCTCCTTCCAGGGCTTAACTTTATCATGAATCTCTACTTCCTCCTTACCGTGGTGCAGGGGGATGGGTACTGGGGGCCTGCAGTCAGTTCATCACATGTTGCCTTTGCCACTTCTGCCTCCACAGGGGAAGGACTCCTCATACTCTTCCCCTGCTCCAGCATGGGATTCCTCACACAGGAGACCATCCTCCACGAACTTCTCTAACATTAGTCATTCCCATAGGCTGCAGTTCTTCATGAACTGCTCTGCCTTCCATGTGGTTTAGTCCTTCAGGCACAGGCTGCTCCAGCATAGGTCCCTCACTGGGTCACAAGTCCTGCCAGCAAACCTGCTCCAGCATGGTCTTCTAGCTACAAAGCGCCACCATTCCTGCCAGGAGCCTGCTTCAGCATGGGCTTTCCCTACTCGCAAGTGGAGTCCCAATGTGGGCTGCTGCTGTGAGTTGCCATGGGCTGCAGAGGCTCATCCTGCTTCACCATGATCTACACCATGGGCTGCAGGGGAATCTCTGCTCTAGTGGCTGGAGCATCTCCTCCCCCTTCTACTGACGCTGACCTCAGTGTCAGTAGAGTTGTTTCTTTCACATATTCTCATTCTACTTTTCTCTGGCTGCAATTTGCTTCTGCCCAATAACATTTTTACCTTCTTAACTATGTTATTTCAGAGGCATTACTACTATTGCTGATTGTTTTAGCCTTGGAAAGCAGCAGGTCCAGCGTGGGGCTGGCTGGCATTGGCTTCATCAGATAGAGAAGTGACCCTTGTAGCCCCTCCACTACCAAACCTTGCCACACAAACCCACTGTGCTAATTAACCGCACCTAACTAGCTGGCTTAGTTAGCTTATTCACAACCTAACAAGGACTGCATAGCACCATGATCTGCTAACCTGTTTCTGAACTTTTACTTTTCATTTCAGGACCATAAACATATCTGATAATTTTTATGCAATTATAGGCAAAACCATTTTGAAACCTATTTTGACAGATCTCAAATCTGTTAGAGATAGTTGTGACTGGAAAATAGTAGTAACATTACATAGACAGAGTCATCTATAAGTTATTGATTTAATTGATTTTCCTCCTATTACTCATATTTGTTCAGACGTATTTTAACCTCTTTTGCATAGACTGATCTTTTTTCCTAATGTTTTTCTATGTATTTCTAATGTTATTTTAATTAATTTCTAATGAAAATATTTTCCCCACATGATGTTAAGTCTTAGGTTTTATTTAAGAAATAGAAATAGAAAGTACTTTTCTTTCAAGACTTTGCTGTTTGCCTTTTTACTGAAAGGAAACAAAAAGCACTCTTAAAAAAAATTATTTACACACGGTGCATCCAGATTAGCAGTTTGTGTTTTGTGGAGGATATTCTAGAGATGAGTCCTCTCTATTCACATGTCTATAAAGCTGAAGTTTAAAATTAGAAAGGAATGAGACTTGCTTAGACTAATGTAAAATACAGGTAACTAAGCTAAACAGAATACTCTCAGGCTTCCTCTAAATGAAGAAAAAAGTGTTTTCAGAGAGTGATTCATCCCGTTGCTCCAGTTTGGGATGAATCAGTCTGTACAGGTGCATCATTCTTTGGATGGCTAAAAGGATGAGGAGAGCTAAATTTCACCCTCAATCGTTACTTTTTCCTTCTACTACACAACCGTAGTTGTTTTTAAACTTCAGCCAAAGCTGAATTAAAGAGTTAACAACACATCTTAAGGAAATTCAGGTATCCTTCAGTCATGCCACAAATACAAATTAGTGGTTATGGGCCTTCAGCCTTTCTACAAAAGAGGTAATTTCAGGGACTGAGAAAAATAGACAATATAACATGCTTCTAGTAAATTACCGAGTGATCATGTACACATATAAATTACACTGCCCAAGCCAGAGGCAGTAGCGTTGTAAAGAGAGCAGTGATATGTTCACTCAGGAAAGCAGGTCAACAAAGCAGTGAGCATAGACTGCCTTAACGTGTAACGATATGGCTTAGTTTGTAGAATTTGTGGTAAAGCTGTGATGGCTTGCATTATTGCATATTTTGACCTGCCCTCCGGAAATAAAGAGCATGGTTGAGATACTCATTTTAACGGTTTTAATATATTGAATGTCCAGTTGTTCCTGATCGAGGACATGTGCTTCTAGGCATAAATTATTAATACGTATCCTTTAAGTTGCAGATTTAATTTAAAATTCTCCTGTTTTCAAAAAGCATTACTGGGCTTGGGAATTTTTTATTTTTTTTTTAATTCCTAAGGGAAACCATCAGCAAAATCTGATTTGATGTGTAGCAAAAATGTTTAAAAATTGCTTAATTTTCTTTATTTAATTTCAGGGTAACAGGTTGCATCTTACAATTTACTTTTCAGTATGCTTAATACTTCTAATTCAAGTTTTCTGTGTCATTTTTAGATCAATAGTACTGTATTCTGAGAGAAGCCTCTTTATAAAAGAGACAATGACAAATTTATGACTTTAATTCAAAAGCAAAGTTATCAGAAAAAGGCTGTGTTAGGACTGAGGATGGACCTTCTGAACTTAAATTCATTGTTCCACTCTTTATAAAATCACTATGTCACCTTCCTTTTCCGTATGTTCCTTAGGCTCTCAAGGGAGTAAATTTAAGCACACAGGCACTAAACAACCACGGTCAGGTCTGAGGTCTTTAGAGTTTGCCACACAGCAGTAATAGTAATAACATATGCTGAAAGGTCCCTCATATGTCTTCAGATTTCTCAGCAGACTTAACAGGAGCCATTTAACCTACATAGTGTGGGACTGCAGGTATCTGGAAAGCTTACGTGTCTTTACTCCTAGGAAACCGAGAAAAGTATTACTTTACTTATCTGGCAGTGCCAAATGCTAAATTCTTGGCATAAATATTCTGACAGAGACAGGCAAGCCTCTGCACTGTCCAGGCACTAGTAAATACTGTGCTGATACATTTTTCTTCAAGCATCCAACTTACTTGCTCTTTGTCTTGTATAAAACCTGCTTCCAGTTCCCTCTTGTATTTCAGCAGATGGCACTATAACTTAATTTCCTTGTATGCTTTCAATATCTAGACATTTAATTCAGCATCACTGAATATTTTTGTTTGTAAATTTTAAACATCAAGAAGGCTATAGATAATGAAAATGAAATATCTGCTTTGTTTACATTAATTTTCAAGGCCTTTATTAAAATATTTTAGTAGATTTGAGTTTTGGAATTGTGTAAATATTATGCTGATTTTGACAGCTATTAACTGGATGAAATGTTTCCTTTTTTGCTGTTCAGATCTAGTGCTTCCTGAAGGTAGGGAAGAGCCAGAACCCAAAACATCTCTTACATGATGTACCCAAATCTTGTGGGGGAAAAAAAAAACCAAATATATACTAATGCTTTATTTTTGCAGATGCAGAATGCATCCATCTTCAGAAACTGAAGGTCTGCAATGGCAGTCAGTATGCAACACAAATTTACCTTTATTTTTCCAATTAAACCAATTAAAACATACTGCAAAAACATTAAACATTAGGTTTTGTTGCATATAGAGGGAGGTGAGTAAATTATACTTTACTTACACATCAAAGAGGTTACATTTTCTCAGTAAATACTGAATGAAAAAGTAACATCATTCAGAACATTCTGGTTTGATGGACTTCTGGTGATAAAGATGGGACGCGTTTGCAGCAGTTTTCAATGTTTAGAGTAGTTTAAAACACAGGATGTAATCCTGAGGAAGACAGATTGTTTTATGTTCTCATTGTAAATCCCAAATTTAGGGCATCCAAGCCCAGTTACAACAGAGAGGCTACAGAAACATGTACTTTGCCATATCGATCTTGTTCCCTCTTCTACGTTTTTGTGTCTGGGTTCTTGAGTGAGTCCCCTGAACTAGATGAGGGTTGTCTGTCTGACAGTGTCACTTTGACCGGCTCTGTACGTCAGGGGTATTGTAAAGTGGATTTGATAAAATAATTCAATAACAATATGGTACCTGGCTAGCAGGATGATAAACATTAAGAAATTCCTTTTGTGAATTTAGATGGCATAACATGCAAGCAGAGTGTATGCAACAAAGAAGGAGGTGGAAAAACTGGTATTGAAATACCAGTGCATTTCACAGGATGAATTTCACATAAGATGGGCAAAATTAACTTGTCTTTCTCCTTTGCAAGGTTTTCTAGTCTGAAACTTCTTAAAATGCAGTTGTGACGTGAGATTTGCTTTCTGAAAATTTTGCTAATGTTAGATTCTGTTCAATATAGACAGCTTAGTCTTTGCTTTTGTACTTTAAAATCATCCAGTATTATTCTTGAGCTAACTACAGCTATATGCTCCCCAGGGAAATTAAGATGGATTAGACCTTTTGTGTATCCATGTTCCTTTGTATTTCTCAGTGTAATGATGTGTAAAAATATAAAAATACGCTGCAGTTGGAATGGGCACCTTGCAACACAGTTATGATTTCTACTTCATCAGCAATTTAAGATTTATTTTCACTCGATAAGAAATTGTGTATTTTAAAAGAACAGTGCTGATAACAAAGCTATGGCAAAGGAGGTATGGTAGGCTGTAAAATAATGAAGATGCTTCTTTAACTATCTTATGATTTTTCATGCTATTTATATAGAAGACCACTCTTGATCAAAATATGTGTTTTCTGTTACTGAGTTAGATGTATCCTAAGCTTGCAGTGGTGTTTAAAACTCATGAAGAGGAGACCAAAAGGAAAAAGTAAATCTCAGTGTTGTTTTCTGAATTTTTCTTTTAAAACCTGTGCTCTTTCTTTTACAGTGAAAACTCATATGCAACAAGGATTAATTTCTGTTGCGGCTCGTACTGTGATAACACATCTAGTAAACCACTTAGGCCACTATCCTGTGAGCGGAGGTCCTGCTATGCTAACCAGTCAAGTGTGTGAAAACAACGACAATCCATACAGTGAAAGTCCTGAGCTTTCTCCTGAACTTTTTGAGAACCCAAATCTTCAGTTTTTTGTGTTAAACAATACTTCCTTGGTGTCTTGCATACAAATCCAAGCAGAAGATGACATGCCTGGGGGAGGACTGTCTGCTGGACTAGCATCTGCTAATTCAAATGTTAGAATTATAGTGCGCGATCTCTCTGGCAAATACTCATGGGATTCAGCCATTTTGTATGGACCATCATCATTATGTGGATCTTCACAACAAACATCTTTTGCACTTTCATTATCTCAGCAGGATAAACCAGAAGATGCTCTTTCATCTTTTGAGCATGTGGAGGATGTATCTGCAAGGGATGGAATTACACTCCAAGTAAAAAGGAAATTTAGAGACACTGTACCAACATGGGATACAATTAGGGATGAAGAAGATGCCCTTGATGAGCTCCTGCAGTATTTAGGTGTTACAAGCCCTGAATGCTTACAGAGAACTGGTGTCTCACTCAACATACCTGCTCCCCAACCAGTCTGCATCTCAGAGAAACAGGAGAACGATGTCATCAATGCAATTCTGAAACAGCACACAGAAGAGAGAGAGTTTGTTGAAAAGCATTTCAATGATGTAAATATGAGAGCTATGGAGCAGGATGAGCCAACCTCACAAAAGTCCCAGTCAGCATTTTACTACTGCAGATTACTTCTGAGTATACTGGGAATGAATTCATGGGATAAAAGGTAAAAAGACTCACAAATTAAGAACTTTCTTTTAAGCAATTGTGCTATTCTTGCCATTTAATAATAGCTGATCATAGAGTTTGTTAAGCCAAAAATACTCAGGCTAGCTAATAAAAGAAGAGATATGCTACTAATGGCAAAATGGCGGCTTTCTTCTGCATTTCAGCCTGTCATTTAGAGAGACAGACAGGAGGAACCTGTTGCCTTTATTGTGATTTATCTTCTTTACTTAGAACAGTGTTTGAAGGGAAATTGAAGGAGTGATGTATTTTCGTTGCTTTCCGTGCATTTTCCTACAAAAATTGTTACCTTTCTGTGCCAGAGTAAGACTCAGAAAGTGTCATATTCTCAGCTATTGTGTTGCTGGACAGTGTCCTGCGGCTCCGTCTGTGAAGAGCATGCTTGCATGCAGCCTCAGAGCATTGCATCTGTGTTAGCTAACAAGAAAGATGTGTTCCCTACTAAGTGTTTCAACGTTGGCCGTGCTTGGGTATTGTTTAGAACAACAGGAGAAAAGCCATGTTCAGTTACAAAAGTAATGTCTCTGTTTACATTATTATTTTTGTTTGGGTGTGGTTAAGTGCATGTCTGCATTTACATGTGGGTATGTACAAATATTAACATCTTAGAATTTATGGGTCTTTCTGAAATCTTCTTTTGCCATTGTTGTCAAATTCCACATTAGAGTTATTGAAATATTTTCTTACTATGAAGGGAAACGGATATTCTGTAAAACAGAAATAATCTGTGTCACTGAGATATCACTGGAATCAGACAAAACTTTAGTGTTACAACCCTTCTTATTTGGATCTTTAATTCCTCAAGGCAGTCTGGTTTTGAACAGTACTGCTCTTAGGCTCATTCCACTGTGTTTTGTGGGAAACATCTTAAGCCCAGTTGAAAATAAATGAAAACTGCCTTTCTTTTCTTGCTCTAACATACTGCTTTGGTTTTTTCTTTAAATTGTTGCAGCTGGCTGGGTGACTATTGAGTTATGCTCTGCTCTCTTCTGCAATTCAGAATAACAAAAACTCTGTGTTTAATGCGTTAACTCCTTATAACAGTAGATTCATGGGAGTGTCTTCTGTCACTAAGCATATGGCCTAGTAAAGTGTGGCAGCTTATATATGCATCAGAGAGAGTTCTGTCTGTTATTCTGTAGAGAAGAGATGGATCCCGGTTGGATCCAACAGGTTGACAGAAGAAAGTGGAAAGAAATAAAGGTTGTACTCATGGCTATAATATAGAAGATTTATGTAGAATATAGAAGATTTCCTGGAGTAAGAAAAATTGCATGTATATTTTTTAAAGATATCTTAGTTTTTAAATATTTAAGAAAGGACTGTTGAAAAGGCAGAAGCATTTGTTGACTGTTCTTGAATGGACCTGGAAATGTTCTTGTACTGTTCTTGTACTGTTCTGTATCCATTGGTGAACAGATGATAAAAGAGTTACAAATTTCTCTATTTAGAAGGAGCTTTCATCTCCTGAAGAAAAATGAGAAATTACTTCGAGAACTGAGAAATTTGGATTCAAGACAATGGTAAATTCTTTTAATGACTGCCTACTTACTTGTTTTAAGCGTGCCTTTTATTCAAGTGGCTCTAATTGCATAGATGTGAGAGTTGAGCTGTGTTTTTTAACAATTTTTAAATTATTAATGTATTTTGCACTATATTGTTACTTGTATTATATTGAAGTTGCATTGGTGTTATTTGTAGAGTTAAATTCTGCAAGTAGAATACCATGAGATAAACAAATTTCAAAATTACTTATAATTTTGAGCATATGTATGTAGACAACATTGAATAGTTTTAAAACTTTGATAGATCACAGTCTCCACATTTTAAGCTTTCGTTAATTGTTTGGCTGTGTTCTAATGCTCCTGGTATTTGAAGACACAGAACTCTTGTTGGAATTGGAGCACAGAATTAAAAACTGAGTTATTTTTGTAGAAGTTGAAATTAAATCCAGTGGAGGTTTTAGAAATGTGAGAAACCACCTTCAGTTGCTCCAGTGTGTAACAGCAAGCTGCGAGCAGATGACATTGCTATTTACTTAAAGATTCTTCATTCAGTTGCATAAGCTGCAGTTACCACAGCGTTCAGAAGGCACTGTTAATAATGGGCAGTGCAGTGCGGGTAAGACCTGCATTACATTTGCCCACCTCAGAAGTCCAGCTGTTTCATTAACAATTGGTACAGCCAGCACCATCCTGCATCTTAGAAGCGATGAAAGGGGTAAATGCTGCTCAGTTGCAGCAAAACTTTAATCTCTAGAGAAGATGAGACTAGAAAAGACAGAATGGGGAAATGAAAGGGTATCCAAAAGTAGCCATATAGTTGCACTTTAAGTCCACTATGTATTTTTAATGCTTTAAGAGCCATGCTCTGTCTTTATTGTTTGAATATTTTGGTTTCGTATTAGTAAAGGCACTGTTATGCAATGACCATTCTCTGTTTTACAGCCGAGAGACACACAAGATTGCAGTGTTTTATGTTGCTGAGGGACAGGAAGATAAACACTCCATTCTTACGAATACTGGGGGAAGTCAAGCCTATGAGGATTTTGTAGCTGGTCTGGGCTGGGAGGTATTTATTAAAATGTTTTATCCTAGGTTTGTTTACAGATAAAATTACAAATCCCTTTATATATTGAGTCTTTGGCTCTTCAGCATTACTCACAAGTACTGAAATACGCTTGTTTGAAAATGGAATGTAGAGAAGAATTCCTGTTTTAATTTCATTAGCAATACTAGCTATTTAAATTTAAGCTCTTACAATTTAAGACAGTTTGTGCATGCATTCTTTAATGTACTTGGCTTTCAGGGACTGATTAGGAGGCATCTTGATTTCCCTGTAAGGTTGTAAAGTGTTAAGTCCAGTGAAGTTTGAGCTTTGCTCAATTTTGGGACTCCAAGAAAGTACAAACAAGCAGCTTTTCACGTACTCCCTCCTTCCTGGATGCCTGGAGGCATGTATCAGTTCACGCACTCCACCCTACTTCTCTTCCAGCAGTCAGAAATAATGTGATGTATCCCATCATCTGTGTGGACCTGCAGCTCTTTAGTCACTTGTTTGATACTGTTACAAGGGTTTCCTTTTTTGCATCCTTTCTTTCAGACCATACAGGTTTAATTACCACTGTAAAGTTCTATTTGGCACTGTTGCACAGAATACAGTAATGGCTTTTGCTCCTGGCTGGCTGCATAAGAAGCTGCGTTTTTTTGTTCCTCTTGTAACTTGTGCTCATCAGGAGTGTCCACAGGAGTATCTGTCTTATTTGTTCTTTGTCCCTTGGTATATAAGAGTATATGTTTCTTTACTCCTTAGGTATATAAGAGCACTACCAGATTAACTGTGTGGATAATGACTCTGACTTTTACGCAGGAACAGAAGAAAAGTGGTAGAAATCTGCTGACTGTCATGAACATAGATGTTTATTTCCCACATTCAGGAGAAAACAAAAACACATTAGTAACTTCAAATATCCTTCTTCGGTGATTTAATCCTTAGGCATTATTAGATAGTTTAAAGAGTTGGTAATTTGGATAAATATTTCATAATGAGACAGCTAATATTTTAATATCTTAGCATTAAATTCTAGATCCTTTAGTATCAGAAAAGCAAATATATCCCATGTGGGCAAAGATTAAATATGTTCACATATACATTTATATATTTATAAAAAATATATTACATATATTACAAGTATATATCCGAGGTATAACTTTCTGTAGTCACTGTTTTAAAAGTAAAACAGCACAGTAAGCATGCTCATTTATTTCAGTGCCAGACTATACTCGATAAAACTAAGACTTAGAAACTTATTTATAAATTACCAGTTACTTTCCTGAGATTTTTTTTTCATATCCACAGAGTGAAAATTTCTCAAAAAAATATATGAAAGGTAACAAGACAATGTAAAATTGCCTGGCTCTCATACAGAGTTTCTTCAGAGCTCAGGTCAGGGTTGATGTAGTATCACAGAATTTAAAAAAATTCAAAAGACACATGTAAGTGACTACACTCAAGTGATCAGGGAATAATGCAGTAAATATTTACACAGCCTTTCCTCTCCTCTAACCTCATCTTCCTGGCAGCTTCTGTGGTGACCCTGGAATATAGAATGCTACTGCACTGCAGTTGATTTCCAGTCTAGTCAGTGAGTCTGAGCTCTTTCAGAAAAAAGCATAACTGCACTTTAAAAGTTCAGTTGAAAGTGCTTTTAAAGCATAAAGAGTGTATTTATCACCTGATAATTTTTTTCTTTTAAAGTTTCTTGGACTTTATTTCTAGGTAAATCTCACAAATCATTGTGGCTTTATGGGAGGACTGCAAAAAAACAAAAGCACTGGATTGACCACTCCGTATTTTGCTACCTCAACAGTAGAAGTAATGTTCCATGTGTCAACAAGAATGCCTTCTGATTCAGATGACTCTTTAACAAAAAAGGTGGGTGTCTCGAAATAATAGTTCCCCTGAGTAATAAACCCAGAGCAATTAGAGTCAAAGAAAATCCAGTAACTTAAAAAAACATCAAACATAAAGTATGATAACATCTTTACCTACTAATAATTGATATTTTTCTGAAGTAGCTCAAGCTGTATAGATTATTCTCTATCAATTCTTATTTTACCATACTGGTGATTTTTGCTGTCATTGCAACTGTTGTCAGGAACATATGTAAAGTGGGGAAAGGTGCGGGGAGGTAATGGTTGGTGTAGAAGAAAAAGCATTACATCTGAATGATGTCTTAGTACTTCAAGACCTTAAATGGCAGTTAATAAATATGTGGTGAGTACTTTCAAACGTGACTTTTCACTTAAGGGTCATGTTCTGGCTATTAAAATAATTTTCCCTTTAAAAAAATAGTTAAAAATATTAAGACAATATTTATTGTATATAAGGTGTTTTGTCTTGGAGCAGACACAGATGCTCAACAGTGATATGATCTCTTGTAGCTGCAT
This sequence comes from Pseudotriccus pelzelni, assembly GCA_035584735.1. Classification (NCBI taxonomy): domain Eukaryota; kingdom Metazoa; phylum Chordata; class Aves; order Passeriformes; family Tyrannidae; genus Pseudotriccus; species Pseudotriccus pelzelni. Next base: position 38,731,040 of record JAWMRA010000161.1, on the reverse strand, counting down.
TAAGAAAAAAATGGTTTTCTGTATTGGTATTTTTTTCTTTAGAATTTAATAAATTCCACATTAGTGATAATAAGTTACAGTCTCCAACATGTGTCCTATTATAAATGAACAATTAGCTATCATTAGACTGTCCCCCCGTCCTGCATACATACATCTTCAGATGTGCTAATCCATTCAGTAGACACGTTAATGAGCACTGGTTGAAGTGTAATATTGAAGGAACTGAAGCTGGTTGACCTCAGCATGGAGTTTAATACTTGTAATTAAATTAGACAGTAGACAGTTAGTAAAGAGAGAAATAGCCATGCCTCTGGCAAGCTTCAATTATTAATGACTTTTTTGTTCTTTGTGTTCCACTTGAAGAAAAAAATATTATTGTTCTTATTATAGGCTGAGTTCTAAATTCACACTGTTGCATCTTAGGTTGGTTTGGTTGGTGTGGGGTGTTTTTTAATTAAAAGTGGTTTTGCTTGTATGCCTAAGATGCTGCATCCTTTCTGTTCTTTGTTTCCTGAAGTAAAGCCAGGGCAGTACTTAGGTTGTTAAATGATTTATAAAAGTGGTTTAGTGGCAAAAATAACTAATTTTAAAAGAAGATTGTTGCTACTCTTTCAGTATAGAACAATGTGTATTTTTGTTTCTAGGTGACTGGCTTCTTTATTTTCTTAATCAGAAACTGGGTTTTATAGAACACAGCTTGTAATTATCCTTACAACGTTTGTTTGTAATCTGTTTGAATTAGAGCATTACAAAGCATTGACAAGGGGAAGGATGGGTCACAGTGAAAAATAATTAATAATGATTAATTTGAAAATGCTGTGAACTTCAGCAAGATCTCATGTCTGTTTCTGGGAGCATGTCAGGAATGAGCGTTTTAGATTGCTCAAAGAATCACCACCAAAAGCATTGGTAAAAGCAGATCTAATATTAAAATGCAAGTGCGACAAAGTTCATTGGCAAGGTTCAGTCTACTACTTACTAGTTATGGTTAAAGCACACAGAGAAAAGTCAGACTAAAATCTAAAATTAATCAATCTAAAGCTAAAATCAACCAAATATGATCTATGTGGAGGCTGGGGATGAAAAAAGGGTAAAGATGGAAAAGGGTAAGGATAAAAAGGCAAGGAAGGTCCTCCCAGTGAGTCACAAAGTTCAGAGTGGAACCCCTTGCCAAACTTAGCCGCAGATTTGAACAATGGTTTAGGCCTAAAGGTTTTAACAGCACTTAAATTTAACAGCACTTAAGCAGCAGCCTAATTTAAATTAATTTAACCAAAGATTGCAAAGAATTTACTATAAGCACAACGGTAATTCACTTACGGGCCTAACTTACTTACAAATCTAAGAGAGCAGCATTCATAGCACATTTGGTACAGCATATTCACAGTCGCACACACACAGACCTAGAGCAGTATATATAAGGTATATACCTGTGAAAAGTGCTCCTCGAGTTCAGTGAAGTACTCACATCGGATGCCTTTGCGTTTTCTCAGCAGGTGAAGGGTTGATCCTTGGGGTGTGGGATACTGACCCAGGCTCTGTTGGTGGCCATCCCCCGAGTGTAGCAAACTTGCGAGTTCACTGACTCTCAGAGGTGTCCCACTCAGAGGGAGATGCTGACTGCAGCCCACTGGTGGGCCAGGAGAGCTCAACGGGTCTGTCTTAGGACTGCTGTTTATGGGGTCACAAATGAGTTGACTTTAGTCAGTAATTTTCCTTCCTGTCCACAATTTGGTTCAGTAACTGTCTTTGAAAGTTCAATTACAAAAATATTGTTCCACCTGAGTCGTTAATCAGGCAAGAAAAATAAGTTTCCAGGGCTACTTGTTAAAAAACAGGAGCTTGTTAGACAGCATATGTTCCTAGTACCAGACAGTGTTTCTTACAAGCTGAAGAGGAGCTTAGCCCAGGTACTGTTAGGCCTAACGAACACTTCTAAGATGATAGTGTAGCCCAAGGAGAGGGGAGGGAGGGATGCACCATCACAGAACACCCTGAATCTACATAAAGCTTTTCCTGCCAGGCAAGGTTCAGTGCTGATCCAGACCTCCTGTGGCTCAACTTGTGAAAATTGTGTCAATTGTGAGTTTTTAACAACTCCAGCTTGCCCCAGGCCTAATTCTCTCATCCGTTACCCACAGTCTCGCTCATCAGTAATTTGGAATATTTGAGGTCTATATGGATATAACCCCGAAAGACTGGGGTTATATTTGTGGTTCAGCTACTGATCAACTGTTTATTTAAGCTATTTTATTCCTCTGTGACTTTCCTTCCCAAGAACGGAGGCATGTGAGCCTCTCTTTATCTCTCTCCACCTTTCTTAACACTTTTTAGCCCATTCCAATTGAATTTAACAGAGAACAGCTTCAAAGCTGTTCATTTCATGTATGTTTAACGATGATAGGCTAAGTAAAGGAGATAGAGTGACATTTAGTGCTTCTACTCAGCAAGTAAAGGCTGCATGGGAAGAAGTAGTAGATATCAAGGAACCCGCACCAGAGAAATGTTATGAAATTCATCCCAAACTTGAGAAAAGCATCAACTGAAGTTTACATCTTGGGAGAAACCAGCAAGTCATATCAGCAGACATGAGTAGGAAAACAGTCTTAATTCATATACTAGTTCTGTAACTACTTGTGATGGTTGAACTGAACACATCAGCAAAAGGAATGTGTTTTACGAAATCCTGGTTAGCTCACTCACACTATCAAAATTATTTGAGAGCCATATGAGTGCTAAGAGTTGTAATTATTCTGAGTGCATGTACTGTTTGTGACCTCCAGAGAAACTTGAGATTTAAGCTTCTCTGCAGGTCTTTCATGTGATTTTTTGTCTGTTTTATTCAATGGGAGAAAAACAAGCAAACTTGCAGTAGCTGGCTTTGAACTGCTGCTGGTTTTTATTTTGTAAATGTGCCTAGAGGTACATGATAGGTTCATCTTATAAATGGAAAATAAATTACATTAAAGCAAAACTTCTTCCTGCCAGTTGAGCCACTGCAAAATCAAGATTTTGCTGTTTCAGGGGCTAAGCCATTTTTAAACTTATTTTCCATCAGTCTTACAGAGTAGTAAATAAAACTTTAAAGAGTCTTGATACCTCTGAAGTATTTGTTTCTGAAGATGTGAACAAGAGCAAGAAAATGTGAATTCAAGAACTGATGAAAATCTTCTAAATGTGTAAAGGAACTTAACATTGAAATGCACATATAAAATAGGTATTTAATTTGCAAATAGTAAATTAAAGGTTTAATGCTGATAATGCAATCCGTTCTGGTTTTTTTTATAGTTAAAGGTTAGAGTAAAAAGTATTTACTCAGGTCACAGAATGAGAAAGCTCCTTTATGTGCCTCTACCACCTATCTCACCTGTCTAGTTCTTCCTTCCTTAGGAGGATCTTCCTAGAGGAGTGAAGACATTGTATGTGAGATATTATACACCTAGTATGTAAATAAAAAGTAGTAATGTTGCTAATGATTGGAATACTAATTCATCTCGAGCTTTTGGTGTATTACGCTGTTCTAAGTTGTGTGTGATATCATCCTAACCACATAAAAGGTTTACAGCTCCTGGCATTTATAGCTGGGGGGGGTTATTGTGTTATTAACACGTAATGGGAACTTGAAGGTTTATGGTTGTAAATTCTTAGTAGAGTATTTTTTTGAGTTACATTTGGATACACGTGTTGCTTAAAGAAAATCCCAACAAACAAACAACACACCATAGTTGTTGAGACAAAGTTTTGTGAAAAATTCATCTAGGGGGTACATACACTGTAAACAGTGTGCTTCTTACGTTTAATGGACAAAAGTAGCTGCATTAAGCCATTACTTCAGATATCTCTGCTCCTTCTGGTTTTTTTATAATAAACACTTTCATTTTTGAAGAAGAAAAAAGTTGAGGCTAGCTGTTGTATCATAAGAAAATATAATAGCCTTTTTTCTCCCTCCTTTAGGTAAGTGGGTATTAGAAATTACAGTAATTTTGGCAAGAGTTCAAGGGTTAATGCAACAGATAAATAAAAGGAATTTTCTGTAAATTGAGCCCTGCATTATTTCACTTGTCTTGCCTTTCGAAACCTAACTCATTTAATTTTAAAAAGTAAATACTTAAATTCTTCCTGACAGTGTGCTTTGCTTTTACTATCGTTTATTACTTCAATTATACTTGGTATCACTTAGAACAATCTGCCATTTGGAAATTTCAGTATAGCCTGCAGCTTCGTATTAAGTCTGGCTGCTATTGTAACATGTACAGCATATGACACTAATGTATCAAAATTAGATTTGATCATCCCTCCTGGTTATATTTATTTCACATTTCTTTTGTATTCAGTTAACATAAATGTATTAGGAGAGCTGACACATGATGATGGCTATAGAGTAAGAATATTTTAAAGTATTTTGAGTTAAATTTGAAATTTCAGGTAACCTAACAGTCGGTCATTTTTATATATTTGCTCTAACGGAGTAGAGTTTCAAAGTTAGCCTAAAAAAATCTGTTTGTCTCTGGTATCTCCTCAGGGCTGTCTTCCCGACAACCCAGGTTTAAAATGTCTAAAACAGAGCTCTTAATCTCTTTCTCATTGCCACCTTTCCAGATCATCACAGATAACATGACCATTGTGCCTGTCACTTGTGCCCATAGCCTGAAATAATCTTTAATTTGGTCCACTTTCTGGATTCTTACATTCAGTCTGTGCTTAAGACTCTTCTTTTTCCTGCCTGTCATTTCTTGCAACATAGCCTTTTCATACACACAGATAAAGTTTATCCACTGTGTCAGAAACTGTTGTTTTGATCCTTGAACCTTCCTTTCTCTGGCCTTGACACTTTCATTCTTGAATAATGCTGAAGACCTTTTTCTTGTCTTTAGCACCTTTTTACAGCTTCTTTGCATTTGTTCATCTCCATTTTGTGTCTTGCCTTATGCTTAGATAATAAACTCTCCAGGGCAGTTTGATCTGTGTTTAGAGTGTTAGAATACTGGTGTGTAACCTATAGTTCCGGGTGTTTCAGCCATAATGTATTATTAGTTACTTGAAGTGTAACGCTATTTTAGGGCATTTTATTATTTATATTATTGCTGTGCCTTATGTCTAGTACTGATTTGCGCTTTGTTATGCTTACTGTGAGGTATGCACAACGAAGTTGTAAATTCAGGAACACAAGGTCAGGAAATGAATGTGAAGATGTAGTGGCTCACACAACTGTTACTGAGTTTTGAGTAAGCATTAACACAGAATGCAGTCTTGACATCTGTCTATTCCATGTGCACCAAATCCCATTCTGTTAGATAACACTGGGACCACACTTTGGGAAACCATGTTTCTGTCTGTCCTCAGGGTTTCAGTGAGAAGAGGTGGTTATAGTTTGGTATCTTTATCCTACTTTATCCAGGACACTGAGTTCTGGCATGTTTCCAATTCAGTACAAAGATAGAAAGAATCCAGATTAAAGCTGAAAGAGGTCAGGTTCTGGCTCTCCTGTGGTATAATAGTCACAGTGAATGACCGATTCTACAAATGTTTGTTGTGCTTGCAGGAGAGCTTGGTTGTGGAGCACTACTCAATTACAAGATCCTTCAATAGGGAACTGAACAATTGAGAAGAAAATCTGAAATTCTTCTTTCTAAAACATTTATGCAAAACCTAGCAGACCTCAGAAAGCTTTTCAAGTTAATTTCATATATCAAATCTCTTCCATGAATCAGGTGTTGTTGAGGAGTCAAGTTACCCCCATTCAAACTTTCTCATAACCTTTGCTTGCTGACCAAGCTGAAGACATCTGACAGAATCAACAAGGAGCACTGTGTTAGTGTCAGAGCTTCTTATGATCTAATCTTGAAGAAGAAAACAGAATGATTATCCATAACTTAGTTATTCTTCAAACATAAAATCAGCAACACCCAACCTTGTTGACTTGTCTATTATTTTTGTCAGTCGTCTGACCATCCATAAGGGAATCAAGGTTTTGATCTTTGTTTTGATCCTGAGTATTTTACATTTTGTTATAAACTGCCATTCATAGTTTATACCATCATCCACCTACTTGCACCATCTGATTTTGACTCTCAATCCATTACATGTCACAGAGATGCCAATCTACGTTTTAGTCAAACTGAATCGTTGCCACATCATTCTCAGGAGTAATCATGAGGTGAAATACATCTGATAGGACTTGGAACTCTTTGAAATATTCGATTAATTTTCCTTTTTCTCTGAAGAAGTTTTTTCTTTTAACCTGGAATATATTCTCATACATCTATGGGAGTATAAAACAAACTTTGAAATTGGAGAGAAAAGTCACTAATGGCTTTGGTACCCAGTATCCAAAAATATGTGTCGTTTGTCAGTAATCCTTCTGAAATAACCACACAGTACACTTCTATCACACCAAAATCTATATTAGTCTAATGTGAAAGCATGCATCAGTAGTGATGCTCTGTCTGGGTAGCTTTCGTGGAAGTGCAAGAACTGGTGTCCTGTCTGATTAGCTGCAGGTGTCAGTAACAGGTACACAGGGATAACATTTGAGAAATTGAATTCAGAGGCAGTGATGCCCTCAAGAAGCTGCACTATCTAAACTCTGTACGGTTTTGATTATTTCTTTGGCACGTACACTGTCACCATCACTTGTTTCTAATAGTCTATGAGTTTTTTGTCTCCAAGTCCAAAGATGTTAAGTAAAGGAGGAAATAATTCTTTTAGCAAATAGTTCAATATTGCTGAATTAGGAATGGTGCAGTGAGTGATGGGTGTATTGCTTTTTGGAAATCAGTTCAGTGAGTTCAGTCAGTGCTTCACATGGCCATCCCTCACCCTACAATCATGTAGTTTTTATACATTCCACAACGTTTCATGTCCCATTTGATTTGCCTCATGCATTCTCTTTGGTTAGGCAGCATCATCCTCCCTGAGCTTTTCACTGGCTTCTAACTGTGACCCCATCAGTCCGTGATAGCCTGTCATTGTCATATCAACAGCTAGTTTGACTGTCACTTCACTGAAGAAGCAAAATGAGAAATTTTAATTTATTATTTTTTTTAAATCTGATGTGCAATTTCTCACTGACTTCTCTGGTGATAAGGCCATTTAAGAAGGTGACAACCCTGCTTTCTGCTCCTGTCATGCTTCAAAAAAAGGTGCCAACAAGTTGTTTTCTTGGCTATGTTTGAGACCAGTACAGTAACATGAGCTGAGTTTAAAACAAAAATCTAGGGGTTATTTTCCCCACTTGGATCATGCCTTTGATCCATTTTGAAAATGATCTCATATATGCCTGGAGAAGAGGAGATGATTAGCTGTGGCAAAGAGAGGATAACCGTTTATTAGACAGTGATGCTAGAGGAGAATGAAGTGGTGCCGAACCTTGTGTAAACTGAACAAAATAGAATTCTGCCATGATGAAAATCAATGGAAAGTCTGTTCTGGTGCGAAAGTGCAAGGTTTCTTTAATTAACATTTTGCTACAAAACAAAAGGGTTAGAAGGAGAAGTTGCTTTTCTGGTAATTTTGGGAGTTGGGATGGGGTTTTTTTGGTAATGTATTTTGAAGTTTATCTTAGCAAGTATGGAAGTGCTCCAAGCTATCACCAGGAAAAAACAGCTAAGTGTGCTTCATATTGCTCTCTTATCACTCTTATTGACTTTATTGCTCTCTCCAAGTAACCAAAAGGAGGTTGTGGGATGTGGAGGTAGGTCTCTTTTCCCAAGGAACAAGAGTCAGAACTAAAGGAAATGCCTTCAAGTTATGCCAGGGGAGGTTTAGATTGGCTGTTAGGAAAAATTTCTTCACAGAAGGGATTGTCAAGCACCGGAACAAGCTGCCTAGGGAAGTGGTGAAGTCACCATCCCTGAAGGTATTTAAAAGCCATTGTAGATGTGGTGTTTAGAGGCATGGTTTAGTGGTGGATGTGGCAGTGTTAGGTTAACAGTTGGACTTCATGATCTTGGAGATCCTTTCCAACCTAAATGATTTTGTGACTCTTAAGATAGGAGAGGTTCAGGCTCTCAGAGCAATTCTGCAGTTAGTTGTCTTTTATGATGTTCATCGTTGTTACATGTTATCCAAGGTTTCTGCAGCTGCTGCTTGTGTGTTGCACATCAGTCATTCAGGTTGCTGTCTGGTTTTATTCTAATCTAGTAAAATAAAGCTCAGTGTAGTGAATGTTGTTATAACCAGTTCTTTTGCTGAGTTGGTTTTACTGTTGGCACAAGAGCACCCCTAACTAAGTGTTATTCAAAATAATTCGGCCATCTACACAAGAGGGAGGAGCAGCTCACTTCGAAGGCACTGCAGCCATTGTAGATTAGATGTATGTACGATCTGGTCCAGGCAAAACAAATGACTTGTTGAGCATCAAAGAAGGAGGGTATTGATACCATCTGTCCTTTGACCAGTTCAACACTGAAGAAAATCCTTTTTCCATAGAAATACAACCCTTTTTTTTCAGTCTGATAGAATTTAAAGCTAGAAGAGATGAGACAGCTTTTTTTTTTTTTTTTAAAGTCTGCTACTGACAACTGGTACAAGCCTTCAGATAAGATGAAGGTAGCATTCCAGGAGGGTTTGTAAAATAAACAAGTGAATACTTGCAGTGAAATTTCTCTGAAGGCTGTGTATATGTTTTGTTTTTATTTAAAGTTCAGTTGTGTTCTGAAAATGAGCATGGCAAGTTGTTGCCTTTTTATATACAATAGCTTTTTGTACAGTGCCCAGATTTCTATCTGTATGTTACCTGTTAACAGCAGTTCACAATGTAGTCCTTTGAATAACATCAAGGTTATTGACGAACTCCTCCTACCTAAAGCTGTGGAAACAAACTGAAAACTGGGGGTGAAGACAATTGTCAGCTGTAACTGGTGATGCACTAGGAGATAAAAAAGAGATTCCAGATTGAATTTTCAGAAATAATGCTTACTGGAAAGAATCTGATGTTTAATAGTCCAGGTATAAGTATACATAAAGCCTCTCTGCATAATGTGAAAATTTGTTGTCAGATAGTAATGTATAGCAGAAGAAGCATTATCAGTGCAGATAATTCCAGAATGTTCAAGAAATTCCTTAATCGGGATATATGATTACATCTGAGGATACACCATGGATTTTGAGGAACTCGTTTGGCCATTCTGAGCCAGATCAAAAGTAACTTCGTAGGAAATTTTGAGGGCTGGGGTGCTATTTTTAGGAAGTTATACTGGTTTCATGGGAAATGAGCATTTGGTTTAGCTAATTTGGGAGCAATGGAAAATGCTGTAGCTATTCTCCTTTAAGCGATTTTTGTTTGCGATAGGCAGTTCGGAATTTGGCTAAATTATGAGGTTAAGTGCTCAGATACCTAACTTTTAAAAGTATGTTCTTTCAGGTGTTTAAAAAGTTCATATAGAATTTAGTAATTTGCTGCCTATCAGTGATGACAATCTGGAACACATTTTAGTAAATCAGGTTGAATCACTTTTCATCCTTGAGATAATATCAACAACATTTTAGCTTTCAGTAGGAACCATACACATATCTGTTAATTTAAATAGAAATTGACACCAGTATATAAAAATCTGTAGCACAAACCAATATTGTCAACTAATATTCACACTGAAATTGTAAGAGAACTATAGCATAATTTGGGAGTTTTTACTCATTTTTCTTCATTTCTTTTTTGTGAGTTTGTCCTTTTGAAATACATACGGTTTATATAGCTGTATGGCTGTAGAATGTTAATTAAGAATATTTAACCTGATAGGTTTTTATCCCTGATTTTCTAGCTAAGACATTTAGGAAATGATGAAGTACACATTGTCTGGTCAGAGCACACTCGAGATTATAGAAGAGGAATAATTCCAACAGAATTTGGTGATGTTCTTATAGTTATATATCCCATGAAAAACCATATGTTCAGTATCCAGATCATGAAAAAGCCTGAGGTAAGGGTTTGTTTTCTTTTGTGTTTCCTTCATATGTTTAACATGGCCTGAGTTTTGTTTACATTCTGAGGTCTTGGTATAATAGACTGATCCAACAAAGCAATGTCTTGAGCACTGACAGTTGCAGTGGTGGTAGGAGGAAAAGGAAGAGCTCAGTGAGTACAATGCATAGTAAAATCATTAACTTGAAATTGCAAAGGCCTGATCCTGTAAAGCATATCTGCTAACAACATAATCTAGAAAAAAAGCTAGAATATTCTGCATAATAATTTAAATATTAAAATAAACTTGCCAAACCTTTTTATCAAATTTGATACATAACTGAGGTTACTGAATAATGGTCTGCTCCAACTTTCTCCATCCAAGTCATACTCCTCTTTCTTCCTCTCAAAGCTAGTTACCACTTTCTTCTTAACTCTGCACACGAATTTTGAGACTATTGAGTAAAGCAAGACCATTCAACCCTTAGACATATGAACACACATTCTTTCTAATGACTGTTCCTCAGATGTCAGTGCTGGCCTTGTTCTTAAAACACTGGTTTAGGGTGGTGAACACTGACTGAGTAAAAGTAGTCATAGGTTCTTGTGCTACCTAACTTCTGTGTGTGATGTCACTTGCCATGAATTTCTATACTTTAAATATTACTAGAAGCCCTAATATTAATAAGTGAGGTATATGAGAGAAACAACTCTTTATGGTGACTACCTCTATCTGTTGATAGGCATGAAATGATACTCAGTTTTGTTATTACTGACTTACATTTTTAGTTAGTAAGTATATTCTTTCTCTTACTACTTTAAGTGCAAATAAATGGATTATTTGGAGCATGCAGGTTAAGAAGGAAAATGAGAACTGTTGAAAACAGGGATTGTTGTTAGTCCAAAAAGTGGTTCTTGTATGTGAAAAAAGAAGTACCTTCCATCAGATTTCAGTATTCTCAGAACTACATTAAATGGTGGCAAAAAAAATATAGGGATCTAAAATTCTTTTGCAGCATTGGTTTCATCTTAGCAGAAAGAATATTTATCATATGCTCCCTTTGCTAAGCTGATGCACAAATTTTGTTGCTCTTGACCTGCTTTATGTCATCACCTTCAGAACTTTATTCAAATGTACAGGAAATGCAGATAGTTAATGCTGAGTGTGTATTTTATTGGGTTTTCTTAATTGCACAATGATGATTGATTAGAAAAATCATGCCAAATAGAGAATTATGCCAAAACATAAGATCTATCTGTTCTGTATACCTCTTGGGTGCTACCTGTACTAAATATTGAGGTTTTCTACTGATCTCACAAATAAGGTTTTACGCTTACAGTCCAAAGAGGCCAAACTTGCACCACAGATTTCTGCTGTAAAGGGCTTACAGTCCATTTGAAAGGAAGAACAGATAGAATAAAAGAAAATAGAAGGTGAGGGTCAGTACACCAGTAATTGTGTGACAGTTGCACATTGAGTTGGTCCTTATGAACATGTTACTATCTAAAGCAATGATACATACTATTTTAAAATTTGAATAATTATTCCTTTTGCTTTCTACCACCTACAATGTTGTCAGCTAGCCTTTCAACCTCATAAACATCATATGCATGACTCCTCCTAGGATTTTGGCAGCAAATGTTGAAAATGATCTTTGATGAGACATAGTATTCAAATAGTTGCTTAATTTTCTTCAAATGCTGTGTTATCTGTTGCCAAGGATATCAAGCAGTTATATGGCTGTATATTTCCACAAGAAAAAAAAGGTCTGACATGTAGCATAATGACTACTTTGATTATCTAGCAATGAGGAGGGAAAAAGAGATATATTTGAGTGCTCAATTGTTAATGTTGATTGCTAATTGTTACAGCTAAGACCTTGCTTTATTGTTGAACTTCTACATTTTTTATTCAGGTTCCATTTTTTGGTCCACTCTTTGATGGTGCTATTGTGAATGGAAAAATTCTGCCTATTATGGTTCGTGCAACAGCTATAAATGCAAGCCGTGCATTGAAATCATTAATCCCATTATACCAAAACTTGTATCCTTTCACTCAAGTGGCTTCCAAGGCATATACATTCCCTTGCAGTTCTACAGATATGACCTTCATGTTTTCTGTCATTTTATTTTTTTTGTTGGATTAATATAGGAAAAATATTTTTTTTTAATAGTGGTGGTGCCTGCCTTTAGGGAACTTAAACCTATAGAAGAGTATTCAGATGAAGACCATCTTTTTTTAAATTAAAATAATAATAGATTCAGTGCTGAAAAAATGCTTGTTTCTGTTTTATTACATGTACTTATCACTTTTTGTTAAGAAAATTATTTTAATGACCATTTTGTGAGTAGTCTTTCTAAAATAGCAATGTCATGATGTTAATGATCTTTCCTTCCTTAAATATGTCAAGTATTTATCCAGTATTAGAGAGACTCAGTTTTATTTTCTAGTTCCAAGAATGCTGCTTTCCTTCAAGATGAATTTGTTAAAATTTTGTCATACAGATTTTGTTATTCAGCTAAGAATACCAGCTTGTCAAAATTATGTTAGTGTTCTTGTAAATGTGTCAGAAAAAGCTGTCTTGTTCTTGTTGTTGGAATTGAAATTGTAGTTTTCTGGAAGGACTGCTCTTGAAAGAAAACATTTATCAACAGAAATTAATATAAGGTAAGTAAGTCACTTATACCTCTTCCCTTTTTAAGATTCAGTTGTATTATATATGTGTTAGTTAAATCAACAAGAATGTACTATTTTTGAATTTCATAAATTGAAAGATAAGTTTAAATTTTAATCCAAAAGAAATTCTGCGTTTAATTTCCAACCAAGCTGTAAATACTGGTTTTTGTCATGTGACAGATTGTTGCTAAAATAGTCTGATTTTTTCCTGTGGCTGACTGTTAATACTTGCAGAGTTTTGGATTAGATATGATGAAATGGATTTACAGATGAATGATGGATGTGTTTTAGGTGATCACATTAAGTGATGTTTATGCCATTTCTGTAGATGACAGATGTTGATTCATTGTATTTTTATGTTTGGAAAGGTCTGATCTTTTTGTCATTACTCAAGTGGCTTAGTCAAAGAATTTAAAATGTATTATCATCATCATTATACTATGAAAAATGATGGTTTATGGCATTATATTGATGTATAGTGATGAGCAATTGGAGAACAATTTTCTTTGAAATAACAAACTTTCAGTAGAACCACTCCCCCCCCCCCCCAACTTGTATATTTAAACTTCTTTACAGAATATGAAAGTTGTAATAAATTCCTTGGACATAGCTTGCCAGCTCAATATCTAGGAATTGGCCAGTTACACAGAGCTGTGCATTGCATTTTTAATTCAGTGTTCGAAATTGTACTTTTTGATATGCATCAAAGCACAGCATGTCATTTATGACATAATGTGGCCTCCGCTGAAATGTTGATGTGTCTCCTATAATATGGTTAACATGGTAACTGGAAAGCATTATGTGTATTTAATATGAGATGCATTGGTCAGTGGGTTTCGCATCATCACTTGGTTATGAAGCTTCTGAAGTACCCATTGATTGGGCACTGATGTTAAAGGCTGGCTTTGTTAAGTAGTTGGTGGAATTCTTTTTCCATCTGGCTTGGAGTATCTTATATTCAGTGTTTAATGTGATAATTTAAAAATAAAAATGGGTTGTGAGAAGTTCTTTAAAAGCTGTTTGCTTGATGTGAAATTAGAAGAAACTCTGCAAACTTCTCTGGCTTGAATTAGGTTAAGATGGACTCAGTTGTGTCAGTGGAGAACAACAAAAACAGTTAAACTTCCAAGTCTGGCCTAAATCTTAGGGGTTAAAGAACATTTTGGTTAAAACTGTCATGGACATGCTCATGCTCTTGGTGTTCAAGCCATGGCCAGACTGGACGTCAAGAAGGAGTTTTCCCTCATACAAGAATGGCAAAGTCTGGATGTTTTCTGTAACATGGACAAGGTCTGTTATCTAGGAACATTTGAAAGTGGAATCTAACTATGTTCTTGCAATAGCGGGGAATTGAAGACGTTGAGGACTGTCTTTATTGTCTCCCACGTTTTTCCTCTGGGATATTTTAGCTATGGCTGCTGGAGTTCACTACTGGCTTTTAAGTTTGCAGTGGACTGAAGGGTATGGGGAGCAGACATATTTTATGATCTGTGGTTAAATAGCTTTCCTGGAAACCCTGCCAGACTTAATGTCTCTTGCAGAAGACAGACAGGATTTGTTGATCCAGGTGGTCGTTCCTTGTGCTGGAGTGTTGCTGAAGCAAAGAAGAAGAGGGCTGAGAGTGATGAAAACAGTGCATTCAAAGAGGGAGGAAAAAGGGAACAAAAAAGTTATTTTTCAGAAGATATACCAAAAGCAGAGTCCAAGCTGGAAAAGTGAAGCTGATAATCAAGGATTTCCACAAGTCCAGAACCATAATGGTTTCAGTGAAAGAGAATTCTGAAGTGATCTGCTTGAAATTAATCTTTATTTACTTACTTAGGAGTGTCTAATATACTGAGGCAGTGCCAGTTTATTAGAAACTTTGATGGTGCATAGTAGAAATCCAGTTGAATGTGGATCTCGAGTGCACAAGAGTACTTGAGGCTTGTAGTGCTTGAAATGTGTTTTGTGTGACATTTCTGTATTAGCTCTTCTTTTCAGTAGTAGACTGTAAAAAGTCTACTTTTTACAGAATCATTTATTTCAGCAGAAATCATTTATTTCAAAGCCAGCATCAGTGTATGGATGTTTCCCTACCTGCAGGGGTGTGGTTTGTTTCATGGCGCTGTGTAATACTTGGTGGGCATCTTTTGACTTAGTAGGGAGTTAAAAACATATGTGTAGGTCTGTGCTTATCTGGTTTTGAAGAATGTTTATAATACCATGTTGTAGATCCTTGCGGTGATGGATCATGGTGTACTCCTAATTATATTAGGACTGTGTTGATCTGCTTGCATATGGGATGGGAAGAAATTGTCACTGAGTTTGGCTCTGCTACTTCCAAGGAGAGTTTATCCATCCCCTGAGACAGTGCATTTTCTAGTGCAGACCTGACTGAAAAAAATCAGCTGTCATTTGTAATCAGCAGAGATATTCAGTCCTCTTCATGTAACCTGATTGCAACTTTTTCCTTAATGCGCTGGTCTGTTAATCACAATGTGGCAATGGGTAGTAAGTGTGAATGGTATAATAATGGTTGCATGGATACAGGAAATTTTGCTCATCTCCCTCTTATAGTCCTTCCCGACCTTGAGTATGTGACTGTGCGGTCTGAAGTAGCTTTCTGAGGCTGACATATTCTGTCAATCACCTTCTTCTTTCTGACATTAGTTTGACATCTCTGATAGCACACTTAGATAGCAAAACACTTTGAAGATTTGGTTTTGTTAATGATTTTTAAAGGTTCTACCTGCTCTGTGTTTTTATTTTTTGCTCGTAATACCATAATGGTATGTTTCCATATTGTAATATTTTACGATTAAACATTTACTAAATTCGTCAGCAGGCATTAGTCATGCATGACAGGTATCCTGCTTTATTTGATGCTTACCATACTCATTTCTGCAGCTGTGTGAAGAGCATATTACCATTTGTGGTGGAGTTTTTGCGTTGGTTTGTGGAATTTGCTTTAGTTTTTCCGTAAAAGATTCTCTGGTCCCTCATTACATTCTGCCGGCCTGGCTTTCTTGTAGCAGTACCCCCTCACCAACAGGTGGCATATATGCACACAGTAGCAGGTTACAAAGTATTGTCTTGCTAGTGAAGCAGCAGTACTCCCTTCTCTCTCTCGTAGCTGGTGTGTTTCTTCTCATTGCATTTGTTGTTGCCTTAAGAAGTGCATGCTCATCTCCTGAGTACATTCCAGCTGCACATATGTGCCGGTTTGGGTTCGGGGTCGTCTCGGGTTCGCCGGGGGCTGCTTTGCGAAGCTGCTAACAGCCTGCTGCAGAGACTGGGAGCAGCAGGTTACGGCCCCAGGCCGCGAACAGAGGGCAGAATAATGACAGGCAACAGCAGAGATGGAGAATAATGGCAAACTGCTTTATTAGATCAGGGTCAGGGTTTTTAAGGGGTCTGGATGGAAGGAACTAGAATTGGGGTGTAACATGGGTGGAATATGTAAAACTTGGAGACGGGATAGGGTAAGACAAAGGGAGGATAAGGAGTAAGTCTAGAAGATAACTAGAGGGATTACTATTGGTTTAGGGTAACTGCTGCTACTTTACTGCAGCATCCTTCTCTTCACTAAGGGCCACCTCTAGGGGTTTTCAATATACAGGATAAATTTGTCTCTTGGGACAGACATAACAACAAGAAGGCTTAAGTTCTGTTACGGCTTATGGGTGTTCATATTCCCAAATAACTTCTCCTCCTATATGCTGGTCTTCTGGTAAGAGGATTCATTTTTCCACTGATCAAAGTTTGTCTCCGGCTCCAGTCCAACCCCAACAAACCACTTCCCTGGGAAGCCTATGCCAATGCTTAACAACTCTTTCAGTAAGGAAATTTTCCCTAACAGACAATCTAAATGTCCCTTGACACAAATTACAGCTACTTCCTTTTGTCCTACCCAGCAAGATGACCCAAGTTTGTTAACTCTATATATTGCCCGGGAGAAGGGGTCAACTCACACCTGGCTACAAATGCCTTTCAGGTCATTATAGAGAGTGATAAGGTGACCCCTGAGCCTGCTTTTCTCCAGGCTAAACAAACCCAAGTCCCTCAGCTGCTCCTCCTAATACCTGTGTTCCAGACCCTTAACCATCTTCATTGCCCTTCTCTGGACAGACTCTAGCACCTCAATGTCTTTCTTGTAGTGAGGGGCCCAAAACTGAACAGATGATCCAGGGTGTGGCCTCATCAGTGCTCAGTAAAGAGAGAGAATCACTGCCCTAGTCCTTCTGGCCACACTATCTTTGATACAAGTCAGGATGCCATTGGCACATTCCTAGTGTTGATCAGCATCTCCAGGTCCTTTTCTGCTGGGCAGCTTATAAGACATTGTTCCCCGAGCTTATAACAGGGAACACACGCACGGGGTTGTCGTGACCCAAGTGCAGGACCTGACACTGGTCATGTGTATGACCTGACGATATTAAGTCATTACTGTGGGTAGAATCCACAGATACTCACTGTAATTTCTCTCTAGAGGAGAAATATATACTACTAGAGATTGGTTCATTTAATTTTCCTATATACATATTTCTATCTGTAATAGGTGGTTCATTAGAGATGTTTACACTGTGCCTGATGCTTGTTGAGAGGAATCTCATGCTGTTTCATGCTAATGGAAAGCTGATGAAACTTTGCTGTTTCAAGCAATTAATATTAACAATTTTTATCACAACTATAGCTGTCATTCTGCTCTGTGGTGACAGCAGCCGTAGTGAGGCTGTGGTAAAGGCAAAATAAGCAGTGGATGAGAGAGCATTTTGTAGTCCCTGTAATTTCCTGCCCTGAATACAACTGCTTTGCTTATGCACAGATATGGCTATGATTTAATACACTGTATAGAAATTTCTGGAAATCTCTTGAAACAGTTATTATTTATAAAATCAGGACAATAATTCAATTTTAATTGTGGTACTTTTAATAACCTGTTTGATTTTAGACAACTAACTCTGTATCTAGTTAAAAATAATTTTTAGGCTGGTTTATTTAAAAATTATAATAAGCATATGTCACTTGTTTCTTTTCCTCACATTCTTCCATGAGAGAGACAGGACTGGACAAGGTGGTAAACGTCTCTCAGTACCAGCTGTAGACTGTTATATTTTTAGTTCCCCTTCATTTTTCACTGATTTGTCTGATTCTGCTTTCAGTTTTCACCAATTCTGAAGCAGTTGAAAATCCAATTATTACAATGGTGTAAGTATAATATCCTTGTCACATTGTCAGGATGTTCAAGAACCTTTCTTAATGTGTTATTTAATGTTTTACTTCATTATGTAACTAAAAGGAACAGCACTAACACTGGAGGTCTAAGAGAACTTATTTACTGGAGTTTTACTTTCTCATGAACAGCACAAAAAATAATCACATTTTTTGAAGATCATGTGACATTTATACCAAATAGTTATAAACATAATTGATTTCTTTTTCAATTTGTTTCTAAACTTTTTCCCCTCCTTGCTTAAATCCAATATTTATTTAACCTCAAGCTTCTTAAAACATGAAGCAGAAAGCTTCAAAGTCTTATAAAAACCATATCCTTTTTAAATCTTACTCATTTGAATGCAAGTGCCTTACAAGCTCAGTGTTGGTTGTTCTCATTGAAGTTTATAATGCTTTAGATATTCAAATCAGCTTTATGCCTTCCATTTGTTATGCAGATTTGCAAACTTTATATATCACATGGTTTATCTACATTAATATAGCTTTCACTAACAGGACTTAGAGGAATAGATGTATACTCTAAAGATGCACATTTTTAGTACCTTGAATTATCATAAAAACATAAAAATAGTGTCTATTGCTCTATTCTAATCAGACTCATTTTTATGTGGTTGTTGAAAGCCCTTTTACATTCCACTCTATGTCTGGAGGTCTGTGTATAAAACCGATTCAGAAAAAAAACCAAAATGAAGACACCTGCTGGCTTATAACACAAATACTAAAATATCTTAGAGCCTGCTGAAAGGAGAATTGGAACAATATGTCATTACTGAAGGCTCACTTGCAAGTTCTAATGTATTATAATGAAAACAGTATGACAAACCTAATGAGACAGTGAAGATTTGGGTAATTGTTCCTACAATGTATGGTAACTTTTCCAGCCGTTATTGGCAAACATAAAACCTAATGAGATTTTATTAATTTAAATGCAGTACATCTGCAAAACATTTCCTTAGTTGCAGTCTCCTCTGCTAATCTCCCTTCCCACACGTACTTGATCCTTTTAAGTTAATTGTTCTGCATAGTACACTTTCTAAACAAAACATACAAAGCACTTACCATAAATGTGCAGTAACTTATTTTGCCAGGCTTACTTTTTGTGGGTACACTTTCATATTGGTTGGATAGACTACAGCTTCTTTCCTCTCTGTGAAAATGGGTATAATGAAACTTGTATTTTTACTTGGAATTTGATTAAGGCAGCGTCTTCACATAACAGCCCAATTTTGTCACTGTTCTTCACATTGCTCTTCCAGGAGTCCTATGGAAGCAATTCACATTTTGAAAGAGTAATATTTACTATGACTGAATAAGGTCAATATAGTAATACTTTAGAACTTCAATTATTTTTTTCTATACAAGCATGTTGATAACTAAAACATACATCATGTTTATTATCTGGTTGTTTTTTTTTTCCTCAGCTTAATAAAGCCAAAAAGTTTTAAGGAGGATTTCATAAATAACCTACCATCTAATGTAAAGTTTAATTGTGTACTTAACATTTCTAACTCTAACCAAGCATGGAAACATCAATAACTAAATTTTTCTATTATAATTTCTTTGAGTAACTACTGATCAAAATGTGTGCATAACTGTGATCTTGACCAGGGTTTTCACTGAAATGTTGATCTTGGATTATTCTGTAAGTTTTGGGTGTAGAATTTTGGTATCTTCTCATGGCAACCTCATCAGCAGTTCAGGTTCAATGTTTCTGGAAGACAGGTCTTGTTCTTTCCTTTCAAATCTCCCTTCTACTCTATTTGAGCTATCAAAACCTTTCAGGTCCAGAAACTGAATGCTGTCTTTGATCTGAACTTCTGTGCAGATGCTTATATTTAACTTACCTATAATCTTTCTGCTTATTAGTTCTGAGTCATGACTTTTTTTATTCAGCCACATATCTGAATTAATTTGTTAAATGTTCAGATAATGTTTCTTAATACTTGCTTTGATACTTTAAATCACCTGCAAACCTACACCACTAACTTCCTGGAAATCTCTTCAATTAGAATTACATAAGGCATCAGTGAAACTATTCTATGCTTACTATGGGACGACAATGACCAGGGATGATCTTACTATTTGATGCGTTCTTTTGTTTAGTTGGTTATTTGGGAAGAATTTGTGGCTGGGGTTTTTCATTTGCGGGGGGATTTTTGTAGGGTTTTGATTGGTTTTTTGTTTATTTGTGGGTTTGGTGATGTGTGCTGTTTGGTTGGTTTTTAACCTTCTGTCATCCTTTAGCTAATTTTTTGGGTTGCAGTTTCCTTGGGGTAGAAGCTGGGTTCTTGCTTCATGTTTGTATTATGCATGTACTTAAGTGATATAGGTGAATTCATCTGTCATAAATAACCATGACATAGATATATAAATCCAGGTTAATTGTCTTATGCTGTGTACTCAGTGGAAAGCAATAGGCCCCTCATTAGAGATGCATCTAGCAGAGATTAGATGCCTTCTGAAACCACTATTTCCATCCACTATCTATAAAAGCAGTCAATAGCAGCTAGACCTTGATGTTCCATTTCATATCTATCTATCTATCTATCTATCTATCTATCTATCTATCTATCTATCTATCTATCTATCTATCTAACTCTATTTCAGGTGTGATGAATCCCAAACACAACATTACAGAAAGCTTCACTCTTCCTTCTCTTTGTAGTTGTATACACTTAATCTATTTCTGTAACCTAAGAAATATCTTTCAAATAAATTAATTTTTTAATATAAAATCTTCCTTTCAAAAGTTCTTCCTTTCAAAATACTGTCTGCTTGTAATTATTTTCATGAAAAACAAATATATACAAAAGTGTTGCCCTTGCCATAGTGACTAATTTGTTACTCAGTCACTCAGAATTAAATGCACTTCAGATAGTGCTGATATCTGGTTTATTTTCTCCATTGTATTTAGTGCTGGACCTTTTTCAAGTTACAATGTCATAAAAGGATGACAAGAAAAGTCTTGACTTTGCAGTCTTGGATAAAAGAGCGTTTCTGGATGAAGGTACCCATAACACACTGCCAAATCAAGGCACAAAAAGCAATAGAGCTGTCATGAAGTTCAAAAATTATATTGTCTCAGCTAGAATAACTGGGAAGAGATCATATTCACTTTTCCCCTGAGTTTTACAGGTCATTTTGGATTTATAGCATAGGTTTTTATTACAGTTTGTAAAACTTTCAGAGAATGTAGTCATTTTTATCAATTATTCTTGCACCTGGTCAGGTAGTCCTGCACCACAATATCACTAAATATGTCAAAATTAATTAAATAATTTTTCTTAATTGTGCAACCATACTTTTTCATGTTTTTGACACGTATTCTAAGAGGTGAGACACACATAGAACTCAAAGCCAAAATGAGCTGTAGACTTGGAAAGGACACAGCACCTGGGTCTGCAGGAGGCACTACTAACAGGAGATATCTTTCTTGCAGCCTAAATCTTGTTGGAACCGTATATGGCCATAGCTAGACTCTGATTTGAACCCTCCACTCATCTGGTAAAACTATGGAAAGTAAACTGTTTTGCTCTGGCTAATTTAGGCTTTCTTTTAGCTTACATGAAAATCAAAATTTCTACAGAAAGTCTGACTTTCCTAAGTAGGAATAACTCAAACTCTGCAGTTGGAATTGGAAGTGTCTGGGAATATGACAAGGGTGAAACCTCTCTACCTATGCTACTCGTAGCCATAACTGCTAAGGATTATACAAACAAGTAGTTTACTGTTGCCATGAATTTCCTAAAAGACATGAGAGCATTTGAGCATTATATAAACTCCCTCAACCAATCTGCAGTGGCACACCAATGCTACCATCTTTTTGGCAGCAAATTTTTCTTTTTTTTTTTCACTCCAGTGTTGAGCAAAATATTTTTGTAGTAATTAGATCAATGCATTTTTGTTATACTGATTCTCCTTAGTTCTAGCAGCACTGTGTATGTCTGAAAAGGCATCTTTAGGATCAAAGCTTCAACAGAAGCTCCTATATATCCTATTCTGGATAACTCTGTAATCTTGCACCCTTTGTGTGACTGCATACAACCAAAGGCAGGTAAAGGAGTGTCTGCCTTTAGCAAGCCCCTGTAGACTAATTGCAGAGTAAAGTAACCAGTAGGAAAAAAAATAAAAAAAGATAGTCTGCCAGGCAGGACAACAGCCAAGGGAGACTTTAATCAGCAACTGCCAGCCTCCTTTTTACCCTGAAGACCATATAAATGAGAAAGATTTTGGAGGCCTGCCAGTGAAAAGGAGCACTGAGGTTAGTAGAAGCATGAACATTTTCATTTTTCTCAGTCCCTCCCCCCACCCCCCCAGATTCTCAGGACTTCCCTCCTATATTATGCAGCATTTATTATTATTGTTGTTGTTATTATTATTATTATTACTATTATTATTATCATCATAGAGTATGTGGAGTGGGAAGGGACCCACAAAGATCATCAAACAAACATCATTATTATTTTTAATAATAATTATTATTATTTTATGACATAAAGGATAGTAGTAGTAAATCACACCTGAAATATTAGATTCCCAAAATCTGGAAGAATTTAAAACAGAAGAGATTCCCAAGAAAAGGGATTCTTGCTGGAATCTAAGGAAAATACTGTTACTTGTTACTTCCAGAGCATCATTCTAGTTTATGTTGGGAGAGATTTCTGGGAGTCTCAAAGCAAGACAAAATTCATTTTTACATCAGGTTGTTCAAGGCCTTTTTCACCAATATACCACTCTCATTTCTGTTTTCATTTTAAAATGCAACTCCCATGGTCCCCCTCACCTGAGAGATGAATTTTATTTTCCTGTGCTTCTTCATGTGTCTTGGCTGTACTCTTTGTTACATAATACTATTTTTATAATAGTGAGTGTACTTGTGCTTTTGTATGACTGCATGTTTACATATAGTTGACACCGGCCCTAGCTGTAGTGCACCCCCTCCTCACTGCATTCTTCGTGGCTGCAAATGGGGGCTCTAGTCTGTTTTAACTTACTTTATAGGCTGGATGTGAACAGAAAACCTTTTTTTTTCCTCTCCCCCAGCTATGCCAAGCCAGCTGCCCAGCAAGGGACAAGTGTTCTCTGCTATCCCTATGCAAGTCAGGCTAAACATGGCCATTGTCTGACTTCACCTCTTTGCATCTAAAAGTAGTAAAAGTAGTTCCAGTGGCAATCAATCAGAACAGAGATTTCATGTGAGATGATCTAAAGCGCATGATAAATGCAATTTATCTCTAAGATCTTTAATTTATCATGTAGATATCACCATCGCTTACATAACGTGTAGATGTTAAATTATTTTTATACTTTGGATGCAGTTATTCTACTGTGCTCTGATTTTTGTATTTGTATTTCTGTATTTGTAGTAGAGAAACTAGATGTATTTAATACTGATCTGGTTAGTTATTTTCTTTTCTTGCAAGATTTGAGTAAGCATTTTGGCCAAGACATTGTCATCTGGTTCTTACTAAAATCCTCATTCATGTTCATGACATGTTATAAACTACTGAATATAGAGGACTACATATTTTCTCAAATCTAGATAAAATTCTGACTGTTATATGTATCCCTGTTCTGTGTCATGTAATTAAATTATCAATGAATATTTTACACTGTTTTTTAATATTACCCAAGCCTGGTTTACCTTTCATGCAAAATCCCCATTGGCAAAACCCATAAAACACAACCTTACCTCTACGTACCATGCATTCATTTTAACATATGAAATTTTGTAGTTCTTATTACTTAAAAATCTGACCTTTATTAGAAAGTAATTTACTTCTATACTTAACAGGAATGACCTACTAAATGAAGAGCAGATGATCACATGCTTGATCACAAGACTTCAAAAGGGAAACTAAATTTTCTGTCCATTTACTATGAGACATGTCATACCTTATTCACGTGGTGTTTTTATAGTTGTAGAATAATGTGCAATAAATTAATAGATTAAACACCACTCTATTCTAGAATAATCAATCAAAAATGACAGCTGATTGATTTCTTCTTTTAAATGAGAATTTACTCATTGTTTAATTGATTTTAACGTTCTTCAAAAGGTGATTTGAAAGTCATATGTTTAAAGAAAGCTAATTTGCAAGGCCAGTATATTTTTTAAAGTACATGCAGAAAGATGACTGATTTTCACTGCTAGTATCTCTTCCCTTCTTCCTAGTATAATGAGAGGAAATCAGCAATTTTAAATTCACAGCCAGCAAATACACCAATACAATTAGAGAACTTCTCAAGAAGTTTCAGTTTTAAAAGTTTGCAAACATTTTCTTGTTGACTATAGCTTCTGAACTTCAGTTGACATATTTCTTTTGAATGAAGAAGTGAATGCCTGCTATACCATGAAGAAAAATAAGTAAAAATCTCCCTTGGGTCCTATGATTGTAGAACTCAGGTACAATAACTAGCAGGAAACAGATGGCTCCACAGCACAGAAGCATTTTAAAATAAACATTAATACAAGTTGGGATAAAATTCTTATTAGGAATGCAGTTTTAATCATGTTAACTGTTGTTGACGTTGGTACTTAAAACTGTTTCATAGATCCTAACGGAAAGAAAAAAAATCTAATTAATATGAGATTTGATGAATGTATGCCATTAACTGTGTTATTTACAGTAAATAGTCATCTCCTGAAAAAATGAGTATTATTTTGGTTTCATGAAACATAGTCTATAAATATTTTTAATTGCTTTCATGATATTTTCAGTCTGCTTGTTACTAATGTCTAGTCATTTACTTGTTCTAAAATATGTTTGCTGATTTATAGATCATTCTAACCTCAAGTATCTTTTGTAAGGCAAGCTGTGATTCTTGGGCTATGTAATCATAAGTGTTTAATTGACCATTAAAAAAGGCAGCCATTTCTTTATAGTCAACTTGACTAGACACCAAAAGCCAGAATTTGTTTATATGATGATATTCTAATAACTACACTCCAGTACTGCAGTGTAGTACTATAAGGGATGCCATCGGTGCACCGCCTAGAAGGTCAGCTTTGAAATAATCTTTCAGTCTGTTGTTTCCTCTGGGTGAGCAGCTTTGTCATGAATTCACAAACAAATAGCACAGGAAATATTAATCAGTCTCTTTTTGTAGGCTATGAAACACGAGATTACATTTTGGATAAAATATTTCTTCTTAGATTTTTTTCACCCTTCTATGAGCATACAGAAATAACATCTAACCTGTTTGTATAATTGAGATGATATTTAAAGTCCCAAGTACTATTTTCAAACCTGTATTTTAGTTAGAAATGTCCCATAGAACAATAGCAAATAACAAAAAAATGTCCAAACTCAACTGTTTAATAAATGGATAAATTTATTTAATAAATACAGGTAAACTCATCAGTTTGAAGTTCAGAGGTGGACAATAAGAATTGAGTAAATTTTATCTTCCCACTGAAAGATATCATGTATTTGTGTGTTTCACATGCATGAGGATGTTTAGATTTGATATTAGGAAAAATTTCTTCATGGAAAATGTTGTAAAACATTGGAACAGACTGCCCAGGGAAGTGATGGAGTAACCACACCTGTAAGTGTTCAAAAAATGTGTTTTATGGTACTTGGGGACATGGTTTAGTGTTGAATATGGTAGTGGTGCTACTGGGTTGACAGTTGGATGTGATAATCTTAAAGGTCTTTTCCACCCTTAACAATTCTATGAGTCTATGATTCATTTACCCCCATTTAACTCCTGCTACAGCTTTTCACATGCCATTTAATTCATGGTTTGTTTTATTCTGTATTGAGTCAAATATACTTGAATTCAGTGAACACCTATTAACAAGGAAGGTATTGATTTATGCTGGCATTCAGTTCAGTATCTAGAGCTTAAGAGCAATCCTTCCATGATAATTCCATACTAAGTGGAAGATCCCTTGAGTTTGAGTGACCCTTCAGTGTGCCTGACTTCAGTGTAGCTGCATTTTGTAGTTTAGGAAAGTTTAGTTGTATGGGCTGTCAGTTCACCCATGAGTTTGAAACTGCAATGTAATCACTAGGGAGGTTAAGTGTGAGCTGTGGGATTTGAAACCCCAGACAAGCAGAAGCCAATGTGCTAAAGTCAAAAAGAGAATTAGGTATTTCAGTGTTAGAGAATCATCATTATCTAGCAGACTCATTTTGACAGAAAATTCCTTCTCTTCTGCTGACATGAGTCCTGTTCATATGAGTACATGCTTGATGTCTACAATATAGATGTCCAAATCTCAGCTAATCATGTTAGGTACCTTTATATTTAAATATACCTTTAGGGTATGGTTCATCTCATCCTTGAGTAGACACAGATATTCAGTCAGATAGATTAGGCTCTTGAAGTACTTATTGCTCTCCGTTGACTAGAAAATGACCCTGTAATGACCGGCTGGAATGTAAAAGTCTATGTTGCAGGTGCCTACATTTAGTTGAAATTAATTTCTTCCCAAGGATGGGTTTCAACTGCCTCATCATAGTGCCATGTGTAAAATCTTTTTTTTTGCTGAGACACCACATGGTGCTGTCAGATATGAAACATGATGTCCTAAAAAAATGGCATTACAGAACCTCTGTTTAAGCAACTGAATTTCTCCATAAGCTTTTGAATCATCTTCTTAAACATCTAGGTGGATTTATAGTCTATAAGAAGTAAAAGGAAATTGAATTTTACACAACCATTCACAAATTGGAACAATTCTGAACACCAGGAAAATTCAAGTATATAAGCTATCTGTCGTCTGGAAAATGACATAACTTTTTACAAACCCAAAGAATTTTCTGGAGCTACCTTTTAGTCTCCAAAAAAAAAAAAAAAAAAAAAAAAAAGTTTTGTGTATATTATCCTATGTCAAATGAGAATTCATAGTAAGATTACTTACAAGTTTTTCTCAAATTTCGCTTAGAAAAATATTTTCAGTGTACCTATTCCCCTGTAATTTAAGACATGTATCTAATTTCTGCCTTGGAACACAGAAAACATTTCAAGCCATTTACTTTACAGGACACAGAATATGCTGAGTTGGAAGAGTCCCACAAGGATCATTGAGTCCAACTCCTAGACCTGCACAGAACCATCCCCAAGAGTCACACCATGGGCCTGACAGTATTTTCCAAATTCTTCTTGAACTCTGTCAGGTTTGATGCTGTGACCCTTCTTCTCTCTAAGGAGCCTGTTTCAGTGCCCAACCACCCTCTGGGTGAAGAACTTTTCTTTAATATCCTCTAATATGCTTTAACAACCTGACAAAATTTCAGGCCATTCTCTCTGGCCCTGTCACTGGTCACCACAGAGAAGAGATCAGTGCCTGCCCCTCCTCTTCCCCTCACAAGGAAGTTGCAGACTGCAGTGAGGTCTCACCTCAGTCTCCCTCCAGGCTGAACAGACCAAGTTCCTTACACGGCTTCCCCTCAGGGCCCTTCACCACCTTCGTTGCTCTTCTTTGGACACTCTCTAAGAGCTTAATATCTTTCTTGTATTATGGCATCCAAAGCTGCACACAGTATTCACCAATGCAGAGCAGAGTGGGAAAATCCCCTCCCTCAACCAGCTGGCAATGCCAGAACACAGTTGGACCTCCTGGCTGCCAGGGCACTGCAGACTCAGATTCAACTTGCCATCTACCAGGACCCCCAGGTTCCTTTCCATGGCACTGCTTTCTAGCACCTCATTCGCCAGTCTGTTTGAACATTCAGGGTTGCCCCATTCCAGGTGTAGAACTTGGCACTTTCCCTTGTTGAACTTCATATGGTTGGTCATTGCTCATCTCTCTAATTTATCAAAGTCTCTCTGCAGGGCCTCTATGCCCTTGAGGGAGTCAACAACTCTTACCAGTTTTGTGTCATCTGCAAACTTGCTTAGTATCTCTTCCAGTCCAGCATCCCAGTTATTTATGAAGATGTTAAAGAGCACAGGGACCAAGATGGAGCCCTGTGGAACCTCATTAGTGACAGGTCACCAGTCTGATGTTACCCCATTCACTATTACCCTCTGTGCTCGACCCATGAGCCAATTGCTTACCACCACATGATGTGTTTATCCAGCTGTGTGCTGGACATTTTGTCCAGAAGGATCCTGTGAGAGACAGTATTGAAAGCTTCACCGAAATCCAGAGAGATTATGTCAACTGGCTTCCTTTGATCAGCTGGGTGGGTTTCCTTGACGTAGAAGCAAATCAGGTTTGATAAGCAGGACTCTCCTCTCATGAAGTCATGCTGGCAGTGACCAATGACTCCTTTGTTTTTCAATGTTTTCCAGTACTTCCTAGAATAATCTCCATAACTTTACCAGGCACTGAAGTGAGACTAACAGGCCTGTAGTTTCTGGGGTCCTCCTTCTTGCTCGTCTTGAAAATTAGGACAATGTTTGCCAGCTTCCAATCAGCTGAGACCTCTCCAGATTCCAAAGAGGTTTTGCTCTTTGAGGATTCTGGGATGAATCCCATCAAGCTCCATAGATTTGTAGGGATCCAGCTAGAGTAGTAGATCCCACACAATTTCAGAGTTGACTGGAGGCTGAGCTCAGGGCACTGAGACCCTCTTGGTCCATCAGTCATTTTGAAGACAGAGGCAAAGAATGGATTAAACACCTCAGCCTTGCCTCTTTCCCTGTTTGTGACCATCCCCACCCTGTAACAGGCCAGTGAGATTTCTACATTGCCCATTGCCATTAATATAGTGGAAAAAGTCTTTTTATTGTCCCCCACATTTCTGCCCAGCTTTCACTCCACTTGAGCCTTGACCACATGAATTTTCTCCCTACAGTGGCAAGCAGCATCTCTGACTCCAGCACCTGCAAAAACCTTTTCCCTGGGGACCTTGTCTATTGAGCAGCCTGAAGTCTGCTCTCCTCATGTCGAGAATTGAGGTTTTGCTAGCACTTTTTCCCCTGTCAACAGAGATTTTAAACTATATCGTTTCACGGTTGCTGTGGCCAAGATAGCCACCAATCTCCAGCTGGCTCACAAGACCTGCTCTGTTGACAAGGAGGAGATCAAGGAGGGCATTTTTCTGAGTTGACTCCCTTAGGATCTGTTCCATAAAGTTGTTATCCAGGTTTTTTGGGAATTTTCTGGCTTGGCCAGAACTGGCTGGTTCATGCAGCATACATGTAGAAACATTTCAGGTGTGGTACATTGCAGCCAATATCTCTTCATGCAGACTGAGGGATCCCATCGGTGCTTGTTTCCTCAAGTTTTGGCACAGTTTTGATTTGATCCCTTTCCCCTTTCCAAGCTAGTTTAAAGCTCTGTCAACAAGACCCACAAGTTCGTGTGTTAGAACTCCTTTTCCCTTTTGAGATAGGTGCATCCCAACAGGTGTCAATAGACTAGGTGTTGAGTAGCTCATCTCATGGTCAAAAACCTGATCACACTAACCTTGAAGCCACTCATTGGTCTGACAGATCTGCCTATTCCTATCAGTATTATTCCTTGTTACTGGAAGGATTGAGGAAATTACTACCTGTGCTCCTGACCCCTCTACCAATCATCCCAGGGCCCTGAAGGCTCTTTTGATTGCCCTTAGACTTGTCTTTGTTATCAATAGTGGATAGTAATCAGAAGGCCTTATTAGACTGGAGAGTTTTCCAGTGATGTTCCTGGGAGAGCAGATTTCACTGGTGAGGTGGATCCAGTCTGCATATCAGGCCTTCTGTCCCCCTTACAAGGGAGTGTTCTGTTACAACTACCCTTCTTTTCCTCTTGACAGAGAAGGTCTTGATGTGAGGAATAGGTGCTGTTGTTTTAGGAGGCCCCACTTCCCCAGAGGGAACTTTTCCCATCTCATGAGTTGTCTGGCCTTCCAGTTCCAGAGCCTCATACCTGTTGTAGAAGGCACCAGTCCTGCCTGTCAAGTTCTGAGAAGCAGGAGGAACCTTCCTCCTGGTACGTGCAGTGACTTGCTTCAAGCCTTCATCGACTAACATTCGTTTGACTAATTACCCTCTAGGGTTCTGAGTCCACCTGCTTCTCCACTACAATGGAGGTTTGAGACTCCTGAGACTCTTGAAGCTGTAGTGTCTCTAAATATAATCGGTCTCTCTCTTGCTTGTTCATTCAAATACTACAAAGCCTGTTCACTTCTTCCTGCAGCTCCTTCACACGGTGACACAGCTCTTCAACCACAGCACACCTTCTGCAGAACAACTGTCTGCCCCAGCCTCATGAAAAGGTATCAGGCACTTCTGGCAACCTGTGACTGGGACAGCTGTGTCTGCCATCAGCAGGTCTGGCTGATTGGAGACCTCTGACATGGCTGGTTGAGTGACTGCACAGCTACAGGGGATTGAGCCTGTGTGAGTCAACACACCATAACTGAGGAAGCTTGAACTAATATGCTAAGACTGGGCCTGAAAGGATCTCTTAAATCTTCCTTATCAAGTACTGAGTCTGTTTCCTGAGTCTATTAGTCGCTCCCAGATGGTCAGAGAGGAGCCTTTCCTGCTTGTCCTGCCTGCGCAATCTGCCACACAAACTGCTGTGCCGTGCCCTGGCTGCTGTGCCATGCCTCTGTTTGCCTGCTCCTGTTCACTGCACTCTGGGTAGCTCACACTCTCTCTGGAACCATTTAAAAGTCCTGTGGTTGCTCCTGGCACTGCCCTCTCCTCACCTGATTGGCTGTCGAGGGCCCCCAGGTCCTCACAAGGCTGCTGCTTAAGTGTTTGTGGTCACGGGAACCCCTGCACAGTCCCAGATCACTCCAGGATCCTCTTTCAGATACCTCTGGTGCTGCCTCTCTGAATGAACACCCAAGGCCTCTGTTATAGAAAGCACTGTTATAGAATCACACAATCATAGAACGGTTGGGTTAGATGCATCCTTAAACATCATCTCTTTCCAACCCTCTTGTCACGGGTAGGAACATCTTCTACTAGACCAGGTTGCTCCAACCTGGCCTTGAACACTACCAGGGATGGAGCATCCAGAGTTTTTCTGGGCAGTGTGTTCCATAACCCTCATAAGTAAAGAAAATCATTCTAACATCTAACCTAAATCTTCCCTCTTTCATTTTAAAACCATTCCCCTTGTCCTATCATTACCTACCTGTGTAAAAAGTCCATCTCCAGCCTTCCTCTAGACCTCTTTAGCTACTAGAAGGCTGTGATAAGGTCTCTCAGGAGCCTCCTCTTCTGCAGGCAGAACAGCCCCAGTTCTCTCAGCCTGTCTTCATGGGAAAGGTGTTCCAATGCTCTGATCATCTTCATGACTTTGTTCGTGGCCCATAGCTGGGCACACAGCTCAAGATAGGTTCTCATATGGGCGGAGTAAAAGGGAAGAATCATCTCCCTTGACCTGCTGTCCACACCTCTGTTGATGCAGCCCAGGATGTGGTTGGCTTTTAGGGCTGTGAGACCACACTCTTGGATCATGTCATCCATAAGAACCCCAGGTCTTTCTCCACAGGGCTGCTCCCAATGAGTTCTCCCAGTCTGTACTCATGGCTGGGGTTGACCTGACCCAGGTAGTGCACCTTGCAATTAGCCCTGTTGAACCTCCTGAGGTTCCCACTGGCCCACTTCTTAAGCTTGTCTAGATCCCACTGGATGGCATCACCTCCCTCTTTTGTATCAACCACACTGCTCAGCTTCATGCCATCTGCAAAATTCCTGAGGGCACACTTGATTGCATTGTCTATGTCACTGATAAAGATACTAAAGAGCACTGGTCCCAAAACAGAGCCCTGAGGGACACCACTCGTCACTGGTCTCCACCTAGACAAAGAGCCATTAAACACAGTCCTTGGGCTGCATCCAGCCAGCCAGCTCCAGTCCACCCTTCCAATCCATTTGGTCAAATGTCCAATTTGGAGATAAGTAGGTTGTTGAGTGTCCCGGTTATGGGGACAGGGGTCAGTTCCAGACCAACGGAGGGTCCTTTTCCTGAGTTGTAGCTTCACGTGTA
>JAWMRA010000161.1:38661872-38691106 GCA_035584735.1 Pseudotriccus pelzelni | reverse complement strand
TAGTGTTCAATATATAGTAGCCAGGGCCCAACATACTGCAACAAGTTTTCCCTCTCTGGAGGTGCCAACAGCATTCTTCTTGCAAATATTCTGTCACTTTTTAACAGGGTCATGTAGTTGTTCAGGGGTAAACTTCCAAACATTTGGAGCAGACAATTTTCCCCAAAACTGGCCCATTTCCTCCCACCTTCCAACTCATAACTGTCCTAACCCTAGACATGGTGTTGACCATATTGATTCTTGACATGGTGTAGATTGTACTGAGGAAACATAGCAGTATAGCATATTTTCCTTAACATCCGAAGGGAATTCAGAATTCTTAAAAGCTGTTACAACAAGCCTAAAGGAGAAAAAAGGGTGAAAGGCTGAGAAAAATCATCCTTGGTCTTCCCACAGAATGGGAAAAATTATTAATAGATTTTCAGAGGTAGTGCCCAAGGTAAGGGTAGGAGAGCAACACCGAATACACATCCTAAATGACCCTCATTGCCCTTGATATTATGATATCATAAACTGAAATCACAGAGTGCATCCACATAACAATCCTGATCCCTCTCCCTGCTCTGGAAAAACAGCACTGTGATGGGCACATAGTGCACATACAGAAACATATTCAGGGTTAGGTACCGCACACACATGAACAGACCAGGCAACACTGTGACCAGTGACTCTGGACCTAATACAACTAATGCTTACATCAAGTTTGTTCCCAACATGCTCTGGTCAGATCTGACCCTTCGCTAGGCACCAAAAAAGGCTGTCATGGTTTAGGAACGGTATTCTCCAGTTTACTGTTCCCACTGAAACCATTCTAAACCGTACACTGTACCATCACTCCTCCTCTCTCTTCCCCTCCCCTGTGATGGGCTGGAGAGGAGAATTAGAGGCATAAAAGGTAAAGATCACGGGTTGAGATAAGAACAATTTACTGGAAACAGCAATGAAATCAGAAAACAAACAGTAACAGCAACAATACTAATGACAGAGGGTGCAAGAAAGAGGTGAACATGCTATGCTGATCCGGAAGCAGCCCTTCCCTCATCCCCAGAAAAATAACATGAGGTGGTATAGAATAACCTCTGGGTCCTAGCCATGCCCCACTTTTCTGCAAAAATTAACCTGTCCTGGACAGAACTAGGACAGTTATGGAGAGAGATACTAACATTTTATACTGAAAATTTTAAAACTATGTAAAGGAATCAAAACCTGCAAAATTTTTATATACCACATTTAATATTCACATGTGTATGTGCATATGTATGTATATATAGATATATGTGCTTATCTAAAATTCAGAGAAATTTAGTTACTAATTAGTCTGTTGATTGCTGTTACTCTTCACTCTTCTGGTGTGATATGTTCAGATGTGAAAATCACTTTACATGACTTCTGTTCTTCAATAGCTCTAAGTTTCTTTTAAAAATGTGATTACGTGTGAATTTGTGCTTCTGGCTGTAGGAATTAAAACCAACATTTTAAGCTACGACTGAAATAATACCATAAGTGAAATAATGGGGCAAGTTAAGGTTTCCTTTATCCACCCCATAATAAAATTCCACACTGGGATTTAACCCTTTGATCCAGACTAGCTTAAAACTAGCTGGTTTTCCTTCTTTACATGATTTGAGGAGTCTCAGGTTGAGACTGGCTATAATTTTAACATATCCAATACTGTGAAACGGCTGGGGAGCAGAAGCCATATGTCAAGTTGCCATTCGTTTTTCCTTCTCGATTGTGTGTATGTGTGTGAGTTTCACAGATGTTAAGAAAGCATTTCAGACAGTGTTTAGGATGTATCTCAGTTGCTGTTAATAAGATTGCTGGATCTGGATAATGTTATAGAATTCTTTTCTTTCTCTCTCCCTTCCTTTTTTTTTCTTGTAATGCTTAGTTGGTAAGTATGATGCTGAATTTCAGAGCTGTTGCTTCATTGCACATAACTAACTCATCACTCTCTTTAACCTGTAGCATGAACAGCAATTGCATAATGAAATTCGAAATTCCGTTTTCTGTGCTCATCTGTTAATACCCTTCAATCTCTGCGGTTCGTGTCTCATGTCTCACACCTGTTATCTTTTATCTTTTCTCCTCCCCCTTCCTCACTTCTTTCCACTCCTCCTTCCTCATCACTTCTTCATTCTCAACAAAGAAAGAAATGCTGTGATATTTCTTCTCCTTCCAAAACCTCCACTAGAAAGCATTGGCCACATCAAGGTAAAGGGCAAAGGCTTGAAACGGAAGGTCTTTCACGCTAGCTGTGAATGGTATGCTGTGCAAAACAACAACGGTTATTTTCTATTCTCTAATTTCCACCATTTGAAATGCTTTAATTTCTTGTAAAATCAGAACAAGATAGAATTTCAGAAAATGCGAATGCATGTTTCCCTGCCTGCCTTTTCCTGTAAGGCACAGTGAGTCAGACATTATCATGCTTTTCCAGATTGTTTGGCAATGAAGTACCTAGTCCATGAACAGAATTACTGTCACCAGCTGGGGAACAAATAACAGCCCTTTCTTTCCCCTGTCACTCTGATGGTTCATGTCAGTCTGAAGATAGAAAGTACCGTGATGTCCCTCTGGAGCAGGCAGATGAGGGACCAGGCAAGGAGGACAGCCAGGTCACTAAATACCAGAAGTTTATGACAATGTTTTAAATGTACTCCTTGACTTCTTAGCTGATGACCTCACTTGATTTTAGAAGAACCTTTCAAAATAAATCATGACCAGTTTTGAATTATTTTTGCACCCCTTTTAAAGAATTACCAATAATAGCGTGATGTGGAAGAAATAGCAGGTGATTTCGGGCTTACTGAAGTCAGCAGGGGTTTCCCCATCAACACCTGCAGGACTTTCTGTCTGTAATTTACACAGGTCAGAAGCCTTCAGTGGTGACTAAAGTAGCTGAGTTCAGTCACACTGTCAGTCTCTGTGAATTAAAATGCAGTTTAATTTTATGGATGGAAGTTCGTAGTATTAATTTTCTCTAACATGGGAAGGAGAATGTAATTTTGATTTCATGTTTTCTCCTTTTCCTTTTGTATCTTTATGGAAGATTTGGAGACAGGCTGTTTGTAAGGAAAAGCTTTGTCCCCTTGCAGTGAGGACGCAGGACCCACTGGAGCACAGCTCTGGGCACTGGGCTAATGAATTACCTGCTTTTGTCTCAAATTCATCTTGTTCCTTTTACAAAGAAACATTAACGTATAGTGCCTCCAGTTAGTACGATCTGTTCAAGCTTCTGCCTTGTGGGCCCTGTAGGAATTTGCCTTTTGAAGCACCAACTAAAGTTGGGATGGGAGAAGATGTTTTGCTCTCCCGGTTGGCCCCAAATTCACTCCACCTCTTCAGCTGCATTCCTAGAGCTCCCTTCATGCGCAATGAGCTGTTAACCTTCATGTTCTCATTAAAGACTGGATTCGTCTGGGTTGTGGTTTGAATAACGGCTCCCCATCCCTGCGAGGAAACCGGAGGTGTTTGTTCTCCTGGTTAGCGGGAGAACATCTCCCACTTCAGTGCTGCCTCAATTGCTGAGAGCGAGGGGGTTCTGCAGTCCCATAGCTCAGTGGTTTCTGGCATCACCTTTTCTCTAGGGGTGGATTTGTGGCAGTTGCTAACTCTGTAAGCAATACCATCACCCACAGCTGGTAAAGGGCTAGGAGATGCTGTGGCAGTGACAGCAGCACTGAAATCCTCCCTGCCCCTTGCTAAGAGATCCCAAGCCACGAGTGTGGAAGGCGGCATTGACCCGTCTGGTTCTTGCTGTCCTCTTCAGGCTTCTGCCCAGAGACTCAGCCGGGAGAAACTCCAGCAGCAGCAACAGCACAGGTGGATGGAACAGACTTAGCCTCTCCAATGTCTCCTCGGACTAGCAAGAGCCGCATGTCCATGAAACTGCGCCGCTCCTCTGGCTCAGCCAATAAATCCTAAGTGGCAAGATGCCTGAAGCTTTCTAGTGAACAGCAATTGGCCATCCTTCCCGCAGCAACTCAGCGCTGGTTTTTTTTTTCACCGCTCATACCTTTCACTCAAGAGTAATGTCTCTCATGTGTGTGCGCCTGTGCCCTGCATACTCCTTTTCTGTATGTTTATTTTAAACAGTGACACTGGAATTTTACTTTGATGTTTTAGTGTTGTTTTTTTATCAAACTTCAGTCTGCCTGCCTTTTTTTTTTTTTTTTTTTTTTCAATTGCAGTGCAGCTTGTTCTCTGCACCTTTTACCTTCCTGGATAATTATGGTATCTTAACAGTAGTCATTTTTAACTCTGGTTGATCTTGAGTTACATATGGAATTGGAGACTGCAGCTGGATTACACTGTATTTATTGTGCCCCATTGCAATTTTCTCTGTAACAAAGAAAAAAATATGTACAATTTGAAAATGAGTGTACAATTTTAAATTGACGTTGCATATGTAAAGTCTTTGTCAGATGTCACAATGTTAATGCACAGGATGTGTACAGATTATTTATGTTGAGAATAAAATAGTTCAATGGCCTTTCAAGCATTACAGAGTCCAAATGAAATAATCTGCTCATAGCACCAATTCTTTCTTCACAAAGCAGTGTATCATTTCATAACTCTGCATATAATCTATGCCAGAAAAAAAAATCACTGTGCTGAAATTCTACTTATGCTTGGCTTCCAAATGTTTTTATAATGTTTGCTTTTCCAAGTGGTATCAGTAGTAAATGCCATCAAGTTTCATGAGTTCTAGCCTTTATCATTGGGCTGCTCCATCTAGATGTATATTCTTTTTTCTTACATTTAAAAAAAAATTTAAAACGCTTTCCTAATAGAAATTCATTGCTGTGATGATGGGTACTAGAGAAGAAAAGGGAACGTGCTCCGGGAGCCTGGCCTGAAGTGCTGTCGATTTCAACTCTGTGAGCGCAGATTAGTACATGAGTTCCACCCACCCAGAGGTATTTTCCTACACAAGGTGAAATGCTCACATTTTGACTCTAGTAAAAAACAAAATGCTGTTAACAAAATGTAGCATGGCATCGGTACTAACTGCATGTGTAAATATATCATATGGGCAACAATAAAAAGAAATTATGTATTGTCATTCATGTAGTATCAACAAATTTGTAATGTTGAAAAGAAGATATGCTATTTAATAATACAATAAAATTATTCTTACCACCTTTTGTATATTAGTCATTCACCTCACTGACTAGATTCTTACTCCAGTTTATGGAAGAATTATGTACTGTGTACACACGGAGCAATTAAGTGCAGTACACAGCTTAGTTTTCATTTGTATTAAAAAGCGTATGAGTTCTTGGGAGCTCTTTCCCAATGCATCAAAAGAATGCCAGACTGAAAAATCTTCCTCAAAACTACTAAATACATTGCATGTAATATAAAGCACAGGACGTTCTCTCCTGCAGGCTGGTTGTTCAAGTGCTGATTTTAGGAGCAGTTAATAACCATCACGTTTGTGTGGTCTGGAGCCCTTCATCTTTGACTGCACAAGTGGAGAAAGGAGAACGATGATTTAAAAAAACCGTAGTGACTTTCTCCAGGAGTGAACTCATTAAATGCATAAATGGGCATTTTTACCTAAGTCTTTGTTACCAACAACTTACAGAAAAATGCACAACTTAAAATAACATGTTTTATTTTTGTCATATGAAAAGAGTGAGATGTGAGTTTAGCCTCCTCTGTCAGAGGGCAGATCTTGGCTTTATTAGGTTAAATTATTTTAATTCATTTGCCCAGGGCCTGGAACTAAAATGACAAAAGTCCGTGAAGCACATTTGAAATAAAGCATTTATCACTTGCTTGCAGTCTTTGGGCATGACACATCTGAATCTTTTTTTGTGTGAAGCAAAATGTAAAGCTACAGAAATAATGGCTTTAGAGGATGTTAGTCAAGAGATGGAAATATTTTGCATGCTTTATTTCAGAGAGAGTGTTAGAACAAAGACTACAACTAGGATCGGTTTGGTTCTTCAGAAATCACCAGCTGACCCATTTTGCCCTGCTGAATTGAAAAAAGGCGTGAGCTATGTTTTAAATATTTTATTGAATTTTTTTGCCCTTATTTTTAGCCTCATCTGCTATAACATTTAGAAACAAGCACTCAAATGGAAAAAATAAATAAATAAATAAATAAATTAATTAATTAATAAGGCTGAAATGTCAGTGGCTGGTAAATTCAATAGCATTTCAAAGCATTTGGCCAGAGCACTGTTAAAGCCAGGGAATACACACCACGGGATGCTTTGCTAAAAGTAGGTGTTGTTAGGGAGAAGGAAGGTAGCCTGTCATCTGCACTTTAGCAACATGTCTAAAGACTATTTCATGTCCTAATTTCACCTGTTCACAAGACTTGGGGGAACTCACATCAAAAGCACGCTCACAGGGGAGAGGGGTTGGAGGCCTCCTGAAAAGGCCAGCTGCAGACAGGGTCGTTTCTGTCTGCCTGTGATGCAGGGGCTGGCAGGGCCACACACTGCCCTGCCAGGTGACACTGAACTGCGCTCCTGCCTACTGTCTATGGTGCACTAACAAGCCACTAACGGAGCAGGTTTTGGAATGGGCAACTGCCAGAGACGAGTTTTGCCTATTGCACAGTCGCTAGAGTACAGAGACACAGGGTAAGCGGGAGATGCGTACGTAGATCAACACCTTGTATTTCAATTAAGCAGACAGCACAATTAATTTCCCATACGTTTTGCTAGCTATTATATGACTTGACATTGACTTTATATGAACATTTACTTTCTCGGCTATCTTACTACAGAGTACAGCAAACGAAACAGCTCACCATAACTTAAGTGTTGAAGCTCAGGGGCTAAGGCTTTTAAAACAAGGTCACTAGTTCAGGCTCCTTTTCTCACGAAAAATAATTCCTCTCTTTAAATACCGTATATACAGCTGTATTTCTATCCGAGAGTCGCTACGGAAGGTGTACTAGCGGCGGGCCCGCACCCGGCGCTCGGGCATTGCCCGCCTCCCGGCAGATGCTGACAGGACTCCTCTGCTGCTGCCTCCAGCCCGGGAGCGTGCCCACAGCCGCCCCGGCAGCCGGGGGACTGCACGGCCCTCCCTCCCGTGCGGGGCTCGGTGTCAGTGCTGCTGGCCGGCCCCGTGGAGCGGCGGCGGTGCCGCCCGTGGGCTGAGCCCGGTGCCGTGCCCGTGCGGGGCGCGCATCGCTACCCACGGGCCGGAGAGGCGGCGGGCGCGAGTCCGCGGGCGGCTTTCTCCGCCGCCGTAACCGCGAGAGCCGCTACTTTCCATAGGAATTAACAGCGTGGCCAGGACCCGCTCGGCTAGCCCGGGCTCTCGGAGCAGTCCCACCGAGGCGGCCGCGGACCTAGCAGCCCGGCCGGACGGGCACCTGGAGCAGCAGGACCTGCCTGCTCTCCGGCGGGTGGCACTTGCTGGCGTGCCGCGCCAGCCCGGGCGCGCTGAAGAAGGTGGCGGGGCAGTGCTTGCAAGGGAAGCCCTGCCGCTCGCCGCCCGCCGCGCCGCCCTCGGGGATGCTGGCGGGCGGCGGCGGCGGCAGCAGCAGCTCCTCCCGCACGGCGTGCCACAGCCGATGCTTGTCCCTGATGTCCGCCGAGGGGAACCGGGCGCCGCAGAGGTGGCAAGCGAAGGCGAGGGGCCCTCGCTCCGGCGGGCCGAAGGCGGCCGGCCGCGCTGCCCCGTGGGTGCCCAGGTGCTTGCGGAGGTAAGCCTGCCGCCGGAACCGCTTCTGGCAGCAGGGGCAGGCGAACGCCTCCCCGCCGGGGCCGGGAGCGGCGCCGTGAGTCGGGCCGAGACTGGAACCGGGGGCGGCCGGGGCGCCGCCGGCGCTGTCCGGGCCGCCGCGGTGCTGACGGGTCGGCGGCGGGGGCTGTGGCGGGGGCGCGGCGGGGCCGCGGAGCCGCCGCTCGGGGCTGTTCTCCTTGCCCGGCGGGGCGGCGGCTGCGCCGTCAGTGCTGGGACCGGGACGCGGCTTGTGCCAGCGGCGGTGAGATGCCAGGTTGGCGGGGCAGCTGAAGATCTTGTGGCACTCGGGGCAGCGGTACTCGACGCGCACGATGCGGGAGCAGCGGTGCTGGGCCAGCGCCAGCGGGTCCGCGTACTGCTCCTTGCACAGCTGGCAGATGAACTCGCCCAGCGGCGTGCGGCCCGCCGGGGGCCCCGGCCGGCCCTCGGGCCCCTCCTCCTTGATGCGCAGCCCCAGCACGGGCGAGGTGGTCACCTCGTCGGCGAAGCTCAGCTTCCGCGTGGCCTTGCCCTTCTTGGCCGGCGCCTTGGCCCGCGACGGCCGCTTCAGCGCGGGCACCGGCGGCGGCGGCGGGGCGGGCAGGGGGGTGCGCGGCTGCAGCAGCAGCTTCTCGGCGGGCGGGAAGGAGGCGGCCAGCGGGAAGGACTCGGCGGAGGCGGGGGAGCTGAGGCACCGCTCGAAGAGAGCCGCCCGCGGCCCCGCCGCGCTGCACGGCCCCGTCGCCCCCCAGGCGTCCGGACTCTCCGGCGGGGTGACCCCGGGGCCGCTGCAGCCGCCGCCGGGGGGCCACATCGCGGGGCAAGCGGCGGCGGCGCCCTCCTCCTCCTCGCCCTCCTCCTCTTCCTCCGCCCCCTGTCTAGCGGTGGGGCTGTCCCCGGCGGAGGGCGGCGGGGGCGGTGGCGGCGGAGGGGCGGGCGGCGGGTCCCGGTCCGGGTCCCGCTCCAGCGGGCGAGCCCGGTAGGAGCCGCCGGGGCGCCGGCTGCGCTTGACGAGGAAGCCGCGCGGCATGGCGGGGCGGTCCGAGGCGGCGGGAGCGCAGCGGCACCGGCCCGCCCGGGCTTTATAACCCCGGCGCCCGCTCCGGCCCGGGCGTCATCCGCCCTCCGGCGGCCGCGGCCAATGAGGAGTTGGGGCCGGCGCTGGCGGGGCGGGCGCGCTCGGGCTGCGGGGACGGGCGGGGTGTCCCGGGGTGCGCACCCCGTGGCTCCCTGCGCGACTGAGTGGGATGTGGGGCCGGGAGCGGGTCAGAGACGGGAGAGACCTTGGACTGGGTCACGGTCGCTGCCCCTCGGCCGAGCGGGCGGGCAGGGTTCAGTAGGATCGCCTGTCGTGGGTGTTTGTGCCGGAGCCTTCATCCGCCGCCGGGGCCGCACGGACCGTCCCGGACGCCTTTCCGCTGAAGGCAGCGAAACCTGGGATCGGCTCCGTCCGTCTGCACCGCCACATCGGGAGTTTTCCCTCAAGTAGCCAGAAAGCTCTGGTACTGCGGTGAGCTCCCAATGCAAGAGCAGGGCTGACACCTCCGCGCAAAATGCCA
Source organism: Pseudotriccus pelzelni (assembly GCA_035584735.1). Taxonomy (NCBI): domain Eukaryota; kingdom Metazoa; phylum Chordata; class Aves; order Passeriformes; family Tyrannidae; genus Pseudotriccus; species Pseudotriccus pelzelni. The sequence goes on along the minus strand of JAWMRA010000161.1, from coordinate 38,681,846 downwards.
AATCACGACTCTACGTAGTGGTCCCCTGGCAGTCTCACCCGCGGGCAGCCTCCCGAGCCCAGGGGAGGCAAGACTGAGGTGTGATGCAAAAGCTCCCGAACCTCCCCCACCAGGCCGCCCCGATGCAACTCCCGGCCCGTTCGTGGGTGCTGAGAGCCTGGTGGCAGCTTGTGCGAGGCAGGAGTTGTGTAAACCACCAATCTCCTTTTCAGCAACGCTGCTGTTCCAGCGGGCAATGAAGCGCACTTGGCAGCGGCCCCACCGCGAGGTACCAGCGCTCACCTACTTGACCGCTCATGAACCCGAGCCCGGATTTGGAGGCAGGACGGTGCTGTCCCGTCCGTAGACCTGCTGCCCGCAGTTTACACGAGGTGGCGTGCCATTGGAGATGAAGCCGCTAAAGCTCGCTCCATCCCTGCTCAGGGATAGACATCCTTTGCCAGGGTAGGACGGTCGGACTCACAGCGCTGGGAGCATCCTCTAGCAGGAAGAGAGAGCACCAGGAGAAAGGCGGAAACAAGCACTTTGCATAGAGGAGCTTTCCAGAAGTGGCAAAAAAGATTTGAAACCTTCATGCAAGACCAGAACTCGCCTCACCTGCTAAAAACACTCACCCACTTGTCTGTGTAAGTGGTCTGATTATATTTGTTTAGCAAAGTCTTAATCATGTTTTACATTACTCTTCCATTTTCCTCCATTTTCACGGTTGCACTGAATCTTACATTAGATTATGGACTCCACAGGCTAGAGATCACCCTTTGTTAGTACAGACCTCTGTAAGTAGGACCAATGAGCCACACTTCTGTGCAGTTAGGTTACTCCACTGACTGGCTGCATCATTTTTGCCTCACAATTTTTACCTTTGTAACTGGACTTCCCAGATACATTTTTCACTGAGTAACTGGATCTCTAGTTACAGATCAACTATTTTATACTGTTCCTCCAAGCGATATGTAAATAGTTCTTTCAGTTTCCCCTTGTAAACCATGTTCCCATTGAAGTTCTATTTGCTTTTGTCATGTTGCAAAAACAATCAGGGGTAGGAATGTCCAGTTCTGAAATGTCCAGTTCAGCTTCCAATATCAAGGGGTGAGGAACCCAATGATGCCTTTTCCTGCACAGGAGTAGCAGGAGATAGAGTGCCAGCTGGAGAGCAGGCATATTAAGTGTTTGCTGGGATTCCAAACATTTTTCCAGTAAAATCTGTAGGCTGGAGTTGCACTGGGAAGTTTATTTAGGCCCCATGTCATGGTCTGACATGGCCCAGACATCATGGGAAGGTTTGGGGGTTAGCTTAGAGTCTCCCCTCCAGAAGTCGTACATGTGGAATCGCTGCTCCACCTCTCCATCCACTGCCCTTTCAGCTCTGCTTCTCAGCTCTTCCCTGTGATTTGGTGCCTGTCTGTGCCTCCTTCTTGTTCCACAGTGCCCTTCAGTACAGCCTTCTTTTAGCCTTCTCAGTTTGCCTCCAGTTTATGATCAGTTTGCAAGGTAGAACTGATCATCTGTAGAAACTGTAGAACCCATCATCCCATCCTTGGTCTTGTTGCAGTATATACCAGTGCCTGCAGATCTCTGACAGAAACACCAGCAAAATTGCACTGGGATCCAAATTGTTACAGCCACCTCGTGACTCGTTTCTCTCAATAAACATACTGGTTTCCTCAGGCTGTCCCTGCCCCAGTACAGACTCCCAGTCCTCTGGCTCCCACTAGAAGGGTCATTATTCTGTGATTACAGATTATTTCCCCTCACTCCCCACATTTACAAGAGAGTGTAACGACTGGTATTAATGCCCGACTCTTGCAGCTTCTAAGATTTTCAAACTGTTGGGGTTTATCTTCTTGCGTTCATCTTTTACTCCTTCCAAAAATTTTATAATTAGAAAATTCTGATAATTTATAAAGATAGAAACAATCTTGTGCACACACACACACAAATCCTATAGAAATTTGCTGGATTTTTTTCCACTGAGTTATTCCATTCCATTAGTCCCATCACATAGCTGAGAGTGCAGCACCTCACCCTCCTGAATATTATATAACAGAGGAATTTTCTTTAAGGTTGAAGCTTTCCTAAGCAAGGAACTGAATGATGTTATTGCTCCTGACCTTACGCTGCGTCTCTACAGTCTGATAAAACCAGATTGACCTTGATTAAACATATCAGCCACTTACACATGACAGTCATCCTTAGATGACCTTAGATTAACCAAAGGGTTAATCCCACAGTAAATACGAAATCAAGTTTCTAATGGAAAAATGCAGTAGCTGGTGGGAAACTGGCTGAGTGAAAATAAGAGGAACAAGATCTTCCTCTTACACCCTTTGCTTCCTCAGTCCATCCCCTCATTTCTGGTCAGGGAACAGAAATAAGAGTAGTACAGCAGTGCTCTGCCTCCCTGTTGATGCTGCCTTTTAGGGACACGGTTTAGTGGTGGACTTGGCAATGCTAAGTTTATGGTTGAATTCAATCATCTTAACATTCTTTTTCAACATAAATGATTCTATGATTTTGTGATTCTGGTGGATGCTCCATCTGACTGCCCAGGCAGCTCCAGAGTATGGTGCCAGCATCTTATCACCCAGGTCCCTCTACATTCCAGCCATCCAGGGACTGTCATCTCTGGTTGTGAGGTAGGATCCCATTGCTTTCAGTCCCAGCCATGTCTCCATTAGCTCCAGGACACCTGGAAGCCCATGCAGGCACTGAAAAGGAGATGTAACATGGTTCATGAATAAAACATTGTCAAGCAAGTAGGCAGCTGCATTTGTGTTTCTGAACAGTCTTGGGGCATAAACAGCAAAAGGAATGTATGACAGAAATTCCGGCTGGAAGAGAGGTCTTGGGTGAGGTCTGGTTCTCAAAGAAAAACCTTCTGGGGGCTGAGGGGGCAGAAAGAAAAAGAGAAATGCCTTTTTCCATTTAATAAAAAACAAAATAACCACAACTTTAAAAAAATAAGAGTTAAAAATAAAATAGAAAAGAACTATAAGTAAAGGATTAAAGAAAATTCCTCTCCTTCATGTTTCCCCTCCCCACCACAAAAAAAAAAAAATTGTTCTGGTTGAGTTTTTTATTTGCAGGATTTCAAATAAAGTTGACTTTTAAATTTTCCCCTGACATCTGGTTTGTAATTAATGGAGCAGTAAATAGGAGGGAGACAGAAGCCACCTCAGAAGCCTGTCCTTGATACATGACTCTCCAGCAATGCAGTTAGATGAGCGATACCACCCCCAGGCTCCAACCCTTGCACAAACAAAATCCAGGCGGGTTTTGGTGGCAACACAAGCCATTTCATCTTCCCTCAAAACGAGGCTGCCAATTATCTTGCTGTGGTTGGGGATTTGATGCTGGTGACAGACATTGAAGGAAATATCTGCATTATGAGGATATGGATTGTGACTTTGCCATACCTTAAATGTGTTTTGTTTTACCTGAGGACAATCTACTTCAAGGGGAAAATTATGTTAACAGCTGCTGTGTTTTCTTCATTGCTCAAATATTAACAAAAAGCTTTCCATAAGGGAAGGTAGAAAACACTGTTCTGTGAAGGTAATTGGGATAGAAGGATTTGAAGGGATTTGAAGACACTGTGAAAACATTCAACCTTCTTCTTTGTTCTCAAACAAAGTGATCTGTGAGTTCACCATGCTGCTGTCACGAAGGTGATAACCGGAGGACAGTGATGCTGTGGCTCCCATCCTTACTTTGTAAGTGAGCAGCTGCGTAAGGGCCAAACGAGCACTCTCATGTTTTGGTTCTTCCACACCTCCATCTCCATTAGCCCATCACAGGGACACTAGATCCTCTCCAGGGAGCAGCTTGACATTCCCAAACCTATACAAGTTACCGGAGAGTCTCAGTGAGACCATTATGACTTCTGTTACTTCATTACAGATTTCAGCTGGATTTCAGCTTGTACCCCACAGGCTGAAGCCATTTGCCATGACAGATTTGCCTGCAATGGAGATATTTATTGATCTCACCATGCCATAATAGGAAGATTTGGCCTCCTTCAGCATGAGATACTCAGCAGCCTGTTCCCTACAAGCATCATTGTATGTTGCGACTCACTGAAAAAAGATCTCCCTGTACAGAAGGTTGTGGTTGTTAATTATACGGATAGCAGTAGTGGCTTTCAGGGAGGCCAAGTCCCAGCTGTGATCGGTGCAGATGTATGTGCTGAGAGGGGGACAGCTCTGTATGCAAAGAGAGCGACAACTGAAGAGACCAGAAGACAAGACAGCAGAAAGGTGCGAGAAATGAAGTTCCTGAGTAGTGCCTATGATACCTGCTAGGCTGGGAAGCCCCATGCCTGCCTCCAGTAGGGTTCAGGCAGGACAGAGAAACACGTGATTTGCCTGATTTCCCAAAAGGACTCAATCTAGAAGATTTTTGGAGAGCAGAGACCAGGACCAGGTGAATCACAGCCACAAATACTCTAATTTGTTATGGTCACAGTTCATCCTGCTCTTGTGCTGGCACTGGAGCACGTTCAGTTCTGCAGGGATGTGGTGCAGGGAGCTGAGGCCTCAGGAAAATGTTTACCTTTTCTTCTTTCCTTCCCTCCAATAATATTCTCATGCTCCTGTGCCAACGCCACCTTATTCAATAAAATTCCTCTGACCCAGAGGTGCAACAGGCAACTCCCCGAGACTGTTACCCAAGACCTTTCTCCCATCCCTACTCCATGATACCCTGTCAATTTCTTCCTCCATTTTCTCCAGGCCCCATTGAATTCCCAGGTCCCTTTCTGGCCAGAACTGCAGGTACTTCCTGCCTGAAGCATGCTATTGCATCTTTGCTTGCCTATGCAAAGGAATGGCAGCATTTATTATGGAGTAAGGTGCAGGTATGCCCTGGCCACTGCAAAGCAGATGGCAGTGCAGGAGCCACCATTGCCAGCAACAGTTGCAAAGGGGGCAGATGGAGCATGAGAGATGGTGTTAAGGAAAACCAGCAGCAGGGATTGGGAGAAGACAAGCAAACCAACATAGGAAGCTGGCTAGAAACAACTGGGCAGAGCAGCACCCTAAAGAAACAAGCAGGAAAATCAAATTACAAGGAAATAAACCACATCTGAGCTGGGTGCCTGCATCTCAGAAAAGCAACAATGAGGGTGATAGCTCCCAAGAGGAAATGGTGATTCATCTCTTTGCAGGGAATGGGATGGAGAAGTGAGTACAAAGGCAAGGCAGCACTGAGCCAGAGACCTGCTGCTCTTTTCTGATAGTGCACCTCCAGTTTCTGAGCCCAGTCACCCTGTTCATCCCTATATGAAACCTGGCAAATGCCCATTGTGCACGAAGCTCCAGAGAGGCGAGGCTGCAGCGCTGGCTCTTAGCAGGTGTATCAGACTGGAGACTCCACCTGGTTCTGGTGGGCAAACACTCATGGGCAACCCCGCGGGGGCAGACAAAATGTTCTGCTGCCTGATGAGTTAGAACAAGTAAAAATGCAGCAGTGCTTCAGGATTATCCACAGCCAAAGCTCCTCTTGAGCTGCACTCCCCCCTCCAGGAGCCAGCTCCTGCACAGAGAGCAAGGGCAGTGGTGGCTGGAAGGTGTCTCCAGCAGAACCCAAGGGGAAAACCAGCACCAAGTCAAAATCACCAAGCATATATTTCATTGTTTTGAAGATATTTTTTCCTCTTAGGACTTAGCTCTGTTTACTCCAAGGTCAGGCAGGGGACTCAAAACTAGCATCAGGCTCCAAGTACTGCAACCATAAGTGATCCCTAGCAGTTGCCATACAGGATTCTCCATGTACATGTTTTGCTTCTTTCATGACATTTGATTAAAGTTTTGCTAACCTAACTATTAAAGTGCTTGAAGGCAAAGTCTAAATTTCGCTTCGCTTCCCAAGTTCATTGGCTCCATCCTCCTCCTCCTCCTCCGCCAAATATGTTTTGCTATAAATTACTGGCACTGTTTCTGTTGATAGTCAACATAATCAAACATTTGTAAGCATGCTGTCTCTTCAATCTGTTCAGTTGATGCACTTTACCTGATCTTTCATTAAAGTAATCAAAACACTTGCTGTGCCACGTCTAATGAATGTTGCATGTATGATTAAGTACTTTCATTCATATTGCAAGTTTGATTTAATGTAATCTGCCTTTCAGACAGCCATTAGCCTAGCTCCTGCATGAATTCGATTAATTGGCTGAATTCTTCCAGATGTCCATTAAGTATTACAGGAATTTCTATGTAAAAACAGCAGGGACCATCTAGCGGAGAAGCAAACAATGATACGTTATATTGCTGCCATGACTTACAAAAAGCTGGATTCATTTTCATTAATAAAACATCTGTACTGCTGCACAGCTATGCATCAAGATGCATTTATTTTATATGTTTATTTCTCTTATGACCATAAATAGACAGTTAAACAGTAGCACAGTATGTTCAGTTGGAAGACACACAGAACTGTATCAGGAATAAAAATTGCAATAAAGAGTATCAGAGTTGAAACAAGGACTTGAAGTAAGTATTGGGTGTTGTAACAAACATAGCAGTGACTCATACGGCTGTGTGGTGTTTCTTAGCATAAAGGCATTTTTCTTAGACCTTGATGAATCTGAAAATCAGTTGGCTTCTTGGTTGAAATGTCATGTGCCTGGTTTATGTTTATATGGCTTATTTTACCTTTAAGTGGAAAGATGCAGTTTGGCATTTTTAAATGGTATGGGGTAAAGAGAAAAATTAGCATTAAAATAAAATTTTTCTTAATTCTTAAAATGAGAATTATTTGATTTCCACCCCCAACCCCCCCAAGTTGCACTTCAGAAAGCAATCACTTTTTCCTAAAAAGTAAAGCCCCTGGAAGCCAGTTTGTGTTTCAATGCCTACTGTACCCAACCCATGCAGGAGGTGGTGGTGTTTTGGGGACTGGGGAGGATGGCACCACAAGCAGAAGTAGCTCCCTTCACTTTTTGCTGACCTTGCTAGATCCAAGCACCTTTTAAACGATCATATGAGATCTCAGGACCTCCCTGCCCCTTTTGTCCTCTCTCCACCTGCTTACCCTTCTCATCCTCGGGAATGAGCCCGTGGGGCAGACTGGAGAAGCCTGGCAGGAGTGTGATGCTGACCTTGCGGCCCTGAGCTCAGCACAACTTCATTTTCATGAATGTGTGGCATGTCCCCACCAAGTCAGGTAGCTGCAGGGCTGTGACCACTCAAAATCACGTGGCTCTGCCGAGTCAGGAGCTGAGGAAGGCAGAGGAGCCACAGCACTGCAGCAGTATGGCAAGTCTCCCTGGTGATGCTCAGACAAGTGGCTCCATCTCACTCGGGAAACAGCCAGACCTCACTTTTCCCTCTCCTCCCTGTCTTGGTCTTTCCCAGCTGCTGTACAGACTTATAAATGTGTTTGGTCCTTTACATATCAGTCCTGTGCTGGGGAAATTATTGCTGCTTTCCAACACTGACTCCCCTGTCCAAATTAGCAGCAGCTGGTACAAGCCAGTTCACTTTCAAAGGCTGTTTAATAGATGATGGATTTATGGGAGACATCTGAAATAATATCATTCAGCAAAACTCAAGCTGTACAACAAAAGGGATTGAGATTTACTAAACTGTAACTTCTTTTTTTTTTTTTTTTTCAACGGAGTCACTACACTGGTCAACAGCTTGCCTCTATATGTATACATTCTTCTCTGCTTTCACATCTTTCTCTGTTTCTTGCTTTTGTTGCTGTATTCTCTATTATCCTCTTGTAGCAAAGGTAGCCATAGAAATCCTGTATTATCAGTATACTATATTATCAATATTATCTGTATTCTGCTATGTAAAACACTCTAAGACAAATTGTCTACCACAGTTGTGCTGTGAGACTCTGCTACAGTACCCACATAACCTCATAAAGGCACGGCCCTGTTGTACCTAAATCATTACACTGACCCATTGCAAGTGTCTCCTGCCGATGACAAGGAGAAGCAAAACACAGAGAACTGATTGACTACCTTGATCTCTGTTACAGAGGAATTTTCTTCGCAGGGAGAGCAGTGGTTTGGCTGGAGAAGGGGGAGTGAGTGGCAAGCAGGATGTGAGGCAGGCTTTCCTTGGCAAGCCGCAGCAGCCTCAGCAGCAGCAGCATTTCACGCCTTTGAAACATCAGAAATCGGTCTCTCAGTGCAACAAAAACAGTTCCTAGATTTTTGCAGAGAAGAAAATGGTGTAAATATCATCTATAGGTGACCAGTCTAAAAATAAAATGTAGCAAAGCAAAGAAAGCCTCTGCTAATTTCCAGTGCTGTGTGTTTTTCAAGACAAATGTGGAAAAGTCACATCTTCTTTTGAAGCCCAAGAGACTAAAAAATTAAATCAGGGGGCTTTGTTATTGATGTTTTTCTAATACAAATGTTTTGAAATCCCTGCCTTTCATGTGTCTCTCACAAATAAGCAGAAATGTGTGATGAGTCATCTTCTCTTTTAATTCCTTTAATAGATTCTTACCTCACCCACTAACGTCTAAACAATTCTCATTTCTGTAACAATCCTTTCCTCAGTGGTAAATATTGCTCTCAGACAACATCTTTTTTGGAGGTTCATTATGTTCATTCTGTGGCTAAGACTCATTATACTGAGTTATTTATTTAAAAGAACAAAAGGACAGCAAATGCCTGCATTTATCATGCCTTTCCTTACATGACATCTTATATATTGCATTAAATATATTTGATATATTTAATATATTATATTAAATATATTTTAGCGACGAGGTCCAGCACTCTCACAGTTTTGAAAAAAACAGCTGGCCTTCCTTCCTAGCCATCATTTCTCAGGAAAGGAACAGTGAAAGGCGATGGTAGTCTAACCTCGCTTGCTAAATGAGACTCCTCTGACACTAATGGGAGATTTGGCAAAGACAGGAAAATAATTTATGAACTATTTGAATATTTTCAATTATAAAATAAAAAAAACCTTTGAGAATTATTTGAGAAAGAAGCAAATGAAAATGCCACTATAAGGCATGGTGAAATGGTATACGTGGAACCAGTCCAAGAAGTAATTGGGATACCTAAGGATGTTTGAGTCTTTCTGAAGATTCGAAGTATTACCCATCTCACTGAAGAACTTTCCAAAAAAAGCTCACAGGTTTTACACAGGAAAAAGTCCTCAGCCCTTTAAACTAACATTTCACTAACCCAAAATTCACTGAGTCTTCTGTTCATGTTATTCCTGTCTCCTAAATCAAACCCCCCTCCAAAGTCCTACAGTGGCACTCACTTCTGTTCACACCAAACCATACATGGCCCTCACAAGAGAAGTGCTAACTGGACCAGAGTCACAGCAGAAGGTTTTTGAGATACCTATATGGATTATAATCAGCATAATTATAAAAATGGAGAGCAGTTTGGCCTCAGAGAGCTGTAAAATACATTTTTAACTAGGCCATTGATATAATAGACAGGATGAAAAACAAGAGAGGAGGGCAAAGGTTCAGCTGTGTGGCCATTCTGGGAACTGACTGAAAAACAAGAACAAAGCTATTCAGAGCAGGTCATTAAAGAAAAAAAATATCTTAAACGAGTCTAAAAGATAGGAAATAGAAATATGACACGGTCGGTTACAAAGCAGAGGTCAAAAAGACATGAGTAATTAATGATGAAAAGATAAAGCACCAAGCACTTAATTTCAAAGAAATAGTCAGGGAAGGTGTAATGGCACTGTGAGCAGGAAAAAGACTTTGCAGAAGTAAATGGAAATGAATAAGATCTCAATAGGGGAAAATGGATAATTGAAACAGTAGAAGAACTGCAAATTGTTACAGAAATTCACCTGGAACATAAATCAGTTATTTAGGACCAAGGGTGAAATACAGTTTTGAATGAATCCATTTTTTTCAAAGGGATGTCCAGGCACACACTGCCAATTTTGCTCTGATATTTTTCCATTGCAGTTTTTTTGCATGGAAAATACAGGTGAAAATGTCTACCATGTTTGGAATCTAAAGACTACTTTCTGAAATGGAGAGCAGTGGGTTTTACTTCTGTTTCATCAAGAGATGCCTACTGGAATGAAAGGGGTGGGAAGCAAAAGCCAAGGAAAATGGAGAACAGCAGATGTTTTGAAGCAGCAGAACCAACCCTGTCAGCATCTTCCCTTGTTTTCTCTTTTGTTTTCTGAGCTTCAGCTCAGATAAGTAAAACTAGATAATCATAGAATTTTTGAGGTTGGAAGGGACCCTAAAGATCATCCAGTTTCAACCTCCCTGCCATGGGCTGGGACACCTTCCACTGGACCATGTTGCTCAGAGCTCCATCGAACCCAGCCTTGAACACTTCCAGGGATGGGACATCCACAACTTCTCTGAGCAACCTGTTCCAGTGCTTTACCACCCTCATTAGGAATAAAGAATTTATCCCTAATATCTAATTTAACCTACCCTCTTTCAGTTTTAATCCATTCCCCCTTCTCCTGTCCCTACATGATTCTGTAAAAAGTCCCTCTCCAGCTTTCTTGTAGGTTCACTTGATATACTGGAAGGCCACAGTTAGGTCACCACAAAGATTTATTTTCTCTAGGCTCAACAGTCTCAACTGTCTTAGCCTTTCCTGATAGGAGAGGTGCTCCATCGCTCTCATCATGTTGGTGGCCGTGCTCTGGACTTGCTCCAACAGCTTGATGTCCTTTCTGTGCTGGGGACCCCAGAGCTGGATGCAGAGCTCCGGGTCAGGTCTCATCAGAGCAGAGTAGACGGGCAGAATCACTTCCCTCAACCTGCTGCCCACACTGCTTTGGATGCAGCCCAGTTTGGCTTTCTGGGCTGCAAGTGCACATTGCCAGGTCATGTCCAGCCTCTCATCCACCACCACCCCCAAGCCTTTTCGGCAGGGCTGCTTTCCATCCGTTCATCCCCCAGCCTGTATTGGTACCAGGGGTTGCCCTGACTAAGGTGCAGCACCTTGTACTTGGTCTTGTTAAAGTTTATGAGATCTCCATGGACCCACTTCTTGAACCTGTTTAGGTCCCTCTGGATGGCATCCCATCCTTCAGATGTGTCAATGGCACCACGCAGCTGGGTGTCATCTGCAAATTTGCTGAGGATGCACTCGATCCCTTCATCTATGTCTTTAAGGAAGATAATAAAGGACACTAGTCCCAGTATGGACCAGTGAGGACACCACTTGTCACTGATATCCATTGGGACTCTGAGTCGTTGAATGCAGAGTGCAAAACAGCAGTGGACAGCCTACATCATGCAGCTTCAGTTACTCTCTGAAGTTGTAACAAAAGGAGTTCATATCAATGCAAAAAATAAAAAATAAAAATATGAGGTGAAGGTATAACTCTCCCGCAGCCAATGGTGCAGGAGATTGTCCCACCATTTCCATCTGAAAAAGATGAGGAAGAGGGAATAACCTATATTACAAAATTATTTCAGCTTATTTCCCAGTCAAGCTCTTTCCCCCCCACCAAGAACTGCATGGAAAGACTGCTTTACAAAAACCCACAGTTGTGTTATGTGGCATCTTAAGCCTGTCACATTTTTCAGAATAACCAAACCTAACCTTCTGCTCTTGTAGATGAGTCTCCTGATGCTGGTAAGCAGATCCCTGGTATGTGGAATGGCAGAGCCCTGCACAGAGTCACACAGGGCAGTGAAAAATTTACCTACTCTTCTGAAGAATCTGCCACAGCAGAGGTTTGATGTATTATGTATTACTGCACAAGTCCACCCACCAGACAGTGACTGCTCCAGCCCTATCAGAAGAACTGATAAGCACAACACCCCTGTACTGCAAAGCCAGCCACTGTAATTCCCAGGGGCTGGACCACAACACTGAACTTCTACATGAAGGAGTAATCTGAAGAGCCATGGACTGTAAAGTACAGTGAGGCTGTTCTGGGTGACAGATTCACCTGGTACAGCTGTGAGCCTCAGGCAGTAAAGGAGGACATACGTGGTACCTGTTCTGTGATCAAGTTTAGCAGAAAAGACATGGTGCCATCTCTCAAATACACTTTTTCAGTAGCACATCTGTTTGCAGATCCAGGGAAAGAGAGTCCGTGATGATCCACATATCAATGGGACCTGGGCAAACTGCATCTGTCCTGACATTTCTAGAAACCAAGCAAAAGAAATCCTAACAGCTGCAGGTGTTCAGTGAAGGCATAAAGCCCTTAAACACCGTAAGTCACTTCAGGTGCATTCCTCTCTGGATGCTGAGCCATAATCCCTGAGTGCCAGTACTCACAGAGGCTTAATCCTTTTCAACAGTGGGATGAGCTGGAGGCTGTATCCTTTCAAGATTTAGGTAACATCCCAGCACACGTATCTTTCGGGAGGATAAGAGCTGCTTAGTATATCCTGCATTCCTATCTTTACAGCTGTTTGGTTTACATCCATGTCTTTCTATGCGGTGGGAAAAGCCAAGTTAACAACATTGCTCTCAACCCACTAGCATGCTGGTTATGAGCTTCACTGATGGCTCAGCCCAGCAGAAAGCACTTCTTCATCCAGTGTCCTGGGCGTGGCCCTTGCGCTGTCATACAACACATCTTTTTGTGGCCACCTCCCTGCGACCCCACCAAGTACACACAGGCTTTGTGTCCTCTAAAGACACCGCAGCAGAAATGTGTAAGATGATGGAGTTGGAGGCAGTTGTATGGGGAAGGGCAGGGGCTATCTGGTATCTCTTGTGAAAAGCGAGCCACAGACATGATGTTATTTAACTTTGCCTCATCCTTTATTGGCCTTTCTGTGTGCAATTCTTCTGCTGTACCACTGCTTTAAGTGTGATCTCCACCACGGAGCTCCACAGTTGTGCTCCATTGCTACAGCACCACAATAAGCTGTATTTCAGTTGGGTCAGTACAGATACTGTGCCCACTGGAATGAAGTTTGCTTGCAAACAAAACTGTTTTCTGGTGAAGTTTTTAGCTCCTTTGAAAGGGAGAAGCAAGCCTGACATCAGCCTTCTTCACTTTAATTACTGTAAGTGGTTTTTTCTTGCCAGAAATCTCCCATGGATGCAACAATCAATTCTCAGGAAAACGATAGGTGAACAACTAACACATCTGAACTGAAAAGAGATATGAAATAAATAAAAAAAAACACCTCTACAATGAAAATTAGCCCAGTTTTTAGTTATCAGCTGACATCCTTGCATCTTCCTTTTCACATAAACTGTATTTTCTTGCTCTTCTTTTGCAAGCTCTTTAGCAGCTTCATCTGCAAACTGGCAGATACACGGAGCTCCCTTGGTTCCTCTTCAGCAGTACAAGGCACTTGTCTCTAGCTGCAAAATCTTTCTTTCACTTTGCCAGGGACATATTCCAACATTATTACGTTTTCAATGTAAGTTTTAGCTCATGACACTTTTACAAAGCGACAGCCACAACACTGTAAAGTCCAACACTGTGAAGTCCGCAGACATGCAGATCATCCCCTAACCCCCTACCTGGGAGAACAGGGCCCTAATGAGAAACTGAGGGAGAAACTTGGGAATGTAACAACATACAAATCAGACTGGACAACATTAAAGTCCATCCCAAAAATGTAATTACTTTTCCCTGTCCATTTCTTTTTATAATGTGCATATAATACTATCTCCTGCATCACAGCATACCAAAATCTGTACGAATTACAGATATTATGGACTGACTTGTTCCTCTTCGCTGCCTGCTTTAGTTTATAAGCAATTATCTCTACCTCTGATAAGGTGCTGAAAAGAAAAAATCTGGCACTTGCATGACAAATATCTGATGCTACAATGATGAAAGTTCCCTAGATACATCACCAGAGCCATTGCAAAAAAACTGAACAAGAGTGCAGGCACATCCTCAGCAGCTAGACCTGGGCACTTTACTGTGTTTATGTAAAGCTGGTAAATGAGGTAGAATCAAAATCAGCACTATAGTAATCTTACAGGAAACCACAAAATGTGCTTATCTCATTTAACTGCTGCCTCAGTTAAACCACTGTGTGCTTGGGGATGTGCCTGTGCTGGAAAACTGGTATTGATTTTCCATTCCTTGTCCAATTAAAAGTTTCATCACGAAATCCTGCAAACACCTGGAGTACTGAAACCATGCAGAGACCAAGTATCTGCTGCTGGACAACATTTCAGAATAGGCAAGATTCAAGAAATTCAAAAAGCCCAAAATCCCTGACTTCTCCTGACCACACGGGGGGTGTAGACTCTGTAAGTCAGAGAACAAATGCCTTCCAACCCTGTTCCACCTTCAGCCTCACCACTGGGAGTCAATGGGTCCAATAGGGTGTTCTCCAAGTACTTTGCCTCAGCAGCTCAAATAGATACCTCGCTCACAGTACAAAGACTTTGGTTCACTTAAAATTGAGGGAAAATCTCCCACAAATATTTTTGTAGAGGAAAGTGGGGCAGAGCATTAGCTTGCTCAAGATAATGAGAGTGAGAACCAGAGCCAGACCAGAGGTTTATTCAGCTCCAGACTGTGCATGACATCTGAGGGGGCATTGCTGGCCTCCATCCCAGCCCTCTGGCTCTTCAGGACCATGGCTCTTCTCCACCCATGGAGCAGAGAGGTACACAAAAAGGGAAAACTTGGGCGAAAATTCGTATCTTAGCTTTGGGAGAGTCGACGGTATACTCAGATCCCTCAAGAATACTGTGGCTAAAACACGCTTACAGCAGACACACACTAAAGCACAGCCAGGGAGACACACACAGGCTTACACAGAGCTCAGTACAGAAACACATTCACGAGATGAAAACAAAGATAAACATACAATGGGCATTTTTATCATTTGAAAATGGTGTCTTAGAAAAGGAACCAAAAAGAAGACAGATACATCATTCCCACCCCACCCCCCGCAAAAAAAAGGGATGGATGATTGACAGATGTCAATCAGTATCTTTCAGATTTAGATTCTTTTTTTTGGACATGGGGAGAGGAAGGGGAGAGAAGAGGATAAGCAAGCCAAACCACAAAACAAATACAAATTTGCATTTGTTTGTCAAGCTAGTTTTATGTCCCGTAATACTTTCCATTAATCTTAAAGTAAAAGAAAAATTGCCAATAAAATAAGAGTTGCTGGATTGCTAGGAAGAATTTTGTGACAGCTGACTCCCTCCTAATAGCCCCTTATACACAATGTTGTGGAAGAGAAAGAGGTGAAAAAACACTGCTATAAGCACTATGACCATTTAATCCTTAACATGGGAATGTATTTCTGCTCTTTTTCCCTCCTTAGATTCATTTTATGTTCCCATCAGAAGGTTAATTGTGTTAGCAGGAGTTACAGCCACAGGGGAAAGATGTGATTGAATGCTGAGTGCCGTTTTAGCTGATAACCTCCCAGTGAGTGAAAGGGCACAAAAAGGAGTTGATCTCCTCTAAATGGGTTGTCAGTCACTCAGGAAAAAGTGCAGCTGTGGGAGAAACAGCCTTGTGTCCCAGGACATGAAGAAGAGAAGCTATCAAAATAATCACAAAGCTACACTCATCCCAGCTCCATGTCTGTGCCTGTGGCTGTTATTCGCATTACGAATAACTGGCTTTTTTGTGTGTATGAACAAGCAGACCCTGACTTGATGCTCATTCTTAAAGACTGATTAGATTGCATGAAAATGTGTAATTAACAACAATAGATCCCAAATAATTATAGCTCTAAAAAGCTGGCATGAAATCTTGACAACTTTTAGCTTGATAGCACAAATCCTGCTTGCTGAATTGCGGACATGATTGTATTCCTAGGTTTAAGGTAAGACTAGCAGTGAAATCTTTCATACACATTTAAACTTAATGAAAAAGGTCTGCATGTAAAACAAGGACTTCTCTCTCTTTGGTCATTTCAGCCCATGCCTGAACTCATCCTGAAAAATTACACAGGACTTACAGTAAGTAGAATGGAGAAGAAGGATTGGGCTTTTTTGAAATTAAATATTTCCAGAAGCTGCAATTGATGAGAGCAGGCATTTGTAGAAATGTTTGCACCCACAGAGACAGCACAAAGGACCAAGCATTCTAGCATATTTCAATGCTAGAATGCAAGCAGTGCAGTTTGTGTCTGATTTCTCAAAGGTGCACTGTGGATTCCAGAAACAGAAATGCTTCTCCTTCTTTGCACTCCAGGACTACCTTAGAAATGTCTTGTGAGCACTCCAGAAATGGTTTTAGGTGCTGTTACCAGCTGAATTTCAACTGTCCTTCTCTACCTTGACAATGGAAGGGATGGTAAACCTTCAGAAACTGGCAGACTCTTCCTGTTCAGACTGTGGTTCTGGTGCCTTTACAATGAAGACCCTTTTCACAAACGCAGAGCTAAAAATATGAGGCTTGTCCAGTTAAAGCCATAATATAAAAATGCAGTCTTGCAAGAGAGAAATAAGTAGATGGAAAACCAAACAGTTAGACTTTTGCTTTTAAATGCCCAAATATAAACCTGGCAATCTTTCCCCCCAAAGCTTCTAAGTGCAAAAAAAGTTCTGTAATATTAACATCCACAGTGCAACTTGAACAAAACAACTAAAGTACTTATTGACTTGGTCACAGGGAAAGCCAGTTTGAAATATTTGATCCTAACACCAGCTAAGCAAGTATGTGTAAAGTGTAAAGCCTGCACTTGTTGATTTCTGAGATAAAAATCAATAAAACCGTCCATAACCTATAACTCTTTGGTTTACCTCTCCATAGAGATCAGGAGAGAGTAATTAGATTTCTGCCTGACTAGCAGGGGTAGAAAACTGTTTCATTTCGGATCAAAACCTTCCCAGTGGATCACACCTTCTACCCACTGCCTATCAACACTTAACAATTGCTTCTGTATTTGACTTTGACAGAACTACTAGAATGTTACTATCTAATTTTCAGTGTAGTTGATACAGGGCTTTGATGCTTTATTCTAGTGTCAGATTTTAAAATTAATTTTTCCCACTTTGTATTTTACATTCTTACTCTGCCTGGTGTTTTGTAACAGCCAGCCCTGCTAATGTGATAAATAATTAAAAACCAAAACTACAATACCCATCCAACCTCTAATTTACAACAGGCAAAAAAACCTTAATCTATTATTGATGATCCAGCCTTTGGATTTAGATATCAGTCTAAACAAGCAGTTGTCTGCCTTGGATTGTCTTTGCATTTCATATTCAAATGAAGTGGGCCCTGTTGCATATATTTTCATCTGATGACATTTTAGTATCACCAGATGCTATTGCCTTCCTAGAAGATAACTGCTCCAAATACAACCTCCTTCCCCCTCTAAACACAGCGATACTAAGCGACAAACACAGAGCTGGTCATGTTTTAAAATAACTGCTTTATAACACTCATTACTATCACGGTATTCTCACATTCTAACAGCCCCAGAGTCTTTCTGTAATTATGCTTTTTTAAGGAGAAATGTAATTCTGCATTTTCATCTTTCTCAACTAAGCAGCTTTCTGAACAGGCTGAGAGCATGAAATATCAAATAAATAGTACTCACAACAACTTAACGTGCTAGATAGAGATTAATATGTTAGAAAATATGTGACAGTTTAAGTTCAAGTTAAGTGTAGTGAGCTGAGGTGATGAACAGTTGCAATAAATTCATGTGTTGATGCAGAGGGCTTTGTCAGATGAAGTCCAGATCACAGACAGCCACTTGCAGCCTCCCAGTGCCTCCTGGTCTACTCAGAACAAGCATCTGGGGGCATTCTGTGTACTTGCTTACAAGATTAGCAAACCTTCCCATTCTCACAGATCTGAGCCTTTTAAAATTAAAAAATAACCTTATGTTTAAAAAAGAACTAAAACTTGCAGTATTTGAACCTGTCCACAACATACATTTTAACAACAGTGTTACATAACATTTGAGTTTACAGTAAGAGTATGCATTTAGACTGAAACTCCTGTAAGCTGCAACATTTTCCACTATATCTTGGGCAAGATAAAGTATCCTAACCTCTAAAAAGGAATGTATAACTAATGGTTATTGTTTTGACTACCCATGGTTTCCCTGTCCCTGCACAGTGCTATGCAGACAGTTGTGTGCAGTTTTGGAGGGCCTTTTTCTGCCACTACACCTCGACACCAAGCAACCCTTCAAATGGTGTCAGAAGGCTGGAGTTAAGGGGAGGGTGTTCTGCCCCTCTTCTCCCAGTGATTACTGTAGGGAAATGTATGAAGACTTCTATGCAAACAGGCTGCTTAAGTACAGTCCACGCAGGCTGCAGGACCCCTCTCTCCACTGCAATGGGAATTCAGCAGGGTGGTAGAGGCAACTAGCTAGTCCAGGATAAGTCTTGGCATGCCCTAAGGCCTTCCAGTTTTGAATTATGAAACCCTCTCTTGCTTGATCAGAGCAGTCAAAAAGAGCAAGTGTCCCGTCAGGGTCCACCCAGACTAGAGCACAAGGCAGAGAGCCCCAAGCTTCTGACCATAAATCTACACTGTGTGATAAGCTGTCATTTTGCTCATGTTCAGAAGCAAGATGGACAATTTCCTCTCCCTGAAAGGCATACAAGTTAAATCACAGTCATGCTGACATGGTTGTACTACTGCACTTCAGCTCATCCACGTGGCCCTGGCTCAGGCAGGGATTCTGGCACTGTACTCTCCAGTGTGAGATTAATAGATCCAGGACATCCCCAGCACCTCAGCTGAGGAAGCTCTTTTCACTGGGAAAGTTTTGGGTGTTTCCACAGGGACACTTTTGATGAATGCTCTCTACCATGCATGAAATGGGGACAAATGTCTGTGCTCACCACCAAAGGGTGGTGAAAAGGGCTACGCTTTGTGATTGGTGATAACTGTGCTCAGCATTCCAATTAACATAACCAAGCAGCAGTGAAATGCTCTGGTTTTGCAAATTCATATGCAAGACAGTACGATTTGCCCCACTTGCTTTGTCCCTGAGCAGACTCACATCTGATCTCCAAATCCCAACAGTGTTTTCCCTGCAGAGACCAGCCAACACAATGGCTGTAGTACATGCTGAAGTGCTGGTTCATATACTCGGTGGATTCTGGTGGCTTTGAACAGGGATGTGATTATTTGTGAACTGTGGGGGTAAATACTGTTAATTTAAATACACACTTTTGAGAGCCTTTTTCTTTAACCTCAGTACTGTCAACTCCTTTCCCTATACTCTTCTCCATTTTAAATCAGATTCAATGCTGTCTGTGGTTTTATTTTTCCTCAATTGAAACATCTCCTTATCTAGTTGTTATGCGTTTGCAAAAGTCCCCCTCCTTGGGGATTGGAAATAGTTTGTCTGGATGAATTTCCGGAAAAAGGCCAATCAAGAGTTTAAGTGACGCTTTTGCCAATTACATCTTCAAGAAGAAACAGAAGAGAAGGTGGTGGCGTGGAAGAAATCTTGGCAGCCATGTAAGAGGGAAGACGTGGCAGGTCCCCCCAGGTGGGGGGCCAGGCCTCTCTGCTCCCCCAGCCTTGGGCCGGTGGCAGGAGCAGCACTGAAGCTTCTCTGACCAGACGTGTTACAGAGTGAAGGAAAAAAACTATAAAGGAGAGCTTGGGCTGTTGGAAAAGGAATTCTAACTAGAGAGATAACGAAGCCTCCAAGGTCAGAGCTGGTAGCAGCCGGAGAGAGAAAGAAGCGGCGAAGGGGGGAGGCAGCTTCTTCTCCCCTTTCTCCCTCTCTCTCCCTTCAGCAGGAAAAAGGACTGAGATCTAAAATTCCTGCTGCTTGTGGGACATTGTTGAGAAGCAGAGACAACTTCAATTGCAACTTGAAGAACTCATGCCAAAGCAAAGAAGTACATAAGGAAACTGAGATTCCGTGGTAGAGGCCGAGATGAAACAGAGCCTTGAAGTTATTTGTGGCCACAGAGAGAGATCTTACGCTGGAGCGAAACGGCCCGGGTAAGATTTGTGTGATCCTAGAGAAGGATCGATGCTGGTGCACCTGAGTCTGCGACCCTGAGGGACAGCAAAGAATGGAAGAACTGTTGTCTGAAGGGTGGACCCACGTCGGAGAAGTCTATCAAGGACTGTACCCCGTGGGGAGGGACCTCCACAGAAAACAGGGGTG
>JAWMRA010000161.1:38649866-38661772 GCA_035584735.1 Pseudotriccus pelzelni | reverse complement strand
GATGTAGTTGTATAGTTTTTATTTTTGCTAGGAATAAATCCTGATATTATTTTCTCCCCAATCAGATCTCTTTGTCTACATAAAGCTTCTCTCACCTTAAAGCAATTTGCGGGGGGTGTGGTAAAATTGTCCCCTAAGCAAACCCATGACACTAGTCTTTATCCTTCATCAATTTCTATTAAATCCTGCTGAAATGCATTAGCATTAAAAAAAGAGTCAGTAGAGATTTTCTGTGTTATATCCTTTGAAGAGTTACATAGGTAGAAACAACTCTATGTGCAGCTCCACAGAACGATTTCCAAGTGGTAAAGCTGATTTAAGGCAGTCCCACCTTTCCTGAGGCAATTTACTAATTCCACCCATTGGGGCAACAAACCAATATAAGAAATGTGCGATAATTGCACCTGTAAAAAACAGACATAGGTACTAAAAAAAAAATAAATATTTTTTTCTGCATTGTCTTAAATGTTGTATGTTCAGAATGGCTCAGGTGGTTAAACTGAACAAGGAACGCTTTGGCTACATTCATCACTTAAGAAATCATTACACAAGACAAACCTGGATCTTGCTGCGATGTAGATGTGCCAAAGGGATCCAGTCCTCAACTGCAGCCCAAAAAGCAAGTCTTGATTCTGACTTTCTGAAGAGCATAAAATAGATACTTGGGTATGGAGGGAAAGCACTTGTCCTCATGCCTAGCAGTAGCTTCCATGTTTTGCTGAACTGGGACTAGTGACTTAATTGCAAAATTATTCGTATTTTATGTCAGTCATTTCATCAGGTAACCTTAGCACCTAAAGAGGACCATTAAGTTATAAGTGGCACTATATTAGCACAAAGCCATTATTCACCTGACATCTCTGGAAAGGTGTTTGGGCACTTCATGTTCCTTCCATTGATTCCAGTTTTGCTGGTGAGAGGACTATTCTGGCCTCCAACACTGCCCCCCATTTCTCCCTTGCCTCATTCTGTTTTCTGCTCTGGGAAGGAGAAAGCTTTCTGTCTTTATTAAAGTCACACCAGTCAAGAAGTTCTCCCTTGACATGTAACAGGCTGAAACATAACAGACTTGGAAGAGTTAGCAATTGTACCCTGTTCTACAGGGCACCTTGCTCTCCACTCTGCCTTTGGACAGCAGCTGTTTGTGTGATAGATACAGGCTGTTCCTTTTCCATGGGTACCCAGGGATGTACGGCTGTCTGTCCGCCTCAGCCTCGCAGGCATAGGAATTGCACACAAGCTATTTCCAGGCAGGCAGTGTTCTTAGACCTTTCTCTATAGATGCCAATTAGAAGATTAGCGTCTTTTCTCTCCCCCTCTTTGCTATTAAATAGTCACACAAAAGCTGAGCTGACAAATTGCTCTCGCTATGGTGTAGGACAAAGACAGACAATAGATCAACATCATTTACTATACTCAAATCCTATTAATCACAGATTAATGAGAACATGTCTGGGGGGAGAAATTACCAGAATGTGGGCATATTGTCTTGTTACTCATGTAACATCTGCTATGGCTTTACCTTTAGTGTCATGTCATCTTTTATCACATTGAAATAATGTTTGTTCCAGAAACATAATTATGATAATGGGTCCTTCCTTTAACAATTACTGAGGTACAGGATTATATATTTTAGCCACTTGTTTGGGGTTTTTTTAATATCTCTTAACTATTTTCTGAATGTTTCTATTAGTCATTATCTGATTAAGGAATATGTATTTATAGACATTAATAGAAACTTGTTATTCTCTTTATTGATTATCATTTTATTCATTACTCCTCTGACAAATCACATTGAAAAATGTGCACTTTTCTAACAGTCTTCTTAAAATAATTCTATAGTTGAATTGCTTATCAAATTGTTCCCCATTTTCTTTTCTGCTGTTGCCATTGGTAAAGAATATTGTTCAGGTCAGCAGCCTAGCACATGTAATTGTCTCAGAGCATTGCACTGTCCAGCATGGATGAAAGCTCCTTTTTTAATCAATTCTCCCATCTGCCTCTAAAACCTGAAATTCAAAGTTTTGGGTTTAACCAATTAGAATTCTTCACAACAACTCCTAACGTTGCTATCATCAATATGGAACAAGCTGCTTCATGGATAAATAGCAAAGCAATTACAACTATAATCACCCGGCAAATAAAGAGGGACTGCAGTCTACACGTGGGATCGCGCATTTTAAAAAACTGTTTGGCCTTTGCTTATCACTTCCCGAGTACTCAGCGGTCCCTGCTGGGGAGCGGCGGTGAGCGGGGCGGGGACACTGCCGGGATGAGCGCCCGCAGGGCTCTCTGCGCGGCGTTTCAGCACCGCGGGGCCTGGACAGTTCCACCGGGCAGGCCCGGCCCCGCCATCGCCATCAGCCGCTCCATCGCGCCTCTTCCCAGCCCGTCCCGCCGCGCTTCGCAGAGTTCCTCTCGCCTCCCCGCCCAGCCCGGCGGCGCGGGTCCCACCGCTCTTGTTACTGTCCCTCCAGAAGGAAGGAGTTGACAGAGGGCTTCAGAAAGGGCCGGCCGTCCCTCTAGATATGTGTGATCTCTGTCCTGCAGTGCCTAAATGACGTCTGAATCTGTTCGGTAATTAATCTCAGCACACCCGGGAGCTGCTCTCGCCACCACTGTGCTGACTGCCCGCTGTAGCACCCAGCCCACAGGCACCAGGTTCCCCTGGCAGATGCACAGCCCTCGCCTGAATGCCCAGCACCTCCTAGAGAGCCCCGGACCATCCGCAGCTGGATTCACAGCTGTCACAGGGAGCAGAGAAACACATAAGGAACCCAGTGGGCATTGTTAAGGCTGCTACATCATAACCTTCAACCTTCACTAGATCTTAGTCATTCTGGCACAGCACAAGTGCCATTGGTCACTTGAGATTTGGAGACCTACACTCTCCTCTCAACAAAGGCTTCTTAGCCATGTTCTTGGGAAAGCAAAAAAGGGATTCTGAGTTTCTATAATGAATTACACCATATTTTACACCCTCATACAACATGTACCCATGACACAGAAAAACAGACTCAATGCTTTTACCTGTCCAAGCGGAGTCCACCCTTCTGCTTTCTAAGAATGTCCCTTACCATCTGATGACAGAGTTAGCTGTATTGTGGTACTCTCCACTCCCTCCACAGGAATAAGGTGACTGTTCTTGAATTATTTAAATACTTATGGAGAAGGGGAGAAGAGAGAGATCAACTTTTCTGCTTGGTGTCTAAGACAACCAGAGGAAACCTGTTCCAGTTCCTGCTCCAAGAATGGCTCATACTTCTTCATCCTACAGTTGTTCTATATAGAACCCTATAGCAGGGCTGCCTAAAGGAATTTTTTACCCAAACTACAAAGAATCTAGCATGAAACGCCATATTTCTTACCCAACTCTGAGGAAAAAGTTCAGCAGAGTGCCCTGGTTGCACATAAGAGGTTGGCGTGCAGAGATAGAGGTGGTGTACTGCATCTTCACCAGGCTTCTGTGAAATTAGTGGATCTCAGTAAATTGGGACTCCTACCTTTTAGCTCTTGGCCTGGGCAGTTAACTGAAAGCATGCACAGACAATGCACAAATAGTCTGCTGCTCTCTCACCTACATCCTGCATGACTGATCTATTCATTCAACTACCAAATAAAGGCCAGTGAGAAGGCTGCCAGAGCCTTTTGCATCTGGGAAAAGACAAAGGGAAGGAAAAAAAAGAATGTAGCCCCACTGATGTTAAATGTGAAAACTGTCTTGAGGATTTCAGCACACTCCAAGCGCACAGGGGCAGATTCACTTTCCAGTAGGTAGAATCCTGCTGAGGCCACTTTCCTCTGACAGAGGAAAGTTTAGACAGGCAGCTGCTATGACTTGACAAGATCACGGTCCTTCAAAGTATGGTCAGAAAGAAATCTCTAGGTATGGGGGACTCTAATATCCATAACAGAGCCACCTTCAAAGTAGGGAGACTTGGGGTAGCAGCTGCTCAAAATGGTCTTGAGGATTACAATTGGATTTAGACCCCTCATTTCTGTACAAATTTTGCCTTTTGTGGCTTTGGTCTGTAAAATGGGGATATACAGCGTTTCCAAGTGACTGTGAGGATAAAAGTATTCATGGTTTTGAGGTAATGGTGTTAAAATTCTGGTAATGGGGAACCAGAGATAGCTGAGGGCTGCTTACTAACACTGTGCTTCCTTTCTCAGTAACTAATAGCATGTCTAGGCTTTGATGTTGATGGGTAGGCAGAAGAGAGGTCTTGATTAAAAGCATTAATTTACCTCTCGCAGATAACAGATTCATATACACAGGTCTAAATCGGGAGTAGCTGCATCAAAATAAACAGCCCTTGGGTAAAACAGGTGTAAAAGAGAAGAGAATCAGATCCTGCATCTAGCAGATATATGACAAGGTAAATGGCGAACAAAAGGAAAGTGAATTATTGTTATTATATACACGTTACATTCAGTACCATTAAAATCCAATGCTACAAAGAAAATAACTTTCAAGCTTGCAAAGTATATGCAACAGGGGCTGTCAAGAACTCATCAGAACCTGTGAATGTTTCCTTTGTATATGTTACCGTCATTTCAGCATTGACATAAATCAGGAGTAGCTTCATTGGCAGAAAACAGGCAGAATAAAAAAAAATCAGGTCCTTTAGCTTTAAGGAAATTAACTGAGACCCATTGACTCAAGGAAACCTTTGAAACTTTTGAATTACATCTTAACTGAACATTTAATTTTATAATTTGTCACCTTAGATAATAATGTTACAAGATCTAAAATACAAACCATTGTGTTAATTATAGTAAAAGCCATCAAATTAAATTCAATTTCTGGAATCAATAGCATTTCTCCAAGTACCATGTCTAATTATGGCCATACCTTTCATTTGGAGTTTTATTAATGCATATGTTATATCTGTCACCTTCTTCAGTTGTGAGCAAACTCACTGTATGTTAATTCACACCTGATAACAATCGTTTTTCGTGTATTTACCTTCTAAACCTGATGATAAGATGTGTCAACACCCATAGGATTTTTTGTTTTCTTTGAGAACTTTGTGCAAGTTATAGTCTGGTTTTTTTATTTTAAATTTGCTGCTAAACAGTTCCCAGTGATTTTGATTTTAAAAATGGACAATAAAAATGAAGAATTAAAAACTTTACTCTCTTTGATGCACTGTAACCTCTAGCCATATTGGGAAGTCACAAAATCTGAGCACATCATATTTTAAAAGCTGTTATTTCAGAAATTTCTCACTTCAAGGGGAAATTCTCTCATGCTTCCACATAGATAAACAATGCCAATAGTTATTTACAAATACTTCTCCTCCTCCTAATAATCTGTTTACATTAAGTTTAGACCAAATACTCCAGAAAATTCCCCATCACACCTGCCTTCCTGTTTGTCACATTTTCACGCTGTGTATCACAGTCAAAGCATCACCTCCTTCAATAGACACACTCATGACAAACTGCCAGGACACAGTAAAGATTGCTGTGAGTGCATAAAACCTCATGCTAATTTCCAGCACATGTCAACTCTGCGGTCTTTCCTCCCTTTACCCACCACATTATCAATGAACTTTTCCAGAGTGACATAACCTTAGTTATATTTTAACTTCAGTGCAGAGGGAAGTGATATCTTCATTACCTGTTGGGAAGCAATTTTCAGGTCGAATTGCAGGTGTTTTTCTTCATGGACTGGTGTTTTCAGGCAAGGCACAACTACAACAATGTGTTAGAAAAATATACACTTTTCTTCTGCTCTCAGCAATCTTTAAATAGATTATGAAATCAGTTAGTATTTTATTGCTTGGGGTTTTTTTGTTAAAAAAGCGCCTTTCATGTGACAATAGCCAACCCTAGGAATATAAGGTCAAGATGTTCCTCTTCATGTCACCAAATGTTAGCCACTTTAAAAACAGGTGTGTAACCTAAATTAGTTGGCTAAATGCCTTTTACACTCAGTGTAGAGACAGGCACCTTTAGGGGCAAGTCACCATAGCTTAAATCAAACCTTCTGGACAGCTTTTTTTGGTCTTTACATATACTTGCATGCAAAGCGTTGCACAACGCTCTGGTTACCACTGCTGTTGTCATCAAAACACTTGCTCTCATTTTTACAGCAAAGTACCTAACTAGAAATGGACACTGCTATAAACAAAGACATATCCTTCAAAATATATACTTATATATACTGTGAGGTAATCTTTCTTCTTGTGAAAAAGAAATTTAGAATTGGGCCCTGACATAGAAATTTCGCTAATAATACACGGAGCTGCCAGATGTGCACAGCTTTAGCTGACCTGAGGTGAGGACAAACACTTCTACAGCTGAGCACTGGGTGCCCCCAGAAACGACCAGCCATCTAATCTCCCTGTTGAAAAATGTGATTTCACTGAAGGCATACAACATTGCACTGGCATGCTCTCAGGGGCAGCATCTCATGGCACTTGGTGACCATCCACAGCTTTCACCAGCAGTTCCTCTTTCTGCCCACAAGCTTCTGCAGGCAGGAGGAGGAGGTGGGACTCTGCCAGCTCCCCTCTCCTTCACCCTATGCTCCTCGTTCAACACTAGTCACCTCCACTCTGTGCTATAAACAAGGGAGGGACCCTATGTTAAAAATAGAGTACTACTGTGTAAAGCAAGTCTATCTCCTAGTACACACGGGAGGGCATTGGACTAGGAATTTTTAAAAAGTTACAATCCTAAGATGACAAGTCCCATTACGTTAACATTTTCCTCTTTCTAAGTGCTTAACTTCGTAATCTTAATGTTATTCTCATTTTTATTACTTCATTACCTGGTTAATTTTAAGCTTTCTGATACAACCAGAATTTCCACTGAAGACTCATTCATAAAAAACATAGGATTTTGTAAGGTGCTACCAAGAAGGCAGATCAGAAAGGCTTCTGTAGCTTTACAAATACACATACATTTTATGTTTTATAGATATATTTTTATAAAAATATCCTGTTTGCTTGCTGAAAACCCATCCAACCTTGTATTTTTGTCTGCTACAGTGGCCAAAAGCAGGTGCTTGGAAAAAAGTACAGGAACAAGAAAGCACAAAGTGGTATAGCCTCTAAATATTCTCTCAACAGCCATCTTTGGCTCAGGCAATTCCTGAATGCTGTCTTTCTATTTAATCGATTTAATAGATTGGCTTTTCCAACCATTCACTGTTGACCTCTTGCAAACATTCAGCATTTTCAGAAGATTGTGAAAGACTATGAAGGAATGGGAGTGCTCGCCTGGGGAGCAGGACGTCTGGGGCTTCAGGCCATGCTCCAGGGAGAACTTATCTTTCGCGTGAAATAGCAACTGAGTAGCTGTGTGCAGGGACTGGAGCATACATCTTTTACCAGTTACTCTTTTTTCCACAACAAAAGAAATTTTGAAGAGTCTACATGAAGCAGCACCTTACCAAAGGTGCAGCATGGGAAGAAGGAATGCAATCCGGGTCCCCAGTGCGTTAACCACTGATACATTGAAAGAAAGAGCAGAGGCTGTTTCCAAAGAAGGCACCAGCTGCCTCAAGCCCACTCCAGCCAGGCTCTGGAGGATAATGGGCTGAAAATTCCCAAGAACCTTGGGTTGGTATGGGGCCTGAAACACTGGATGCTCAGCAGCTGAAGTCCTTTGCCACATGAAAGTGGCAAAGGGTGTCACAGCTGCTGAGAGGCAGTTCTCATCGTCACAGCTTTGACCCAAAGTGTCTGAGTTCTGTTGGAGTCCTATGATTGCATCCCACATAGAATTGGATGCACATCCACACTCTCTGCTGTTCCCAATGCTGATGCTTTAACTAAACTTAAGGCCTTAACTAAATGCTAATGAAGAACCTTTAAAGCTGTTTCTACAAGACTTAGTATAATAATATTTAAAAGATATAACATTATTGAGCATGAATTAACTATTAACATTACTACTTCAACACACTAATAACATTTTAAGGCACCCATAATATCTTTTTCACTTTAAGAGCAATAATCAGAAGAATCACCTGCTTCCTCTACCAGATGTCAAAGAACAAAACGATGTTTCCTTTTCTCATGACAAGACCCACGTATGATGAAAAGAGTGCAGCCCTTCAATGGCTTCTAACAGCTGCTGCTGAAGGGACTGAGAGGGAAGGGAGATGGCAGATTAGTGGGAAAATATATGGAGGAAGTGAGGCCAGTGGCAGAACTGGAGAATCCAACTGACACTGCCAGAATGAGAATCCCAAGATAGTCAAATGTGGATCAGCAACAGGTGGTAGGTATTCCCTCAACAGTCTTGCTTGCCTCAGAAGAGAACGTGCAGTCAGACTGAGCAAGGGGAGAGAAATGCAGTGACATAATGGCATAAGGCAACGATGCAATGCAAACAGACCTAGAGGCTTGGGTCAGCAGGTCCTGCACTTTGCTTCTTCCAAGTCTTTGGTTTGGTTAATGGCACACAGGACAGGTTACAAATGTCTGCATTGGGTTTTCTAGCATTCACAGTCAATAGGTAGTGAGGAGCAGGCATGATGTTTGCTGAGAGCAACTCCAAACTGCTCAGGAAGGTGGGGCATAGGGTACCCCATCCTTGTGCAGGTCACTCTGCAGGCAAGGCTTCCCCACCTTTGGGCTCAAGCCAGCATGCTCCGTACTGCTCTGAGCTCCTGCCACTAAGGATCTGTGCAATTCACTCACTGATGACATTTACATGAGATGTCATAGGACCTGAAGGATTTAGCGACCCACTTCCAACTGCCTTGAAACATGGGATATTTTTCAACGAGTGAGAAAATCCCTTACCCAGAACATCTTGAGAAATCTTGAAGGCCCTACAAGTTCCTGTGGAGGAGTAGATTACTAGAAGTTTATGCAGTGGCTAGAGAATATTGCTGCTTGTTATTTGTGAAGAGTTTCTTGTCCATACAAGGCTTTTTACCTCAGTTCTGATACATTTAAAGTTTTGTTTGGTTTTTTTGAGATTTAAATATGGTTATTTTCAACAATTCTACCATTATTTTCACCAGTTTCTGCTTGTTGCCTTTAATACTGGATAGCAGCAAATCAGCAAGAGAGTCTTATAGCCTGACACTGACTTCCCCAAAGAGGCATCAGGTGCCCAGGAACAAGCTTGATGCTTCAACATCCTAATTCATCCAAATATAGATTGCTGGAAATAGGCTTTTCAGCTGTGGCACGAACACTGTGCCAAATGGCATTGGACTTGGACTGCGGCAAACAGTGACATTATCGAATTAGAATACAACGAGAACACTGACTTCTTGTGGTCCAGGAGAGAAGAAGTATCCTTCATAAACACATACCTTAGCAGTCTGACGAAGGAAACACAGCTATACTGTTCTGGCTGTAAAGCCAATGCTGTTCGCCTGGAGACACGCTCCCGTCTCCGCGGATCGACCACTGCAGGAAAGGTGAGCTTGGCGAGCTCTGAAATCAGCCACTCTCGTCAAGGAGCGACGGCCCTTTGGCGGGGACACTGCATCCTTTCGCAGGGCTCAGGCACCACTAGAGGGAAACCCAGCACCGCCTCGGCCCTCCCCTGAGCTCCAGAAGGAAAGGGGCGAGCGGCGGGGGCAGCAGCGGGCAGCGCCGGGCCGCAGGGATGCTCCCGCCGGGCTGCCGCGGCGGGGGTGAGGCACCCTTCCTCTTTCCCTTCCCCTTTCCCCCTGCTCCGGCACCGCGGGGGGAGCGGGACGGAGAGGGGTACTGCACCAAAACCTGTGCGAGGAATGAACGGGAAAGGACGAGGGGGAAGTAAGGTAACCCGAACCAAATAAAATAAAATAAAATTTGTTAATTAAAATTAAATACTAATAACAGTCCTAATAAACAGAGAAGCAACTGTTGGGAGGGATGCTAAAGTTTCCAAGGGTACTTGAGTGCTCCTCTCAGAGCAGTAGGCACAGGTCTTCATTTTAATTTAACTATTAGCCAAAACCGGCTTGCTCCTGGTTCTTATCTTGCCAACACAAAAATCTGCCCTGCTGGCAGAGACCCCTTGACTCATTTGGTTCCTAAAAAGACAGTGCAGTAGCCCTAAACAGCTACTGAATTGTTTGTTAGCAATAAGATAATTATCAAAGGACAGAGCAATGACAAAAAAGTTTATGAGAATTATCATTATCATAATCATCATTGTAACACACTATACTTAGCTTGTATAACAGACATGTTTACTCCCTCCCAATCTCATCTTCCGAGAAAACAATCTCAAGTTTTTTACCACATCCATAAATGATCTAAATAAAGGGAATGAAGGGCAAAGTACCAAAGGCTGCAGTTGATACAGCAGTATTCAGAAAAGATTAAACTACAGCTAAGAAGTGCAGAAATATTTTATAATGGGAGGTTGCAGAGCAATAAGAAGTCAAATTTTGCATTAAATTCCACATGAACAAATGCACTATACAGCACCTGAGGGGGGAAATCTACATGTGTCACAGACTTTAAACTAACTGGTTTTACTAGGAAACAAATCTCAGAGCCATAACGGATACTTGAGATCAGGACTCCATGGTGGGCAAGACAGAAAGAATTATCAGAATTAATAGGAATAAACAGAGAAAAAACCAGAAAACATCACTTTAACATTTCATAAATCCTTCTTAACTACAATTTGCACCCTGTATTAAAAAGATAGCAAAAAAAAAATAAAAATAGGTTCTCTAAAAGATGATAAAGTATGGAAAGACTCTCATTTAAGAAAAAAACTAACCAAGTCAGAAGCAGGACTAACTGAAGCTTGGAAAGGAGATAACAGAGGGTGGTGACAGCTCAGTCATATCACAGGTGCCCTAAAAAGGTGGAAAACGAAATCTCATCCCCTTTTCACTTAACAGAAGTATTAATTTTTCTCAATTAAAATACCACCTAGTATTTAAAAAAGAAAAAAAAAAAACAGCCAAACAAACACCAGAGAGTTTTGGTAAGTTTTCTGTTTAGAACATGTATAATTAATCATTATTGCAGGATATTGTGAAGATCAAAGATGTGGCAAAGTCCACCAAGGGATTAGATAAATTTACTGCAACTGCTAAACAAAGGTGCATGGAAAGCTCCTAAAACTCTGGAAGCTGGATGCACAGTCCAAGAGAAGGACCATTACATACTCATCTGCTTATATTTTTTCTTCCCTAGGTGTCTTCAGTCAGCCAGTGTCAGAGAGGGCTTGGTGGACTACATGACCTAGCGTGGTGTTAGCCAAGTGGGAAAGCTGGGTCACAGCAAGGCTGTGATTCTCTGAGGTTCATATGAAATTTAGGTTGGAGCTGGGAACTGACTTCACATCTACAAACCGTCATATCAGGAATATAGCAATATATATCTGCAGGGACAGTTTCCCTGCACAGCTGTGTGCCAGAGTTTCACTTGTTGGTCTGGAAATGAACCAGGCAGTAAAAGCGATTAGCAGTGGAAAGACACTAGACAGCTGTAATTATCTAAATGCTTTCCTATTAACCATGTGAGAAACTAAATCCTCACAATCACATTCATTAGTAAATGCTAAGGACAAACTAACTACATGAAGTTTCATTTGATTAGGCAGAAGAATTCTACTCCAATATGATTATGTTACACAGAATGACCTAAAAAAATATAAACCAAGTCTGCTTCAGCAAGCAAATGAATGTTAATACAGGCAGAGAAGAGCTGCTCCTAACCAGCAACATAGCCAGGCTCCCTCAGCTGATGGTGAATGCTCCTACCTGTCTGGGGCGGCTCCCACTCTCACGGCCAGACCTGCTGCAGATGGTGAATGCAAGAGGGACAGAGCCAGACCAGCTGCAGCACATTGTAGTGATTCACCTGGTGGCCTAGTGGTTAGATTGTGGCACCTTCACTGCCGAGGCCAAGGGTTTGATTCCCAGCCAGGGACACTCCCCGGGCAGGTGGAGCTCGTTAGCCCTGTAAGGCAATCCACCT
>JAWMRA010000161.1:38607561-38647350 GCA_035584735.1 Pseudotriccus pelzelni | reverse complement strand
CCAGTCAAGGGAGGGGATTGTCCTGCTCTGCTCTGCACTGGTGTGGCCTCACCTTGAATATTGTGTGCAGTTTTGGGTGCTACAATGTAAGAAAGATATTAAGCTATTAGAGAGCATCCAAAGGAGGGCAATGAAGAAGGTGAAGGGCCTTGAGGGGAAGCCAAGGGGGAGCGGCTGAGGGCACTTGGTCTGTTCAGCCTGCAGGAGACTGAGGGAAGACCTCATTGCAGTTACAACTTCCTCATGAGGGGAAAAGGGGCAGACACTGGTCTCTTCTTTGTGATGACCAGTGATAGGACCTGAAGTTGTCTCAGGGGAGTTTTAAGTTAGATACCAGGAGAAGTTCACCCAGAGAGGGTTGGTCACTGGAACAGGCTCCCCAGAGAAGTGGTCACAGCACCAAGCCTGACAGAGTTCAAGAAGCATTTGGATGATACTCTCAGGCACGTGGTGTGACTCTTGGGGATGGTCTTGTGCAGCGGCAGGAGTTGGACTCAATGATCCCTGTGTGTGCCTTCCAAGTCGACATATTCTGTGATTCTGTGACCACATTTCTATGTGGGCACAAGTCCCCCTGAAGTCCATGAAAGCTGCTGCCTGCGCAAATGAAAGGCACCTAGACATCATCTCAGCACCCCTCTTCTGCTCTGCAGAGTAACTAGGGGATACTGTATGTGCTATTGGCAGGTTGGGGACAACACATGCACAGAGTCCACAGGGTAGGCAGGCGACCAAGCATTTGGCTGCTCTGCAGCCCCATCCTGTCCAAAGACTGCAGGTGAATTCTTTATACATAATCAAATAAACCAGAAAGTTATTATATTTGAATTAGCATTCATTAACACAATTGATTGTGTTGATTTAGTCATCTAAATGGTCAATGCTAGGACGTTTGAATAATTATTACTGTTTAGTGATATTTCCTCAGCTAATTGTTTTTATTGAATGACTCACTTTGATGATGCAGCTGAAACTAATGTTCAGCTGGGCTCCCGAAGACAGGCTTTTATCTGCCCAATCCACCTCCCAGAGGCTTCATCCTTCCTGTAAGACAACACATTTTGGTCTCTCTGGATGGTCCTTAGGAAAGAAACCATTTGGGACATGCTGCTGCATCTGCTTGATCACATGTGGTGTGATATCTCACAACAGCTCACCCCAACAGGGTTAAAAAAACCAGGGCTAAACTAAACCAAAGTGTTTTTTTTTCCAGATTTCGCTTGAGTGGGTGCCACCTGTGAGGGCAGCAGTGCAACAGCCCAGTAAGCTATTTCCTCCTCCACCCTCTTAAGCACACCCCACCCTTACCCCAACAAGCTAAGACCCTACTTGTGCTGCTTTCCTGCCCCCTCCTCCACAGAGGGGCTTACCCCATTGCCCTACTCTCCCAAGCCCAGACTAAGTCCCAGCCCCATAGCAGTGCCTGCCTACATGGGAGAGCTTGTGCAGTGACCAAGCTCTGGGCATCTCCTCACAGGTGTCCTTCACCACATTCAGAAGGTCACAGGTAAGGTTCTGCCTGCACAGCACCATGACAATGTAGAGAGATCAGACCTGATGATAAAGTTTTCCCACCTATAGCTATCTGGAAAGGCCCAGATGGGCAGACCACTGCTCCAGCAGCAAAAGCTTACCCATGCCTGCTTCCTTGTGGTCAACACCTTCCTCCAGGTACAATGTCTCTCTGGACCACTGTTATGCTCCTTGGGATCAGTAGCATCTGCAGGTAGTTCCCAAACATAAGGGGAGCAAAGGAACTGCATCCCCTGTCCAGAGAGTGGAGACCTCAGCCCCATGCTGGAGGGCTCAGCCTTCCCCATGGTCAAGCAGGGTGCATGACCATGAGGTGACAGGGACTTGATAGTGCTTGTTAGGAAAGGGGGGGAAAAAGCACACAGTCCCCAGATGCCCTTTTGCTGCTCATCACCCATGAGAAGTTCACTGCCCAGAGAAGTTGTGAATGCCCCGTCACTGGAAGTGTTAAAGGCCAGGTTGTATGGAGCCCTGAGCAATACAGTCAAGAGGAAGGTGTTCCTGCCCATGGCTAAGGGGGTGGAACTAGATGATCTTTAGGGTCCCTTCCAACCCAAACCATTCTGTAATTCTATGATTACCCATTAGCTAATGCTCACACACATCACTGATGTCTTAAAGAAGTGCAGGACTGCATGGGCACAAAGCTTTGCAGAGCAGTGCACAGTCTGTCCCAGAGGCCAGAGCAGAGAAGTGCCAGTGGGACAGACAGTCACAGAGTGACACCACCATGACAGGAACAGCACAGAGTGTGGCTGAGGGAGGATTCTCCTTTGAAGGATATATATGAGTATAATGTGATGGACAGGGTGTTGCTGTGAATAGAGGATGAGACACAAGGTAATAGTACAGCCAGCTGAATCCTGCAAGGGGTCAGGTTCCTGTAGGTTCCTGGGACACAAGGTGACAGAGTCACACTGACTGTGATGACCTCTACATTTCAGGTCTGCAGGGCCATAGAGTTGCCAGCTGGTGAGAATGCAGGAGTTAGCTGCAAAGACCATAGTGGGATGCTGGGCTTTGGGAGGCAGAGGATGCAGCCAAGAAAAGGGTTCATGTCTGTGAATGCAGGCAGAAGAATTAGAGCAACTCTCAAACACTTGTTTCAAAGTGGGACTGCTACAGCTTCTCTTCAGTGCTCTGGGAAAAATCACTCCCTTCAATCTCCTTTCCCTTGCCAGCTTTCCCACAAATGTGTTTCAGAGCCTCCACAGAGTTTCTGTCTCAAGCATAAAACCAAACCTGTAGCCCTAAGCCTGTTACCAGAGGTCAGTGTTTTCCCAAGCAAGTCACATTTTTCCCTGCTCAGAAATTTGGCATGGGAAGAACTCAAGCATTATTTTTCCCCCATTTCTACAATGTTTCTAGACATATAGAGATGTCCAGCACCACATGCCCTCCAGAATATGCCATGTGCAGGTCCTCTAGATGTCACTACAGCACACGCACAGGATGGGGAGTTCACGGAAGAACTGAATTTACTGCCTGTGCACAAACTACCTTTCCAAGAAAGGCAGGAGCTTATCCCAGAGAGATATTTCTGCCTGGGAAACACTACAACCATAAATTAGGAAATAACTTCAATGAAATCTGAAGAAATCAGAGCCCTGAAAGGCATATGCTAAATGGGAAGTCACCCCAGGAATGGATGCAACCTTGGAGAGAGATAAATTTAAACTCCTTCCAGGCTGGAAAATCTGTGCTGCAGTCTCCATCTGCTCCCTCTTCCTTCCCAGTGCAGCTCCAACCATGAATCACTTGTCCCAGCCCACTCTGAAAGATGCACTGTTGCTTCCAGTTCCCCTTTCCCACGTGTAGCTCAAGTACCACTGGACCAGCAGGACCAGCCACCTTCCAACCACCAGCCTGGGCAGCAGAGGTGAACAGCCCCTCAGGATGGCACTGCTCATTCCCTGGCTCCCACAAGTGATGGTGGCCCTGAACTTGCTGCCAGTCATCACCTGCCCTGAGAGAGGTCATGCTCAGGGTAAACAGTTGGCTGTATGAAAATAAAAGGAAACACAAGGCAACAAGAGATGTGTGAGGGAAAGAGGATTCTATTATAACTCAGTCTGGAGAACCTGTGTCCTGGGAATGCAGGCAATATTTGGAGTGTTTGGGAAGTTTGGAAGAATCTGTATATAACATCTCTCAGCCTGCCTTTAGCATCTCTCATTGTGTAACTCAGAGCTCACCTAACAAACACCCCCATAAATGCAGCCTCTTTGCTGTCCCTTGGAGCTATTCTCCCAGCTTGCTCTCCTGCAGAGAATAACTGAGCTACCCTAGGCACTGCAGTCCCACTCTCATCAACATCCACTTGTATAGCTAAAAGAAGGATGGGCTGGACCAGGACACCGCACCAGAAGCACATCCAGCCCTTGGCAATGCTGCATGCTCCCTGCTCGCACAGTCAATGCTCCAGCTCCAAGCACAGCCCACAGTCATGCCAGAAAAAACTTAGATTAAAACTTTGGGAACTTCCCGAGCAGAGCCCCAGAACACACAGGTGGGTGTTTTCACTGAGATACCTAAAGCCAAACTCTGCACAGAACTATCTCAGCAGCAGCAGCTGACATCCCTTGCCAGCCTCAGGCACGGTGGGAGACAGATTGGGGGTGGCAGACCGGGGTTACCCCTTCCGGAACCGTGCAGTCTGACGGCTTTGGGGTTCCAAAGGACTTTCACCAGGGGAAAGAACAGAGAGCAGAGGGTCTGCCTTCCTTCAAAGAGGGTGTGCACAGGAGGAGCTGACCTCAACAGTCCCCTGCCTGGCCACCCCTGGGCTTTTTCAGGAAGCACCCAGCCAGAGTTCAT
Source organism: Pseudotriccus pelzelni (assembly GCA_035584735.1). Taxonomy (NCBI): domain Eukaryota; kingdom Metazoa; phylum Chordata; class Aves; order Passeriformes; family Tyrannidae; genus Pseudotriccus; species Pseudotriccus pelzelni. Next base: position 38,643,000 of record JAWMRA010000161.1, on the reverse strand, counting down.
CTTCTGTTGTTGTGGGTTTTTTCTCTCCTGGTTATGCTGTTAGTATTGTCTAATATTTCCTGCTTCCTCTCCTGGCAGCTCCCTTGCTAGCTCAGACAAACAGCTACAGCACTCCGTTCATTAGCCCCTGTGTTTGCCACATCCGTCCCCAGGGAAATCCCTGGGCCCACATGCAGTTCAGCTTCTAATTGAGGCTTGCCGTGCGCCTGTCTACTGCACCAGGCTCCCAGTGTGCACAGAAGAGCAGCGTGCTGGCTTTTTACATTTATCCATGATTATTTGCACCCACCAACTTTAGGCACAAAGGTTGTATGGGAGTATGTAGAGGTTGAGAGCAAAGCATGTGCTGAGACAGACAGCTCTCACTGCCTATGTGCAGCCTGGCTCGAACAGCCCACAGTAACTCAGGGTCCTTAGTTTGCTCAAAATGCCACCCTCTACCACAGAGAAATTTGTATTCAGATCTAGTTTTGACATTCCGTATCCATAATCCAAACAGAAAGGAAAGTAGTTCCCTGGTTTGCACAGCCCTGCTGGCTGAGCATATTCATACTGTGCCTGGCTGGGCTATCCATCCCGAATCCTCACCAGCTCACTTTTCTGCACAATCCCACTCTGCCATTCTCTCCACCTTTGCAATATTCCCACTTGCTAGGAAGAACTAGAGACTATAAAATTACCAAATATCACAGCTGCCTGTAGGGGGAAAGTCCCTCTTTAATTATTAGCATGCTCCTAGTTCGTATTTTCCCCATCAGGTGCTTCCACTCTGTCTGCACCCACACAGGGGGCCATACTGATGGGGAACAATGTCATTGCCAGAGGGAAAGTTGTACAACAAGCTCAAGAAATGTGCCTTTACTTCTCTTCCCCCTGCCCAAGACCCTTTTTTCCTACATGAAACACATGTGGCAGCAAGCTTCGATGCATCAGGCAGCAAGCATCAGTTTAAAGCTTTTTGAGCAACATGCTTTAACAAAGTTACCACATGAGAAACGGGAATGACACCAGAGAAAAGCTGTCATCCAAGTGGTAGCCAATTTCAAATTACTTGACTTATATTTACCCTTAAGGCATAACAAAAATGCAGTTTAAACTGCACTAGGGATGATATAGTACATCTCATCCCTAAGGATACCCAGAAATGCAAGCAGTTGATATACAAACAGCTCACAGTTCATGCAGAGAAACACAGATCTTCCCAGGGATGCAATTCATCAGTTTAAGTGATACAAAAAATAAGCTGTAGTCAAAAAATAAAAACAGACTAGAGTAGCCAACCAGGAATCTAGATGTCTTAGACTCTGGTCAGGACACCCCAGCTAACTCTATTTTTGTGGGACATGGGTAGAATTTTAAATGCCCTCATTTGGATCTTTGGTTTACGTGCCAAAAATTACCCTGCGCACAATTTGCTTGGATATTATATCAGCTCAAATAAGGTGGAGATATGCTTCCTACTGCATCCACTATTCTGCTCTTTGGAGTATCTGCCTCTGATGAAAAGGTTTGAGGAGGTAAAGATACAGGCCACATGGCACCTGTAACACCATCAGCCCTCATCCTGGCTGACAAAAAAGTGATTTTGCATAACTTTCCTTCCTCTCATTTGGCTGGTTTTTAAAAGCTTTCAAATTAGTAACTCATACTATTATTAGAAAGCAGGAGGGAAATATGTGTTCCTTGTTTACCACTGGACTAATTGTTCGGAGCCGCATGGTTCTTATCTCTATAGCAGCTGTAAATTGGAAACTGATGGATTTTAACTGCAAAATGTTATCAGAATGACAGCATTAAGTGTCCCCGGCCTCTCTCGCACTAGCAAAGTTCGCAGACTTCCAGAGCAACAAACCAGAGTCTTATTCCAAAGAGGTATCTGCACATGCATGTACATGTACAGACAGCAGGTCTACTACACTGATTTGCTTTGCTCTTGGTTTTAACAGCCTGGGCCAAGATCTTGCTGGACATTGTTAACTACCTTTCCTGGTATATTTACTGCGAGCCATGGACAGTCCTCGAGATTTAATAAGAGGAAACAGTTAATAGGTATCTGCAGCAGCAGTCACAAAAGGATGAAGCTGAGGGACCAACTCTGGTAAATCAACAGCACTAGACAGTTCTCATGATTAGTGTGGCAATCAGGAAATTACAGTTTAATGTGTTTGCTGGAGGAAGGAGCACGAGAATCCTTCATGTGCTTTAAAAACTAATTAAAACCCTACTGTCCCTTTGCAGTATTCAGGCACTCAAGGCTGCTTCTCAGAGCCCTGTCAGCTGCTTTCCGCAAGGTAGAATAAAAACAAACGTCACACCCCTGCAGCCCCACAGACTTGACAATTCTGTTCTCAAGGCACACAGGGTAGGGGAGGCTTTTGCAAAACCTAGCTCATAGGTATCAGGTGCAAATCCAACTCCTGTGGTTACAGGCTTTTATATTGTTGAAGTGACTTTCAGGTAGTCCCTTGGTCCTGAAATGCCTGCTGGACCAGGCAGCGGAGGCTGTTAACATAATCCTAAATAAAAAATGAAGAGAACATTAATCTCCTCTCAAACTGATGAGCGCAAAAAAACACTCCTGTGAAATTAATGCAGGCATAGCAGAGGTATTAAACCAGAATACACAAGCAGAAAAAGAGGGTTCAGGCTGGAACAGATGACTGCAGCATTCAAGAAGTTTTGCTTCTGTTTCAGCAGGGCCAACCCCTGTCCCTGGATAGGTACAGCTGCTCCATCCCTGGGGGGCATGTTTGAGCCTCCCAGAACTGCAACACCTGGGTAAGAGGCCACATAGGAAACTGGAGTTGCAATAGGTTCCACCCTATATCCAAAAAGCTGAATTTGTTTCTTTCCATTCTTCTTCTCTTGTGGACCATGTAGAAAATTGTATAGAACTGCTAGAATGTGATAATTTAGAAAAAAAAAAAAAGGACAGTACTTTAGCAGCACAAAATCAGCTTCCATGACCTTCATCACTACTCCAAAACCCTTGCTTTATGCTATCTTCTATATGCCATTCCTTTAGGCAAACATTGTACAACTGTGGTAGCTGTGAGGAGTTACAGAGAAGAAAGCAGCTTTATTTGTTAATGAGGGTTCCACTTGCCCCTGCATCTTCAGCTGGTTGCCGCTTTATATATGGACCAGGGTTTAGGGCTAAATCCCTTCTCATGCCTTGCTTTGTCTGCTGAATACTCAGGCATACTGGCTCATGTCTGGGCCCCCCTGTGATGCTCACGGCCAGGCTGCAGAGCAGTAGCATCTCCCTGGGGCAGGAAGTGGGCTGGCCTCGGCATGACTTTCCATTCAGAAAACATCTGAGACCACCTTTCTGCCACCTACAACTAGCTGCAGTATCACCAAGCTTAAACACACACAAAATAAAAGTATCTGTCACATGCTTCTGAAAAGAGGCTGTTGCTGGCAAATGATTGCTAAAAATAGCCCTAGTCTGTGAGAGCTCCTGGAGGTCACTTATGGAAGGAAGCAAAGAATTCCCTTTGCTGAACTTGGTTTCCAGTCATTACAGTGAGGACAGAACTTTTCAAGTTTAATTTCTGTATGGTTCTAGCAAAATCCCAACTGTAGGCAGCATGGTCCTCACTGGGCTCAATTTCCCTGCTAGACAGAGCAGGAGATTGCTTTCCAACTTTCATCCTCCCTTTTTTGCAGAGAAGCAGGTAGGAGGATATTCATTTATTAATTAAATTTCCCCTGCCAATTTACATTAAAAAGGGGAAACTTTCAAAAAAACTTTCACAAAACTTTCATAACGCTTAACCTATAAAAGAAAGAGTTGTATGGCTTTTTTCTAAACATGCCCAAAAGCACCACTGGATTGTCCCAGACCAAGTGATAAACATTGCAAAAAAGTCCAGGAATGGCACAGCTGGGCTGAAAATTAGGAACATCTGCTCAGAGAAAGCAAGGCATTCTCCCTCTCCTCTGGCTCCTCCTTTCATCTTTGGATTTTTCTCATAAGTTCTTGTTCAAAGGGATGCCATCCCATGGGAAAATGACAAAAAGAAAAAAAGCACAGACACTATTACTCAGTGAGGTCAGCAATAGTTGCAAGGGAAGAAAAATTCTTCATGGGAATCCCCTACATCTGAGAAGCTGAAGCAAAAATTCACCAGGGAAAAATTCAGTGCTGTCAGCTCTGCAGACAATGTCTTTTATCCATATGGGAGCCTCCATTTATCCAGTTTTCATTACCCACAGATGGCATAACAGCAGTAAAAAGGAGCAGAGTCACCAGAAATGGCCAGAGAAAGTAATAATAACAGTCAAAGATGTAATTTCTTTGTTTGTTCCATTATGGATATGTACCCTTTGAAAGAGCCTATCTTGTCCTGAACTGGAACTGGATGTACAGGAGTGCCCCAGAATTCTCACAGCACTGATCCCACAGCACTGAAACAGAGTGAAAATTTCCACAGCAAAGATGTGAAATCCTCTAAATGCTGAGGCAGCACCTGCACACTTGCAGGTGTTGTGACAGCATCAATGTCTGTCGTGTGCAATACTACCCGAATCTGTCCAAAAAGTGATACCCACCCCACCTTCCCCAAGCAGGGCAGATGCAGTATACTGAGGCAGTAGCAGCCTCAGCATTGCTCTGGTGGTGTTTGGTTCCCTGAAATTTTAGCATGACTTCACTACCCTGTTACTGATCATTAGATGAGCGCTGATTAATGACTTCTAAGAGAGTGCCTCTCATCAGACCTCAAAAAGATCCTCACAGTCTGAGGGATATGCTGTTGTGCAGATAGTGGAAGAGAGAGGAGCTTCTAAGAGTGTTAATGCTTACGGTCTGGGCTTCTGGCCAGAGACACCTTGGGAAACCTTACTGTGGTCTTGCAGTGTTCGAAGGGAGCCTATAAAAAAGACGGGGACAGGCTTCTTAGCAGGGCCTGTTGCAATAGGACAAGGGGTAAGGGTTTTAAACAGGAAGGTTAATTTAGATTAGATATAAGGAATAAAGTTTTTTACAATGAGGGTGGTGAAGCACTGTCACAGGTTGCCCAGAGAGGTGGTGGATGCCTGATACCTGGAAACATTCAAGGTCAGACCAGACTGGGCTCTGAGTAACCTGATAGAGCTGAAGATGACCCTGCCCATGGCAGGGCAGTTGGACTAGTGGGCCTTTAGAGAATCCTTTCAACCCAAATCATTCCATTACTTTATGATTCCACAGCCCCTCTTACCGAACTGATAGAAAGCCGGTGGATGCAGGGTGCAGTCAGGGCCAGCAATGCCCAGCACTGAGGGGCGTTCAAGGGCCCCCCCGGCGCAGTGAGACCCCGCGGCTGGGCACACATCCCCTGCCCGCCGGGGAGGGGCACCGGGAGCCCCAGGACCAGGCAGGGCAGGGCAGGGAAATCCCCCCGGGGCGCGGCAGGGAACTACCGACTGGGACGCCGGAGAGGCGAGTACTTCCCCCCTGGAAAAACTCCAAATTTCCTCTCGCTCTGGCATCTTTCCTCCCCTCCCCTCCGACGCCCCTTCTGGGCGGCCCCAGGTGCTCCGCCCTCCCTACCAGTGCCGGCGGCGCCGAGCAGGACGGGACCCGTCGGTTGGGCTTTGAGTGGCTGGAAATTCCCGTCCTCGGCGGCTCCTCCCCCGCAGAAATCCCCTGGCCGCGGTGTATATGCGAGGCGCCGCCGCCGCCGCCGCTCACTCGCAGCGCCCGCAGCTCCGCCGCCATGATCAGCGCCCGCCGCGCCGCCGAGCCGCCCGCCATGGAGGGCTACGAGCACCCCAGGAAGGACCGTCAGGGCGGGTTCCCGCTCGACGATCGCCACGACAGTGGCTTGGACTCCATGAAGGAGGAGGAGTACCGGCAGCTGGTGAAGGAGCTGGAGGACATACGGCTGCAGCCCCGCGAGCCGCCCGCCTGGGCCCAGCAGCTGACGGAGGACGGGGACACGTAAGTGGGGGTCGGGAGGGGCTGGCACACGGTGGGGGACACGGCGCGACCGGGACGGGGCAGGACGCGCTGCCGGCGGGGAGGCGCCGGGCTGGGCCGCTCCGCGGCGGGAGGGAGGGAAGGGAGGGAGGGCGGAAAGTCCCTGGAGCGGCGCCAGGCAGAGGCGGCTCCCGGGCCGCGGAAAGCCCCGGCCGCGCCGAAAGCCCCGGCTTGCGACACCCGCGCGTGACCCTGCCCCGGGGATCTGGGGGGGTTACCGTGGCGTTAGGGGGGTTAACGTGTGTCGCTTAATTATTCTGCTTTTCCCCCTGCAGTTTTCTCCATTTGGCGATTATTCACGAGGAAAAAGCTCTGAGCCTGGACGTGATCCAGCAGGCAGCCGGCGACCGGGCTTTCCTGAACTTCCAGAACAACCTCAGCCAGGTACTTTCACGTCCACAGCCCCAAATCCGGATCAGCCCCAGCTACCCCCACACAAGGCCTCTGGGGAATTCCCCAAAAAAAGTCCTTTTAATTGTTTTGTTTTGTTTTGTTTTGTTTTAATTGGTGGAATCAATTGAATCAAAGCCTACTTAAATCAAAGCCTGCATTCGGAAACGTCCCCAGCTGCCTCCAGCCGGTGTTAGTACAATGCTTCCTCTGCCCTGAGAGAGTGGCATTTAACGCCCACATTTTTCAAATATGATGCAATGAGTTGCATCTCTCTTTATTGAGATGTTAATGATACCCTTCATACAGATTGACTGTTCGGTATCCAGAGAGCCTTAGCTAAGTTCATCACTTCCAGAGGAAAGGGCAGCTATACAATAGCTTGGGAAGCATAACGAACTGAGTTTATGGGGCATCCTATTAGCTGGTGGCACTAATCTCCAAGTGGTCGAGAGGTCTGCTTGTCCAGATGTTGCTGCCAAGTTTGCAGTGTAACTTACAGGCTGCTTTTTCTCTCTTTCGTGCAGACTCCCCTTCACCTGGCAGTGATAACTGATCAACCTGAAATTGCTCAGCATCTTCTGAAGGCCGGATGCGACCTGGAAGTCAGGGACTTCCGAGGAAACACTCCCCTGCACATCGCCTGCCAGCAGGGCTCCCTTAGGAGCGTCAGCGTCCTCACACAGTACTGTCAGCCACACCACCTCCTCGCTGTCCTGCAGGCAACCAACTACAAAGGTACAGGCAAACTGCTAAACAGTTTATCTCAGTGTGCTGCACTGAGGGTAGGGTTGGTGTCCTGTAGATCTCAAAGATCTCTAGAGAGGTGGAGAAGAATTATTATGCCCGTTTGAGAGTTGAGGAGCCCTAAGCACACGGCAATGTGTGACTTCCTTAAAATGCCACTGTCTTGTAGGCCTCCTCAGTGTTGGTTATTGTCTCTCATGGCTTTGAATTTTGCGTTTTAGTGAGTACTTTTGCCATGCTCCTTCTTTTTTTGGTTGCAATAACTTGTAGTCAAGCAGAAATCTTTTCAAAATCCAACCTGGTTATTCATACTCTCTGGAGGCTGGAAAAGTCTTCTGGAAAACACCCTTTTGCCACAGATGAATTGCAAATTTAGGTATCATCTTGACTTTTAAGAAATGATGAGGCATTGAGTTAGACTTACTCAAATTTTCCCTTTGTTTATGTTTTGCAGGACATACATGTCTTCATCTGGCATCCATTCAAGGATACCTGGCTATTGTCGAGTATCTGCTGTCCTTGGGAGCAGATGTAAATGCACAGGTATGAAATGTGTACCATGACTTTAACTGAGTGGGGCTGTGTAGTCTTAAGGATCAACAGATCCGGCAACGGTTCTGCCTCTCCTAACATGCCAAACTTTATGTTATTTTCACACAGGAGCCGTGCAATGGCAGAACAGCACTACACTTGGCTGTTGATCTGCAGAATTCAGACCTGGTGTCGCTTCTTCTGAAACATGGGGCAGATGTGAACAAAGTGACCTATCAGGGCTATTCCCCCTACCAGCTCACATGGGGAAGAGACAACTCAAGCATACAGGAAAAGCTGAAGCAGCTGACCACAGCTGACCTGCAGATGTTGCCGGAAAGTGAGGATGAGGAGAGCAGTGAATCAGAGCCTGAATTCACAGAGGATGAAGTAAGTAGCTGTTTGGATCTTTTCAAGAGAAGGGGAAAACCCTGTCTTGTTTTTTTTGTTGCTGGTTTTTTTTTGTTGCGGCTGCTCTGACAACATGCCCCAGTAACCTCTTGCTGTATAACAGGCATGTATAAATAAGGTCATGCTGTCAGCAGTCAGCAAAATGGCAGTTGGGGCAAGCATATAAATAGAGTAAGAATAAAATGTAAAAAATAACGTGAGGGAATGGAGGTTAACTTCATGCAATATGGTTCTCTGCACACCGTTCTTTTGCTGACACAGAACCTCGTGAGATAAAATTCAAGTTAATGGGTGGTTTTCTCCTCCCCAGTCTTTGTTTTTTCTAACATTCTGAGTGCTGTAAGATGGCAAAAGTAACCATTTTGGTGTAAAAAATTTTATACACTGCTGAAGTCTGGGCATGCAGAATTTGGCTGTTGTCCCAGAGTGGATATGATACTCTCAGTTAAGATTTTTGCATTAACAACTTTTGGTTTTTTTCTTGCAGCTTATATATGATGACTGCCTTATTGGAGGACGACAGCTGACATTTTAAAGCAGAGCTTTCTGTGAAGTGACGGTATACGTATGTATAGAAAAAGGACTGACTTTCTTCATTTAAAAAGAAAGTCGCAATGTGGAGAGAAAAAACAGGAAGGAAATACTACACTGCCCAGCAAGGAGAAGGAGCTCATAATTTTAACAAGACAGTTCCAGGATCTGCCGTGTGTTTAAAGACAGCAGTGAAACGTGTAACATCAGTAGAAATCTGTGATTATTCACACCACCTGTTAAAGAGCCATGTAGCCCATTTTCTCAGCCCTGCAGAGGTAACAGACTACACATCCAACCTGCTCATTACAGAGAGCTTTCTTGTGGCATTAAGTACTGCGAGAAACACGTGTACTTTCATGGCAAGGTGGACTCATACCAACGCCCCTTCTTCTCAGAGTCTGTGCATTCATTTGCGTTGTGCTGGTGGTAGTCCCTGGCCTTACTGACTGACCTCAGGTCGGGGTCAGTGCTCTCAGTGGGGCATTCCAGGTGGAGGAGTCGGACCAAGGGACTGGTGACCTCCTGGCTCGTAGGAGAAAGTAGCAATAATGTTAACTGTGGGCATTGGAAACTCTGTGTTTCACACCATGTGTGTCATAATTGCTACACTTTTTAGCAATTGTATATTGTGTAAATACTGTACATTTTTTGTTTATAATTATTTTGGTACATGTGAGATATGTATTTATTAAAAAAAGATTACTGTACCTAGTCTGTGAAATGGTTCATTGCCCACGTCCTTGTCCTGAGATCATGGGAAAATGCCTGGTTTGCTTTTTAAGAAACAATTAACACCTAGTAGACCAATGGGGTCACAGTCTCAGGGGTTTCAGGTGGTTCACCTCAGCAGTGATAAGACATCTGAGCAGCTTGCAGCTCTCAGCCCTTCTGCTGTAGCTAATTTTGGAGGCAGACGTAGGTGTTGTTTCCTGCACCCATTGCAGCAGGCAAGCTGTGGGGCTGGGATTCCCCCTCTGTTACCCAGCACCAGGCTTCCCGCCCACTAGAGTGGGGGTTTTTATGCTGTTTGTGGCAGCTACCTGACCACTTCTGCCCTCATAGCACCTTTTGTTCCAGCCCCAATACTTGGCAGCTCTTGCCAGGAGGCTGGAGGTTTGCAGCACAGCCCCGTGTCTGCTCACCTCCTGTTTATCTCCTGGCCCAGCTCCAGCTGGAACTCTGACACCTTTGGAATTTCCGAAGGGGATTTCCGTGGGAAGAGGGAACACACCCAGGGTGCTTCCACACCTGAAATTCAGGTAGGGGGCCTCCCCACTTCCCCACTGCAGGAGCTACAGCTATTCTTGTCCAATTCATAGCAGTAAAGGATGTGGCTTTAATCCCCTTCAGTTATTCCTCAGGTTTCTCTCCAGCATGCAGGGAGACAGAGTCACTTTGCTGAAGTCTTTGCCTACACCTCATTATCTGCAGGCAGCGCATCACAGCACAGGACTACTTTCAGAGAAATTTTAGCCTGTTGTGTGTCCAGGTAAAGCATGAGCTGTGTGAAGGGTGACCAAGCCCTGTTTCTTCTGTGCTGTACCCCCTGGGTGGGAACAGGGAGCAGCAATGCTGCTGACGCAGGATGGAGTTCTGCCAAGAATGTTGGCCGGGGGACTTCTGTGCTGTTGGCACCTGGCCTAGCTCAGGCTGCTGGAGAACACCATGGCCCCAGGTTGCACAGGAACACCCATTCCTTTTTCTGCCCTGCTCTTCCCAAGGGTTCCTGACACATGACCTGCTCTAAGGAGGGCTCACTGGTATGAAGAAGAGCACCACAGCTGGCTGGGTGCTTCCTAATTTGCATGGGAGCCAAAGGCCATTGTGGAAAGTTTAATATAAAATTGTCATCCTGAGTCATTTTTATTTCCCTTCCCTTCTAATTGCATAAGTATAACCCAGGTGTATGCACTGAAACTTCCTTCTGGCAGACAGGGCCACAGCTGCATTGCAAACCTGCAAGGTTTTCCAGGTGGGGGGCCGGGTGAGAATCTGCCAAAACCACCTTCCTGTTGGGAACTCACCCTGGACTCTGACCAACAACTAAATCTGAGCTGGGAGTAGCAATTGAGGGGGTTTGTTCACTTGCAGCTACAGGTTTTTCACCAGCAAAGAATTGCAAGTGATTCCACAGCTGGAAATAGAAGCAGCAAGGCTCCACTCAGTTTCCCCTTGAAAAACGGGCTGGAAATGCTGTCAAGGTACTGCAGAGGCATTTACCAGCTATAGCCATCAGTGCTCTGAAAGTGCTTGGGTACACTGCTGGACCTGCTATGCAAATACTTAAATAGATATCATCTGAATGCAAATACTTCTCATTTGAAGGCCAGAGGGATGGAGAAAGATGCAGTTATCAGTAGTACCAGGCTGGTCTAGTAGTTTTGGAGGCAGTGGCACGTTTTCTGCTGCCCATTGCAATATTTACATAAACAGTATCTAGGAAGGCACTGCTATAATCTTGCAAGAATTCTGCCATGACTTAATAAATTAAGTAAATGTTTTACTCTATGAGGAAGTTCTGCAGCTAAACAAATCATTGCCAAAATACCACATGCTGGTTTTGCTACTGTTTGCCTCCACCAGTCATGCAAAAGTAACCACTTAACGTATGCAGAGGAACCACAGGTAAAGCAAGTAGGATGGAGACTAATGTGAGAATATGTGTTTGTTAGCAAAATAGGTTGGGGCACGTTGTGTATTTGTGCGTTGCTAACGCGGGATTACTCAGTGCAGAGCTTTGCCTGTTCACTTGATTATATACCAAGATTTTCCACTGTAGGACACCCCCATGCACCTCTAGATTCGAACACGTGCCCTTAACAGCTGCATGTCCACTGTCTCTGCGCTTTCCACACCTATACGTTTAGAAAGATGATCTGAGAGTGTTTCTGGTGATAACCTGCCTTCATGATGTCGTCTCAGCACTCTGGCAGATACGTTGCATGGTCCCTTTTGTTGGACATGGAGCAAGAACTCCATATGCATTTATTCTTCCAGCATCACTTTTTACTTATTCAGACAGCACAGCTGCTATTTGCAGAGCACACTAGCTTGTTCTTGCATCTACTGCCAGTGCCTCCCCATATTGGTCCAATTTTCAAAACCCTCTCATAAGCACTTTTACCACCTGCCTTGTGTGGCTCTGCAAGCTTCAAGAGCAGCCATGCTGCTGCAGATCAAGGTTCTGTGAAGTTCAGATTTAGTTTCATAACTGACATGCCTGTGTCCTCTGCTCCTACTGCCCTTGGCACTCGTATCTGCCTCTGCCTGCTCTATCCTTTTCTCCTCCCTTTCCACAGGTCCCCCCTCCCTCTTCACCAGCAACACCAGCTCATTCACCTGTCATTACATTACACAGCATGAGATTACTTTTTTTTTTCCCAGCCTTTCCCTGCTGCCCATTCTTGTAAGTCTCTGAAAATCCCGCAAGGATATTCCCATACTTCCTTATACTGTACACAAAGAACAGAACTCCCCATTTCCTCCCACGCCCTCCTCTTCCTGCTTGCATTACAGCTCACTGCAGACCTTTCTCACCATAATCACAAGCAAGGGGACACCTTCAATCCCTGCTCTCCTGCCTTTCACCCTTCTCAGCATCAGCCCTGGACTTCTCAAGAACCTTATGGTGGTGACAGATAAAATACAGATCTCCAGGGAGGTGACTTTGAACAGCAGAGCCCAAGGCCTGATTTTTCCCCCAGTAATTTGGAACCCATCTCTTCCATTCACTGCAGCTTTGTAAAGTATAAAAAGCAAGCACAAAAGGCAACCAGGCTGCACCAGGCCACCAGAGTGGCTTTGCCCCACAGCTTCAGTTCAGATCTGGATGAGCAAGATGGTTGAGTGAGGAAAGAAAAAGGTGAAACCAGCAAGAAAACCCAAAAGAAGACATCATGATCTCCAAGGAGGAAGACAAGTGGCATTTGTGACTTGTTTCAGTGGGAAATTTTCAAGGGTGGTGGACTCTGGGCCAGGCAGAGGCCCAGCACAGATAATTTTTCTGTAGAAACTGAGCTGCGAAAATAATTAAGCATCTGGTTGTTCCTAGAAGAAAGAATTGCAAAACAGAGTGCAGAGGTGACAGAGAAGAATCTCTTCCTGGACAAAAAGCTGCCCTCACTTCAGGTGACAGGAAGAAGGGCTTTTTCCAGAACTGCTGTGCTCCCAGCACCAGTGCTTTGCTGGAGAATGAGAACTGCACAGTATGCCAAGGGATGAGGGAGCAGGAAGGTCCTGTCCCCTCACACCAGTCAGAACAGCACATGCCGGTAGGACAACTGCTGCACAGCCTCTCCCCTTCTCCAGCAACTGCCCGTCACAGCTCTGGCATTGTTCACCTCCCTGTCCCTTCAGCTCCCTCTGAAGCATTAACAAGACCAAAAGGCTCCCTTTAAATGCTGACACATTTATCAGGCCATAATGCAAGAAGTCCAGAGAGGTTGAAACAGAAACTCACTCTGACACCCTGGAGGTTTGACTGCCTGCCCTCACCTTGCTCCAGCCCTCAGATTTTCCCAGGACTGTCTCCTTGTTCAGTTTTCCAAACAGGACTTTCCAGTCCTGTCAGAAGAGAGCTGGGATTTTCCCTGCTCACTCCTTTCTGCAGTTTCACCCTCTTATAGCTGCCATGAGCCATGGCACCAAGCTCCATTGCCTCTCCAGATGCAGGAATGCAACCTCCTGCCTGTCCACTACCAGCCCCAGGGGCTTCCTTGCTCTGAGGAACAGACGTGCACCCATTTAATTTAAATCCTTTTTCCATTTGCAGGTTACTTTTCTTGTGCATCTTTCAAGGTAAAATTTTCATCTCTCCAGCTGAAAGCAAAATGTGAGCAAATGTATGCTTCAGGAAAGAGCCCTAAAACACAAATATTTTTAACATACATGCACCCCTAGAAGGGCACTCAGCTACAATTAGAGTGGAACACTTAGCATGGTTAATTATTGCCGCTGGGTTTCAGTAGCTTGAAGGAGGGAAATTCCCAAGGTCCTACAGAAGGTCTCTGTGAATGCTGCTGCTCCGCTTCAGCGACGCTCTTTGTTCTCACTGGGGAGTGCCCAGAGGTCAAATGAGAGGCAGCTCCCCCGGAGGAGCATGGACCAGTGTTAAAAGAGAGCCGGTCCTTGGGGTTTGCTCCTGCAGTGTGGGAGGACCCGTGCTGTGTTGCGTGGGAAAAGGACACGCCATGTGTCAAAGCTCTGAAAGTACTGAGCTGAGGAGGACTGAGTCGGTAAGGATGCCTGCCCAGCCTGTGCAGCACACAGAATGAAACCACCCTCTTCTTTCCACTTTTTCTTAGTGGATGGGTTTCCATTCCAGCATGCGTCAAGGCTGGTATTTCCGGATTTCATCCAAAAACTTAGATCTGACCCCAAAAACAGGTCTGTCAGCAGCTTCTCTGAGAATTTGCCCCAGCAAACAAAGAAACAAGCCCTTTCCCAAGCAGTGTGGAGGCTCCTTACCCTGGGCTGTGCCAAGCATAGCTTGGGGAAAACACTCCCCATGAGAGGGATTCAAACCACCTACTTACCTCAATCACACTTGACCTCCATCTCCTCTTTAACAGCCTATGAAGTAGGCTGTTGGAGTAAAAAAAAAAAATTAGTGAAACACCCAAACATCTTCTGTCTGTCCGTCCACCCTAGACCTCTCCACGCTCCCATCCTTGCAGCCTTGACCCGTGCCGGCAGTAAGCTGAAACGCCTGGTGCCGAGCTGCTGGACTACCCCACCACGGCAAGGGAAAGCTCTCAAACCACCGGATCTCCTGCCTTGAAAATCACTCTTGCAGGACGGCACTCAAATCTGTGTAAACTGAAATAATGAGATGGAAACAGGGTTAGCTCGATAGCAGTGTGGGAGGCTGGCAGGCTTCGGCTGCAGTAGGCCAGGTTCAAACACAACAAGGACATGTTCAGCAACTGAAATGGCAAGAAGGCAGCAGTGCCACCAGGATGCAAAAGCTAGGCGGGACAACAGCAGAAGCAGCAGACAAGGGTCCAGCAGGTCCCCTAGGTCCACTGCTGAGGTCATCTCACCCCTTTCACAGCCCAGCCATAGCACTTTTCACACAGAAATGCTTAAGCTTTCCCCACAGCATCCTTTCCTATGTTGTGATAGACTGAAATGCTGTTAACGTCTTAAACGTTGTCAAAATCATAGAAAGACTTTTTGTCAAACTGCAAAGAAGCAACTGCCTCTCTGGGACCATCAAAGCATCCCCCACTCCTGAATATGCATCCTGACTGGAATTTGGGCTGTGATAGGTACTTGAGATAAGACTTTCGTCCAGTTACCTCAGTTCTGAGGAAAAGTAAACAAGGCTCAGGGAAGAAGAATATATCTGTGTTAAGAATCAGCTCTAGCTGGGCTTAGCGGGTGGTGGAGGAGGAGGAGTTGGATGTGTGATGGTAAAATCTCTCCGCACCAAAGAGGAGTAAACCCCCCCCACCTTCAGGAAGACCATGTACACACAGGACATTCCCATGAGACGCAGCTGAGGAGGAGTCATAAACTATCAAACACCCTCAAAACACCCTTCAGACTCATTCCTTAGGCCTTCCACCACCAGAGGACTGCATGTGATCCAACTAATGCAACAAATCCAGAGCCTGTCTTGACAGACTGCAAAGCTTCACCCCTCAGGGGACGTGCTGGGCATCTCCTGAACTTTTATTAATCCACTGGACTCTATGTTTTGCAGGACCCTCACCACCAAGAAGACCAGAAGAACAGGACCCATGGGACACGGTGTTCCACGGTGTGGCAATATATTTTCTATTTAATCTCTCTCTGTCACTCTTTCCCCCCTCCCGCCCCTCCTTTTCCCTATTTCTTTCTCTCTCTCTCTCTCTCTCTCTCTCTGCCTCACATTTACTGTTAAATAAAATCCATACTATTGACTCTGGTACATGGTCTCGTTTGCACCTTAATTCAAGCAAGGCATTTCTAATAATTTTAACAACTGAATCATAACACTTGGTCTCTGCACCAGAGGAAGGGAGGAAAGCAGGTCCAGGGAAGGCAAGGACTTCAGGATATGTGCCTTCTCTCCCTGGGTGATGACACACAAAGCCAGTTTCTCTTCTCCACGCAGCTGACTGCCAAGGTGATCCAACCACCCACTTCCCTCCACGACCAACTCCTTTATCTGAGGGGCTCGTAAAGTAAGGAACTGATAAGTCTGTTTCCTTTTTCAGAGAAGTCCAGGCAAAGGAGAAAAGGGAAACTGTGCAGGTTACTCAGCAGTTGGCTTCTTCCATGAGCAGTTCCAGGCACTTGGTGACATGATCAAGCAAGCCTTCCTAGGCATGGTGCTCAGGGAAGCCCCTCTCTAAAAACATCTGTACTGAGGGGCAGAAGACAAAAGGAGGGAGCTGCATCCATACACTGTACAAAAATAGAGCATCTCTTTACAGCACATGGCAGCTCCATGCCACAAGTAGCACTGCAGACATTTCTCCCAAAGATGTGTGTGTATGTGTAAAACATGTGAGCTCAACTGCATTGCAGTATCCTGGGAATGAGTGCCAATATATCCAAATTTTCTGTTTCAAATTTAAGAGCAAATAGAATAATTCCAGCAGCCATTTTTTTCCATTTTGCAGAGGAAATATTTTGCTCTCTTTTATTTCAGTTAGAAACAATGCATTTTTTTAAAAATTCATGATTAAAATCACGCTGAGGACTTCCCAACTGAAAGTGATTACTTCTTTAGATTCAGAAAGCAAGAATTTAGGTTTTTTCTTACTCATTGGAAACTTCAGGTGTTTGTTTTTTCACTCATCCAAAAAATATTTTCTCCTAAATGTTTGTGATTGTGACATAGCAGAATTTTCTCTTCCACTCTTCTCCTGAGTCATATGAACTGGGCATACCTTCATCCTGGGGCTTACCATGCCATCTCTGAAAAGCCAACCCTCTAATTTGTATCCAATTACCATCTATATAATGGCTACTAAACTCCTCATGCTTGCATAGGGGCAGGACTTCATTTCTCCTTAGAGCTAGCAGCCTTCCATCAGGTCTGCTTGGCTGTCTCTCGCCCTCACATCATCCAGACCCCTTCACACATGTACACCTACCCATTTACTCCATCTTTTCACTGCTCTAAATTTACCAGGAAGAAAATTCAGCTCACAGGAGGTGACATTTTCAAAACGGATACTGAGGGCACTCTTATACTGAAGATTTTGGATCTGCAAATCAATCTGTGGCAAGTGTACAGCTTTTGGACGGTAAAACACTGATGCTG
Source organism: Pseudotriccus pelzelni (assembly GCA_035584735.1). NCBI lineage: Eukaryota > Metazoa > Chordata > Aves > Passeriformes > Tyrannidae > Pseudotriccus > Pseudotriccus pelzelni. Next base: position 38,626,162 of record JAWMRA010000161.1, on the reverse strand, counting down.
ATTCTGACACCAACCAGTGTCCTGCTGCTGGACACTTTGCCCATGACTTGGACCATGTTTGGAGACTGATTCAACCCACAACATGATGCCAATGTACATCACCAGGGAGTGTTAGGTATTTCCCATGGAGATGCTTTCATTTAGCAACAAGGCAAACACAGCTTGGTGTGTCCTCTTCCTGGAGGTAAGTCCCCGGTATTGTAAGCACAGTCACCATGAAACACCACCACATGTGGCTTCTCAACATTGCAGTAAGAAAAATCTTATCTCTGTAGCTATTCCACTTCACTGAATTTACAGCTGGGCCCTTGAATGCTGTCAATAGAAACTGCATGTTCCTTTTAAGCACAGGATAAAGGCAGTTCCGTGTAGACATTTATCATTTTGATAAATGGCACATGAAATATCATTTTCATCTCCAATCCCCAAAGGTTCTGAGTCCTGTCTCTGGGGACACCAAGTAAATAACTTGGGAGCAGCACCTTGTGCTTTTAACCTCCACTTAATGGAGCAGTTCATCTCCTCTGAACTGAACCTCCAGGAGCTCTTCAGAAAGGAAAGTTCAAGCCAGTGCAGAGTGATGGAGCTGCTTTGCATGGGATCACATTTTACCTTTTTTATGAAGCAGTGGTGAGAAAGAGAGGCAGTGGCGATACACGCAAATATCTGCAAGGCATCAAGGCTTCAGCAGGGAACCTGATTAGCCCTGTGGTCCCTGAGCTGCATGATTGTGACTTACGATTGATGTGGATCTTGCTGCAGTGACTGACTGCTCTCCTGGCTGTGAAGTAAGGGCCTTTATCCCATCAATACCATTTGGGTTTTTTTTGACTCCTACTCAGGCAGGATTGAAATATGTACTGAAGATCTGCCCTTAAAAGTGAGAGCCCAACATGCATGGCTGGTTTACAAGAAATGTAGAAGAAGGAGGAAATTGTTTGAAGTGTATATATGTGGCATGAGCTGCATCGAGCTGCAGATACGATGAGTCTTTTCATATGTAGTACAGCAGCTACATCGGTGTCTCTCTCCCTCTTCCAGCTGCCAGCTAAATTATTTCCTGTAGAGCTGTGATTATACACCTAATGAACTTGCTCCTGCATAAACTTAGAGCATCTCCCTTTTGCTGATTGGCAATCTTCTGGGTCCTCTGTCCATACACAACACCTCACAGATCTCATGTGCAATGTCAGATACATTGCTGGCACAGTTTTGAGTCCCCAGAAGGGGCCTCCACGAGAGCAGCCTTCTTCCAGCATCTGTCAACTGGGGCTGCAGATGTTCTGAGAGAAAACTCCCTGCTAGAAGCCAGGATGGAACAGGCTGATCAATACTAAAGGAATGAGGAAGAGGGAAAGAAACACTTTTGCTTGTGAACAGCCAGTAATTTAAATTAGGAATTGCAATAACAACAGTGAGTCTGACCAAATGTGGTGTTAGCCTCTCAAAGTACTCACAGTACAAATGCTGAAAGTTATCATGGGAATACTCGGGGAAATATAATGGGAAAACTCAGGTACAGATAGCCAGCAGTTTACGCTGCAGCATAGGAGGGCTCAGCCTGCTCCTTAACAGAACTGAGGACAACAAGAAAGTAAAACATCACCTCTCCTTAAAAGCACATTCTAGTGACAAGTGGCACAGACTGGCAAAGACCAGGTCTGGCTCCATCTCTGCTGTTCATCGTGTGTGTGACTGGGGCAAAGCCACTGCCACCACAAGCAGCTCTTCTGCTCCTCACCAGGCAGGCTAACTATGCACCTTAGGGCACCACAAACCAGCAGACACAAAATGTTGCTGTAGGACACGGAGTCATAGCCTGCACTGAGCTTCTGGCCTGCAGCTTCTCTGCCCCAGCTCAGGGCTGTCAATTCCCCAGGGCAGGGACTGTCTTTAAATAGGTGTTTGCGGAGCTGCCTGGAGCATGTGGACTGCCAGTTCTCTCCTCTGCAGACCCACAAGGAATATGAAACAGTAAAACCAACAGCTACAGTATTAAAGCAGCTGCAAACATACCCACTTTGATGTCTGCTGGGACTGGCAAGATTTGGGCTGCCATCTGTGCACTGGACCTGCCTGAGGTGCTATAGGCTCTACTAAATTAGCAAACTTCTGCCAGTGGTGTGAAATAAGGTAAGGTAAAAGGCTGTGGACTCCAGTAACCACAGCTGTGTGGAAATTCAGGAGGATTTCTTGCTGGGCAGGGGCCCTGCAGTGCAACAGGTTTCACCTTTGCTCAGCTGTGCTGGCAGAGGCACCCCATGCAAATGCTGTTCTCTAAGGTTTCACACACGGGACTTTCAAATGGTTCATGCTCATCAGAAAAAAATGTATAGGATCAGATTTTCCTATGGCACCCCAAGTAATTTTATTAATCACCGGGAACAATATCAAATGTCTTTCAACATCGAGAAATTCCACTTAATCATAGCCTGCCCTGCTATGACCTTCTCAGCATCAGATGGAGAAAGAAATGATGCCGCGAGAACCTTAGTCACACTAACGCTGCTTTAAGGCTGAGCTGGGGAATGGGATGTGAATCATCTTCGATTTCTTACTTCTAAGAGAAGTTCAGAAGACGACTGCTGCTCTGAGAGCAAAACACATAAAGCAGCGACAGGTTTCCTTTCCACCTCAGGTCCCTGCTGTGTGCTCCTTCTCTGCACTTAGCTGTATTTATTGAAAAAGCCCATCTCTCTTTCAAGTTACTCCTTGGAGATTTGTTTACCACATCTTAGCAAGTGCAGAGTCACACAGAACTGTTTTCCAGGGCCAGCTGACAGAGTGAATTGCAGGTTATTTTCCAGACAATCCAGTTACTCCTTACAGAGAATTGTACAGATGCATAAGGGCAGTGGGATGTGATGTCGAAAGAGAAAAGACCAGCTCCTTGGAAAGGTGTAAGCATGGCAGTGATAGGCATTGCATCACCTCACTTTTGTGTGCCTGCCAGCTTGCAGGAGTCCACTGAGCACACGTAGTACCCGGAACATGGAGCAAGAGGATGCCTACACAAGCAAAGGGGAATGTCAAGGCCAGAGGTGCACATCCAGCCTCAGGCTGGCCAGCATGGCGGGAAGGAAGTGACTCAGGATCAGAGGTCATGGCAGAGCTGTTCCATGAAAAATGTTCTCCATGGCCTCTGCTTTTGCCCGCTTGACCCGAGGCATGCAGAAAGGAGTGCACCCCTTGACACCATGGGGCTCTGCAGACCATCCCTCTCCCAGGGATAACTGAGCAAGGCTTGCTCCAAGGCACTATAATACGGGTAGCAGAAACCCCTGCTGCATAGGACAGAGGGCAGGGGAAACAGCTAGATACTTCACCCCTCTCTCATCCACTGGAAAATGCATACCCACAACTCCCCATGGGTGCAGCCCCTCAGGAAAGGAATAAATACCTCGCTAGAAGAATCCAGCATTTTTAATCTAGATATGCTTTGAGCGAGGCTTAGGTAACATTTAGATAAAGAACTGGAGTTGAACTCTAACACTCCCCTCACAGCTTCACCCTGCCCCTGCCTGACTAAACACTGAGATCGGGGGCAGGCTGCCCAGCACGTCAGCCATGGCTCCCAGCCAAAGCATCCGGGAGCTGCAGCCCTTGCCCCTGCAGCTGGCAGCCAGGCATGCTGCTGTGCCTGCCTCTGCAGGCTGTCCAGAATGGCCGGGTCCAAGTACAAGGCTTGTGCTCTGCAGCCACGAAAGGCATGTGACTCATTGCAAGCAAGCTGGGTCACGGTTTGCTGCAAAAAAACCCAGTGCATTGTTAGGGAGAAATCCCAGCAAGCTGCTTGGGAAGGCAGGGGTTGCCCAATTTCTGTTTGGGGTTTCCTCGCTTGAAATAAAGGTTCCTATGCTGAGAGAAGCTGCATACATGCGGTAAGCCTGGCCAGTTACACTCTTGAGATCTCTGGCACCTGAGGGGACAGTCTGCCCCACAGAGCCAGGGTACTTCAGCCGCACTTGTGCTATCAAGAGTTCAGGATTTCCAAACATTCAGGTGACTGGCCACAGCTGCTGTTTTGCTGGAGTTGCTCAATGTCAGCCCAGGGTAACTAGTCTGTGCTCAGGGATCTCCTCCAGGGAAAAGGTCAAAGGACCTCCCCTACAGATTGTTTGCTAAGGATGGACTCGTGCACTGCCCCTTCCATGTGCCCACACAGATGTGCCAGTAGGCTGTCACTGTGCTTGGCTGGACTGAGCCCTGGTTTGGACAGACACTCGCCACTAATTCAGCAGCAAGGCCTGCACGTGGAATAGCTTGTCATTAATTTTGGTATAGCTTTCTTTTTTGTTGCCACAAGTTTACAGCCTTCCAAGCTCAAATGACATGAAAAGCTGGGAATTCCCCTGTCCCCAGACCTTTCTATCACCTGAATAAAGTCAACTCCCTAAACCATCAACCTAGTTACTGCTCTTAGAAGGATACCTGTAGGGACACTCCAGCCACATAGTAATGCCAGTGCTTGGAGACTGGGGTCCACCCAGTCTGCAGAGTTACCTACAAGAAGACACAGCTTTTGCTGTTTCAATTCCTTTCTCCCAGCCCACTACCACCCTAGAGTTTGCCAGCCGTGGGCAGTCCTGGCTTGTGACAGCTGCAAATCTGATCACACAAGTTCCTGTGCAAAGTAGGTTTCTCAGCTCACTGAATTCCTGTGTTTCATTTGATTAGATTTAACAGCTTGGAGGGGATAAATCAGTCTGTTCCTAGAAGCCTTGCTGCAGGAGCTGGCAGCCTCTATTCGCCACCAGAGACAGCTCTGCAGGAAGGGACTGCCAGAAGTTACATAAACAGGGAAGCCCCTGGCAGGAGATTTTGCAATAACATCCTCAGCATCCAGGACGTGGTGACAGGTTCCAAGTTCACTCACCTCTGTCAGCCCCAGCACGTTTACCTGGCAGGTGCTGCAGTAGCTGCACGTGCCCTCTGAGCACTTGCACAATGTGAGAATCAAAGACGTGCTTGGGGCCATCTGAGGCATCTTGGGGCCGTGTTTGATTATACTTTTACTGCAAAACAGAGGCCTTGTCCTCAGAGCTGAGCAAACCCATAATTAATGACAAAGATAATCAATGCTGGGCACACGTGGAGGCACTGAGGGAGCTGCTCACATTGCTTATAGTGCTGCAATTGATTAGCCAGCCAGACGATTACAAGCTGTGTCAGGGATACTGGGTTACATGAAAAAAACAGCTCGTTGAGCAATAGGCTGAGTTTGACACTTAATAAGGCCACCACAATCACCAGCCCAGAGGTCTTTTCAGTCTGGTCTGTTGTCCAGCCATGAACAATGCTGGAAAGGCTGGGATATAAATAACCTCACCATCACTTGGGCTCTTAGGCAACTAGTAGTTCAGGCCTGTGCAAGGAGATGCTTCTGTCCATGTTGGGGACTGTCTTAACTACCCAGCAGCAGAAGAACTAAGTGCAGTATAATCTGATCCCAACTAGGGTTTATACTGCAGGGCCTACAGAAATGCATTTTAAAGTGCCACAGGAATACAGCAGCTCTTTCATCCCAGCTTCAGGAAAAAATACTTTCTCTCCAGTAAGCATAGTGGAAATCAGCTTTTGAGCACGGATCCCAGAAGAGATTTTAAGACCCTAAATCAGAACGCTGGTAGTTTGTAAAAGCCTGTATCCAAAGTTGGCTCCATTTAGCACAGAGCTAGTTTGTTGGTTTTGTTGGTTTTGGCCCCTAGTGGAGAAGTGCAACACTAGGGCAGGGTTTGCTTCAGCCCGAGATTTGTGGGCGGATGACCCTGGTCTGCCTGGCTGCTAGCAGCGCAGCTGGCAGAGAGGGTTGCATGAGCTTTCCTCTACTTCAAGTCAGACAGAATCAGCCAGGGTGCCCTAGACTAGTTTAAATTAAACTGTATAAATTTGACCAAAGCAAACACAGGAAACTGCTCTCTAATTACTCCACTAGCCATCTGAGGGGGAGCAACTGCCAGTGGAAGGGTAAGAGCGAGCAGGGAGACTGAAAACCTCTTCCAGAGGTTTCATTCCAGAGGAATAAAAGTCCTTGTGTCCTTGTGGCCCAACCCATGCAGGAAATCCCTTCCACAAATCCACCAAATTACCAGGACAGGCAGCAGCCGTATCCCTTTCTAGCAGCAGGCAAAAAGGCTTGTGCTGAGCCCAGAGGAATGGAGAGGTGGAGTTTGTGCACTTTCCATATAAGAAGTCAGGGAGGGCCCTGAAGACTTATCATGGGAATGAGCAAGAGAAGCCAGTAGGACTACTTGGGAGCACAGAGAAGGCTGAACATGTGAGAGAGCCCTCCTCAGGGGAGCAGTCAAGGTCAGGAGGACACCAAATAGATGTTGGACATCCTGGGAGATTGGGCTGCCATGAGAAACTGCCAGGCAAAATGGCAACTTGCATGACCAAGAGTTTGCTCTATTGAAACAGAGAAAATTGAGAAAACTGAGAGAAGACTCTGCTGGCCCTCAGTGCTTCACCATGGCAACTGGCACTATCAGTCTGCAGCCCCCTGCAGGCACTGGGGCCACCCAGCACCAGGGAGGAGAGGAGACAAGTAGCACAGCTGTCCCAGTGAACAAGTGTTGTCTCTGCTCACTTTTTTCACCTTGAAAACAGGCCTGGCACCAGGTAGACAGGCACGGAGCTCCAGGTCTGGCTGTGAGCCAGAGGAGCTGCAGCCCTCCTCAGCCTTCTAGGAGGCTGGAGAGTTGGACGTGGGGCACTGAGAAGGATGCCAGATGCTCAGTGTAAATACAATCACTTAAACCTGCTGCTCTCACCTTTGGAAATTACAAGTTCCTTCCACAAATGAAATGCTCCATTTGCAAGCTTGTTTTGGTGGGGTTCCTGCCTACACTCAGGCTGTATGAACAAAACCGGCGCTGAACGTAAAAGTATCCATCATGTACTATAGGCAGGCTTCCCTTCTTGTGTTAACCATGGTGTGACAGCTACCCTCCATTTCCTCAGTAACACGCTCAGTTAAACCTTTGTGATGTGATCAGGATGTGCCATCAAATGTGAGGGTCCTCTGAGAGAAGGCTGACATTTTGCAAATCAACTACTGACAGATAGGTGTCCTTATGACTCAGCTCTCCTGATCCATTGCTGCTCATCAAGGAGGGTTTCACCACTTCCAGTCTAATTATCTAAGCCAGCAAGGCACGTGTTTGAGCTGATCTTTCTTCTCTGCTTCATGGATGCTTTATGTCACAGCTGAGCTGACAGTGCCCTGCTTTATACCATTTCCTTAGAGAGTAGAGGTGAATTTGCCTTGAAGTCACTTTAACCACTGACATGCTGCACTGAGCACGGCCACTGCAGAAGGGCTGTGAAAGGAAAGATCCAAATCCTGAAGTGGGAGAGGATCCAACTCTGGAGGAGCAAAAAGCAGATGCCAGCGTGCGGTTGCCACGGAGCAGTCAGGCAATCCCTGGTTTTGAAGGTAACTACATGACATGTCCCACAATAGCTGTGAGAACCCAGGACAACTTCTCAGTGAGGATCAGAATTGGGGGCCAAAACGCAGAAACTTGCAGAAATTGAGCACTAGGGGAAAGCCATTTTCAGGCAATCAAAGAATACCAGGGCACAGAGGTTCAAATGAAGACATTTGCTATCATCAGAGCAAAATTACCCCGGAATCAAGCTGATGCAATTTCTAGCTGAATGTACTGGATTTCAGTGCAACCAGGTGTGCTATGCAGATAATTTTTTTTTAAAGTTGGGTTTTTTCCCCATAAAGTAGAGTGTTTCCTGTGGTAACTTGCAAAGAAAAACTCCTGTTCTTTCATTTGGAAGAAAAAAACTTTTCCCCAGGGAGAGTCCCCAGCGGGACAGGCTCGGAAGAAGGTTTTCTTTGTTGAGCTTGGGACCATCTTTCTGTCCTCGTACTCTTTATTTTGCTTTACATGTGCCTGGCTGCTGCAGAAGCTGGGGGAGAGGCTGCTGTTGCAGCTCCCATGGAAGGCTGCAGCAGTGGAGCTGTGCCAGTGCCGGCGCCAAGCCACCCATCCAGCCTGGATTGTGGTTTTCTGGGGAATTACCCAGACCAAAGTAAACACAGCACACACCTGATGGGTCTTACTAAACCACTGCTTACTTCCCTAATACAGGCAGGCAGTGTCCTCCGCCACCCAGGACCAAGCCACCGGCCATGAGGAGGGTGCTCCCATGGCCCATCGCACCAAGGTGTCTCCGGACAGCTGAGAGGAAAATTACTCACAGAACAATAAAGCACATAAGGTGCCTTATGCCATTTTCTGGTTAATACCAACTTCACTAAGGCTCTTCTCATCCACTTTCATAGTGATTCAAGCAGAAAACGCTGTCAGGACCTGATTTCCACTGAGTGTACAACCTTGGAGGGCCATGCGCTGACTGGAAGGTCAGTGATAATCAGTCATGTTCCCCTTCCTAGTCCCATTTAACCCCCCTGCAGCACTCTGCTGCTCTGAAGCACTGCAGAAGCAGAAGATTCATCCTGCAAGCTGAGCTGAGATGCACCCCCCTAGTCCAAGTGTCACTTGGGATCTCCCCCATTCCTGCTGATCATTTGTCTGGAGGAGGAAACAGCTGAGGATGTTTCCAGCAAGCCTGTAAGACTTCGGTGGAAAACACACACATCTGAAAGTCTGATTGGTTAGTTAGGAAAAAAGGATAAAAACCAATCCCACAGGAACTGCACAATGGATGCACTGCAGTCCTTATGTGAAAACAAGACACATTCCTCCCATTTTTTCAGGCAAGCAGCTAGCAGCTGAACACAGCAAGAGATCTTGCTGATATAACATTTCCCTGGGCACATTTCCTCTCCATTCTTTTTTTCCATTTTTTTCTGTTTGCCTTTTTTGTCCTTTTTTTCTTCTACTTGGTTGTAGGTGACAACAGCTGCTTTAGGAGGAAAGCATCGCTGTGGCCTCAGGATCCACTGGTTCAGCTTACTCAGCTTCTCAGGGGGATTTCTAGGGGAAAATAAGTGGCACTGTGACTAAAGCAGCTTCCCTTCAGCAGCAAGTAAATAATCTCTGACCTCCAGAAGAGAAGAAAATGAACTTTGCCAGGATGAACTATTTCACATAGTCCATGGAAATGCCTTGGTCCTTGTCCTGCTGAGAGCAGGGGGAGGAGAACCAAGGCTTGCGGTCAGACACGTTCATAGGCTCTAATTCTCCAGACCCTGTAGCCAACTAATCAGGGTTGAGGGATTTGAAGGGATTTTCCTCTTTGTCAAAAATATATTTCTACCAGAGTTAAAAACTCTGTTAGTGCTGGCTGTACAGCACCTCTTCACCCTTGTTTACATGCTGAGTCTATTTCCCCTTGTGCCTTATCTGCTTAAATTCAAGAACATTTTGGCCAAAGAAAAGTTAGAAAATTTATGGCTTTTAAAAGCTGCCTGTGCCCAGAGGGACTGTCTATTCTCCTGACAAAACGGTGGAGGATAAATGGAGGATCCACCCCTTCTTCTCATACCAGAAGGTTCTCCCAGTGAGTCTGCAGATACTGTTATGAATGGAGCAGCACTGAGAACTCTCTCTTTTCTGTGCTCAGAGGACACTGTGTGGTTGTGTAATGACAAAGGCACTGCATTTCAGGAAGAAGAAAAGCGGAAGGAAACTGTGCAAGACAGGGGTTTCCCAGACAGTGACACTGTCTTTAAACACAGTACTTTTGAATGGAGGAGAAGTCTGAGAACAGCAAAACCAGGAGGGGGTTTTGGTACCTTTACTTCTCCTTGCTGAGCCAGTAACTCAGATCCCAATTGAGCCTGTGGCAGTTTCCCCATGCACGCAGCCCACAGCAATAACCAGGCAGGCCCTTGCAAGCCAGGCAGGACCCTGTAAGCTGCAGGATGCATAGAAAGCACATGAAGGATCTCCGGCCTCATTTACTTGTGGACCTTCTGACACTAGAAAACACTGCTGGAAGGGCTAGGACTGACACAGGACTCCAGGGGAGGCGGGACTGACCCATGAGCTCCATCCACACTCAAGCCCTGCCAGCCTGCAGCGGCTCCGCAGTGGCAAGCATTGCGCCCACCAGTCCTTCCCAGCATCTCCTATCCCCCATGCTGCTGGGATCACCCCACATCTCTGCAGGGCAGTGGGAGTGTGACACGCTCCATGGCACGGAGCGGGGTGTCCGGTAGCTCTGGTGCATCTGCCTGGGCTCCGATAAGCTGCACCATCCCCACACAGCCTGCAACATGCCCTGCTCACACTGTCTGCAGACCTTTTTACAAAACTTATTGAAGCAACCAAACCCCAAGCTTAAGTACTCATCTTAGCAGCTAACTTAGCAGGAAATTTTGCTGCAAAGCCGTTATCTGTGTTGTAGTATTCGAAACACAATTAGCTTTGAGCTACACGTGGAAAGATGTCACTGCCCATCTGACACCAAGAGATAAAAGCATAGTACAGACCACTCTAGTTATCACAGGAAACCCCATTATTCACTGTTTGTCATCCTAAAAAAAAAGGAAAGCCACACAGCCCCAGTCAGCTGCAAAGGCAATGACAGCTCTCTGTGCTGAGCAGATACGGCTTGGCTGGACTGCAGAAGAGTCACAGGCACTAGCACAGAAAATCTTCAGGGGGGAGAAAGACTCCAAAAAGGCCGTGCACATTCATGAAGATTTCTACTTTATTTATAGGATCTGCAATCAAGCTCGATGCTGAGCTTGTTCAATGTTTGCCGGCACGCTGGGTGCAATTACCAAGCGTGGGAATTACCTCCAGGGTGGAGCCCAGTGCTGAGGGTGTGGTACCAACAAAAACAAGCCCAGGTTTTCCGTGTTCCTTTCAGGGTGGGCCTCGGAGCAGCTGGGTGGGGAAAAGTACCTTGAAACGTTTCTCCCCAGTATGGTAGAGGAATAATTAACTGCTAAGCATATGGAAGTTGGAGGAGACAGGATTAGGACAAGCACTGATTTAACAAATTTCAAACTATCTTTATCCTGATACTGTATAACTTACTTCCACCACAACTTCTCATAAATTTCGTCTCCCACTGATCCCTTATGTATGCCTGTGACTGTCCATGAGAGGCTTTTAAAGACACCAGTTCATAGCAGTTCGTCAGTCAGCAGAGACCACTCTATAAACATGCTAAAAAATAATCATAATTTATAATTAAAAGAGGAAAGAAGGTAGGGTGGCAATATTTCTTGCTGTTAACAGTGGCAGAGAGCTTCTTGGAAGCCACCCAAGATGGGACACTGTAGATGCAGGGCAGTTAGCAAACCACCAAGTCCTGTGGCCCTGCCTGCCGCAGGGTGAGCAGGCAGGACTCAAGGGATGGTGGAGATGTGTCCACCCTGCTATCATGGGTGAGACTGCACCACACATGGACATATTTAATCAAAATTTTAAAGCACAGATCCAGAAGAAACCAGCCAGGCAGGTTATGCTGCAACTATATTTAATGCTGTTCTGAATACTCTTCCACAGCCTATGGCACAAGGCTCCCAAGAATACAGCAGTGCTTGGGTTGGCTTCCTTCCTAGCTCAGCTATCCTCACATGACCCTGCTTACTGAGGACAGCGTTGTTTTCTTCCCCAGCTCTAAAAGTCAACGGATGTGCAAACCAAGTGCCCAGGTTTTGTTCACAGTTTATTGCAAACAAAAGTTGTGTTAAATGCTTATTTTTCAGCATAGATGTACTTAAAGAGTTTTGCTGGTTTTTTTTTTTTTTTCAAAAGACCTGAAGGTAAATCAGTGGCAGAACTTTGTGGGAGAGCAGACAACAACATAACTAACCAGCACAACTAACCTGTCTCAGCAGCTCCACAATATTTGTCAAGACCAGAGGGAGGGAGCTGGAGTTTTTCACCAGTTGGAGAGATTCCAGGCAGCAACCACAGTTCTTAAATCCAGCCCTTTCAAACACCCGTTTTGCATTTTGCGGAAACTCAAAGAAGCACATGAAACAACAGTTTCACACTCTTTTGTATGGCTGTGAATGAGGAGGTACCTGCAGAGTCCGCTGAAGTACCATCTGGAGGATTGCACTTTACTGCTGGAGAGTGCTTGAGATAGCAATGCTGGCAAAAAGCAATTGTTTATTCTCCAAGGAAACGACCCATCTCAAAATGTTTAAAATACCAACACGATATAACCGTGGCAACCCACAGCATGTGGTACAACCAAATCGAGGGGTGTGCTTTTTGCACTCTGACAGGATGATAAAACAGGACCCTGTGCTAACCGGGTCCTACCCCCCCTGTTTCCACAAGATCTTATCCCTCTCCCTTCTACAAGCACTGGAGCTCACGCAACTGTGCAGTGAGCCAGTGAGCTGAGCCAGACAAAAGTTAATCCTGCAGTGAAGAAGGGATGAGCACTGGCCCAGATGGGTTCCCTGAACGGTGTCAGCTTGCAATCACATGGATGCCAGTGCTGGCACAAGGGCAGTGTGGGACCAAGCAGTGACTGAGGGCAAAGTGGGAAAGTATCACACACTTGTTATTATCTGTATTTGAAGTAAGGACTGTAACATCATTTTACAAATATGTACTTCATCAACAGAAGCAGTTTCTCAATTGTCCTGCTGACTGCACCTGCTTTCATTTGTCAATATGTCTTGCATCAGTGAGCAGAAAAATCCATTTTATTCTCTTTTTCTCTATTAGTAACTAAATTTCCCTCTTGAAATTGACCTTTGCTACTTCATTTCTGGAATACAGACCACTTGTAATGCAACTTATCACTAATTTGCTTTGTTCTCTTCCATTTCTGGACAACCTTGTGCCCTTTTTTAGACCATTGAAATCCTTACCTGGATATCAGTACATTCACTCCATCTGGGTTTGTTTTTTGTCTTCCCCCTCCAGACTTATTTTGCAGCCCTTCTCTTAACTCTGAATTTATGGACTATTGCTGCACTTTAGGCAGATGTCTCCGGATGAACTACCTACACAAGAGGCTAGGTCTGTTTTCTGCGTTGGAGTGAGAAAGATGTAGGTGTCAGTGCAAGTACTCAAAGTAGGAAAAAAAGTTAAAAAAACAACTTCCTGGGTAAGTATTGTTGTCACCCATGGGATATAACTATTTTTGCACTTACAAACCTACCTTTACACTATTTTTATACCTTATTTACTTGGTTTGTTACTAGGTAAGAGAGGTTAGTAATGGAAACTTCTCCTGGAAATAAGAATGGGGAACATCATCACCTAATCTTCTAACAACTATTCAACAAACATTTCATATGTGCAAACACCTACAAGGCACAGCATCTGGGAGCTACAGGCTGGAAAATCCAGTGGAGACTGAGGGTTCAGGCAACTTGCCACTACCTTGCGGCAAGTCAGGCAGCCTTCCTGGTCATCACTGAAAATCCTCCGTTCTCTCCCATCCTTTCTGCTAACAGCCTCGACAACCATCTGCCTGCTTCCTGGTACCTTCGGGGGCAGTGAGTAACTAAGCTAACCTGGTAGCCTATTTTCAAGGTTCACCACATCCTTAGATGAGAAACGTTTTCTTTTCTGTCAGCCAGGCATTTCCAAATACTGTTACCTGAAACTAGGCTAACATTCAATGCAAATAAATTTCTTCACAACACCCTGAAAGTATGCAAGGCTAGAAGTGGTTTAAGGGATGCAGACAGAAAAGAAAAAGAAAGAAATGCTGCCCATCCTACTTGCGCTGCCACTGCAGAGCAGCTGCTGTTCCCTTTGGCAGCAAAACTTTCTGCAGGTTTTCTGGATACGTTGTTAGAAATTCTTCCTTCCTCAATGACCTAAAGATACACTGCCTAGAGAAAACCCCTGCCTCGCCAGCCCTGCCAACCTTCAGTTAAATTCCATACAGGAGGTTTCTACAGATTCTGAGAACCAATGTCTCCTCTTTCCCAGAGGAAAATATTTACTTACAAGGGAGGATATTGACTGTTGCTCCTACCAGGTGTGCCACTAGTTTAACCAGACCTTGCTCGTGGATCCTGTGCTGCACTGCCCCCTGTGCTGGTACTACTATTGCAGGACCAGGATCAAGGTTAAAACAGTGTCCAAACTGAGCTACTTCTCTAGCTGGATTTTTTTTTTTTCTTTTTTTTTAATATAAGCTTGTTTCCAAATCAGGTTCCCTGGATAGTTCTGGAAGTTCCTAAGCTACACAACCGGTTCAGGGGCAGAGAAACTGAGAAGGAGCTGCTGTAACAGCACAGTCCCCAAAGAAATCTTCAGGGTAGATGGGGGTAGTTTTGATGCTGCCCAAGTGAAGGCTTGAGTCACCTGCTGACAGAGGCAAACACCACTTTGGTGAACCAGGTGTCATCATATAGGTTTAAGTCAAAGAGTACCCAAGGGGATAATGAGCTATGGATATTCCTGTTCCTTTGGTGATCCATGCTGTGGTTTCCACAGCAGTTTGAAAACCAGAGGCAGTGCAATCTCAATCTTCCCTCCTTTACACCAGCATTGCAGCCAGTTTGATCCCTGAGTGAGCTGATTCAGGTCACTAATGCAACAGAGAACTGAACCAAACAAAACAATGTTTTCCATCAATTAAGTAAAGAAAATGGCTGATTACAAATGTAAGTGAGCAGTCCTGGCTAAAAGAAGAGGGCAGACATAACTGGGAACAAAACAGGGAGATGGAGCACACCTGCAAACATCACAGCAACATTGGATGCCACTGAAAGGCATCCCTATTCCTGACTGTGCAATCCCGGTCCATGCACATTCATGCCGTGTTTCTTAATTCACAACTAGTAAGTTTGACTCTCTAACCTGAGAGGGGGTTGCTTTCTAGTCTAAGGAATCCCATAAAGGATTAAATACCTTATGTTCACAATTCTCTATGCCAGTGGGTGTCACAAGAATCCGTCTTCTGCAAGAGAAAACAGAAAACAGGTATCATTTGCTGGCAAAAAAAATAGAGCTTGGCTTGCGTGTACTAATCTTCACTGCACATTATGCTGCTAAAGGCTTAGATAGGAGACTTAATTTCAGCTGCTTGTGGTTCAACGAACGGCTGAGCCACAATGATATGGCCAAGTAGTGCATCTGTAGTGCCAGGAAGCTCAGCTACAGCTGGCAGGTTCTTAAAAGGACCAGGAGAAAAACACTATCCCCTAAAAGTGGAAGCACGCTCTACTTTGCAGATGACTCAATTCCGCCACACAGTTAGCTTAGTGATACGCTGGCTGTATTTATTCACCATGTTTATAGTCAAGTACATTACAGTTCCCATAATTAACATTGCAGCACAGAATTTTCATAGATGATGGTGACACAGCTAAGACTACTACTAGAGAAAAGATTACTATGTTATGAAAAGCTTGGTGAACAGCTGCAAATACTGCTAATAACTGAGGGTTTTGAGAGTCACTTAAAAATGGAAGTTCATCTGTACAGATATACTACAAAGGACAGGCTAAAGTGTTTAGTTTTGGTTTGTTGTTTTTTTTTAAACATCAGAACCACAATAAATAAACAAAGTCCAGACACTATTTTAAACAGCTTTGCATAAGCATGTGATGTGATGATCCTTGTTTTAGTTTCGGCATGAGAGGTTTAAGTTCACTGTTCCAACAGATCCTGAGCTACAGGATGTCTTGCATTGTTTCCAAGTAGTTTAGGTTACAGCAAAACAAGAGAACAGAACAAACTGTTACTAGCAAGAACTGGCTGGAACAAGCTATGACAATTTAAAAATTTCCACCTGAAAAAAACCCCAAGATCACTGATTACAAAATGAAAAGCAGTGCCCCTATTGTTACTACCCTGGTAGTGTAGGGTTTTTTCTGGAAGAAAACACGAACACTGTCACGGGATACGCTTCACAAAACTTGATCTCATGACCCAATAAGGCTGCTGTTTTACAGAACTCAAAATAGCAGGCTTTGCTTCCGTGTCAAGCTAAAAAATGGGAAAGTTAAATACTTTTTTAATTCAGATGCCAGCAAGATACAGATCTAGTTCTTTCTTCTTACCTCCGACAATGTGCCCTGAACCAAAACATTTATTTGGTAAACCTGGACATTGACTTAATGAAAAACAGGACAAAGAAGGTAGAGAAGTATTCCACATATTATTCCATGTCATTAAAATTGCTGTAATATATCTGTATGTACTCACTCCACCTAAACTCCCCATCTACTACTCTGCCCTTAGAATGTCATCAGCTTTACAGTGAAAATATATGGCCAAACATTAAGCATTACAAGTTGATTCACTACTATGTTGCTCTTAAGCACCTGAAATTCTAGAGAGGTTCACTACTGCCTGCCCTATAACATGATTGTTGCTTGTTAAGAGAGAGTCTCATGAGTAAAGTGGTGATTGGTGACCTTCTTGGCCACAGCAACTACAAAGCAATTGAGTTTAAAATCTCTTTTGACAGGAGGAAAAGTGCCAGCAAAACCTCTACTCTGGACATGAGGAGAGCAGAATTCAGGCTTCTCGGGAAACTAATTTGTAAGGTCCCCTGGGAAAGCCTTTCTGAAGGTGCTGGGGTCCATCAGTGCTGGTTACTTTTTTTCTTTTACCCCGAGATTAGCTCATTTGGTCAGAGCATGGTGCCAATAACACCAAGGTTGTGTGTTTGACCCCCATATGGGCCAGTCGCTGAAGAGTTGGACTTGATGATTCTTCTGGGTCCCTTCCAATATTCTGTTATTCTGTTATACTAAGGGCACAGGAGCAGGCACTTCCAAAATGTCAGAAGTCAAGCAGACGAGGCAGAAGGCTGGCTTGGTTGAACAGGAATCTTCTCTTTGAGTTAAGGCAAAAAAGGAAGGTGTATGCTCAGTGGAAGCGAGGTAAAGTGACATAGGAAAAATTCAGAGATGCTGCTTGCCACTGTAGGGAGAATATTTGTGCACCCAAAGCTCAACTGGAGTTGAAGCTGGCCAGAAATGTAGGGGACAACAAAGAATTTTTAAAAATACATTAACAGGAAAAGACAATGCAGATATAACATCAGCCTTATAACATCCTTATTAGAGGATACGGATGATCACCTCACAAACACGGACATAGAAAAAGCAGAAATGTTTAATACCTTCCTTACCTCTGCCTTCAACACCAAAGACAGGCTAAGAGGGTCCCAGTGTCCTGAGCTGGAGGACCACAGGGTTGTGAGAATGAGAAACTTACAGTCGACCCTGAACTTGTGCGGGATCTGCTGCTTTAGCTGGATCCCTTCTAAGCCTGTGGGGCCTGATGCGACAATACTCATAAAGATGTCTGATGTCATTACAAGACCTCTCTGGATGAACAGTCTTGGAAATCTGGAGACATTCCAGTTGACTGAAAGCTGGCTAATATCCCAATTTTCAAAAAGTGCAAGAAGGATGACCCTGAAAACTAAAAGCCTGTCAGTCTCACTTCAGTGACTGGTAAAATTACAGAGAAGAATATTCTATGAGGTATTGAAAAACACCTTGAAGGACGAAGTCACTAGACACAGCCAGCATGGCTTCATAAAGGGAAAGTCCTGCCTGTCAAATCTGATTTCCTTTTATGTCAAGGCAATTCACCTAACTGATCAAGGGAAGCCAGTTGGTGTAATCTTTTTGGATTACAGGTAAAGCTTTTGATACTGTCTCTCACAGGATCCTTCTGGACAAAAAGTCCAGCACACAGCTGGATAAACACATCATGTGGTGGGTGAGCAACTGGCTCATGGGTTGAGCACAGAGGGTAACAGTGAATGGGGCAACATCAGACTGGTGACCTGTCACTAGTGGGGTTCTGCAGGCCCTGTGCTCATCATCATCTTCATAAATTACTTCGATGCATGACTTCAGGGTATAATAAATTTGCCAGTGATACCACATTGGGAGGAGCTGTTAACTCCCTCGAAGTCAGGGAGGCCCTGCAGAAAGACCTTGACAAATTAGAGGACTGGGCAATCACCAGCCATATGAAGTTTAACAAGGGAAAGTGCCAGATTCTGCACCTGGGATAGGGATTGTCCTGCTCTGCACTGGGGCGGCCTCACCTTGAATACTGTGTGCAGTGTTGGGTGCCACAATATAAGAAAGATATTAAGCTCTTAGAGAGCAACCAAAGGAAGGCAACTAAGATGGTGAAGGGTTTTGAGGGGAAGCCATGTGAGGAGAGGCTGAGGTCACTTGGTCTATTCGGCCTGGAGAGGAGGCGACTGAGGGGAGACCTCATTGCAGTTACAACTTGCTCCTGAGGGGAAAAGGGGCAGGCACTGATCTCTTCTCTGTGGTGACCAGTGACAGGACCCAAGGGAATGGCCTGAAGTTGTGCCAGGGGAGGTTTAGGTTGGGTATTACAAAAATGTTTTTCCCCCAGAGGGTGGTTGGGCACTGGAACAGGCTTCCCAGGGAAGCGGTTACAACACTAAGCCTGACAGAATTAAAGTGTTTGGACAACACTCTCAGGCAACATGGTGTGATTCTTGGGGCTGTCCTGTGCAGGGCCAGGAGTTGAACTTTGATGATCCATGTAGGTCCCTTCCAACTCAGGCTATTCTGTGAACACCTTTTGTTTTAAGGATGAATACACAGCTCCTGATGACCCACATATAATTTATGTTAAAATTCCCCATTGAGCTATTTCTGTCTGTAATACATATAATTGCTGCTTCCGGGGCCCTCTTTTGGGGGGGGGGGGGGGGGGCAGGAAGGTTA
>JAWMRA010000161.1:38560975-38603987 GCA_035584735.1 Pseudotriccus pelzelni | reverse complement strand
GCCCATCTCTCCAGTCTATCCAGGTCCCTCTGCAGAGCCCTCCTGCCTTCCGGCAGGTCGACACTCCCTCCCAACTTGGTGTCATCCGACTTACAAAGTAATTAGACTAAAGTAGCAGAGGACTTTATTCCCCATTTAGCTGTTCCTCTCTTTTTTTCTTCTTAAATAAATAAAAAAAACAATGACAGCTTAAGGCAGAAATAACTAAACCCCTCTGCAGCAAGTCAAACATCAAAATTTTAGGTAAGCTGTACCTAGAGGGTCGTTTTGCATTACAAAAAATCCCAAAACATTTTCTTCCACATTTCATTCATACTTCTGTATGTATTTTACACATACTTCATTTTGTCTCGGGGAGGCTGTCCAGCACACTGTATCCAATGTGAAGTATTCCTGCCCTCAGCAGGACGACTTCCAGGTGTAGTCCTGACACACTGACCAAGTAATCTTGGTGCACACAGTGCACTGCATTCACACTCAGGCAACAACCAGGGAGGGAGGAAATAACGGGTGCCTTGCTTTCATGCTGAATAGGAACGCAGTGTCCTCAGAAAGTAAAAGTTCAGCCATTTCCAAATCACTACAGCGATTTTTTTAAATCCAAGATCTTTTAATCTTGTCAAATTCAAATAGAATATTTCCAATCATACAAATTCATAATCTATTAATTATATACTGGAGATGTTAAAAACTGCCACATTTATAAGATGACCAAGAATAATTTAAAGATTAAATTTAGAAAAGGATTGAAAA
Source organism: Pseudotriccus pelzelni (assembly GCA_035584735.1). Taxonomy (NCBI): domain Eukaryota; kingdom Metazoa; phylum Chordata; class Aves; order Passeriformes; family Tyrannidae; genus Pseudotriccus; species Pseudotriccus pelzelni. Next base: position 38,603,234 of record JAWMRA010000161.1, on the reverse strand, counting down.
AAATAAGGAACTTGTAAATGTTTCATAACATAAACCAGACTTTACTGCATTAGTTGACATGACTGTGATTTGGAAGTGGACTCCAGCTACCAGTACAAAGAAAAATTTTTATGCTTCTAACCATGAGAGCACATCTAGACCAGATGTAACTACATTTCAATCATCAGGTAAAGCAATACTCTTTTAAGAAATGAAAGAGAACATTTTACTGAATCCCTTAACCATGTCAAACATTTTAAAAATTATTTTTTTAAAAAATGTTTTCTACCCCTATAAGTTTTGAAGAGTTACAAGTAAAAAGGCCTCCCGAACTTCAACCTCTGACATTTATCTCTTTTTCTCAATTTATGATTACACAAGAAAGTAAAACTAATCGCAAATAACCAGAGAAACACACCAAGTTTTATCAACACTGATCACCTACCTGAATTTAGGGTTTTCCACCGTGACTACACCAACTTCTATTTCTGAAGGTTTGAAATCAATGGATAGTACAGTAGACAGACATGTTATTGCTGTCTGAAAGATGACAAAACCCCTCATCATTAAAAAGAAAGCACTAAGGTGTTTGTTTTTTAAACAGACATAGCATTAACAACTACCCTTCCTTCTAGTTTAAAGTTACTTCCTTTAACTTCAAAACCTCTGCTTAGAAGTTCCAAATAGTTTTTCCTTGCTGCAGAATACAGTACCTCTCCACTACTCTCCCTAAAAAGACCAATCTACAAAAAGCAAAGGGACAAATCATTTTCACAGCAGAAAAAACACACAACAAAACCAACGTTCTATCATGCAAGGATCCTGTTTGAAATGCCTTCTAATATAGAGATTGTTTTAAATGCGACTAAAAGTAAGTCATACTGGTTGGTATTCCCAAAACCAAGCACGGTAGTAACCAACCACAGTAACCAAGCTACAATGGGAGCGCTATAATTACAGGATCTTCTTCAGCTAATATAAAGCAGAAAAAGCAGATTAGATGACTATTTAAACATTTGCAGAATACCTTCAAAAGATTTTCTGGTTAGAATAGCTCTTCTTTCTATGGCAGCAATATGGAACAGCAAGGAAAGCAGAAATGCTATACTGCAAGCCTACATGCAGCACATTCATTAAAAATACTTTAACAAATCTTTATTTCCTTCTGCTGGCCTACCTCTACTGTTTGTTCATATGTCCAGTCAAATTTCTTCTTTACTTTCTTTTCAAGAAAACTGGTTGACTCTGTCTGTTTAACTCCCGCAGCTGTGGCTTTGAATCCACAATAGTAACCTGCTGGATCACACTTGTACACCTGAGGGCCGTGTTCTTCATCAATACCAATCAAAATCATACCTTGAAGAGAAAATTTGATAATCTTTTTATTTCCCAGTTTTATCAATTCAATTCAAGAACAGAATGGATACTCCTGTGAAGAAACGTGCATGCACAGCAGTACATTTTTGGGAATCGGTCCCAGACCCACAGCTGCGATTTCCTTTTTCATTTGCCATTTCTTTATGAGCATTTCATTATCAGGTGTGACTCAGTTCAGCACAAACTATATTTCCGTGATTCCCAAGGAAGGCTACTCATTAAAAACACATTTTTGCCATACTCAGTGTGTAAAGAACCACAAAGTCAGGAAATACAAAAGTTTAATCCTGATACAAAGTTAACCTAGCCACAGCTCACATCCTGTGTTATATGACACAAAAGTGTAAACAATAGTTCCGCTACCATGTGCTTTCTACTAGAATGCAACTTTACAAACATGTTGAAAATAATGGAAATAGTAGAAGATCAAATTTAGATTTCTCGTTTGTAATCCTGAAAAGCACTGAAAAAACATTATATGCTTTTTCCTCTTTTCTTCAAAGAAAAAAGGAATCTAAAATGAAATGTGGAAAATCAGGACATAACTGAGTCTCTGAAGACCTTTGACCAAGTTTAAGCTGGATAGATTTCAAGTAACACAAGCTGATCACATCACTGAAATGCATGTGTTCACTCTCACTTCTTAATTTACAGCGGCATATTAAAAAATAAGTCAAAAGAAATACTTGCAATAAAACCCCGAAACAGAACAAAGTCAAGGTTTTCAGTTATTTTCACTTTACGCTTGTGTAACTTTTAACTGGTAGTCAGAGTTAATAATCTCCTGAGCAGCTATTACTACAATAGAAAAAAAATCCCTTCATATTTTAGAAAAAGACTAAGGGAAGTCAAGAGAAATACATTTTTACTCATGTATTTTAAAAACAAAATTTCCAGTAGTATCAAGGCATGGGAAATGCCAAGGGAAGAAAGAAACAATCATTCCTGAAAATTACAAGCATAGGAAAATTGCCCCATCATGGAAACTGTGATGCAACCTTGAATGTTGCTTCTTTACTGAGAAGTTGTAGTGCCTACTATGATTATGAGAAGTGATTCATCAATTCTGAAACTATTCTCCTTAAAAGAAAAAAAACCTGGCAAACCCCAACCAATCAAAAAGAAACCCAGACAGAATAGGTAATGAAAAAGTAGCTGAGGAAACCTTTTAAGTCTTTTACCTCCGTTCCCGAACACCCTATGAGTATAGCTATAATTTGCTTACAGCCAAACGTAAGAGAAAAAACAAGTCAGAACCAACCTCAGAACACATAGATGACCAGGAATACTACAAAAATATGACTTTTCACACGACTTTTTTTTTTTAATTTAAGCTGCATTTGCTGTTATAAAACAAGCTGTAGAAATATTTGCAAGGGAAATATTTTTAGCACTTCTTCTCTACATTATATACATGATGGCTAAGTTAAGAGCAAATTAGTGCAGATCTGTCCTATACACACTACTTAGATAAAACCACCACAAAATCTGCCCAAGCATAACTGCCCTCTCCATCTGTCTGTTTTAACAGCAATGTTTACCCAGACACAGTGTATTGTGCTTGCATGGCAAGGTTTTGCCAGGGAGGGGACTACAGAGGTGGCTTCTGTGAAGAGCTGCTAGAAGCTTCCCCCATGTCCAACAGAGCTGGTGGACCCACCGCTGGCCAAGGCTGAGCCCATCAGCAACAGTGGCAGCACCTCTGGGATAACGTATTTAAGAAGGAAAAAAAAGTTATTCATCAGAAGCAAATGCAAACAGAATAGAGTAAGAACAGGAGAGAGGAACAACTCTGCAGACACTGAGGTCAGTGAAGAAGGAAGGGGAGGAGCCACCAGAGCAGAGATTCCTGTGAAGACCATGGTGAGGCAGCTGTGCCCCTGCAGCCCATCGAGGTCCACGGTGGAGCAGAGATCCACCTGCAGCCCCCGGCGGAGGTAGATGCCTGAAGGAGGCTGTGGCCCCACAGGAAGCCTTCACTGGGACAGGCAACTGGCAGGACCTGTGGCCCTGTGGAGAGAGCAACCCATGCCAGAGCAGTGTGTTCCTGACGGATTGCACCCCATGTAAGGGACCCATGCTGAAGCAGTTTGTGAAGAACTGCAGCCTATGGGAAGGACTCACTCTAGAGAAGTTAATGGAGGACTGTCTCCCTTGGGAAGGACCCTACATTGGAGCAGGAGAAGAGTGTGAGGAGTCCTCCCCCTAAGGAGGAAGCGGCACCAGAAACAGCGTGCAATAAACTGACCACTATCCACCTTCCTGTCCCCCCTGTGCCTGAGGGACAGGTAGAGTATCTGCAATAAAGTTAAACTTGGGAAGTAAGGTAGGGGGAAGGTGTTTTGAAGATTTGGTTTTACTTCTCAGTATCCTACTTTGATTTGCTCGGTAATAAATTAATTTCCCCAAGTTGAGTCTGTTTTGCCCATGACGGTAACTGGACTCTCCCTGTCCTTATCTTGCCTTTCATGGTATTTTTTCTCTCTCACATCCAGCTGAAGAAGAAAGTGATGGAGAGGCTTTGGCGGACACCTGACATACAGCCAAGGTCAAACCACCACAAACAGACACCATTAAAAAGAGCATTTCGCACTCACAGACCTCACTGTGAAGTGCAAGCAGAGTAGGCCCCAAAAACTAAGGTGAAGCAGTATCACACATTTTAAAGAGGCCAATCATTTCAAATGCTGAGTCAACGGTAAAATTATGGCTCCAATTCAAGACTTCCGAAGCTGTTCTCTCATTTGGCTGTTCATCCCTCTTACTCCTTCAGCTGCCCATTTTGAAAATAGGTGAAACTTTCTTATATGTGAAGTTGCAAGCTTAGATGAGAAACAGAAGAGATTAACTTCATACACTATACTTACAGCAACCAAGGGGCCTCATCTCAGCATTTTGCGTATAGACTTGAGAAATATCTGCAATCCTTTTACACAGCATATCCACAGGGATGTCATAGCCATACTTGTACTTCCAGTTAGCAGCCTCATAGCGGGCTCTCTGCACCTGGGATCTGCTGTCAGCTAGACAGAAAGAACCAATATTAATTTCACTGAACATGTACAAAGTTTATTTCCAGCATTGCCTGAGAATGCAAATGCCAGGTCCAACTTTACATTGTCTTTAAATACACCCACTAAAACAAGATAAGTTCTCCAAAGGTAGACTGAGTGGAACAAATCTCCTAAAGCATTTATTGGTATTATATGATGCAAAGCTAGCAAACTACATAAAAAAATTTGACAAGCTTTAGATACTTAAAAAAGACGGTGAATTAAATACCTGTCATTCCTGTCATCACACAGCCAATATTTTCAGTAATTTTGAATAAATGAGTCACTGTGTTGGAATCCAGTAACTTGTCCTAAAGAGGAAATAGAAATAATCTAATAGAAAACACTGTCCTTGAAGTTAAAAAAAAAAAAAAAAAAAGACAGACTGATGCTCTGATCTCTACAGAAGAGCCCAAAAGGACAGCCAAAAATTGTTTTTCAGGCTCTCCATCATTTACACCTGTAGGCATGCAAAGGAAGAAACGGGAGAACAGGGAAGATTAAAACTGCAGTATCTGGAAAAGAATGACAGCAAGAACATGATCTACATCACAGTCCATTTCTCTCTGAAGAAACTTTCAGAACTCACGCACAGAAACTTGCTCTCTTATTGCATGCTGCCATTAGACACAAAAGTTTCCCACTTTTGTCAACAATACATCGTCACTGAGCTGCAACACTCATGAAAATCTGTTCTGCATGCTATTGGTGTAACATTTTCTCAGTGGCAATTAAAGAAATCAGGGAACTGATTATGGGCAATTCAGCCCTTACAAGCCAGAGCAATGTATGCATGCTAAAGTACAGCAGAATCAACTTTATATTTTAGCTTTATCCCTTCAACAACCACAGAGGAAACCAATATTGCAGTACTTGGTGAGGAAATTCACAGTTGAGCACTAAATGGAGCTAGAACTTGTAATAAGCAGGATAATTAGATATTCAATTTAAGCAGCAATATGTGTCAGTGCTAATAAATATAATATCAATGTTGCAGAGTCTCACCTCCACCTTTTTTCTACTGTCTTGCCAGACCACCCCTCAAAACCAGACTACTTACAGGTACTTTCTTCTGTGTTACAATTACTGCAGAATCCTTCCCACGAACAGCTACAGATGTAAGTCCACCTTGGTTTATGGCCTTAAATGCATATTCTAGAAAAACATATAAGTGTTAATAAAAAACCTGTGTCAGAGATACTAATACAACTAACTCTGACACATCTTCCCTCCACCCAGGAATCTTGCCAAGTTGTAGCCTTTTTAATATTTTAATACTTGTGCAACACTTTGTGTCCTTATGGTATATCCACAAGAACTTTCTGACAGGTATTGAAAGTCATTGATTCTCTTCACAAAATCACTGTCACTGCTTCCTTCAAATATTTCCTACAGTTTGCTTTTTTTGTTCTGTTCAAGCTTAACAGCAACAGAATATGTTTTAAAACAAAAAGGCCGTTCTGATACATGGCTCCACCTTAACCTAAAGTAACCATAAACTCTTCTAAAAGAGTTTTTGACATGAAGTTTAGCATTTTAAGCACTGCTACCATTGCAAGGATATAAATTTATTTTCTAGTTCTTAACTGATATGATTGACCAGGCACAGGAGATGGGTTTCAGCCTTAATATCACATTTTCTGACTTGACATTCAACTACTGTAATGCTTTTATTCACTTTTTAGAATGAAACGTACACAGGTGCGAACTAAACAGCATTATTCACATAAGTACAATGGATTAAGATTTACTTGAAATGATCCATGAAACAACTTTAAAAACCGTTTATCTGCCAACATATGAAAAACATTCAGAACTTTTTAATACCTGGCTAAGAAAGGCAAGTTTTGGGCAGCAGCTAAATGGGGGTGAGTTTTCGGTTAGCTGTGCATGTGAAACTACAATGTCTACAAACAGCATAGTAAATTGCCAAAACTATCTTACAAAATAACGGGAGCAAGAAACTCAGCCGTTTTAAAAGCTGCATTTGGATCTATGGAAGAGACTGTAAAACAGAAGAGTAATAATCTGAAGTTGGAAAAAATCAAATCCTGCAATACCGGGATCTTAATGTTCAATTTGCTGAGTCAGTGCTGAGGAAAGGCTGACTGTCAGGTATTTATGGCACTGTATCTATTACTCTCAGACATAAGAGCATTTACTGGTTACCCAAAACCCATAAAGGATGTTCTCCCTTTTCCTCTGCTAGAGGCACAACTTCACTCACCTCTTCACTCCCCTCCCCTGGGATGATCAGTGCCAGCCTGCAGTGAGGCACAGAACCCAGTGAGACATGAGCCAGCACTGCCCACAAACTGGTCACATTTGAAGCCCCCCACCCAGGCTCTGCAACACTTGTTTACAAACACCTGAAGACAGGGTATAAAGCAAATGGACAGAGCCAGGCTATTTTCAGCAATGCCCAGTGACAGGACTGAATCAGAGGCAACTGGAACAAACTGAACACTTTTTGCCTGTGATGGTGACTGAGCACTGGCACAGGTTGCCTATACTATTCAGAACCTGTCTGGACATGGTCCTGGACCACCAGTTCTAGATGGGCCTGCTTGAGCAGGGGGTTGAACCACATAATCTCCAGAGGTCCCCTCCAACCTCAGCTATTCTGTGGTTCCATGACACTTAGGTGGCAGCAGGAATAGGTGCCCTCACAAACTAATTTTTGGCTCACAAGTACTGACAACCAGCCTTGCTGAACTGCAGTCCCTTCTGGCGCTGGTCCTATTACCTTCTCCATTGCTCAGTTTTCAAAGAGACAAGCCATAAGGTGAAGTGGCTCTCACAGTGTAACAAATCTAAGTTGCTAGTGGTGTTTTAAGCCTGTTTACTTCTGTGTAAGTACTTCAGTAGCACTGCATATGTTCTCTCTGAGAACAGCAGTCCCTCGCTGTTCCCTGAATACATCGTAACAGTCAGAAATTTGACTATAATAATTTTCTCCACCCATCAGAACTCTGCTTAGAAGAAACATCACCTTTGAAGACTGGAACTAATAGGTAGCAAGACAACACTGATGTTCTGAGGGATTTTAACTATATAGTTACTACTATATAGTATATAGTAGTATATATTATATAGTATACTACCATAATACCGAGAAACAACAGTTAGTTTTTTCATATGAGATCACTTCAACAGCACATGAATTTTTTGAGCTTTGGAAGCAGAAGACAGACCTAAGACAAAGCAGAGGCATTTCAGCCCAATATCACTATCCTGAAAATCTCTGTTCCCGTACTGCCAAATTACAGAAAAACTTCAAGTCTTAGGCAACCTTAAAGCAACACATGTCCATGATCAATCCTTGACAGCCCCTAGTTAATCTGAATCCAGCACAAGGACAAGGATAAAAGAAAAATAGCTAAATTTGGATATTTGATCACAAACAAACATGAGATTTGTACCCATGCTGTGGCTCGATGCTGGCAAACAGGGACACCCAGGAGGCACCATGCCCAAGCTACCAGCCTGGCTGCAGGTAAAGTGAGCTCACTCTTGCCTAAAGGTAACTATACACATCTACATGTTTTTCTTCCTATAGCATATAGGCACTTAAAACATCTTTAAGACAGCTTCAGGCTGTGTGCAGAGGCTCTCAAATACACATGCAGATATTTGGTTCTAAGACACCGTTAAAAGATATGGAAGTACTACATATTTGCCGTACGTTAACCTAATGGCTGTATATACCCAAGAGGCAGAAAACCAACGCTCAATTTCCTCTCTGCTAAAGAATGCAGAAACCATTCCCAACAAGTAGTACTGCGACAGAGAAACAGACAGAAAAGTGATGCAGAGCAACCAGCCCCTTTTAACGGTGACAGGTTGGAACCCATGACTCTCCTACCACAGAACCACTGACACCCTGTGTGAGGAAGCACTGTCCCTACCATCTGCATGTCTAATGCTTGCCATGCAAGCTGCATACAGGCATCACACACGATCCAGATATAAGTACCCCATGAAGGTATCTCGTACAGGTAACTTTCTGCCTGTGTACAGACACCCACACACAGGTGGTTTCCTTGTTCCTCCCTGGAGAAAGGATTGCTCAAGACTGAGCCGCCTGCCCATGAAGCCTAATCCACATAGGCTTCTTCCTGAGAAAAACTCAAGGGCAGTCACAAAAGAAACTAATGGCTATGACAGACAATTCATGCAGTCCGATGCCAGCAACCTCTTTTCCTGGAGAACAGATGGATGTATGGACATGCCATGCAACGGACATGCAATGCAGCCACTGCAGCTGGGGAAGAGCCACTAAGCTCCAGGGCAAGATGGCATCAGGATGACGCTGCAAAACAATTCATCTGTCCCACTTCTATGGATCCTCCAAGAGGGCCTCTCAGCCAACTGTCCTGCCAGGCTGGGAGCTGACTGCGCTGTCTCTGAGTATCCTGCACAAGGAGCACCGTGATGCGCTTCCATACCAGCCGGTGCACTGTAAAAACAGGAACAAAGGTGGGCTAGGGAAGAAGCTGAAGCAAGGCTGCAGCTTCGTTGCAGATTGTTCAAAGGAGCCTGAAAATAAAGGACGGGTGCTGCTACCTCACAGGCCACGACGTACAGAACACAGGGCATTCAGGTGTAACGAGGAAGCGCATGGGTCACATCCAAAAACTGACTTTGTCACTCTGGCATGCAGGGTTTGAGGCAGTCCAAGTCCCATTTCAAACAGCTACTGTAGTTCTCAGATTCCAAAACGCAATGCTCCTACGCTTGGCAAGACACACAAGAAACACTTAAGGGGCAATAAACAACCTCTGGATAGCTGCAATCTTGGTTTCCAAGCACCTGAAATCGAACACCGGGAACTCACAGGAGGTCCCTCCCACGGCAGGGGACACTCGAGGGAGACCACCCTGGCTCTAAGTTTTCCTTAACTCATGCGAACATCCCTTTCCCAGGTCCCCACGCCGGCACGAGAGGGACCGCCGCTGCTCCAGGCTCCCACCGCGCTTTTCTCCGCAACCCCGCGGGATCAGGCCAGGCGGGAACCGAGACTCCCGAGCCACGGGAGGCACCGCGCCCCGCCCCGCCCCGCCCGGGCCGCCAGGCTCGGCGGAGCTTCCCCGAGTCTGCCGGCGGCGCGCCGAGCAGGCGGTGCCCGTGACGGGGCGGACACGCACCGACTTGGTAGAGGCGTCCCTCCGGCGAGAAGATGGTGATGTGCCGGTCGAACCCGGCGCTGGAGCCGCGCGACATGGCGGCAGCCGCGCGCCCGGGGCAGCTGCGCGCGTGCAGGGACCCGCCGCACGCACCGCCCCACCGCTTCCGGGTCACGCGCCCCCTCCTTCCCCCGCGCAGGCGCCGAGGAGGGCGCCGCTCGCGCACCGTCACGCTCCACCCGCGGCCCTGCGCATGCCCGCGCCGCGCGGCCGCCGCGCGCCGCCCTGTCGCGACATGTCGCGCACGTCGCGAGCGAAATGCAGAGTCACTGCAGCAGAGCCGGGGGGAGGGGCGGTGTGGAGCGGGAAAACCCTGGGCTGCCAGGCCGATCGGATGGGTTCTGATTCATGGAAACCCAAAATCCCGTTGGACGTGCCCTAGGGAATGCGCACGGAAACAGCGGAAAACGGGATTAAAGTATCGCCAGCCAGCCAGGAAAACAAAACCCCTTCTAATTTTCCAAAGCAAATAATTCCACGGCCTCTCTTTAATAAGCATAATTTTAAAGCAAATACCTCAAAAAACATGCTTAAGATAGTCATAATAAATAATTGTTCCTGCAGCTGCATTATAATGTGAAATACTTTTTACTGGTGTCCAGTACAAAGGGAAATTCCCCAAATTTAAACTCGTGAATATATGCTCTTTTTTGCCTTTCATCATGTTGGATTTCCCCTACTCTTTGTGGGAAGGCATGTTTTTAAAAGTCGGTCATTAAAAGAGTTGGTTTTTTGGTGTGTTTTGGTATCCACACTTCTATTTTAAAATTAATATTAGATGAGCTTGCTCTTAGTTCAAAAAGCAGAACACAGGTGCATTTTGTGCATGCTACACAATAGAAATCTGCACTCTCAAATTTTTCAAAATACTTTTCCTAGCTTATTAATGCTATGGGAGAGGAAAATGTCTTACTATATATTACAAGATGCAGAGTTTGTCCCTCCCAAAGGAGGCTCTTTGTGGGCAGACATGAAACGTTTAAAGGTGAGATGCGGGGTCAGACACGGAGTCTGGCCCAGTGCTGTGTCTCCAATTGTGGCCAAAAGGGGATGCCCAAGGAAAAGTATTAGGACTACAGAGTGTGCTTTTAATGATACACTCCTCTCCCACTCTCCAACCATCTGAAGGGACTTCCCAAGGCAGGGATAGTGTCTGGTTATTTACTAACTCTTGCTGGTCTCCCCTTGAACTCACGTGAACTTGAATCCATGACATGCTGTGGCAAAGAGCTGCTCAGCGTAACAACACGTTGTGTGGTTTTGTCTAAAACTTCCCATTTCATCAGAACCTTCTATCTGCCAGTACCATTTGATGCCACTTTTGTACTGGAAGACACAGCAAGCAATCGATCCCTAGGCATCTCCTCCAGAACACTCATGGTTCTTATGACCTCTACTCTCACAGTTCTTCCAAGTACAAAGCTCTTCCATTCTGCAACACTAGAGTTTCATGTCTGATTTTTTTTCCCTTGAGAAAAAGGGCACGGGAAAATGGAATTAAGTATCAAACATTTGGCCTGATTGCCAAAAAGTAAGGAATCAAAGATTCCATATTTGAATTAGACCGGAGAAGAGTAACAGTTGCTCAATACCATGGACATGATGGAGTGGAAGTTATGATACTTTCAGGATACAGCTTCCAGAAGTTTGCTCCATCTACATAGCAATTTTGTCAGACTCCGAAGTACACCATTGTTTCAGAAGAGCAATCACGTGGTTTTGGTTTACTGTTCATCACCTGTGATCAGCCTTACGAGAGTCAAATTCCATGTTGCTGGATCCTGAGGAAGACTGATTTCACTGACATCTTTTTAACCTATTAGCAGTAAGTGGGTGATCTTGGAGATGAAGCCATTCACAAAAGAGCAGGAGAACAGGCTGAATCAGTTCAGTCTTCCTCAACTCTATCCTGCCAATGTGTCTCTATCGCCATGGCATGCAGCACACAAAGTTAAGGGCTCATTCCTTCTGATTCCTGTTCGCCCCACTCTGTGTGCTAGCATATGGCAGTCAGTGTCCTTCTGGGGGTAACAGTCCCTGTAGTGTTCTCAAGACTTGCCTCTCTGGCATTCAGCATGAACCACCTCTCCAATAAATTACCCTGAATTTTTACTGTACCACTGTATAAACAGCAGGAGATGTCAAATAGATCTGCTGGTAGATATTGGTATGCTTTGGTTTGGCTCTCACATTTATTGCAAATGAAGCCCTCAGAACTCCCTTTACATACTCAAGAAAAAAATCCTCATATTCATTATCTTGAAACGGCCTGTCCCAGTAATCAGAAATTTGAAGACTTACAGCAACACAAAAGAAATGGTATTTCATAAATGTCTTAAATAACACAAATAAATAATCTCAGTCAGAACCGAGCCTCTGGAGACCATGTGCCTCTATGTTACAGGTAACATACAAATAAAAAAGTCTGTAGGTTGATCACTAATGTTTCTTCTTTGGTTCTAGAGAGGCGGCCATTAATTCCCTGTAAAGATCTACAGAGAAGTGTATTAGCAGCAAATACTGGAAAACAAAAAGGCACAAATCTGACACTTATGTTGTAACACCTTCCAGCTGTAAATTCCAGATTCTGTTCCATTAGTACTGTGTATTTAGAAAGTGTTCTTATTTAGAAGGCATTATGGTATCTCCATAAGAACACTTTCTGAGGTAAAACCCAAGTTACTGATTGGGGACATGTCCTCAGCCAAAAGGAAGTAGAGGATGTATGTATTCCAGTTAGCTGTTGATCTTATACATGTCTGTTAATGATCAGGGTGAGGTAAAACACAAATAGCAACAGGTGAACATGCCTGGCAATGAAATGGATAACCTGAAGGTCCAGTTTCTGGGACCCACCTTCTGCAGCCTGATGTTTCAGCCCCATTCCCAGCCCCATTCCCACACAGGTATCAGCACTTGTGCACTGGTGCCAGTTCAGTGCAACAAGGCCGATTTAGACCTAGCCAAAGCAAATTTTGTAAGAGGTTTGCATTCAGACGGCCCAGCTCTGAATTGCTTCAGACTGCACAACCATCAGAGCTAGTACCAAATGAGGACTGTGACAGCACTGATTCACACCAGCTTATGCTGCTGTGGAACTTCATACAGAGAATGAGGGAGCCTCATACAGAGCAGCAGCTGCTAAGTGGTGCTGTATAGGAGCAGATAGTTTAAAAGCAGCATTTGCACTTTCAAGATGTGGCAGTTCTCTGACTTACAGAATTGTAAAAACAATCTTCTGACAAATTAAAAGTATTGAGGAATAAGAGAAGTAGATCCAATCTATCTGCTTTTCCTGGAGGACCCACAGGAGCTGTCATGTTCTGCAAGAAAAGGTGACTGTGAGGATCACTACCAATAATAAAATTAAACCCAAGGTTCTGTGTTACCTTAGGAGGAACCCAGTTCCTCTACACTCTCTGCACAGTATCTGAAGGACATATGTAAATCACACCTGCTGGTTTACAAGCTGATACCCAAAGTACAGCAATGTCAGAATTGCTTTCTGTCGTGAAAAAAAAAATAGCAGGGAACATGCTTAAATGCTAAGAATCCTGAGGGAGTTTGTCATGGGGCACTGCAAGAGCTCAGAAATGCAAGTACTGTACAAAAAGATCTGCATGGTTCATCTCAGTTTCAGAGGATTTTTCAGTGTACAAGACTAATGTGACAAAACCATTATAATTCATCTGAGATTTATGTGGCATTTCTGTGTTTTGGGGAGAAGAAGGCTTGCATCACAGTTTGAAGTGCAATAAACAAACATGTTTACCATACACACACTTAAAAATAATAACTTAGAAGACTTCTCTTGTAATTTATACTATTTTTCTTGCTTTATAACTTGGCTTCATTTATTAGAGGCAGACATTGTGCAACACTGGTGTAAGGTCAGCCCCACAAACTTTGAAGGTACGTTGTAAGCCCTGCTTAATTTCTTTGGAATACGGAGTTTATGAATTTCAGTGTAGATGAAAAGCTTGAGAAAAGAACAAGATTAAAAACCCCCAAACTGAAAATCCAAGACGAAAAATCAAGTTTTAATTTAAAAATCACAGAAATTGCCTGTAAAGATGGAAATAGTGGACCTAATTCATCCCTGCTAAACCACCACTGATGTTAAAGGATTTACTGCAGGAATGATTTTGACAAAATGCAGTCACTGAATTTTCCTTAGTTACAGGCCTCACATATTGATCACATAATTGTCCTGCTGAGTTCTGCTAGTCAGCAGTGATTACCAGAAAAAAAAAGGCAGCTTCAGCTTGTGCAATTACATTCTTCATCATTTTTGTTGAATGCAGAGCCATTTTCTTGGTACTTGATATGAATATTTTTCCTCAAAAACATCTTTATAGGGGATATGCCATGTATCACCTGTAGTCTGCACCACACAGTCATACTGGAAAGCTGGCTGTTGGGAAAAGACAGAGAAAAACATTGCTTTTAGACTTTTTACAATATATTACTAAAATACCAATTACAGGTATTTATGACTTCCAATGCTTACCTTAGAAATCTCCACAGTTTCATCTTTTTTAACAACTCTCATTTTATTTCCTTATACCAAATAAATTCTAAATTTTAGTACTAGAGGGAAAACTAAAATATCTGTTAGTATTTTGTGGTCTAGGAGTCATTATAAATGGTTAAAATTCTGTCTTAAATCAGCACCAGATAATAAGGATTTGAGCATAATGCACTCAAATTTCCAGAAATAGCAAAATTATTGTTTTTCCGTTCAGTTAAATGAAATCATATGGGAATTAACTCTGGATGTGCAGTTTATAGGCTTGAACTGATAGGATTTAGTAACAATAATGACATCTTGTACTTGTTCTTCCAGTGTATCTCTTTACAGAACTGACTTGCACTGTCCTAAGGAGACATAAGAAAAGGGTTTATCACTAGCACTTTCAGAACTAGTCAAACAAATATAATAAACAGTTTTTCTGGTCTATTATGTTACAGGTATACAAAGGAAACATTACTGGTTGGCAATTATGGTTGTCAGGATATACTGTCACTCTGTATGTATAGTCTTGGAAGTCTACTTTTCTTGACAGCTTTCACAATAACCTAGAAGACAGCTATGACTGAGAATACCAATCATCCAAATCACTTGTATGGGAATTAAGATGTGAAAATTACTAGTCCCTTTGTAGAAAAGAAAGAAACAGGGTGTTTCACAGCTAAAGCTGTGTTACTCAGGTAACACTACATTCATTACTTGGTTCCATAAATGAAATGTATGTATGGCAACACTGAATGAAAGGCTGTCATTCTTACAAGTCTGTATCTCTGTTTGTAATTATGAATGTTATCTTAGAATTTCAACCAGAGAAAGCAGAAAATGAATCTGCACAGGTGCAGTATTCCTTTAAGTAGGTAATAACAATGCAGAACAGTCCAGATAAGAAAAAAACTGCATAGAGAATGTCACATAATGAATTTTTCCCTAGAAAACCTTAAAACAGCTGCACTCCTGTTAATGTACTGGCTCACAAGCATACATGTCTCCTAGACAATACCAGTAGTATTCTGCTGTTGATATTATGATATTATTCTTGGAAGACTGCAATTTCTGCAGCTGAATACTGACTATAAACCTGACTGTTCTGGGCTTTTCCTCATGGAATTTTATACATATGTTAAGTTAATATTACAGCGAGTATTGAAATACCTGTATTTTCCTGCTCCTTTAAAATAAAGACGAATAAAATACAATTAGAAGCATGATGCTGTATAATAGCGCTACAGAGGAGAATAAGGTATTTCAAAATTTGAAATAAATTATAACATTGGCTCTCAGGTTTTACTGAGTGCCAGCCATGTTTACTGAGTTTCCAGCACCAGAAACATTTGTATACACAAACTTGTATTTGCATTTATACTTTAAACATTTAGGCAGAATTTCTTGGCTTTCTGGCAGTTTTCTTGTTGGTGGCACGCTTTGTGAATACAGTGAATTTTAAGTAAACATGGGAGTTTTGAGTGCATTGGTACAAATCCATTTCTTAGACTCCAGTAAGACTACTTTGACTTCCAGAGTTTGAAACTGTGGATCTTCACTGAACATCCTCTGTGTGTTTTCTGATTGCAGCAGAAAACTTACCAAAAACTTTAAACGCCTTCCATCTCCAGAAGATGATAACGCTATCTGGTGTCCACGCTGCCACTTACGGAACAGATGACGCGTCAGACTGTCAGAAAGACAAGCCTTGTGATCCCGGAGGAAGTCCCTAGTAACGAACTTGCAATGCTTCCCTGATCGGAGAGTGGCATATAACAAGAAGGCATCGTCGTCAGAGCTTAACAAAAGAAATGGAAAAGACAAACGTCATTCACAAAGCAGTAAGTGGTTGCAGGAAATGATTCACATGATCCAAGATTTATTCATCAGCAACAGTGAAAATTCCCATCACTACTCTAGTTCCCTGGTAAAATAAAAAACTGCTTTACCACAGGGCATCAAAAGATAAAGTACAATACAAATTGGACTGGTACACAGAGCATTTTTCCCTCTTATCACAATCTGATAATATAATGACGTAATCTTCTGCCACAAAGTATAACAATACAGAGCTATGTGGAACAGAACTGGTAAAACCCATCACTATACCCCTAAACAGCAGCAGACCACAACTGCACACTGATGCTATCAGAAATTCTGCAAGTTCAGGGCACTGTGTTCTTGACAGTGGTTTCAACAGCCATGAATCCTAATAAACCTTACAGCTGTCAACACGATTGCAAGTGATGCAGTTCTTCACAATGCAACTTTTAATATGTATTGGTATTTTAAACAAGTATAGCAAGGGATGTATTTCTCTTTCACACATGCACAGATTAAGATACTAGAAATAGTACTAAAAACTACAGCAAAATCCACATAAGTCAGGTGTTGTTCTCCATTATATTGAGCCATTTTCTTCAACTTACATATTTTCAGCAAAGAAGAAGTCTGCCTTAGTCTGCATCTCCTTCATAATCTCTCTTTTCCAATTCGAAGAGTTAATCAGCATATGTCTGCGACCCAGCACAAGCAACCGGACATTGTCTTTCGCCAGGCAGTTAATAACATCAAGCAGCTGCCCAAAACAAAGCAAAACCAAAGATTTTCTTAGCTGTAAAAACAGACCATCTGGAAACACTTTCATATGTGAGTCTCAACTAGAGGCACTTCTGGACTACCCTCATATACGAAGTAAGTAGATACCTAAATTAACTCCCTAATGACAAAGGAAAAAAGAAACAACAAACCAATTAATTGTAGGAAGCTGCTCTCAATCACTCAGAAAATACATTACTATTATAAACCTTTTCCGGCTCTTGCAGCTTGAACTACATGAATGAACTTGGGAAGATTTGTATGGAGATGTCAGAAATTCCGAGTCAGCTGAGGGAACTGCACAACACTGGGATTTGAGTACTATCTGCTTTAGTAAACGCAGCACCGAGGCCTTTGCCGGGTGAGCCTCAGGACACGCCGCCCCTCCATCCCCACCTGCTGGCGGAATTGGAGAACTACACGGGTCCCGGCTGCCCCGTGGGGAACAAGCGAGCGGCAAGCGCACAGAAATCCGTGACCTCAGGATTAAGGCTTTATGAAAGCCACACCCAGACTAGCCGCCCACTTACGAACCAGCATCCTGAGGTGGTAAACTCACTTCAGAAGGACTGTTCACCAGCCTCTTAGGGCTGTGCCTGTTCCGCAAAAAATTATTCTCAGGACAGCCACTTGTGTCTGGGGCTTTCCCTCCCTGCTTCACCCAGATTCAGCTCAGGGAGGATAAAGGTTCTGGCTTTCAGCATCCAAGTTTATTACTGTGGACTGCTCACAAATCAGTTTCTTTCTGCCCAGAAAGACAGAAGAATTGTTTCTTACAACTGAAGCATCCATCATATTTGAAAGCCAAAGACAGTATCCTCAACCACCAGGGAAAAAGTGTTTCCTAATTTTTACATGCATTTGCTAACACTATTTGTCAACATACAATCTCCTAACTTTTTTTTTTTAATCCTTCTGCCTGCTTTTCTTGCTACTTCCCTCTTCCTTGTTACTTTTTCTCCCTGCAATAATTCCAATTGCCTTTCTCCTCCTTTCCTCCTATTTGTCATCCTTATCATTATTTGGCATCATTAGCTTTTGATTCAGAAGAATCCTTCTAACGCTTGTGCACAATTTTACAAGGCATTTATCTACCTGCAAATAGCAGGAGAAAGGGTGGTTGCCACTCAGCCCCCTCTCAGGCTACACATTCTCACTACTCCTGTTGCGTCACATCTGAAAACGTCACGACTACCCACGAGCTCACTCATCCAACAAAAGACTTTTTTTTGGAGCTTGCAGCAACTCAACAGGCAGACCTGAGTCCATGATTCAGTGACTGATGGGAACACATTGCTGGAGGTGGTGAAGACGGAGAACGTAGGACTTCCCCTTACAGCAAAGGACTTGCAGATGGCTCAAATAAAGTATGCCATGAATCTGGATCTAAGGATCTGGGCGAGGAGGCCAGAAGACTTTCTACGTTCATTTTAGCTGTTGACCTATAAACTGCTGTTGCCAACATTGACTCTGAGAGTCCAAAGGCTCTGTTTTCATAGAGACACAGGGGCTCGGTGCTAATGCAAAGCACAAGAGACTAACAGTACCTATCAGAACCGACTTCCTGCTTCCAGGAGATCACACTGGACATTGGCTGTGCATGCCTACGATCTACTTTTCCCTGGTTAAAACAAACAAAACATAATGTGAGCAGGAAAAGGCCAAATGCAGCAATTTCTGTCCACGAAATGGCAGGTAAGAATAGAAATGGCACTCTCTCTGGTGCATGCCCTTGTTTTTGGAGAAAAGTTTCAGAATTCCTAGTGGAACACAGAGTTGAAAGAAACAAAAGCCACCATTTTTATGTTACAGAAAGGCTTGCATAGTAAGTATAATATGTAATAACATATCTTCTTATCTATGTCACAAATTATTAAATATTCAGGTTTTCAATATTGACATTTCTTTTTGGAATGTCTCATCTGGGCAGTAAAAAGTACCTCATCAATTTTACTTGTTTACAGTCACTTTTATTTTCTGGTTCTTATGCATTGGCCCAGTCCTGTAAATAGTTGGATACAAATACCAAAGGAGATTTAAGTTGGTTAATCTGAGTTCACTAAAGCTAATAAGAGCTAGGAATGTACCTACTGCATCCACACACATTTTCATGTACAGAAGTCAACAGTGAAGAAATATCAGCCATGAGTAACTTAAGTAACCCTTTACAAATCCCAAGTGAAAATATTTTTTCTTTTTGCCTAATGTTTTGCTACAGTAAGGGAAGGTTAGCAGAAGGTGAGGTGGAAAAAAAAATTGGTTTTCAAAGAGCACTTCAGAAACTGATTCCACATAATCTAAAATAAAAAAAACTTGACAGCAAGATCATCCTGACAGTACAACATAAGAAACAATTCCTAAAAGCAGATTATGAGTAAAAACAGTCTCACAAACATATCTGTACTAGCAGTATTGCAAGTCAATAAGGAATGGACAGTGTTTGAACTGCTAGAGTTTACTCCCAGTAAAAGAATAGAAACACCTTTTAGTTACACTTAGGGTTCAACACAACAGCAGCTGCATTTCCAAGTACAACCTGGTCAATGGGGGCTATTCCCAAGATTATAAAAATCTCAAGAGTCTTGGATTCAGCTCCCTTAAGTCTTTCTTTCTGGAGGTAATAAATAGTCGCACTTTGTACCTGTTAGTTATGTGGACTTTCTTGTCCTACATATTATTAGCATATGAGGTTCTCTAATGTGAAGTGCTTCTGGAAGAAAATTGAGAGGCTGGTATAGTATAGCTGCTGTTTTGTAATGGAAAAATTCAAACCAGGCTTAAATTGTAATAAAATTAACGGGAATCAACATTTTAAAATTTTGAAACTCCTGCTTGCATAACAACTCACTGTCCCTCCTCTACTTACCACAGAGACTAACCTTCCTTACACAACTGAAACACAGAAGATAGAAATTATTTTTGTTTTCATAAGATAAAAATAATTTTGTTCTGTACAGCCCCTTATCTGACACAATTTTACTAGAGAGAATTTAACGTCATTTTAGGCTTGGGCACTTAACAGGGGTGGTCTACATGGAGTCACAGAACTTACACAGGGGCTTTCCTAAGTGTATTTACTCCCACGCCTGGCTGCTTCTCCAGAAAGGAAGACATGAGACACACAGTAGCACTTGTTTTAGTCACAGAAGAAACTAACTGAACATAATGCTGCTAACAAAAAGCAGCAATAGTGATCTCTCATTTAAAAAGACAGGGGCATTTTATTAATCTAGTATCTCCAGAAGTGATCTAAAAGTTATTATCTGCCACTACATGATGCAAATATGCTATATGCAGTAAGCTCTATGTAGATGCACCTTTTTAATGTTCCCACATTATTTAGGCAGCAAACATCAGATGCTCAGTTGGAGAATCTGTTCCAAAGGTAATCTGAATAAAACATTGAAAAATATAAAGCACACAAATTCCCTATGATAATAAATTCCTTGACGATAAGGATTACAAAATTAGTGAAAGAATGGCCTATTATGAAAGAGTATCTTGGAAATTTGGACAGCAAGGCATATAAATCCACATTTTCTCTGAAAACAGGAATTAGAAGATGCCATTTTGCACTGAAGGGAAAATAGGCGTGGTTAACTGGCTGCTTCAATTCATATGGCAAGACAGAGCTGAGGCAGAGTAGAAAGAAGTTGTGAATTGCTACTGTACTGCACAAATCACTGGCTATGCAACAAGGCACTAGAACTGGATTACATAGATAAGTATCACTGCAGTCAGTCTTATTTTCTTTTCTTCTGACAGGGCACATCAGGATCCATATTTCTTTCTGAACGACACAGACATTTTGATCATCTTCAAAGATCACTAGATCCCTCTTTAAGAAACTCATGCTCAAGACATTCTACTTGCAATTCCTTTCACCATTTATTAGTTAAACTATTCCTGTGTTGTCCCAGTCTTTGGTTAATTATATCATTCTCAAGCTTCTCCTAAACCTCAACATTTTCCTTACATTAATTTTGTGTTCACAGCACTTATCAAATGACACTGATGGAGCCAGGTTGTAGCCATGTAGTTCTTTCGTGAATCAGTGAAAAAGTAGCGCACTCTATGATACTCTGAGTGGATACAATTTAACTTTCCTTGAGACACTCCCATAGATAGGAGCTTTTTCCCCACAGGTAAATGAGTTCTGTCTTGTTTCTGCAGCAATGCCATTTTATGAAATTTGCTCTCCACCAACAAGCTCCTGCCTTCATATCATAATGCATGGGGTTTTTTTCTCTGTTGTGCTGATACAATCTATTTGTTGGGCCATGTTGTCAACCAGACCATGGCAGAATCGCAACCTGTGCTCACACACCAGGGCAGGAATTTCTGGATCAGAGGAGCTGAAGTGAAAAGAAGTGGGGAAGCAGAGCTGTAGGACAGAGAACACACACTCCACAGGATCATGCTGATGTTGAACTCCTCATACCATGTAAAAAGCCTGAGCTTTGCAAATATGAAATAAAGCAACTGAAAATGTTGTAACTGGTAGTTTCACATTTTAAAAATCAATGATACCTTGGAAGAAAAACTTTTTAGGTGAGAATAAATATTAAGAGTTTCTCACCAGAAGGGAGCTCTTCTATACAAACTCCTGGAAATAGTTTTGCAGTGACCCACATTCACAATTCTGCACAATCTCAAGGTGATCAAACGTAGGAGTTAAACTAGGAGAGCAGGGAATCCTTGTCACGTTGCAAGATTAATTATCTTTCTTTAAATTTCACAATAGCCTTATGAAGTGAATGTATAATGACATCTCCATTTCACGAGCGCATAATGGAGCACAGGGAAGACAGATTAATTACTCCACCTCATACCAGGAACTATGAGCAGAGCAGGATACAGATTTCCTAAGGCTTCACTGCCAGTCACCCATTCTGATCACTAGATCACACTGTGCCACGTGTTCTCAGTTTCAAAGGTCAGCTTGCGGTAGGACAGCCTTTCTCCTTAGACAATACTGGTAGTTTCCCACTTGTCAGATGGGAAACCCGTAAACACTGCTGCTGGGAGGTACACCATTCAGTGATTCAGCAAGGGGTGACTCACCTGTATACATGCAGAGCATGAAGAAGTAATCAGCCAAAAAATCTTTAAATTACATTTTTTATTAATAAATCATGTTTGACTTTGCCTAAACATTTGGTTTCACTAACTGCCATTTAACAGCAAAACACATCTACAATCAGATTATCTGCTCGTAACAGCAACAAACTGCTCTATTATCGCTATTGTCACCTGTTTTTGGTGCTGCCTCCCACCCAACACTCTAGCTGTGAAACTGCAGAGGAAATCCCAAAGCAGACCACAAGTTCAGAGCTGCGATAACTACGGTGTCAGGTGGCACTGAGCATGAGCATTCTCCCCAGTCTAACGCAAGAAACTGAAGCCAGTTGGAAAAGGTGACTGTCCCACTTTACTCTTTACTGGTGTTGCCTCATCATGCATCCCTGTGTGCAGTTTTGTGTGCCACAATATAAAAAAGATATTAAGCTCTTAGAGAGCATTCAAAGGAGGGCAATGAAGATGGTGAAGGGCCTTGAGGGGAAGCCGTATGGGAACAGGTTGAGGTCACTTGGTCTGTTCAGCCTGGAGAAGAGGAGACTAAGGGGAGACCTTATTGCAGTCTACAACTCCCTCGTGAGGGGAAAAGGAGGGGTAGGCACTGGTCTCTTAGTGGTGAACGGTGACAGGACCCCAGGAAATAACACAAAGCTGAGTCAGAGGGGGTTTAGGTTGGATATTAGGAAAAGCTTCTTTACCCTGAGGGTGGTTGAGCATGAGAACAGGCTTCCCAGGAAGTGGTCACAGCACCAAGCCAGACAGAGTTCAAGAAGCATTTGGACAATGCTCTCAGGCAACATGGTGTGATTCTTGGGGTGTCCTGCAAAGTGCCAGAAGTTGGACTTTGATGACTCTTGTGGATCCCTTCCAAATCAGGATATTCTATTATTCTATGAATAAATTCCCACCATCACCATGTTTATTTGATTTAAGAGTTTCATCATTTTTGGTTCCCTTTTGGTTTCTCATATTGTAGACCAAGAAAAGAAATCTCAGAAAAACCCTGTGTACTTTATTCCCACACACAGGAGAGACACCATGGTAAGTTGGAGGTTTTTCCCAAAGCACAGCCAGTTACTCATGGAAGGTGAGTGTGCTGCTTGCAAAGAAAGGCTGGACTTTCTCACTGAGCCTGGTAATTTCACCAAAGCAGATTCAGTACCATTACCACAGCACCAAATACAAATGCTTCTTATATTCTCTACATCACTACTGATGACACAGTATAAATTACTTTCAAAGTCCTCTTTACTCAAATGCAGGGACAGCATACACATTTCTTGATCGCCCTACAGGTTATCTGCCCCTGACTAGCAAGGAAGTAGCTACTTAGAAGGGAAGGGAAGGGAAGGGAAAGTAGGTAGCGGATGAGTAACAGTCACCAAAGATTAATCAGCCTGTGTTACTTTCTGCCTTTTAGATAGGCAACAGCTAATTCTTAGGAATTAAACCCTTCTGCAACACTGCAGAAACAATATTGTTGTGAGTACTTGTATCCTGTATTACAGTAGGACATCATCCTGCAAAACTCTACCAGTGACAGCACTTCACACATCAATGACAGCAATCACACAATGTTTAACATGTTTTAACCTGTCTGC
Organism: Pseudotriccus pelzelni; assembly: GCA_035584735.1. NCBI lineage: Eukaryota > Metazoa > Chordata > Aves > Passeriformes > Tyrannidae > Pseudotriccus > Pseudotriccus pelzelni. Next base: position 38,579,848 of record JAWMRA010000161.1, on the reverse strand, counting down.
ATTGACTCCACACCTAAAATTGACTTATCTTCTCTTGACGCATTCACTAGAGATGTCTTAACTCCCTATCACAATTCATTAAAATTTGCAGTTCATTTTTAGATGTTAGCTTTTACTCTTGACTTCACAGTCAAGTCTATTAATCAAAGGCAGATTATTGATTGAGCAGGAAAACTAAACTACAAGAGCAGATACTCAAGTTGATTTAATATAGATTGAGGATGGCACAGTAGCCTCAGTTTGCTCGATGAGGTGATGCCTAAATATAGCACTGCTGCTTGCAGACTACGTTTGTATTCAGAGGCTGAAGATGCTTTTGCAGCCAGGTCCAAACTGACCAGTACTAATGTACCAAGACACCTGCACAGCCCAGTGTTCCCACTGCCCAGAGGACTTGGCACAAGTGCAACAGTAGGCGAATGCAGCCACATTACTTTCAGGTCAAAACTGGCTACAGCAATACTCCATGGACTGCGTCCAAGCTAATGAACCCTCTTGAATCCTGGCTAGTGCAGAGAATAAAGCAAGGTAACCATAAATATACTCAGGTCAGATACAGAAGCAATAGCACAATTTATATTTTCCTGTATTCATGGTATTCTGCTATTATGCCAGTAATGGAGATACAATTACAACTCTACTTGATTTCAACTGAAGGTGCAACCTGCTCAGAATAATCTTTGAAACAATTCTGAATGTAGAAGTAATATGTTCTGACATTACATTCTACGATATTATAAACTGCAGGTAAAGTTTCAAATTTCAAATAAGCTTGAAGAGTCACCCATTTTTTATTCTACTGGCAAGCTCAAAGAACAACATAATACAAACCAAAACTGTGTAAATTAATTTCAGGTTTGGTAAGACAGTTATGAATTTCTTCTATGCATATAGTAGGGAGGGAAAGCTCTCTACCCTTCATAGCAGAGAGCCATGTAGGAAAAAAAGGTTTTGAAATAGGTATTTCCTAATATATAGTCTAATTACAGTCACATCCTGCTCTGTCTTATTCCCAAAGGGACAACAAGTAATTAACTGATGGCCAGTGAAGTGGTATTTCCTAGGAGAATCAACAGAATCATGGTGGGATGCACACAGAGACCAAAGATATATCTACACAGTTTAAACACAGAATTCAAGTGTGTATATGACATGAAGGATGGGGAGGTAGGAGCGGGATCATCAGGTGGAGGAGACACTAGCTTTTTGGAGTCTGACTTTTCAGAATGGATTGTAACTTTTAGAAGATCTCAGCTACTTTGTCAGATCTTACATCTCACTAACCTTTTAGCGTGACCATTCCTGCTCATACTTTTCAAATGTCTCTGCTTTTGAATAGTAATTATTTTCATCATCACTGACTTCAGATTAATAAAGTTTTACAACAAATAAAAAAAAGAAAAATGAGCAGTGAAAATAGTTAACTTAGCATGGTATTAAATTAACAATGCCAAGAACTCTGGAAATGATGACTAAAGAAGATATGGACAGGTGTGGAATTGCTATATTTTATAGAAAAAATTGCAAAAGAGAAAAATAGACAACTTTTTCTGACTCTTACAACAATTCAAGATATACAGAGACAAATATTCTTCAGTTGCCTAACTGCATTTTTGGAAGTTGAATTTTGTACGTTACTGCAGTGCCAGTCAGGTTTCTCAACCCAAAAGTTTTTTTAATCAGCTACAATACCATTTTCTTTCCCAATCACTTACAAAAAATGTAATGTTGATTTAAATGCAAGCAGACTCTTTGATGTTGACTCAGCAATTACGAAGTAGGAATAAAGATGGAAGAGAAAGGGTGAATCTGAAATCCAAAGCAACATTCTGCTAGGGCAGCAACTGGGAAATGTCCAATTCACAATCAACTACAGCCCAGTCCTAGCAGCTTACTCTTTCTCTGTTAATTAAAACTTAACATTTTCTGTTTTGTGGACTGGAAGTAAAACATTTCCTTTCATGAATTTGAATTTTCTGAATGTCCTTCTTTCTTAAGTCATGTAAAAGGGCAGAGATATTTGTCTTTTTCTGATCTCTATTTTTTTTCCACGTATTTTTTCTACGTAGTTCATACCACTGTATACTTTTCTCTCTCCTCTTACTCATCTTCTTTCCTGTAACAAAGAATAAATACCAAGATCTTGACAATACATATGGGGCAGCTTCCATGGATTCTGTTTTATCCAGACAACTTCTGAGAACCTACTATTTTGTACCGAAACCTGGAGATTGGCGAAGTAATAAAAAGGGTTATCAGTATCAACCCTCCACACCACAGAGAACAGTTACATGATCCTGTCTGTCTGTAATTACACAAAAGTAAGAAAAGAAACATGTAAAACCTGAAGTGTTCCCTTTGCATTTCCACTTACAGTTACTATCCTTTGTTCTCACCCTTGAATTCTTTCTACCTGCACTGCTGTTTCTTCAACAGTTACTGATCACTACACATCTCTTCATTGCACCAATATTACACATATTACAATATTACCCTTTATATTCTTGAGGAAGCAAGTTACATAAAAATGAAAATGCATGAGGTTTTACTTATTTTTGTATAGGCTTCAGATGTGCAACTTTACCTATCAGAGCCACTGACTGTAAATGGAATAATTGTCCTGGCTGAAGTCACAGCTTCAGGGATTTGCCATCTTTCACTCCAAATCCAGTCTTTGCCATTACATTGATACTCTTACTTCTCTACTATTATTGTACCAGCCATACACAAAGGACATAAGGGAGTTTCCCTTAGCATTTTTAATTTTAGAAACTATGTAAAAAGCTAGCTATTAGAAGGGATCATTTGTGAACTAAATGCAGCTGTGTCAGTCTTAAGATTTTCGTAGTGTGGGTCAGAAGTTATATTTAAGTACAGAAAATCCAAAATGTGAGCAGGATCTCTGGGTGGCAGTGGCAGCAGTGGTGATGGGGTGTTATGAAAATGAAAGCACAAGCTTGACTGATCCTTTCCATAGATAGGAAATAACGTGGTGCAGGACTGAAATTGTCTTTGTAAGACTGAAACTGACAGTTTAAAAGATACCAACATTGAAGCTCTCACCACTGTTCTGTGCAGATGTCTGCATAGTGTGACTGACCTAGTCTGATGCTAAGTGTTTTCCCCATCTCCAATCTGTGGGTTTAAAAAGTCCCAGACAGTACTTTTTTGTTCTTTGAGGAAAAGGTGCTGCAGCAGCTGGCAAGATCACTGTTACAGAAGTCACAGGCATGATGCTGGTTCAAGGTACATTAAACCTTTGCTTCTGCAGCAACGCACCATGTTTTAATAAACTTGATAGTTCCACAAAATCTTTAAAATAAAGACTATTTCTATGCTCACAGGTCAACAGATTTATCATCCGGGTAGAATGGCACAATAACAAAGGAAACACATCAGTATATTGATGGCTTGCAGATGAAAAAAAGAATTGGAATACAACATGCAGCAAATACTTATAACACAATTTTCACACTGCTTTTCTTCTGTTTCTCATTAGTACCATTTTCCAGCTGCTTGTTACAGATTACTATACAGAGGTTACCTTCAAAACTTCTATATACCTTCAAAAACAATGTTCCAGTAACTGCTCTTAACACATATAAATACATTTTGCCGTTCTTAACACATAAATACATTAACAAACACTACTGAAATGAGCTGTGATTTCTCTGAAGGTCAGAAAGAGGAAAAATTTGGTTACTATGAAAGGAAACATATAAAATGTTCTTCTTCAACAGTATAAAAATCAGCAGAAGCAAACTAAACCACAAAGGTCTGAGAAGGAGGAGCAGCTGTGTGGTCAGATCAGACCTTCCTATCCCAGGATGACAGTGCATCAAGGCTTTCAGCAAGGAGGTACCAAGGAGGGAATCTGTTTAATACTGCTAAGAACGTAACTGGTATTTACCAGGCTGGAGAAAACTCAGGGGACTTTCACACACCACTACACCTTGCACTGCCAGTACCACAAGGCAGAAGTTCAACTGTCTCAGTTGGATTAAGGCCTACTATACTAAGTAACTCACTGTTCCTACAAAACCAGGAATAAATCTGATGCAGAGTATAATAACTGAACTAAAATGTGAGACAGTACTATTTTTCTTAATGCAGTCATTAGTTTTGATGGAGCAGCATTGCAGACTCATGCCATTTTACTGCTAGTAACACTGCTGGCAGTATCTATGCCTGGAGATCCTAGGCAGTGAAGGTCAGAAAGCCCCCCACAAATAGCTAAAATTCATAAGATATAATTTACTTCAATGCTTTTAATATAAATTTTTTGATAGCAGTCTGCAATACTCAATAGCTGGACAGTGGGCAGGCCACTGTTTCATCTGAAGTACTTCAACTCAGAAGATAAGTTACAGCCATTTGGCAAAGAATATTGTCAGCTCCTACAAATTAATTACAGATTACATTTGGCATTTGTCTAAAGGCTTAATCTCCTGGGAACAACTGGCAATATGAAAAATTTTGTCTACTTACTAATTTTTTTTGCTGTCATCAAGAGAAGTAAGCTTGAGAATATGAAAACATGACCAGCAGAACAGCTGGGACAACAGAAGCCAATTAAGAGTCACCCCCAGCTCTCCCTTTTCCGTAAAAGGATCTATTTTTTTAAAGCTGAAATCGGGGACTCAGAATTACAGTTTCCAGGTATCTGTATATGACTATACCAGCCAGCACATTTGAGGAATTATATTGCACTTTTCCTTTCTTTGACCATTTCCACAGAAAAGATGCAGATACCCAGCTAACAACTCCTGGAGCACTCAAGATCAAACCACAGTGCTCAAACACAAGACAGAACTATAGTTTCAGAAGTATTTTGTTTACCAAATTTTCAGATAGCAAAGGGTTAAAATTCTGTGTCATAGTAGTGGTTATGTTATGTTAGCTAGGCTGGCAGACTGAATGGGCTTGTGGAAATGAGAGCGAGTGGGATGGCAAAAAAGAAATCCCTAACCTATAGCATTTGAATTCCTGAAAGCCCATTTGGGAATGCCCATTCAATGGGAAGTTAAGAGGTTTTCACACTTCAAGGCATGATATGAAGATACATACGCATCAATTCAAAGTGAAAATGTCAAAACCCTCAAATTCTCTTATTTAAGACACTTCCTCTAACTACTGAGACTTAGGGCCATTACACATAAATGGATTTAAACAGTACAGTGAAATGTTTCACAGGGATATCAATGTACGTGACTTTGGCTGAGGAAAGCAGCATAGTGAACATTAACACTACACAAGCCCAGGGTGACTACTCCTAATAAGAAGCAGGGGAAATCAACATCATTAAGACTGTCTGGTTGTGCTCTATGACTATTTTCTTGCAACCTTCTTACTACTACTTCATTTTATTTACTCAAATGTGTGGCAGCTTAGGGCTGTGGTGGAAGAAAACTAACTATCAGTCAATCACTCAATCAATCAATCAGACAATCAGGTAGTAGTATAAACTTGCACTGAATGTAGAAGCTCAAATTCCAGCTGTAAGAAACACTTGCATCATACTTCTCCTTTTTTTATTTTTTCAGTGTATGGTGTAAGCACTACCTAGTTTACCCAAATATCACACAATTAGGAAATAAACAAGAAGAAAAGACATCAGAAAGATTGATCTTTCCACACTGGCATAGCATATAAGGCAGGAACAACTCCACAGAACCTGTGAAACTGAACTGGCTTTTTAACTGCTGTTAGCTTATGGAACACCCTGTACACAGCTTGCTGACAGAGCCATGTCAAAAGCTCAAGACTCAGAAAGATTCAAAATATTAGAGACAGAAGAAATACTACTGCCTACTCACTGTTTCCTTTTTGTCGAGCACAGAAGTGACCAAGTAAAAGGATAACTGTTGGCCAATGATAAGAACAGATATAAACATCACTAATACTTCCTGATTTTTCTAAGAGATAAGTTGGTATCATCAATATCACAGAAGTACAGGTACAGTTTTAACAGTCACTACAGGAAACATTGTACAAGGATAAAACGATGCAGCAGCTGGAAATGGCAGAAAATATTTGGAGAAATTAGGAGTTAATAGTTCATAAAACTGGTTGGAAAACAGAGTATATTATGTGAACATAATTTTGACAACCTCTTTAGCTTCTGACTCACCTGACTCACTATAACTTCAACGCATATTTCCAGCTAGAACTGTGAACTACTGAGATAATTAAAGAACTGACTGGCGAATCATAAATCGGGCAGAAACCGGATCGCAAACTAGTATCTCTGGGTGGAAAGAAAAAATCAGTAAATACATGTAAAAATTAGCACAAAATATGTAAGCGGAGAATTTTTCAAGAAGAAAAAAGTTTCTTGACAATGAGACAGGACATTAAGTACTATAGCAGAGATTAGGCATTCAAAGAGATTAAAAATGTAATTTGGGGGGGGATCATATGTAGGAAATAATATTTACAGAATAGAAAATATGAACACTTATTTTGTGGAGATGCACAGAAAAAGGAGAACACCAACACAAATCATGCTTTATAAGATTGTTTCTTCATCTAATGTTTTTCAATTACTAGTTTTTAAAATCTTGAGGTAGGCATCTTTCTTAGCGGATAGGAGTGAATATTTCTATCGTATAACAGTCAGTACCACAGCCACTAATAACTAAATACCTATACAAAATTTTGCATTTTCAGTTCATTCCTTGTCATTTAGAAAAATACAAAGAAGACCTAAAAGTTTTAAAATCATATATGCAATAAGGGATATCAGGTTAAGGAGCAAATAAGGAAGAGTTTAGAGGGCATCTGCAAGTACCAAGGAAAGTTCTATTGCTTTACACATGGAGTAGGAATGACCTTATACACAAAACTGATGTTCTGCTACTCTAGCATGATGTGCATCTGAGCTGACCCAGCAGACATGAGGCTCATTTTCAGGTGATCGTACAACTCAGGACCCTCCTCTGCAGTTTATTTCAGCTTGGGTCAGGGCCAAAAAATCCCCATGTTTCCTAGAGTTCATTCAATCTGAGAAAGGAAGAACCCATATAGATGTGCACTGCCTGTCCTAGAAGTCAGTGTGTGGGTCGGGTTTCTTTCCCGAATATTTGAAGGCCAGCAGCAGCAAAGGTAGCCACAGTTTTCTTATTATGTTCTTGGTACTGGTGTTCTTACTGCATCAGACCTGTTTCTCACATGATACCAAGCAAAAAATCATTTACAAGTCCCAGTATGTACAATAATAGCTTAATGGCACAGTTCTGGTAGCAGCCCACAGAACAGTGACAGATATTTGAATGAAATCTCCTCTTTATATTAGCACAAGTAAACACATTAGTTTAATCTAATTTGATCTATTTTAGATTCACACCACAGATAAAGTCATAAGTCTGAATTACTCTGGGGACTATTTGATTTTGATATGGGGATTTTTTTTGCCTTGCCCTGCCTCCTTTCCCCTTCCTTGTTTGGAGGAAATGCATAAATGTACCCTTAAACAAAGTAAGTAAAAGATAGAGACAGCTTCTTCCCTGTCATCTCTGCATCTGATGTACAAAATCAATACTGGAAAAAGGTGAGGTTTGCATTAAGAAGTGTTTCATACAAAAAGTCACCTGTAATGGGCAATGGATAAAATTTTGGATAAGAAGAGTTCTTACCATTTTTTGTAAGTTCAGTTTGAAACAGGAATTCTTGTGAATTGATTTTAAGCAAGAATACTGCCAGCATGATTGTGGTTCCCAGCATGGACTTTTAATTCTCATGTAATGGGTCTCCTAGATTCAAACAGGACTTCCTATTTCCATGTTCCAGACAACATGAAACAATCAGTTTATGAAGAGATTTAGATTAAAAGCTGTGGACAATTGTACTTGATTTTCTATGAGTCTAGATTAAAAAAAAATAAAATTACTTTAACTTTGCTTTTAAACTTAATTGCAGGTTGTAATAATTTAATAACCTTGATTTAAATATATTTAATTACTTAAATATAAATGTCTCTTCTACTCTACAAGTAGAATGCAACTAGAGAAAAAACAATAAATGTAGTTTAATGGATCGCTGGATCATTAATCATCACATCAATATAATGAAATCCCTAGGAATAACCTATTGTTCAAAAATTTAGGCTTTTGTGACTCCATAAATAAATCCCAATGGACTTTAGGCTTTTGTTACATTGTACTTTTTCTCTTTCAGATAACACAATAACAAATATGTTTTCTTTCCTACTTTTACTAAAATAGCATATCAAATATAAAAGCCAAGCGTGAACTCCAAATTGATTGCTTTTCAAATACATAAATCCAGATGTACATGAATGAAGGCAATCATTGTTCTGAGGATTATCCATGCTGCCTTTAAGATGACACTAAAACCAGCATTTCTCATATTCAAATCAGATATTTATGCTTACAGAGAACTGGCCTATGGTAACCCAACCTTCACATTTTTTGGCCTGCTTCCCAGAGCCTCTCACTGCTATGGAGACTTTCCATATGAGAATCACTTCTAAAGAAGCAGTTCAGTTCCCTAAAGATCAGGTTTCCAGTCTGGAAGCCCAGCACACCTCTTAACTGCCACACTGACAGCAATTCCATGATTACATGAATCAGTCAAGCTGCCCAAAGAAAACTCATCTTGTGTTTCTAAGGGAGAAATGAAAACAGCAAGTTTGAAACTCATCCAGTTCAGAAGATACCTTCATTTGACCTCATCATAGAGATGACACTGATGTCTAACACATATTCACATACTGTCTACTGGTATACAAAGCTGAATATATTAAATGCCCTTTTATTTCTTTTTTAGGCACAAACAGGAACTGTCAGGTTTCAGAAGAACAGCAGGGAGAGAAGTTGCAGGCCAGGCCTTTCCTCTAGGTTTCACAGGCAAATGAGTCTAGTCTCCTTCAGCCCTTCTAAGAAGCTTAACAGCCTTCCTCTTCTGCACCTGGTAACCAAAATTTTTGAGCTTGATCTATTCTATTTGAGGATGGCCCCAATACAGGAGGGGAGGGGGAAGATTTCAGCAAGTCAGTATCAGTCTCTGAGATGTGTCTTCGGAGAAGAACTTGACTTAGTTCTCCTGTTGAGATATCCAAGGAACCCCAGAAACTGACTGACGAGATATGAATGAAATGCTGAATGTTACAGTCACGCATCTCCAACACTAAAAATAGGTGAAGTTTCAAGGGTAACCCTTGATGCTTAAGCTTCTTTCCCTTCTAAGATCATGTTGCACAGAGGCTGAAGGTGATTTTCAGTGAAAACATCAAAAATCTTCATCTTTATGATTTGTGCAATACTTACAGGAAATGAACGTACAAGTCTAAAAAATGAAACATGTTGCAAACATAAAAATGTCTCCAGTCTTGAGCAACAGGGCAAATGTTTCGTTATCATGGAAATGCAAACTGGAACGACCAGTAGGAGACAGGAAAAAAAAAAAAAGAGATGGAAAAGGCTGAGAGCAAATGAACACACACACGTCTCACTGCTTTGCTGAATGATAAGACCAGAGTTGGTGGGAGGAAGAATTGATGAACTGTCACAGTATGACAAATAAGACCTCTGTTGGATGTATTGATTCTAAACAGAGAATGACTCATGGATCTACTTAATTCTTGCTTCATTTACAGACTTGAACAAATCACAGATGCTGCCAAAGGAGTCAAAGAAGAAAAAAATTCTTTTCCGTGCATGATTTTTTTTGGGTCAAATCTATTAATAACTGCTAGTTTTGCATGACAGCTCATACAGTAGAGGTAATATTTTGTATAAAGTATCACTGTCTCAATAACTGTGCAGATGATCTTTCAGGCATGTTGCACTGTTATGACAGGTGTGAAGAGTCACATGAGAATCTTAGCATATTAGTATGTGTATTTGTCAACTACATATGTACGCAGAGGCGTTAATTTCTTTGTGTGTTTCATGCCACTAAAGGTTTTTAGTAAGTGAGACTCGAGAGAAAGTTTTATTCACTATTTTTCTCAAACACTACAAGCTGCAATACTTTCTACCTCCTTATTTCATCATAGAGGATTTACAGACAATTGAGTAGAGATTTTGAAGGAAAAAAATAATGCTTCAAAGTTGATTTGGGTTATTAATCCAAGAGAATGATGGGCCATAGATGCCCTGGGGTTTTTTTCCTTTTTTTTAACTTTGCCTTCATTTAAAGAGTTAGTTTTGCCTTGACATTTTGTCTTTATATTTAGAAAATAAGTCTTGAAAATGTGAATAAAGTACATACCAAAACAATGGTTCTGAGCTGAATTTACAAAGAATAATTCATCAAGCTTCTTTATTTCTGTGGCCAAAGCTGGGCTTTTTTCAAAACTTTAACATCACCATTCACCAGTTTCTTGTAGACTACTATCCCACATCCTGGTTTTCTCCCCTATCTCGATGAAATTTTTTTTTTCACTCCCAGCTTTCCTTTCAAGACTGCAACCTCTCTCTATCTTTCCTGTACTGCTAAAGTAGGCAGGAGTCCAGGAATAACTAATATAGACCCACTAGAATAACTAAAACTATAATAATAGTTTTGAACTTTTAATCTTTCTGATAAATATTATTTTAAAATTATTTAACATATGGAAACCCAAAATGCATTAATATGTTCACACACAATTAGTTGTGATCACAGAATTCACTCAGTCCAAGAACCCTTCTCCAATTCAGAGATCAGTTCCACTCAACAAGTCTGCTGCTCTTCCCTTGGAAGAGACAAGAAATAGATGCAAAACATGTCGTGTACCCTGTACCTGTCACAGATCACGCCCGATAACAGCAGTCACAGCCTGGCTTTTCGTGGCAGCCTGGGAGAGGTGCAGGAGGGCAGGTGTGGTGCCTTTCCTGGCAGGAGCTTACTGCTGCTTCAGGCCAGAGATGTGGAAGGGGAGGCATGCCAGCTGCTGCCACCAGACTGGGATGGGAGAGGAGTGGAACAGCAAGGATCTGGCTTCCTCAGCTGTTGTACAGGCCTACTGCAATTTACATGGGAATTACATGAACTTATGTAGTCCATTTATAGAAGTGCTGATTAAGTTTAGAAGCAACCACTTTGAACTACGCGCCAAGAGCAAAAACTATTCCTTTGTGCATTGTCAGCCTTAAGGAACTCAATCTGGAACCATTTTACCAATCTTTTAGATGTCTGAGTTTAATACAGAGATTAGAGAGGGTAAAGTTAGGGCAGAGCTGACCCCAACTGCCAAACTGTTTGAAGAAAGGAATTGTTAGTTAGCTTTGATCCAACACACGTTTGAAATGCATATTCAGTTCCATCTGGCACCAGATGGGTCCCTCAGCTAAAAAAGGAGCTGGCTGCATACTTAATTTACGATATACCAAACTCAGTTTGGTATTAAAAATAGCAAAATACTCTTTGAATTGTTCTTGCTGATCATGCTTTCTCACACCTTCCATCCTGGTCCTTCACAGTCTAAGGGTAGCTGAACAGAGTTCATTACAGTCTCTTCACTCCCCTCCCACAATCAAAGTGAGATATCTAGAGCCCAGACATCTCGCTTGCACTGGGATTCCCTCTCACTTCCAAAGAACCCTTCTGCAGAAAATTGTGATAAAGAGGAAAAAATCCATTTAAGAATTACGTAACAGTTTATTTAGTAAGAGAAATGGAAAACTAGTGTGTGTAAATTCCCTCTCTTGACCTTTACAAGGTGAAAGGTGAGGGCACTATGGAGAGTTACAGCAGCAGAGGACAGGGAGTACCAAATGTCATTATGCTGGGTAAGGATTTATGTAATTAGGTACATCTGGAGGAAAGGATTAACTAAATGTCATGACACAGCCTGAATCAACTGTGCTTAGTTAAACTCTCAGGATATCTCTGTTTATAAACGACATGTTTGCAGTACAAACAGTGACTGACTCATTCAGGGAAATATGCGTCAGGTACAGTCTTAAACAGCAGCAGAAGACAAGATTGAATGATTTCAGATTTTATGGGAGGTTTTGGGTTTTTTTCTATGGTCTGGATTATATAGCAAAACTAATTTCCACTCTATAATATCTTTTATTTAGAATTCAACTTTAATGTCTAATTTAAAATGCTGCATAAGGAAGCAAAGGAATGAAAAGAGGTGCCGGCTAATGCCCAGTGTTGCAGTTTTACAGTCACTGTGTGTGCAGTGCCTTCAAATCAGGACCATTTCCTAGTCCTCAAAAAATCTTTGTTCCCACCCTCAGGCTGTCTCCTTTTTTTTTTTTTTCAGTAATTGATGCAGCCACATGGTGATTTCTAGCAGGAAACAGACCTAGTATAAAACCAACCTGGAATAAAGGGGGATTGTAATTACAAACCAACAGTGTCATATACCAGAGAAACTGCCACAGGATGTTCCTGTAAATCTGCTAAGTCAATAGCATTCATGATGATGTGCTAAGCAAGTGCTGGCTGTGAGAACTGAAGTTTCCTGGGGCTACTGGAAGTCACATATCTAGTTTTCCAGAATGTCAGAACACTTTGGGAATTAAATGTGTAAAAATCATTCCTTCAGCTTCTGCTTTCTTTCCATCTCCTCTCATCCCTCAAGGTATTTGTGCCTTGTTCACACAACTCAGCCCTTTTCCAAGATGCCTAAGGAACCCCTAAATGGAATTACAAATGTTAGGCTGTTTGAAAAAGAGAGGAATATTTTATCAGTGTTTTCTTATTTCAGTCATTTGACTAAGTTAGCTGGAGCTGGTCTTCAGCAAAACAGCTGCAGTTCTGAAAGCTAAATCACCAAGCTGAACAGTACTTTTTGTTAAATTTTAATAAAGACCAGAATGCATCTAAACTACCATGGATTTGTCACATAAATCTTAGGCTTTCTCCTGTGTTTAATAAAAAAAAAGCATACTCCTACCTGGAGACTTAGAATAATTTCGGGGTTTGACAAGTAAAACGCAGGCTGGGCACCTTTAACAGAGGTCCTTGGAAATATGGCTCCTGTATTACCTTTCCAGATGAACTGAAGAAGTCACAGCATGAACCTCTTCTTCAAAATGGGCCTGTCATGCTGTCCTAGCCAGACAGCCTGAGCTCAGCAGCCTTCACTCTTGGCTTTTTCCATCCTTTGTGCTCTGCCTCCCATTTCTCTTGCATTATTTCTCTTCCTATCTTCTCAGTTCTGCACTATGTTTCCCTATGTACATTGAAGAACTTATTAAGGCAGGCTGCAAATGCCCCATAGCTGCCACTCCACAATTCTCATTCAGCTGTCACTGGCGTTAGGACAGGAGCCTCCACAAGAGGATGTTTTGTGGCAGAGTCAGCCCTCAAAGGACAGACTACAGCATTCAGGGAGGTCAGCATTCACAGATGGGGACTACTTGGCCGCAACACCAGCAACCAGAAAAGCAACAAATTCCTGTGGCCTTCCCTTCTCTCATCTGAAAGAAAAGTCTGGAGACAGAAGAAAGGATTGCTCTGCTTTGTGGTTTTTTTTCTGTTTTTAGCAGTCTTGAAAAAAACAGTAAGAAAACAAGAATATATACTTCTGGTCAGAAGTATCCAAAGAAAGAACTAAGACACGGTCCTTTCCTGACATGTTACAACGCAGGAGTTCAGAGTCATGAAAACATAGAACAGGATCTGCTAGCATCCATCATGATCTCACATTTAAACAATGTTTCCAGTTGGAAAAAACTATAAACTCAATAGTTAACACTGTAACTGTATAAAGGTGGTGTCTCAGTTAATTAGGAGGGTTAACAGAAAGTGAAAAAGTCTTTAGTAGTCCATGTGTCTAGAAGATTATTTCTTTTGGGCAGTGAAGGCGCTATTTTGTTGCTTAGAGTGCAAATACACACTTCCCATGCCGAAATAGGTACTATTCAGCCAGTCGGTATCTACAGGTCTGTGGCAGGAATAATGGGCACGTCCACTCGATCTCATGTAATGACTCCACACTCGCAATAACACAATCCAGAAAACAGGAGCAGCAAGACTGGGTGGTGGAAGCTCCACTGATTAACAGTTGTTGCGCACGACAAAATGCAATAATTAACAGCAACATAACTCATAGGACAAGTAGATTTTAGCTAAGAGAACCTCCTTGTGGAGATAAGCTGTGGTGAGCCCAAGGGACTGTTCTGTTGTTTAGGAAGGAAAGGCAGGTCTTCCTAAAAATCCTCCTAATCTGTGAACAGCTGGAATTCAAGAGAGATGTGACCTGTACCTATATGGAACAACCTAAATGGAAAGTTGATGCCTTCATACAGCCCTTCTGGATCTCTTTGGCATCATGGATCCCGAAGTCCTTCCAATACAGCAGAAGCTAAGGAGACTCAAAGGCATTGTGTGAAACTCAAAGGCAACTTCTGCTGCTCAGCACGCTAATATGTTCTAGTAAGAAGTCTGGTCAGAAATCAGGAGTAATTATCTGCCAAAACCAGGCTGGCTCTTTGCTCCACTGCCTTCAGCCTTACAGACCACTGACAATCCTGCTCAGAGTTCCCACAGTGGGAAAGGCATTTCTCTTCCTCATCTTTGGCAGCATAGATCTGTCTTTCCAGATCTTAAACCACTGTGCCATTACATTCTGTCTGGAATTCTTCTCAGATAATCAACACTTCCAGATTCCACCCAAAGACTTGTAAACCTTTTTTTTTATTATTTTCATGGTAAAGAAAGTACCCTCTTTGTGAAACAGTATCTCATGAAACTTCACTGGCGCTCTCACACAAACATCTTTCAGCAAGTTTATCTAGCCTTCCTAGCTCACTTTTATCTACAGATAAGCATATACTACTTCCTCAAAATAGTATTTAAGTAGTTCTTAGAAGAAAAATGTAGTTCTGGTAATTACTACAAGTAAATTTCTTTTTTTATTAACAAGTTCAGTTATAACTTAATTTTAATTTCAAGAGCATGAAAATTTAAATTCTGGTTTTTGAATACATGTGAGCAGTTACTTTTTTACTCCTAATGTAAAGTAAATATTTGATTAACAAAAGAACCCAAATAATCTTAAGCCAATTCTTAATGAAATGCTACATGGGAGTACCAAGACTTCTCAAACAAAGATATTGACAGGATATCAAAAGCAGGATTTTTCTTCTACAAATCATCAAGCGGAAAAAACTGAAGCCAGTTTGATGGTACATCCTTGTACTAACAATGCTCAAATTCTCAAGGCAACGGGAAGTGAAATAAAGTTTAAATGTGTTCAGGATGTGGTTTGAACAAAGTTAGGGGTTATTTTAAGAACAACTCTTACCAGCATAACTATATTAGACTAAATTTTCTATATGGCAGTTTTACTGTGTTCCCACAAATCCCTATTACTATGAAAACTTACACACTGACACAGTGTATGCCCTAACAATGCTATTATCGATAACCTTAGCTGTAATTATAACCACTGCATACATGAGGAAATTTAGGTACAACATTTTACAGCTAATACATTCAAATATGTGAGAAGAACCACCTCCCCACTAATCATTTTTTAATGTGTGAAACTTAGATAATTCTTTGAACTTCACTGTAACATGTGCTACAAAAATGTTTGATCAGTTTCTCTAGAGGATAATAATGAGGCACTCACTGTTTTACAGTCAGCATACACAAAATTCTTAATGAATATTTAACAGCACTTACATTTTCACAATGCATCTTTTTGGGTTTTATGTGGGAAACATTGAGTCCATCAATAACAATATCAAACGGAAGTTGATTTTCCACAAATGTTTGAAAGGCCTCAAATTCCTGAAATAAATAAACAAACACAGGGGAATATTATATTAACAGAAAGAAATTTCATTCACTTTTTACTAAAAAAGGAAACAAAGCCTAAGTCTCTCACTTCCACATCACCGGCTACACTTCACATCATTACTTGAATATTTCCTATAACAATCACACCAAAAAACCCCCACAGCGAAAACGCCTTTAAAGCCATGTTACAGCAGATACTTCCAATAAAACTTTAAATTACAACCGAAATCCCAAACTTTACAGTCATCCAGATTTCCAATATTATAATCCAAAGTGTATACTTCCAGAAAGATACATGCTATAGTCACCATCACATAACAGCTGCAGAACAAAGCAACTTTACAAACCAGTAGGCAGTGACACTACTACTACTAGCTCTGAACATTTCCAAATGTAAAGTAAGCATCATACTCAGGTTCTCTGGAAGAATTCTGAAATCTCTGAATGCCAGTCAATATTCAAATAAACATTCATTTAGGAAGACAGCGGCCCATTTTAAGGCTTTAAGGCTAACAAAACAACAGACTTTCTTACTAGGTCAGCAGCATCCGTTCAACAGAATGTTTTTCCAACAGAAGGAAAAACACAACTGCTTTAGCTTTGAGAGCCCACAGAAGAAGAACAGACTACAAAGCTCTAACAAACAGGAATAAAAGAATTCCTCCCTTAATTTTTGAAGAAAGATTTAGTGTTTTTTTTGTAGACACTTGCATAAGACTTCTATTTCTTGCTTCTGAGTGTTTTTAATAGGCACAAGAACTCTGCACCATCCTGGTGGGCAGTGACCTAGTTTCATAAATTACCTTTCTAGTAACAAGTAAGGCTTATTTATCACTGACAGAGCTTTCACAGACCGAGGCTATAAATTAACTTTCATAGGAACTCAAAACAATTCATATTTCATGCCTTCTACTCAGGATTCAAGAAATACTCTTCTAATCTTGCCTTCTCCCACATAGCCACATGGCAACATATGTCTAAATAAAAAACATCCCCTCAGCACACAAACAAAAACATATACAGCATATACAATTCTTCCTCGGAGAAAGAAAGAATTTATTTGTCCAGAAAATACATTGTTGGCAGGCAGAACAAATGATCACCAACTTCAAATTTAGTTGGAATGCGTACAACAAATTATACTAGAAAAAGGGTCATTTGTATTAAGAGTACAAACCAACCAAGTGAGATGAGGATGCCTCACTCAGATGTTAAAATTGCAGGAATAATTTCCAGGTAAAAAGAGACATGCTAATCAAAAGCACAATTATGAAAACAGAGACAACACAGAGCTCAGTCTCGTAGCATAGGAATCGGTCATATTTTATGTGATCTTTCATTTCTCCATGGCTTAAATAAATGTCATTATTGAGGAAGTATAAAAAGATGGGCAAGGAAATTATCATCTCCAACAAAAATAAATTGTTGGCACTTGTGAAGTGTTTTCCCTGCTCCCTGCCTCAATATCAATGTATTTTCTATAGATGAATAAATATTCTCATTGCCATCTGACAGAGACACCAAGACACAGAAAGAAGTCACTAGGAAAGGGCTGGAGGGGAAGAAACAAGTGCAAAACCAAACAACATGGATTCCTTCTGGGCTCATGCCATCCAGGGGACTTCCAATGGTTCCAAATCAGGTGAGTCATCACTGCAATACTGGATGGCTGTCTGAAATATGGGAAAGATGAAAAAGAAGAAAAGCATATGCAGGCCAAATGAAGGTAGAATAGAAGAGCTCTGAAACCAAGATAAGTGAAAATGGAAAATGCAAAAAAAAGTGGAACCAGACAAAAAAACATGTGATAAACACTCCAATAGAGCGTTATTTTCCCAATACCAACAAATGGCAATATTATTTGAAGTAACATAGTTACAGTCAAGCAGACACTTTTGTGAAGCATATTGTACAAGTAATCTTGTCTTCATGGGCTCAGTTCCATACAAAATAAGCACTTTGTGGAGAATTTTGAAGTGGTATTTTATTTCAAGCAACAATAGTTATAGAGTGGTTTCTGAAAGGGTGGATTTTCCCTGATGGGCAGAGCAGACTGCTTTGTGGAGGGAACACTACAGCATGAGTTGGGGAAGCAGCAGATCTGATGGGTCTGTGCCTACTCTTCGCTTGGCTCCCTCCCCTCTCCCAGCAGGGCAGACAGAGCAGGGCTGCCAGAATGGTCCTGCTGAGAGGCATCAGGATAGGCTCAGTGCTCCTCAGAAAGCCAGTTCCTGGCTCTCTGGGATTTACTTCTGGAGCTGGGGAGATGGTGCAGCTTTTCCACTGTCAATGCTTTGGCCACTTCGTCTTTCCCTCCCATCTTCTCCTGTCCATGTGTCCTAGACCATTCTCAACAGACGCCTGACAGACAGTATGCCCCTGCCAGCCTCCCAGATCAGCTCAATTGTTTTCCATCTCTACAAGTAAACTGTGCAAAACAGGGAGAGAAGGTCTGCTGGTACAGAAGACTTATCCCTACAGGGAGATGAGGAGTTAATAGCAGAGTAAGTACAGAAGACAAATGGCCAAGTTTAATTAATGTCACCAAATACGGAAGACTCCAGTGAAAAGCCTCAGACAGACTAAACACCCCAAGGGTCGTTTCATTTTCTCCTCGCAATCCATAATTCCCCAGCAACACACAAGAGTGCTTCTTTCTTTTACTAGAAAAAAAACAAACATAAAGAATGACAGAGAGGTCTGCTCCCCTGAGAGATAGTTTTTGAGTTCCATATTTCTCATCCGCTCTGGACACGGGAAAGGAAAAGGGCAAAGCCTGGGAATAAGCAGCAGGCTACCTTATCCAGACATAGTACAAAGGGTTATTCTAACACCCATAGACTTACACTGTAGGAGTGTATTGGGTCTGGCTGAGATGGAGTCAATTTTCCCCACAGCAGCCCTCACAGTGCTGTGCCCTGCACTGGTAGCTGGAAAGGGATTGGTAACACACCAGTGTTTTGGCTACTGCTGAGCAGTGCTTGCACAGCATCAAGGCTGTCTCTCCAACATTCTCTCTCACAAGTAGGCTGGGCAATCTTGGGAGCGGACATAGCCAAGACAGCGGACTCAACCTGACCTAAGGGATATTTCATCCACACAACACCCGCTCAGAATAAAAGCTTAGAGGGGAAAAAATGGGGGGGGGGGGGGGGCATTTGT
>JAWMRA010000161.1:38545341-38560965 GCA_035584735.1 Pseudotriccus pelzelni | reverse complement strand
CCCCCCCCCCCCCCCCCACTTGTTATTACTACCTTTATTTTATGGAGCAACTCCTATGTATACTGAAGCCCTACATAAAAGAAGTGGCTGAACAGCACATGTTGATGGGAAGCAGAGAATAAACCTTTCGGTTTTCTTTGCTTCTACATGTGGGCTTTGCTTTTGCTTTAATAAACTCTTTATCCTGATGCTTGAGGTTTTTTCCATCTCATTTTCTCCCTCTACTGCCCTGTCGAGGAGTTATAGAGTAGCTTGGTGGGCACTTGGTGTCCAACCAAGATCAACTCATCATGAAGAGAAAAAATAGACAATTCAAAGGACGCTGACTTTTCAAAGATTGGGATTTGTCTGGATTTTATGCAGATCTTACTTCAGCTACAGTAATAAAGAGATGTTGTTTCATTCACAGTTCTCTAAAGATATCTCCCTCAATAGTTAACCGTTCCAAGAAACTAAAGACTTTCTTTCTAAGCAGTAAATGAGGAAGAGCACAGCCGCAGTTAGGGTACAGCTCATCAAGAGAAGACAGACATGATAACCATCCATGCAGTACAATGATGATGTGAAGGTTGGTTTAGGCAAAAAGAAGCAAGTTATTCGCACAGGCTTCCCCTTCCAGGGTGGTTGTGCACTGGAATAGGTTCTCCAGGGAAGTGGCCACAGTACCAACCCTGACAGAGGTCAAGAAGCATTTGGCCAATACTCCTGGGCACATGGGGTGACCCTTGGGGATGGCCCTGTGCAGGGCCAGGAGCTGGACTTGATGATTGGGCTCCTTGTGGGTGCCTTCCAACTGAGCATATTCTGTGATTCCAAATGGAGAATGCAATGTGATCTACACACACCCCCGCATATGCCACAGGACAATTTACAAGGTAACATCCTGCTCAACAAGCAAAAGAGCACTTCTGATGAATCCCTTCAATAAGCCAACAAATAGCAAAACATTTCTCTCTCTCTCTCCAGTTAAGAGCACCAAGACAAACACAACAAACACTGATTTCTAACTCGTTCTGACCAGGCTCATCTCACAAAGTTTCCAAAGAAAAGTCCATTTTCCCAGCCTTGGAAACATGACTCAAACTGAAAGGGCAAAACTTCAAACCCACATTTCACATTGTTTATTGACATGACCCTCGTATCTCCCAGGAGCCACAGAAAAGTACTGCAGTACAGCAAGGCTGTTACCTCACTGCAGGACTTCCCCAGCAGCCTGTGCACTGCATGAACACTCCTTCCCACAGCAGCAATACACACAGGGCAGCACGGCCCCACAGGTGGCTCCAGGGATTCCACACCATGCACGAAAGAAAAGGGAATTTTAAAAAACTCACCTAATTTCATTTATTGCCTTACTGGAAAAATAGAGGAATACCCACTATGCAACCTTTAAAAATGATTCACTTCTCCTTCTACTAAAAACACCTTCTTCTTTGCAAATGGACACCACGCTGATTAAATCAATTTGAAGGTAAAAGCCAGCCATAACAAACCCATGACGGAATTTATATTGTCATATAGAATTTAAGAGTTTTAAAATAATTTTTTGTTTAATCACTAGTGGGTAGGTAGCTCAGGTGCATTCGTATCTTGGCAAAAGCACAAAGAGTCACATTTTTTTGGTATTCCACACCAGCTGGATGACTCATGCACAATTTCACCATCATTTTACACTGGTATGTAGTGGTGCTGCCACAGAAAAAGGTGTTTCTACCCACTCCCTTCCCTCAGCCATTCATTCCTATCCTTGTTCCTTCACTTACCTATGCACACACATTGTTAGCACAAAGAGAAAGACTCAACTGGATGAACTGAGCCCATATAACAGATTTTAGTCTGCACCAGTCCCCCTGCTCAGGTCACAACAAGAGGATTGTCCCAGCATAAAAATGCAGCCAGTACATGGAATGACACTGTTAGCAGATGAGACTACTGGGATTACGTTTTCCCACAGACAGCCCTGACTATGCTAAATGACTGAATAATTAAATGATAACACCTTATGAAATTTATCTCTCAGCCTGGAGTATTGCAGCAAAGCAAAATATGTTGGTTTCAGAAAACTGAACTATAGGAATTACTGTTTGAAAAAGAAAGAAAGAAAGCAAGCAGACTAGTTTTGCTATTTTAAACCATTAATTTAAAAATATTTTTTTAAATAAGTGTGCCTTCAGAGTTCAAAAGTTTGGCTTACACAGCCAATAATATTTGAAATAGCAGTAGCAATAAATTGAAAATAGGACTCTTTTATAAGACAATACTATTTCATCTCCTGTAAATACATTTATAAATAGAAATATATAGTTTTCTTCCCATATCAGTGCACACATAAACCCCAAGCTTCAAAAGCACAACAAAAATGAGGAATTCAGGGAATTAAATATTAGCAGTTACAGATACTACGTTAAACATCATAACATGTTTATTGTGCCTTTCAAAACAAAGAAAACATAGCTAAACAAGTATGCCCATTGGTAAGAGCAATGAGACTAATCCAAATGAGTATTATGAAATAATTTTAATGTCTATAACAGATCTCTGTGTATGACACATTTCAGAACACAGAAAGGTTACATCACTTGAACATTTTTCTCAAGTCTAAATAGGAAATATGTCAGCAACTAGAAATAAAAATCCTGGCACTGGTCAAATTCTTGAACAATCCAAAATATCTACTGATCCAAATGCCCAAACCTAAGGTAATCTAATATACAAAAGAGATACATGAGCAAAGCCACAGAGGACTTATAAACAAGACAGGCTATTATGTTTCTGACAGTGCATGGAGTTTAAAGAGAAGAATTAAAAAAAACTTACTAAACCCTATTAAAATCAAAAGGCTGACTGTCAATTCTTCTAAATAAAGTTTCTGTTCGGTTCAGACACTAGTTAAGTTAAAAATTATAAACTACAATGTTTTTTCCAGAAGCATTCACAATAGTTTAAGCTTTGTACAACAGAAGAAGCAGTGCTTCCTCTCTCCATGTTAAATGACATGTGCAAGGAAAGAGCAAATTTTAATTAACATAATATTGTACTGCACTTAATTATAATGTAACTACCCCTATTATCAAACACGGTGTTTTCCAGTGCTGTAAGAGCAGCTTTTAGAGAAGTGAAAACACTCCCTTTTTACCAGTTTCATAAAAGACAAAGTGATGTGGGGTTGCTTTGTTTCCAGCAATGTTTCTTGGTATCAGAAGAAAAACACAGGAATGCATTAAGTGCATAAGAAATAAAATTCAGCTGTCAAACTGAAATCCAGCCAGTTCTTTTTTTTCCTGCGCCTTGTTGGAGCACTCTTAAATCTGTTTGTTGCTATGCCTGAAGGATTTGACTATTTCCCCTACAATTTCAAAGCTTGGAAATCCCCTTCAAACCCTTACAAGCAGGAAGGCTTTTCTCAGTATTGTGTATGGTATCACTATGTACTCAGGATTGCACACAGTTTGTTTTCCCTCTGTTATATACTTCTCTAGAGTCCACAAATAATCCCAGAGTCATGAACTCCCGTGGCTGTAGCTTTCACACATACAGTCACAAACAGGAAGGTACTTGCAGGCACACTGATAACCTCGCTGAGATGTGCACTGTGCTGCCTGTTCACAACCCTCAGTCAACAGCAGGCAATGTTCCCAACTGTCTACCTCAGACAGCAGAGGGTCAGTAACAAGGCCAATGCACAGCCTGGACCTCAACAATCCAGGTAGCACACTTCTGAAAAGTCCTTCCTGAGCACTCTAAACATGGAGCGTGGGACAAATAGTTTGTGCTGCTGCCCTCAGTGGAAAAATGCCCCCATCTTTGCAAGGCTGTCATCGTAAGTACAAGAATAAAGAAACGGGCCATACCAAGCTTGCTTTGAAAACAGACCAAAAAAACTTTCCAAAGGCAGAAACATTTTGAATTCACAGTGCTTTCAAAATTAAAACCACTGCTTTGGAACCTTTTCCTCTTAGGGCAAACCACCTAACAGAAGGCTAAATGATGAAAAGACTGGCTTGAATGCTTAAATGCAATGTAATGAGTATTACAGAAAGATGGCGGAATGGAATCACAGAATCAAAAGCATTTAGGTTGGAAAAGACCTTTAAGATAATATAAAATCATGAACTTCATAGAAAAGACAGAGTTCCATGTAAGTGAGGCAGACTAGTACTTAATTAGAGACAGTCTACAGCATTCACATGGAAAAATGCTACATGAGTACCAGAGAGCTGGATATACCCTGTGCTGCTTTCTCTGCTCTGCTGGTCCAAATGCCTGAAGCAAATCTGATCAAGGAACTAATCTAGCTGAAAAAACACTCACGAGAAAACAAAACAATTTTCATCTAGGTTTGTGCTCTGGCACAGGTGGCACAGCCCCTACCGTAGCTGTGCTCCCTTGTTTCCTGGCACACTTGGAGGGGCCAAAGGGGGCAGGAATGAACAGCTGGCAGTAAGGCTAGCTACACTAGTTTAAAATCTCACTGCCACCAAATGCTTATGCCAGCTAATATTTGCAATCTCAAAAGAAACAGCAACTGTTCTGGGGGACTAAATGGCACCACATATTCTACCTCTATTTTAGTCTTTCTAGAAACAGTCCAGAGAATTACAAACCTATGCACCCTGCATCTGCACACTGTAATATATTTGAACTGATCACTAAAAACTGTGCAAACCCTCTTGAACAGTATGAGCTGGTAGAGTTAATGTGCACACCCTTTGCAAGAGAGTATCTCTAAAACTTCTTTCCTTGTGACAATGAAAAGGTAGATAAAATAGAACCAGATGGCATTAACTAGATTTGCAAAAAACCTGACATAAGGCTTCATAATGAGCTACGAAAACACTGAACTAGTTACAGCATTAAAAAAGGAAGAAAATAAAGAGCCCTTAAAGGGTCATGCTAAAAAACCAGAAGCGTCTTTCACAGTTCTGTACCAATTCCCATATATATGAAATATTTTACAGGTGTTTAGGAATGGGAATGGCACAGAAGAAACCAAGCAATGACAAGTACAAAACCAAATTAAATTTAGCATCAGAAAGATGAGACAAGGCATAATATAGAAAGAAAGTGCACTTTTTTTAAAAAACAGATTTCTGGAAGAACTGTATCAACTTAAATTATCATCACAGTGTAATGAAAACATTGCTCAAATCGCTGATGTTCTAAAATAAATCTAATCGAATCCTAAGAGATAAGACATTGGAGAGCTAACATAAAATTATTATAATTTGTCAAGCTATTCTAATTATCATCAATTACAATGAAGTCCTATGTTAAACAATTCCATGTAAGTCTCTGCATCATCAGGAGAATCTGTCTTTGCCACAGCTGGAGACCAGCTCCTCAACTTAGAACGACCTCTGGAAATGGATCAAAAGACCAAATGGTAAAGGGCCATCCAATAATACCTAAAGATCCATGAGATAAATTTCCAAGTGTCTTAAATCAACATGTGCTCACACTAATTTTACTTTAGAAGTATTATCACAGAACTTAGCAATGCTAAGAGGCAGCAAGTGAACACTTAAAAGAGGGTAGTAGAGGGATGCAGTCTGCATTATGTAAACATGCCTCAAGATCCAACTTAGTGGAAGGCATGAGATGCAAGTAAAGGACTGTGTGTCCAAGAGGTTTCTGATAAAATAATCTCCTTAAAAATCAGCTACATGGATAATTCATATTAGTTTAATTCTTTGGTTAAAAGTCACTGTTCTGAACTTCATGTTTATGATCCTGTCTCTGTGATCAACTAATGACCAGAAAAAAAATATATTTTATCAAGGTATGCCATTGTTAAACCTTGATGAAATTCTTAAGCTTTTTCTATTTCTACTTTTTCTTTTACATTCCAGCTAATGTAAGATACTGATCCGAGAAAAATCACTGCATCAGCAACCTATGTTTGCATTTGGCTTAGCAAGATCTCCAGATGATATATAGTTAAAACAAGTTAAGGTTAGCAACTATATTTTAATCAAGCAACTGCTCCTAAAGAAATAAGACTAGAACCAGACTTTTCTTACTTGATTGCACTAACTGGAATATGTATCAGGTTAGCAGAATTTCCAAATACAGAGGCAACACAAGAAGTAGCTTAAAAAGACTGTGGAGAACAACAAAACGGGTTTAGACAGTGGGCTGGGAGAAAAGAACATACTTATCTTGCAGGGTAGCCTAAGGACCTGGAAAAAATCCCAACTCATTCCTTGCTATACGAATCATGAAAAGGAGGACCACTCCAGGTCATCTGACCCATCACCAAGGAAGATTCTCTAACACTGGGGCCCTTGAGTCAACGAAGTCTGCGCTCAATTTATAATGTTTTCATCTAGATGTATTTATTGCTGCTAAGGAAGCAGCTAAGTCTTTTATCTTTCCGCCCAAAGACTCTTTGTGCTTCTGTTTGCTCCCATTATCAAGAACCTCTGGGGTAAGGAAAGATGCAAGAGAAACTTTAGGAAAAATCCGAATGTTTTTGTTGCTCACCACCTATTTCTCATTTGGTCTCCCCTTTTCCCCTCCTTTTCCTTCCTCCCAGTAGATCACATCATAAAAAGAGTGTAACATTCACCTTGAATTAAATAGAGACAGGAGGACAGAAAGTGGATAAAGGCTGCAGCTTGGGCTGCAGTGCTCTGACTGAGCACTCTATTACTGCAACACCTGCCATAAACCATTACCTGTCTCTACTCTGTCCTTATTAGACCTACAAGACTGAGTCAGACTTTGAGTCTAGCATTCTCTCTATCCTCCAAACTGTAGTTCTAGCCAAAACACTGCAACTGAAACAAAACCACACCGAATTCTAACCCCTACTCAGAGCAGTTCTCCTCTATCCTCGTGGATGTTACAAGGTGTAGCAGCAAACCTGGCTCTTAAGGCAATGCAGGATTCTGCTCTACTGACTATTAACCCTTATCCTGATTGATTCCAGTGGCCATATTTAGCATAGATCTGGGGGGGCAGAGGGGGAAAGCGCCATTTAACCCTCTCTGCAAATGTCTCAATCTCCGTAGGTTTCCCTAGACCTACGTCTGCACATTGTCATGAGCCAGGAGTCTTCAGACTTGACATCAGCGTATTTAATTTTAACTGCAATGCAAACCTTCTCCTTATCTACAAGCTAATAACCACATCCTTTCCATAACTAAAAACTAGCCACAAGGTAACAATGGGTTTAGTCATCCATCTGCTATTCTGCAAAACCTGTAGAATTGAACTGTCCAGCACTAGCCATCCCATAAACAAACAACAGCTGTAAGAAAGCTTTTTGATCAGTGTTGTTGCAGACCAGGCAACACATTTCTCCTTACTGATGTCACCTCTAATTTAATGCTCTGGCCTAGCCACAACCCTATTAAGTGAGTGCTTCAAGTATTTTACCTCCCAATTAGCAAGACTTACCCTAAGCCCAACACCAACACCAGTAAGACCTTTATCTCCACCAGCAATAGCTCTCACTCAGTCCTAATAAACTGAGCTCAAGTCCCCAAGCACCTATTGTTTAAAACACTAATCTCCAAACATCACACTTTCAAGACTTTCTAGATTCAGAAATAAGAGGTTCTTTCATCCTTGCCATCCTGAAACCACAGACTACTAAAAGTAAATCATACCCATCCAAAAATTACTCTTAACTTACTTATCTAACACAACCTCAGTATTCATCCTACTCTTGGGCCTTGGAAAGAGGGGGGAAAAGAAAAAGCAAGCTCAGAAATCTCTACTGTCTGCTTGCTTAGTCCTAATCCTAGGCAGAACTACAATTCACCACCCCTATATCCCTCTCCAGAACTAAGAGAAAGCTTTCAAACCATGCTGGCAGCAGCAGAATTTTCATTCTGCCAGCACGGTCCTTGCAGCTCTCAGTCCAAGTGCTGGCATTCTAATCGAGCTCTAGCTTGGTAATCCACCCTGCCACAGAACTGACAATCATTCCCACCTGAGAAGAAACTACAGGAACTGTTCTTTTCCCTCATCCCACGGAAAAGGGACTTTACAGCATTCAGCAACATGTCAAATTTTTGCACTCCTACTGTAGAGGACAAGCAGTTAACTGTGAATCTGATCCCTTTGCTGCAATATGGCACATATTTGGGAGGGAAGGTGGCACATGAACACATGGGAGAAAGTCAACCAGCCTTCTCCTTCCTTCCACACTTCCTCCCCTCAGAAAATTCTTTGCTCCCTGGCAGTGACAAGGAGGGGCTAACATACATGGGAATAGAAGGAGAGGAGGTAAATGGCACGCATATCCTGGGCTGTGGAACATACTGGGCATGCAGTATCAGCTGTTTCTTTGGAAGGGGCTTTCTCCTCATAGCCCCTGATCTTCTCAGGAGACACAGAAGGCCTAAATTCCCTTTCTCCCTTAGCTCAGGCAAAGCAGCCTTGATATCCAGATGCAAAATGGACAGCCATAATAACCCAGGCATCTCAGAGCAGGTAAGAGTAGCTCACCTTGCAAACAGCTCAAATGCAGACAATTTAGCTGACTTTGACCACTCGATGAGAGTCAACAATGCAGGTAGAAGAACAAGAAGATCACACAAAGTTGGGAGTGAAGGCACTACCACATGGGTTTAAAGCAGACTGTGTCAGACAGAGGCTTCTTAGATGTTGGAGTACACAGAGGGTTTGGAAGTAATAAACTACTTCATTCAGAACAGGACTGACACGCACCCAAAGCCCCCTTTGGGTACATCAGGGTTTTGGGGCAAATGATGGAGCTGGAAGGAGAAACAAAGCATTATAGAAAGGAAAAGGTATCAGTCTAAAAAGCAAGAGTTAGAGCTTTATCTTGAAGCCTCCTTGGAAACAGCTCTGCCTCGTTCATTTGAAAAAAGAACACCGAGATGAATGAGTTACTTCCTCTTCCCCATCCAGTCCCTTATGTTCCAGAGGAGTATGTAAAACCCCTTCACACATTTAGTCCAGACCTAGTGTGGGGATTTACATGACCACAAACCCATCTTTTCCTGCCTTCTTGACAGCACATACACATCTCCAATGTGCTTCCTTCCCACTGTACAACCATCCTTTCAGGCTTATCAGATGTACGAAGGAGCCTCAAAGGGAATGAAATTACAGCATTTGTGTATTTGAGAGGAACACCCTGGAGTGGCTGCAACAAAAGTCATCACAGCAAAAGTTGATTCTGCCTCCCAGTACACCAATTATATCCTCTCAGGCTCAGTGGCATAGCTCCCAATTAAATACAGCCAGAGTCAACAGTCATCTGACTGCAAACATCATGCAGAAATTCGGTACAAAAGGTGACAATCTTATTCCAACTGTTTTCTCCCCATGGCAGCTTGCAAGGCTGCAGCTCCGTACATTAGATCATCATGTGACATCCTAATAGAGCTTTAAACAGCAGTGCATATGGATCTGAATTGATGTCTATTTTTAATGTGTAACAGGTATTTCTTCATCACGAATAATCAGTTTTATAGTTCATGCAAACCATCTCTTCAACATATTTGTAAATAGTGTTTACTACCATTCTGATGTACAAACCTACGTTGTCTGATTTTCTTTCCTAAAACTAATTACAGAAAAGATTTCTTTTTTTAATAACCCACAATGGACTACTTTTGGGGGATTCTCAACAAACCAAGTTTTTGCTCCTTATTTTCTACTCTGACCACATTTATTCTTATGTGAGAGAAATAAAGGCAAATAAAGCAATGATGCTGTTGCAAAAGTAAGACAAAAGACCATTCCTAAAAAAAAAAAAAAAGATATTCCAAATGTATTACGTATTCAATTTGAAATACTGTCAGAAAAAAGAAGTTCAGAGCCCAAAACAACTTAAAGTGTTTCCTTGATTAATCACTTAATTGCAAGAAACACAGACGTACTGAAGAAAACTAGTTAGGAGAAAAGAAGGAATACAAAGCTAAAATGTTTTCTATTTCAATTGTGGCTGCTACAAAAAAGTAACTGAGTGGAGAACGGACACCCCCCCCCTTCAGATATACTTGCTTACATCCTATTTTCAGCCTCATCACCCAGTTTCCCCTCTGGAAAACCCTGGCTGAACCCTGGCTGCAGGAGAAGTCACATAGTCTGGCATACCTAAAATGGGCAGCATATTTTTATCACCACATGTCTGCTTTCACAGCACAAAGGCAACTAGAAAGTCCCAAATTTATTTCTGGAAACATCTGATACATCATTACACCATCTCACCACTACCCCCACATCCATGCTCAAAATTCACTGAGGAAGCAGACTTCAAGTTGTACGGCCAACAGTAAACACACCAAGTTCATCTCCATTCACTCCACCAGTGACTGTCTGCTGATACAGAACTAAAACAAGATCAACTTGAAAGTAGCAACTGAGTGGCCCCAGAGTGATAAATGATGGAAATTCAGCTATCACACAAACAGAATCTACCAGCTTCAAAACTTAATACAGTGTATTTGTTTCATTAGACTGCATGGATTTCATCAATCAGGTTCTTACATAGGGGGAACATAATTTCTACTACTGTTCAGCTTAGATGTGAAGGTCCTGTTACCCACAACTCCCTCCCTAAATCTCCCTGCCTTCAACTGTCACTACTAATCTAGTCCTGTGCACTAGACACACTTGAACTTTCCAAGCCATACAGCATGCAATAAAACACAGCCTTTTGTTTATTGTATGATATTACAGAACACCAGTACCCATTAAATACTTAAAATTACTGCTACATTTTTAAGAATAATTTTATTCTCAATTCACAGCTAGATCAGATAAAAAGTCCTGAACTGAAGAGAAAATCTGTGTTGAAATTAGATGTCTGCACAATAGGCTGCATGTACTACAAACACCCCAACATTAACTGCTTCAAGTTTCTGTAACTGTTCCACACGTGCAATGTGTGTGCTTGCAGAAAGCCTGAAGAATTAAATATGGTGTCTTCTTCCATATTTTGAATGTCGGTGAAGAGCCAGGGTGCCAGCTGCAGCAAACCTTCATCAATACTGATAAAGTAAACCTACTCTAAGATGTGGCGTGGGCTCCATCTAGTGGGGATTCAACTTCATTCAGTATTGCCAAATCAGTTATCTCCATACAAAATGAGTCAGAAATAGAATCACAGAATCATTAAGGTTGGAGAAGACCTCCAAGGCCATTAAGTCCAACCTGTGACCAGTCATCGCCTTGTCAACAGGACCACAGCACCAAGTGCGACGTCCGGTCATTTCTTGAACACCTCCAGAGATGGCTACTCCCCCACCTCCCTGTGCAGTCTATTCCAGTGTTTAATCACCCTTTCAGTGAAGAAATTCTTCATGATCTCCAACCTGAACCTCTCCTGGCACACCTTGATTTTATGTCCTCTTGTCCTGTCAGCGGGAGAACAGACTGCCTGGGAGAACAGACCGACCCCCATCCGGCTACAACCTCCTTTCAGGTAGTTGTAGAGAATGATGAAGTCTCCCCTGAGCCTCCTTTTCTTCAAGCTAAACAACCCCAGCTCCCTCAGCCACTCCTGATAGGGCCTGTGCTCCAGTCCCTTCACCAGCTTCATTGTCCTTCTCTGGACACACACCAGCACCTCAATATCTTTCCTGAAGTCAGGTCCCAGAACTGGACACAGAATTTGAGATGCAGCCGCACCAGTGCCGAGTACAGTGGGACAATTACTTTGCTAGTCCTGATGGTCACACCATTTTTGATACAATGCCATTGGCCTTCTTGGCCACCTGGGCACACTGCTGGCTCATGTTCAGCAGCTGTTGACCATCACAGCAAGGTCCTTTCACACCAGGCAGCTTTCCAGCTGCTCTTCCCCAAGACTGTAGCGCTGGCTGGGGCTATTGTGACCCAAGGGCAGGACCCAGCACTTTGCCTTGTTGAACCTCATACAACTGGCCTCAGTCCACAGATTCAGCCTGTCCAGATCTCACTGCAGAGCCTTCCTGCCCTGTAGCAGATCCGCACTCCTGCCCAGTTTGGTGTAGTCTCTGAACTTGCTAACGGTGCACTTGATCCCCTCATATCCAGATTACCAACAAAGGTATTAAACAGGACTGGCCCAAATATTGAGCACTGGGAAACCCCACTGGTGACCGTCTGCAAACTGGATGTGGCTCCATTCACCAGCACTCTCTGGGCCTGGCCATTCAGCCAGGGTTTTACCTAGCGAGGAGTATACCTGCCCAAGCCATGGGCTGCCAGCTTCTCCAGGAGAATGCCATAGGAGCCAGTGTCAAAGGCTGTACTGAAGTGCAAGAGAATTTACAGAACCGCAATATACTGTAGTGTCTGGGAATTACACCCTCTCCTATGTTTACTGTGACGTTGGAAAAGCTTGATACTCCTAATATATACTGTAATTATAAATATGAAAGTGTGTCTTTAAAATTGATGAGTAGTTGACTGGTGGGTTGTGAAAGGTGACTGAACAAAATGACAACCATTCTTTTACTTTTTTTGCAAGCTCAAAATACTAGATGTCTTATCTTGTTCTAGGGTATTTACATATTCAAAATTTAGCTCTTGAGGGATTAAAACATTTCCACACCTTTTTCATTTTATAATGTAAAAAACCCCCACATTTCAGTTATTTCAGTATCCATTAGCAGCTGTCTGTAAATGTAAGAACACAGACAATACGAAAGATGTTGAAATTTAGACCCATTTTATAAACCCAACTGAAAAAGACACATAGGATACTTCGGTACCTAATGGCTTATAAATGTTTTAAAGCAAAGAAAATATTTGTGGTGTTAAGTGCTTGAACATTAATTGTGTATTACCATCCTAGCCAATGAACCTGATTGGGTGCAAGACCTACCTGTGGGCTTGTCTTTCTAAAAGTGTCAGTTCCATGTATCACATCCCTTATTATTCTTTCACTGAGACTATTATATTCCTCTTCGGTGAGGTTGCTATCCTCCAACTGATGGTTGCAAACTGGGCATTGTCCACTGAAATAACAGTAACACAAGAAAATAAAAGGAAAAGGGTGTTTAAATAAGAAATACATTAAATATTACTGACCAAGTGTCTATTTAGGAGCACAATTCTTTACAAGGACCCCAACAGGGTGAAGTCATCAGAAAATTAGTTGTACTCTTTCTGTGATGCATCCAAAACCTGTTAAACTCACTAAAAATATTTTTACGTGATTTAATGGGTCAGGATCAAAGATTTAGCTCTAGAGATATTTGAAGATTTAGGACTAAAACTCTGCATTTATTTAGGCCTTGAGAGATCAGAGTTCAATTCTCAGCATTACCACAAATTCCCACATCTCTAACATTTGGAAGTTTCCCCACTAGACAGCAAAGTTATTATAGATACACACATCCCTGATCTCAATGTGGGAAGGTGATGCTGTTGCACTGGCCTGACCAGAACATATGAAGCAGCTACACATATGCTAATTGAAGCTGGCAGGCACACCACAGAGCCTTGGTCCAGCTATAAATCCATTCCAAAGTGTTACAACAAGAAAATGCAGGAATAACCCTGCTCAAAAGAAGGGGGGAGGGGGAAGGAAAAGGTAACATAAATCTGTTATATGTTTGGAAAAGCAAATAATGAGCAAGATTGACTTATTTATGTTACTTGTCTTTTGCCATCAGAATTCCCCTTAATTCCAGGCTAAGAATGTTTGCTCAGCTCTCTCCAAGGTGGTCAGAGTGAACAGACTGAGAGCAGAATGTGACTACAACAGAAATACTGTTTGCTTTGAAAGACCTCAGCAATACTAAGTCATGCTGGCACTGCATGTCTGTACAATGCCCAGTTTCACCAGAGATTTTCCAATATTTCGCTGACTTCAAAAAAACAGAAAGCAGCTTTACACTGCTATCTCCTGACAACTAATCACGACTTGTTTCCTTATTGCTAAAAAATTTCCACTCCTGCTCTGCAGCACAGGCTAAGCAAGTATCATCACATGGATATAAAAATGCAGACTGCTGCAGATGAAAAACTTCTGCAGCTACAGTCAACTAATGCCACCACTTAGTGTTTATTTCTCAGAGCCAAACCCAGCATTTCATCATGCACAACTGTGTCAGGGATTGTACGACTTCAGGCAGAACTGGGATACTTTATCATTCACATTGTCCACTTCTCAGTATTCCTAGTTTCCCCGTTGCAGGGCCAGCAGTTGTGGGAACAACTGTAGTTCTGCAAATCCCAAATCATACCTTGTTTTGTCTCTGACACACATGCAATAACCCCCCACCGATTTGTCCAGGCATGGTTTCTCATACTAAAAGACCAAAGAGACTGAAAATCCACCGTAAACGATTACAGAATAGAACAATAGGGGATGTGAAAAAAAGAGACCTCAGATTTTTTACATTCCTTAAGAAGAGTGCCGGCATGTTGCAGCAGGTCCTGAAAAATATTCCTGAACAGCACTAGAGAGAACAGGCAGACCTATGCCAGTCAAGAGGCACAACTTTTTGCCTAACCAACCTAGTGCTGCAAAAACTGCCCAGCACTGGAAAAGGCCACCAAAACATGCCACAACCACGAGAACCACGACAACTGCTCTAAGTTGGTTTTTTGTTCCTCCAGCCTGCTAGCACAGAACAGACATAATTCCAAGAGGGAAAACAAGACAGGTCTAACTTGGTGCAGGCTTAGCCTACACATTAATATAAGGAATGAGACTGGTGCTCATATAGCTGTAAAATTACCATTAAACACATCTAATTGCACTGAGGAACTTAAGGTGGGAAACAGAGAAGAAAGGCCTAATGAACTGTTATGAAACAATTGTTAAGATTATTATCAAGATCATTAAGCCTACAGTTTAAAGATCTGTCCAACAGTTAACATGGATCCTTCTGCAACTACTACTTTCAAATTACTTGAAAAAAAGCACGTCAACTCACTCAAACACCTATAAACAGCCAAAGCTCCTGAAACCAGCTTCTTTTTGTGAATTCTCTGGTGAATTACCAAAGACAGCAGAGGCAAAATATGCACAACAAACACTCCGCATCTTGTAAGACTGAACCCTTAGTCTGTGGTTGTTTTTTTGCAACCAGACCTTTAAAATCACTTCGCAATTTCCGTAACTTCTAATTGGTCATTTCAGGATTTCATGCCAAGAAATTTCCACACAGGCGGCTTTCATCTGTGCAGGACACATAGCTGTCCTTACAGCTAATCAACGGAGTTGCTGTCCCAGAGATAACAGAGAAGAACTTGCAAAGTGCAAAGAGATCTTACGCTGGAGCGAAACGGCCCGGGTAAGATTCGTGTGATCCTAGAGAAGGATCGATGCTGGTGCAGCTGAATTGTAGCCATGGAGAGAGATCTTACACTGGAGCAAGATGACTCGGGTAAGACTTGTGTGATCCTAGAGAAGGATCAATGCTGGTGCAGCTGAGTTTGTGACCCTAAAGGAGCAGCAGAGAATGGAAGAACTGTTGCCCTAAGGGTGGATCCACGTCGGAGAAGTCTATAAAGGACTATACCCCGTGGGGAGGGACCTCCACAGAAAACAGGGGTGGACTCAAAGCCATCATCCCCTGTGACCCTGTGGTGAAGACCATGGAAAAGCAAGTGTCCCCTTGTAGTACATGGGAGACCTTACAGGACCTGGGTAACCCCAGCCTTATCCCAGGAGGGAGGTAGGCCCAGCCCTGAGGTCGATAC
>JAWMRA010000161.1:38498598-38545241 GCA_035584735.1 Pseudotriccus pelzelni | reverse complement strand
CGAGCTCCACCTGCCCGGGGAGTGTCCCTGGCTGGGAATCGAACCCGGGCCTCGGCGGTGAAAGCGCCGCATTCTAATCACTAGGCCACCAGGGGCTCCCTAGAGTATTTTTATAAACAACACAGAAACCCCACAATCCATTGGAGACATTCTTATAAGTTATTTATAGCTGCCAAATTGCCACAAAAGCACAGAACAAAGTTTCAAATAGAATAACATTTAAAAATAGCAGTTTACAGATATTAAGAAAACTGTACTGTAATAGAAACACATACCCTATCTATGCCTATGAAAATCTAAGAACCATTTTGTCTTCACTAAAAATCAGGTAGAAAGGGAAAAAACTTTCCATCTGTACAAATTAACTGTAGTGTGCAAATAGTATCAGTTTTCAAGAAGATATCCCTTTACATACCAAAGTTGCTCTGCTATACATCCCGTTAAACAATGGTATTATAGAGCCAACAAAAAAGAAAGTCTTTAATTCCTAAACAGTAGATAAATAAGCCACACAGAAAAATGGCAACTCTTATTTTTCCCTGTGCTTTTCCATCTTGGCTCTGCTTAGCACAGTTCAATTCCAAATGTGCATGCTGGGTCTTGTATAATGTACAATAAAGAGTTAGAGACTGGAGTTTGTGAAATCATATGTCAGAACAAAGGTTCGTATTCTCAAGGATCAAAATATTTTTGTATATAAGGGAAGCTATTTTTTTACATTTAAAAAAGAAGAGCTCAAGATAGAATAATCAAGACAACATATCACTTTTAAATAAAATGCTGCATTTACCTGTCTTTAATGCTGGTCAGATGTCCTCTCCACTTGCTTCCTGGTATACTAATACGTACAGAGGGAAAGATAAATAAAAACATTAGCTTCTTATTTAATAATACCTGAATTATAGGTAAAGAAAAATTATATTTTGATCAACATTTAGAAATAAAAAAATCAATCATCTACCCTGCACAGAAATTATACAAAAATTCATATATAATTTAGTAATCCTCGAAACTACTACATAAGATACCAGCATTTAACAACATGCAAAGAAGTAACACCATCAATCTCCCCAGTTTATCTTGTCACCAAATTTGAAGAACCATACAAATAATTGTGGTGCACTGAGAACTTTTTAAGTTGCTGCCCTGCACGTTCATGAACCGTTCAATAATGGTAGTGCATTCCCACTGCCGTATCTTCCATCCAGCAGACTAACTTGTAAAACGGCTCTGTAGCTCACACAAACTGAACCCAACAGTTAAAAAAGGCATCATAGATGGGCTCACATGACAAACGTGCAGTGGGCTCAGGCGAACGCCTCTGTGCATGTGCACCGTAACTAGTTCTAATTTGCAGTCTGACCATCACTACTCATGAAAACAAACTGTGTGGCCTGCTAAATACTGTGCTAAAACAGAGTCTCATATAAAGGTTATTCATCTCCTAGTATTCTATATAAAGTCAATACATTTAATCTTCACTTAATTAAGTTGAATTTGCTGCCTCTTTTTTTTAAAGAAAGAAACTATCTAACTTTCAAATAACTTTACTTCCACATTCCAATAGATTACAGGAGAAACCCTCATACACCTCTCAATATTCCTTATGTACCACCCCAGAAAGAGACAAAATTGGCTATTTTGGACAGCCATGACCTATCACAATTTCCTACTTTCTGCACCAAGAAGTAATACTTATCAGGTAAAAAAATAAAAGGTGAAATCAGTAAGAATTGTATACTTTCACACTAACTTGGGAGCAAAAATAAAATGCATCTTTTCATGACAATGCGTCTCTTCTGGAGAAGCAACAGCCAAAATGAGATGCTGAAGGATCTTAAATCTGTGGTGGGATGTGAATCCCACCCTCGTGAACTGCACCTTGCTATTGAAACATTTACCTTTCAAACCATAGCTTTATACTCCGCATAAATGTTTTGTGAGGGTATATTTGGTTCTCTCTCAAATATAAGAGGATGCCGAACAGCTCTTTTTGTAACTCATCACCTTTCATACCCCTGCTGAAGTCAAAAAAGGACTGCAGGACATCCAAGGTTGGGACCACATCCTTAGCCAACATTTCATGGTAAAGTTCAAAGGCAAGTTTCATTTCTTGGTGACAGCTGGCTGCTTTGATACAGGATTCATAGCTTGTCCGTGAGGGAATCATAATCTTCTTTGCTTCTTCCAAAAGAGCCAAGGCCATTCTCCACTGATCTGAATTACTCAGCCCCTTGATAAAAAGGTTGTAAGCCCCAACTTCTAAAATCTTATATTTGACTTTCATTATATCATACACATCACGGATTTCTGAGACCTGTCCCTGTTGGACACACAGTGTCAGGTATTTGACCAACGCACTGTATGCAATGTCACCGTTACACTTTGCCATGTGGGTCAGCAAGGACTTGGCCACATCAATGGGGCTGTTGCACCTTATCATACTGTTCAACATCACTTCTTCAAATATTTCAGGTAACTGGAAGTTTTCTCTTAGTCTGTTCCATTCCTCAGACTCCAAAGGTTTTTCTGGAGGTTGTACATTTGCAAACTTATGCCTTGACACAGCTAGACTCATGGACCATTTCTTTGCCGCTCCAACAGAGGAAGAAAAGTGGTGTTTTCCTCCAGGTATTTCTTTAGTCTCCTTATCCCATCCTTTTTCTTCTTTGCAATCAATTTCAGGCCTTTCCTTGGTAGGTAAGACACCAGTTTCTTTGGGGTCCACTGGTAATGAAGTGCTGGAAGATGTCATAAAACTGAAACAGTTAATTTTTTCTCTAGTGGGGATGCCGAAAGAGGCAGCAAACAGTTGTCGGCATCTTGAAACAGGCCAGAACATGTGACATTTCCATAGCAAAGCCTGAAACCCCTGGTGACTAGTTTGAGAAAAGAGTGCCATCACAAGAAGAAATTATCTCACTATTAGCTCACTGTATCTGATGCAGTTGTACAGCTTGTATGGAGATGTTTATTAATAAAAGCCCAAGGGCTGTCAAGCTGCATAGACTTTTGTTTCAAAATGCTTCTTCTGTGAGTCTTTTTTGTCTATTATGGAAACAAAAACTGGTAAAATATTTGTTGACAAAAATCAATCTCTTAGACTGTGAGGACATCCATTCAAAATGCGGGTATCTTGCTTTCTAGAGAAGATGCTTTGCAAGTTTGCATCTTATAATATCTGTATGTTGGTTACAGCAAAGATGAATCCTGTGTATGCTGTATGCAGAAAGGCAACTCTGACGCAGCTATGCAAAAAGCACAGGGTGTTTCCCTCCTGCCTTCATCCAAGTTGAGGCGGAAGATTTCCTAAAAATAAAAATAACACCACGACATCATCACCTGCTCTGTGTTTTCGTGTCGTATTTACGTTTGCATGCCAGCAAACACAAAGCTCAAGGTACCTCAACGATTTCAGGTGAGGAATCCCAGTCCCGATCCCTCAGGCAGCCCCAGCCCGCAATTCCCACAGGGCTTCCCTCGTATTTTTCTACTGGTGGCAAACTTCGGTTTCAGTGGTTTCCCCAGTCCCAAACCCTCGGTAACGCCGCTGCCAAAGGGGCAGAGCACCGCCACGGGCGGTAACTACACTGCAATCGCAGGTTCGTGCTGGGTTATCAAGGTAAATACGGGGGACGGCGGCGGCTGCGGCTCACTCGGTACCCCGCGGCTGCGGCCCGCCCGCGCCGCCCAACACTACAGCTCCCGGTGCGCACAGTGGCGCGGCCCTCGGCACGGGAAGTCTTTCCCTTTCCCTTTCCCATTCCCTTTCCCGTTCCCCAAGTTCCCCCGGGCCGGGCCCACCTCACCCGGAGCTCGGCGCACGGACACGGCAGGCGCGCGCGGCGGGGCGGGGCGGGGCGGGGCGGGGCGCGCGGCGCTCGAGACGCGCGCCCGCGCGCGGAGCCAATCGCGTCTCACCGCGCGCCCCGCGGGGGCGGCCGAGGGGAGGAGGGGCGGGGCCGACCCGCCATATTAGTTGAGGGCGGACGCTCGGAGAGCGGCTGCGCGTCGGGCGGTGCGGTGCGCATGCGCGCGGGGCCATGGAGTGGGAGCGGAGGCTGCGGGAGCGCCTGGCCGCGCGCCGCGCGCGTGAGTGCCCCGGGATCGCGGAGCGGGCCGGGACGGCGATGGGAGAGCGCCGGGAGAGCGCCTGCAGGGAATGGCGGTGCGGGGGCTGGGCCGGCGGGGCGAGCGTCGGCCGGGCGGGTGTTGGAGCCGCCCTGCGGAGAAGCAGACGGCCGCGTTTTGGGGTCTGTAGGGCGTGTGCCCGCGGCAGCCTGGGCTGGGAACGCCCTGTTCGCGAGGGAGCGCACAGAGCTCGTGCGGGGGCACAAGGATATCCCCGACCTGGCAGAACGAAAGGTGACTGATGCTGCTGCTCGCAGTTAAGCAGCACCTGAAACAACGCTGCCCCTGTGAAACAGGAACGCTGCTGCCTTGTCAGTCATCCCCTTGTATCTGCTACAGTTGCCTACCTTACTCAAAATATATACTTGTGACACATTCTTATATAATTTATATGATAGGCCTGTGCTCCATTAATTTCCACCTAATATTTGTGTTAGTAAACAGCACAGCTGTATAAGCCTCAGTATTAACTCTGTTTTTCAAGCCCCTTGTTACATTAGAGCTCTATTTGAAGTATAGTGTGAAAATTCTTTTCTGTGTCTGTCAGCCAAAAAAAGTGAACAAGAGCTAAAAGATGAAGAAATGGAATTGTTCACAAAGTATTACATGGAATGGAAAGGAGGAAAAACAAGTGGCAATACATCATATACAAACATCCCACGATTTTACTACAGGGTAAGTGCAGTATCCAGATAAACTTTAACAAGAGGCTGTTCTGCATTATAAAGAAAGTTTTGCTCGTGCAAAGGGACCCTGCATTTTCAGAAGCTAAAGTAAATTGAAATCTGAGTGATGTGAATTGCTTAGCATGATTTTTTTGTTTGGTACAGTTGTGAATTTCTGCAGTTTTAAATAATTGCTAAATCTCATGAAAGGCCATGAAATAGTTTGCTCATCAGGCTGCTTGCTAAAGTCATCTTTCAGAGACACTTCCTGTTTTAATTATATTATGACATACCAGTGTTATATATCTTTTGGTTTCTGTTTAGACACAGTGGGATGCAGCTTCACGGAAAGAGTGGGTCCTTGGTCTTCCAGACTAAACATAGATCTGTTGCTTGCATCACCCAGCAGAAATGTTTGGTCCATAACTTAGATGTGAGATGAGTCATTTTGGGTTGAGAGCCCAAGTTTGACATCTGGATGTTGCTGGTACTTGTCAACTTGACTGCTCAGCTGCTGTCTAACCTCTTATGGTCACGTATTCCTTAGGATCTTGCATTTCTGCAAATTAGATTCTCAGGTACCTGTGTTTCAGTTGATGAATACATATGCAGCTCTCAAAGTTCCAATAGTGCTATACAGTTTGACACATGAATGTTGGCAGAACTTTCACACTTGGTGTTCTTCCATCTTATTTGTTGGCCAAAACAAGTCTAGTAGACATTCACACTTTTGAGAGTCAGGCCTACCAAAAAATAGAAAGCGCTGCTCTCTGCTGAGTAAAAACACAATGGTAAATGTCATTTATGTGTGAGCCCTGACACCTTGCAACCATGGGAAAGTGCTTATTGGGGATGTTATCAGGTATGAGGTACTTCTCCATCCCTCATGTTAAAGATATCTTGCTTTAAATAAGTACTTTAATATTGAGATGGTTTGAGGCAGTATGTAAGTATTCCCTGTAGCAGACACGGATACCATACAACATACTAAACAGTGGTTGACTGGCTATTTTCTGTGAAGTAAACAGCTTCATCACAGTGTATGACTCAGGACTACCTACAAGTACTTGCTGTGTAGTCTTTGAATGATGCAGAAAATTAAAATGCCACAATGTTTCTAGCTGCCAGCTGAAGATGAAGTCTTGCTTCAGAAATTAAGAGAAGAATCCAGGGCTGTCTTTCTGCAAAGAAAGAGTAGAGAGCTGTTGGATAATGAAGAGCTGCAGGTATGAAAATATTTTCTGTATGTCTTGTAAGGGCTTCTGAAAGAAATTTGATTATCTCCTGTCAGAGTTTGATTATCTTCTGTTTGTGCACAGAATCTTGTGGTAAGATGATGTGGTAAGATGTGGTAAGATGTATTTGGGCACAGTGGCTGGTTGTGAAGTACAAGCTAACGTTGAAGTGCTGCTTACACTTGGGCTGGTAATACCAATGTAAAGCTGCCTCATTATGACATATATGAGGACTAAATTAATGGCTGCTGGGTTTCCAGCACAAGGAATTCAGTGGTGGGCCCAGATGATGAAATAAGTTCTGTTTGCATATCACTGAGAGACTCCAAAGACGGTTGCTTTTGCTGAACTGCAAAGACAAAAGGGGTGTGACCCTAGAAATCCTAGTGGGTAAGAGTGTGCACGTGTTTAACAGCAGTTTAAGGCAGTGGAAGTGGCACTTTCTTGCTTTTCTGGCCGAACTGACGATGTGCATACTCATTGACTGAGAGAACCTTGCATCAAACCCACATTTTTGCTGAGTTTCTTAAACACTTTATCTTAAGCACAGTCACATCTCTAGAAAGATATCATCTTAACCAAATGTAATACTTTTTAAGAACCTATGGTTTCTGCTGGACAAACATCAGACATCACCAGTGATTGGGGAGGAAGCAATGATCAACTATGAGAACTTCCTGAAAGTTGGTGAAAAAGCTGGACCAAAATGCAAGTAAGGCTTTCTTCTGTTGTATATGCTCACTTTGGCTAAACTTAAGTGCTGCTCTAAGTTTTGGTTGCCAAAATAGGGGGAAATAGTTTAATGGTGAGATAAAATCACGTCCACATAGTTACTGATGAACTAGTTGCTTTACATGCTTGTAACAGTGTATTGCTGTGCATCACTGAGGTTACTTTTGATAGAGATACCTTCAAAAGCAGTGCTGCATCCATTTGAAGAAGAAATTTGTATCAGCATTGGTATTTTTATGATATTAGTGGTCAGGATACCTCACATTTTGTATTTGAACTGGAAATCACGTCTCCAGGGATATTGCCCAACATTTCCTAGTTTCTTCTGATGCAGAATTTTTTACCAGATGTTCTGTGTACAGCATACAGTGAATATTTCTTCTTTATGCTCCTATTGGAGGTGGCTGTTGTGCACATAGCCTTGTGATTGAGTTTTGGGCAAAAGCAGATCAATTGTCAGTACTGGCAGTTCCATTTATGTGCATGTTGTTGTAGAAGATTGAAAGCTACCAAACATACTGTACTAAAGAGAAATTAAATTGACTAAAGGCTCTCAAAACTCCCACATCACTAAAGAGTCATGAGCAGCAAAGGCAGCTGCTTTTTATTGAGTTTACCATTGTTACTTGGTAGGATTCCACTTTATGAGTGTAATGTTAGTGCATTATGTGTTGTTAAAACGTTATTTTACAGTGTCTGTAAATTTCAAATACTGTGACTGGATCTGTCAGTGCAATGTAATCAGATGCATAGAAGTAGCTTTGTGTTTGTTTTACAGGCAGTTTTTCACAGCGAAGATCTTTGCTAAATTACTCCATACTGATCCTTATGGGAGGATATCTATAATGCAGTTTTTCAATTATGTCATGCGAAAAGGTTAGTTGATACTTCTGTGTTAAAGAGAACTAGGGCTATTTTCAGTTTTATCAATTACTTGATGTTCTCTTCAACAGCAGTGGGATCTAGCCCTTAACTGCAAATGCTGTTTTCCTGAAGGCTTGTGATTTTTTTTCTGGTTACTAGAAGGTGGAAATCCACCCCACCTCTGAAATCCACCTCTCCCTAGCCAAGAGATATCCTTGATCTGTTTATTATGTATATTGTTATTCTGATTTCCTTTATTCAGGCAATACTGTGAAGTGCAAAACAAGAGAGTTCCATGGCAAGTGTGATCCTAACCGCTGTGATCAGGCAGATAGCTTTGTTTGTTGTTTTTCCTTCTGCAGAGTCGCACTGTCTGTGTTGTCTAACTGTTTTAGTCAAATATGTCAGTACGTTTCTCTGCTTGTCACTGTAGCCTTACTGTGTTTTCAGCTATTTTTTATTGTAAATAACCACTTGGGCTGAAAAACGTTTTTTAAATCTTTATTAGATCTTGTTTAAAAACATTAGGCTGGCTAGCAGAAAGGAAGGTAGTCTCATTGTCTTTTGGTCTGCCTACTGTGTTCTTAGATCTGCTAGAGCCTTTGGGAGAGGAGAACAGCACCTTTCTTGGAACAGCTCAGCCCGCTTAACTTAAAATCTTCTAGTGCAAGGGATAAGAGATGAGTTGAGCAGGAAACATGGTGTGCAGATGTGCACAGTATGCAAGAAAGGAGGAATAGACCCATTTCCAACAACAAACCCAAAGCTGCAGAATAGGAGACTTGTGAAGAAGTCTGTGAAAATTGGATGCATTTCAGAAAGGCCTACCTGGATGGAC
This sequence comes from Pseudotriccus pelzelni, assembly GCA_035584735.1. Taxonomy (NCBI): domain Eukaryota; kingdom Metazoa; phylum Chordata; class Aves; order Passeriformes; family Tyrannidae; genus Pseudotriccus; species Pseudotriccus pelzelni. The sequence goes on along the minus strand of JAWMRA010000161.1, from coordinate 38,536,776 downwards.
ACAACAGCGGTTCTGTCAGAGCTTTGTTTCACCCAGAAGTTTTAAGTCTTTTGTATTTATGGCGTTACCTTTTTTCTAAACAAACAAACAAAATAATAAAAAAAAAGCTGCCACCACCAAATCACTTCATGACTAATGATGCACTTACCTTTAATATTAGCCAATGAAGAAATAGCCTCACTGTATAACCTCTGCCATCTCTTGAGTGACACTTAGGCCACCTTGAGAAACACTTACCTTGAAAAGATGGATGTTATGAAGGACAGCTCATATTGAATAAGAGGAATTTTTGAATGATTTCTTCGTTAAATAGGAGTTAAATTAAACACTGAGTATGTGAATAATAGTTTTTATGCCTAATCTGTTTTTCATCACTGTTACAGTATTTCAACAATGGCCTCAAGCGCATTGTCCTGTAGGTTGTACAGTTAGTGTGCCTTCTCATTACGAAAGAGATGCTTGTGCTATTCTGATTCACTTCTTGTAAACCAGAAGTGAGGGCAGGACCTCTGGCTGTAGCTGCAGTGTCTTGTGCTGTACAGGGGGTTGTAGCAATCCGTATATGACATTGTACAGCTGTTTAATTCAGTGAAAATGCATGATTACATGTGTCTCTAAGTCAGTGGAGAGAATGAATCCATATGATTCCATATAGCCACAATGTGTGCTTGCAGCCCAGGAGGCCAACTGTATCCCAGACTTCATCAAAAGCAGTGTGGCCATCAAGTCAAGGGAGGTGGTTCTCCCCCTCATCTCTGAGCCTCACAAGACCCCACCCAGAGTCAGCACAAGAAAGACATTAATCTTTCATATGGTGACAGTGTGAGAGAGTTGGAGTTCTTCAGCTTGAAGAAGGGAAAGCTCTGGGGAGCCCTCATTGTGGCCTTTCAGTACTTAAAGGGACCATATGAAAGAGAGGGATAGCGAGTTCTTACGTGGACAGATAGTGATAGGACAAGGGGATCAGTTCTAAATTTAAAAAGGAAGGCACTTAGATTAGATGTTCTTTAGAACACCTAAAGAAGATTTCTTCTAAAGAAGAACTTTTTTTGCTCAGAGGGTGGTGAGGCACTGGAACGGATTGTCCAGAGAGGTTGTGGATGCACTATCCCTGGAAGTGTTCAAGGCCAGTTGGATGGAGCTTTGAGCAACCTGATGTAGTGGGTGGCATCTCTGCCTATGGCGGGGGATGGAGGAGTGTTGGAACTGGATGAATCTTTAAGGTCCCTTCCAATCCAAGCCATTCTATGATATACCAAAGAAAATGTGTTGCCTGCTCTGCCATTTTTCACATCTAGTTGTTACACTGTGGCCAAGACTGCATTATATCATATGTTGCCAGTAACTCTTACAAAATTAGAGACAAACAGTGTTTCTAAGCAGTACATAACCTGGCCTTGCTTAAATCTCAGAGAAATGGGAAGAGGCACGTAACATCTGACTGTGCCTTGTGGCTTCTAGAAGAATTTCAAATTTTGGTAAGAACTGAAAAGCCCCATAGGTTTCTTGCATTTTAATTCTGTTTTCTGTTTGACAGTATGGCTTCATCAGACAAGAATAGGTCTCAGTTTATATGATGTGGCAGGACAAGGCTACCTCAGAGAATCAGTAAGTAAATTCTTGATTAATTTCATGTCTCTCTTTAATCAAATGACAAAGCATCAGAAACAGTCCAATTTTGTTCTTTTCTTGTCTCGTAAAAGTATCAGAATGTAGATTTGGGGTGGGCACATTTGTTTGGATAAATAATAATTCATGTCTTTTAGAGATTTGGTGGTGAAAGTGCTGCTAGCCTTTTTAACATATGGGTAATTGCCTGAAAAAGACTGTAGGTTTCATGAGACTAAGGTTTCATGTCATTAGCACTTGAATAGGTTTAGCAGGATATAGTAAAAATCACAAAGTATTCATTCTTCAGTGAATTATTCTCATGTTCTAAAAGGAATTAATATTATAAAATAAATAAAAATATCTTAGTTACCACTCTTCTTCAAAAAATGTATCTAAGAATATTCAGCAATGGGATAATCCAATTAGGACTTATGCATTGATATTTGAAAGAGGTACAGTTGAATGCATTTATATTTACCTATAAATATGTCCTTTGTAAATTCTGTTTTATTAGTAGATTGTTTCAGTCATGGAATTACATATGCATATATATGATATGGGATTTCTTTCACAGAGACAAAAGCCTTCTTGCCTGTTTTCAGGCTTTTTCCTGCATTGGTACAGGACTATATTTTTAACAATGTGTACTTGAAACCCAGGGTGGACTATAGCAAGCATGCAACAATAGTAATGTTTAAAACTTGTTTTCTTTTACTTCATAATTCTGCAGGATTTAGAAAACTATATTTTGGAGCTCATCCCTACTTTGCCACAACTGGATGGCTTAGAAAAATCTTTTTACTCCTTCTATGTCTGCACAGCAGTTAGAAAGTTCTTCTTCTTTCTGGATCCTCTTAGAACAGGTAGATCCATATTTTCAAAATTCTAAATGTGCCAGATTTTCACTTCTAAAATGTTTCCACTGAAGCTACTTGTGTTTTCAAAGTAATGTGTACTCGTCCTTGTAAGCTTTTGTTCAGCATTTGAAGATTTAATCTCCACTGAAGACCATGAGTCTTTATTGTGGGTCTAATAATCTACTTTTACAGCAAATGAATCTCTGTGAGATAACTCTATAGTACCACAACTGATGGGTATCTTATAGAAACTGATAAATAAGATGTTTTTTCATAATAATGCACCGTTAGCAGTAGATAATTTTATAAGTGTTTAGGGTGAATAGAAAACACAGCCAAAACCAGCACAACTGCTTGTCAGAACATCCACAGAGCTGTGGAAATGCTCTAGAATGGTTGTAGCGCTGTGCTTCTCCTGTGATTAAATTTGTGTGCACCACTAGAAAAGGTTTACTCCTCGTAGCTCCCTCAGAGAACAGCTTTTTAATATGCTCTTGATTTAAGTCACAAGCTGCATGTGTTTTCAAGTTCTCTCTGTGCCACTTGTAAACATCAGAATTGTGTGGGGCAGTAGCCTCTGGCAGAAGTGATTACAAACATGTAGAAAGGGTGTGTAGGAAGTTATAGTGCCATTGTTTTACACAGCTCTGTGTCACTGCACCAGTCTTCAGCAGCAGAAGTGCATTCTGCCACCTTAGCTTTGTGTCACATCTGTAGTTTCTGAAGATGTAAAAATATCACATCACTTAAGAGATTCTGTTATTTCAACAAATGTTTTAAGCATGCTTTCTTTGCACTTTTTATTTTACACATTGAATTGATTATTTTACACACATTTTTTAAATCTAGTTTTCTGGCTTTTAAGGCTTCAGGATAACTCCTGCCAATATCAAGCTAGTTTTATTCAGTCATTGTAAAAGGTGTTTTTATTTTCTCTCTTAAATTAGAGCCTTATCCTTAGTGTTAGAAATTAGTTTTGGTTAGTTTTGATTTTTTTTTAAGTCTTTTTTTTCTGCTCAGAATGCTTCTTTCTTAGGTAGAACAACTTAAATGAGAACAGTCAAATGGATGTGTTGGCTGGGCAACTATTAAAATGTATTTTCCTTTCTTGCCGCAGGGAAGATAAAGATACAGGATATTTTAGCTTGCAGCTTCCTGGATGATTTACTGGAGGTAAAGATCTCTTAGTATACACTGTTGTATTTTAATTTACTCTTTCTGGATTCTAACTTTATGTTTCACTTAGTTAAGGGACGAAGAACTTTCTAAAGAAAGTCAGGAAACAAACTGGTTTTCTGCTCCTTCTGCATTAAGAGTTTATGGTAGGTTCCTTTGCATGTGAATGCTTTTCTTCTCTCCTCTCTGCCTTGTATGACTTACTCATGTTATTAGTGTTATTTTTTCCTCTGTTTTTGTCATGTTAAATCCTCCTGCTGACTTGTCATTTCAAATCCTGTAGCCATCCTTTCAGTTTATCTTCCTGACCTTGTTCACAGTTTCAGTTCTCTGCTATTGCTTTTTATCACCGTTATATAATGTCACCTTCTGCTTGTTGCACAAGGTACAAGATTTCTCTATAGCCTTCTCTTTTGATGGTTCTGCTCGTGCTTTTACATCATCTTTAGCTCTTTTTTCACGTTTAAAAATAACATGCTCTGTTTAAAGTAATATGCTCTTAGCCTTCTGCTCTTTTCTCTGTATACACAGCTATTACCTAGATTAGAACTACTAACACCTCATTATGGGAATCACAGTTGCTCTCTTTCCATGATCTATGCTCATTTGTGATGCTTTATGAATATTATTGTGAATCTAGCATATTCCCACTTAACTGCATTAATTTTATTATGGAAATTAAATAAGTGTTGAAATGCTAACTTTTCTTTCTCTCTTGAAACAGTTCTTTGTGGATAGAGGTATATTACAGTTTGCTCTCAATATCTTCTCCCTAGGTCAGTATTTAAACCTTGATAAAGATCACAATGGCATGCTCAGCAAAGAAGAACTGTCCCGATACGGAACAGGGACTCTGACCAACATATTTTTGGATCGTGTTTTTCAGGAGTGCTTAACTTATGATGGTGAAATGGTAATCACATATTTCCACTTTGTTCCCAACATGAAAGCTTTGGCTTATTGAGCTGAGAAATGTAGTCTAAGCAGTGCCAAGTAGAAAAGGATCACCTTCGTCGACTTGCCAGCAAAGTTTTTTCCTAATGCAGCTCAGGATGCTGTCAGCAGCCTTTGTTGCAAGAGCTTGTTGCAAAGCTGCTTTCTGACTAGTCAGCCCCCAGCATGTAGAGGTACATGGGGTTATTCCTCCCCAAATGCAGGATTTTGTGTGTGCATTGCTCTGTTGAGCTTGATGACGCTCCTGTTAGCCCATTTTTCCAGCCTGTCAAGCTCCCTCTGAATGGCAGCTCAACTCTCTGGTTTTAAGGTGAACAGGACTGTTATGTACATAGCACTGAAGGATTTCTGTCCTTGTCACAACTTTATCTTCATTGGGAAACCAAGAATCAGTACTAATGAAAAAAGAAAAGTGGGATTCTTATTTGTAATGTTTACTAGTGTTTTTGTACCACATGATTTGCCAATCCACCAACTCTGGTCTAAGTATTATATACTTAATTGGCCACACAGTTCACTGTTGGGTAACAGTAGGCTTAATGCCACTAGACATTTAATTAGTAATGAAAACATTTTATATGGTTTTTCTTCATTAGTTGGGTGTGTTCAGCAGTCTAGAGATATATTAAACATAGTCTAAAAGTGTATATATAGCATGTTTAATTTTTCTTTATGCTTGGAATACTATTTTGCCTCTAAAATGACAGGATTTCCTATCATCATCAGTCATTAAAACCTAACTCTTGAGTTCACGTTAGTGGTGGCAGCCATTTTCTCTTTCACGTTGTCTTTTTCAGAAAATACACTGGGCCCCCTACAATGAAATAGCTGCCAATTATAGAGTTCCTGCTTGCAAAATCAATTTAGAAAGAACACTGTAATAAACATGATTGTATCTACTTCTAGGACTACAAAACCTACCTGGACTTTGTGCTTGCATTAGAAAACAGAAAGGAGCCTGCAGCTCTGCAATATATTTTCAAACTGCTTGATATAGAGAACAAAGGACACCTGAATGTCTTTTCCCTTAATTATTTCTTTAGGGTAAGTCTCTTTATACAAGTAGGCCATTTTCTGTGTTTATAGTGTTATAGCCTATGTGCTTCTGCATGCAGATCTGCAGGAAATCATTTTAAATTATCAATAGCCCCAGGGAGGCTAGTAATGACCTCTAAGAAGATTTGAAATTAGAAAAAAAAAATCCAAAAATTGGAAAGATTTCAAAAGGTATTTTCAGCAGTTTATCTGCAGTTGAAGTTAACTGATTTTGGTTAGGAAAAATATTTTCTATTGATTTGGGTGTGCTTTTTAATTGAAGTTGCCCTAAAATTGCCTAATAATTACCTATTAAAGTCTCTTATGATGGTTCTAATTGGTTATTGCCATTGGTTTTAATTTCCACTGTAATCCTAAAATTCAGTAGAAGAAATGAAAATAATGAAATGCAGTGATGGGCCACTACAGCTGTGGGATTTTTCATTCACTGTATTGCTTGCAAAAAGCTTCTTGCAGCTTTCATAGTCTGCATTTTTACCTGTTGTTTCCAGAATAGATTTTAAATAGATTTTATAGGAAAGTTTTGCTTTGTTTAACAAACACACACCACCCACCTCAGCCCTACACAAAAAAAAAAACCCAACTTTTTTTCTTTCAGTGCCTTGGAACCACCAGATAAATTAGGTGGAATGGACCTGCTCCAACTGTCTGCTCAGAGCAGACCCAGCTTCATGGCTACGTTGAGTTGCTCAAAGCCTTGTCCAGGCAAATTTTTAATCTCTCCAGAGCCTGTTTGGGTAGTCAGTGTGTTCTGGTTTTTGACTACCCTGGCTGAGAAGACTTTTTTCCCTTTACCCTTTCTCCCACTTTTGTCTTAATTGGACTGCCTCTTGCTGCAGTCAGTGTGCACTGCCTGTCGCCCTTTCACTGTGTGTCTCCAAGACAGTCTTGCTGTGTTGTCTCTAACCACCTGCTAGATGGTTGAAGATAGTAATTAGATTTTCCTCACCTGTTCTTCAGGGGAATTAATCCCCATCCCAAACCTCTCCTGTGGGGTGTGCTGTAGCCCCCAAAGCATGCTGATAGCCCTCTACTAGGTTCCCACTGCGTTGTCAGTGTCTCATAAAGGGGACCCCAGAGCTGTGAGGCTGAATCTGGAGTACTGTGCCCAAATGTTGAGTCAGGAGGAACAATCATTTCCCTGGACCTGCTAGGTGTGCTTGTACTCATGCAGCCCAGTTTTATCTGCCTTCATCACTACAAGGTCACTCTGCAGATTCCTATTCAACTTCCCGTGGACTGAGACCTCCAGCACCTTTCCTTCCAAGCTGCTCCAGCCAGCTGGCCCAAGGAGCATTCTGCTGCATGGGGTCATTCTGCTGCAGGACCAGGCAGGAGTTTTGTGTGTGCCTTTTGAACTTCACCATGAACTTTGTTTAGTAGTTGTAGGTGCCTTATACGCTTCACAGGCAGCTGTCAGAGGAGGGCTTGGTGATACTAAGCATCCTAGTGAAACTGAGCAGTGACTCATCTGCCCTCCCTGCTTTTACAGCTCACTGTTTTTCCAGCGCTTGCTCTAGTTCTGTTCACATGGATATAGGATTCAGGGAGGCCAGGGGGCATATCAACAGTCTCTGATTTTAGTAAAGGCTGTTAATTTACAGGTTTACATTTTACAAAAACATTAACTTTAGTGTTGTCATAGTACATAAGTGATTCTAATATGAAAGCAAGTTAACAAGGTAATTTTGCATTAGTTATGGTGGCATAGCTGGTTTTGAGCATATCTTCAGTTACATACATATTCTGTGGCTTAGTTATTTAAAAAGCTCCTTCACTACAGCACTACTTGATCGTACTCCAAAATGTGTCCCTCATTTCAAGGTTTGGACATGGAATTTTGTATGTTTTCCTTGAAATCAGAACAGTTCCTTTTGACTCTTCAGAGTTGCTTTCCTGCTGCTGTTATGTGTGAACAGGTCTGCACCTACAGAGGTTGTGCTGAGACAGCTGTGCTGACAAGGCTGGGCCCCTTGTGCCAGTGACACATTTTTGTTTATAGTTGTTCCTGGAAGACATAGGTTTGGTGATGCAGGTGTTTAAATAGTACCACATTAAAAGAATTAATTTGTCTTTCTGCTGATTGGTCTTTTCGCTTCTCTCTTTTCTTACCCTGTAATTCATACTGTGTCAGAAAATGTAACCTTCTGGTTAGGGTGTATTATACCTTAAGCTTTGAGTGTTGAGGGATAATATTCAAGTGTCTGAATATCCCATTTGCAGAGTGCTTAAACGCTGGTCATAATGAAAGTGGGATTCTTATCATATTGATTAAGAAGTGTGAACCTAAGATGTGTATCACTGATAATGCCTTAACTCACCCCTGCCTTATCTGTGGAAGAAAAATGATTGCAAGCTGCACCATGAATGCTTTGTTACAGGGCAGTACAGCTTAAGATGTAGAAGCATTCAAAATTTTCATACAGTGTCACTCAACTAGCCATTCATAACCTCTTTTTTTCTAGGCTATTCAGGAACAAATGAAAATTCATGGACAAGAACCAGTTTCTTTTCAGGATGTCAAGGTTAGTACTTGACTTTACTGAATAAAGTACCACATGAAATCTTTGAATAAGCATTTTGTAATTTAAATACATTGTAGTTTCTAGATTCTGTGTAACTACTTGCAGAGGAGTAGAGGTGAACTGGCTTGTCCTACTCATAGGTTTGAAAATGCCTTTCTATTCAGCTGTTGCTCTGTAAGATACCTGGTATATTCTAGTACTTTCCTTAGTAATAGACAAAGTACTTGTTAAATACATGTTGCTTTTTCTCACACCTGAAGGTACTTGGTGAGTCCATTTTACAGTCCAGGATCATCCCTTGGGGGGGCAGACTGTGACTTAAAAAAACAACATATAAACCTGTCTTTATTACTGTCTATTTCATATTTACCAGTTTTAGTACTTGTAAAAGCTCTTGTACTTTTTTTTTTTTAAATGTAGCTTATACCAGTGAATGGAGTTTCAAATTGCCACTTTGAGGCCAAAGCCTCCCCAGCAAGGAAAATTCTTATCTGAGAGGTGGGAGCTGAGCACACTGCTGCTAACTGTAACCAGTTAGTGTGCTTTGTATCCCAAGTGTTTTGGGACTTAGGAGCTGCTTTTTTGTAAATCGGTGTGGGTGGCACTAGTTACCCCAAGATCATATGGTATGAAATAGCCATTATTCTGCTCATTAATGTGGGGGTTTTTTTTCTCACAATTTTGTCTTTTCTTTCGTAGGATGAAATCTTTGATATGGTGAAGCCTAAGGACCCTTACAAAATCTCCCTTCAAGACTTGATCAATAGCAGTCAAGGAGACACTGTTACCAGCATTCTAATTGACCTGAATGGGTTCTGGACATACGAGAACAGAGAGGTCCTTGTGGCAAGTGATAATGACAACACTGCTGATGTTGATGATGCGTAACTTCGAACTGGAGCAGACTGTATCCATAGAGATATCTCAATCTAATGCACCAACTGTTGGGAGCTGGAAACATTCATTATCTGAATCAATTCCTCTTCCATTTTACTTCCCTCCCCTTGCCCCCACATATGATGTGAAATGTGGTACATACAGGAATCACAGAAATAATTTATGAAACCAAAAAAGCATGTGTTGTTTAAGAGGCAAAAATTATCTTTTTTTTTAATAAATATTTTTTGACTTTTTTCACATATACTAAGCCCTATTCTTATTTAAATATGCTGTTCTAAGTGTGAATATACCCTGAAAGTAAGGATGTGGTTCTTGGTTTCTTCAGCACTGGTGTCTTGGTGTCTTCAGCCATTCCAAGCCTCCCGCTGCATTCTGTATGGCTTCCTCTAATGACAGCACTGTTGAGTACTCTGTTGGGAAAGAAGTCTTCAGTAGGAAAGGAAGAATTTAGGCCTCTTTCTTCTAAACATGTCCAGCTTTAAGCGTCTTAACAGAAAGGATAAATAAATCATTGAACTGACTGAATAGTTACCTGACTTTTAAGAGGTTTATGAACAGAAATAAAACTGCAGTAGCTTTAGGTCTAGTTAAAACTAATCCAAACACCTGTTTTGAGGCCTTCACCAACTTAACCTCTTGTGCAAGTATTTTATGTAAGCTTAACTAAATTGGGCAGCTGAGCTGCAGCAGTAGTTACAGCTGTGAAACTCCTACTCTTTAAGAGAGCTGTAGAAATGTTTCAGCTTTCAGATAGGATTACAATAGCTCCAGGCTGGAAGTGTTTGCAGTCCTGCATTATTTATTAGTTTGAGGTAGTGCTGAACATGTACAATACTACATGGGACTCTAAGGAAGGGGTGGGGATGGAATGATATTTGGAATTCTGGTGCCTGAACATTCAGCCAGGATGTGTGACTTAGTATGTGAACAGTGAACAGCACCTCTGTACAGGCATAAAGTTTTGAAGACCACACAGTTGTAAAAATAAAAGCCATAACCAACTTCCAGTTCAAAAATTATATTAAATATAAAATAACCAATTAATGCATTTACAGAAAAACCAATATGAAAGTAACAACTTTCATACAGTTTGCAAAAAACTGAAGGAAGGATTAAGTTAAGGCACAGTGAGTAATAAGAGTAGTTTATACACAGAAGTTTAAACCCAAGGCAGTGAGAGAGCTTTTCTGACGCAACAAATAGTAGGGAGAGAAGGTAAAAAACCCAACTGACATTAATTTCTTGGAAAAAAAGCAAAGCATCCTTCAGCTGTCAAGGTATTACTCGAGCAACATGAGGCTTTCTGCCTTTTGACAGTATAAGAACTCCCAACAAGCTGGTTTTCTGTGTATTCCCCTGCTGTTGAACCAAGCTCTCCCTCGCACATGTTCAGGACTAAGGAATGATTTTACAGTGTGGTCAGCACCCTCTGTCTTTCTTACAATTCAAAAAGAGGCAAAGTATCAGAATAGAGCTGATGATTGAATCCTCTTCCTCAGATTTTCTGTAGTGATGGACTGCTACAGAGAGATGAGAGGAAGAGTTTGTGCTGTCCAAGACGCTAGTTTAGGCTGAGGGGTGTCTGAAATACCTAACTCTGGAAAATAATAGCCAAGTTACCTGGCCTACGGTGTTACATCAGGCTCCTTAGTAAGTTGGCAGTGAAAGCAAGGCAAGGGACACGTGACAATACCCAACACTACATTTCGCTGAAGACCGTTTTTTACATTTTTTTAACAAATCTCAAGGACGGAAGTACTGCATTACATGGTACCTATACCTAGTGCAGGTTCTCTGCTCCTTTACCCACAACAGTTTTCCATAGAAAATGCCTGGGGCACTGACATCTTCTGGTTGTTGCAAAGTCAACCATTCACCTTTTACAAGGTACAGGTACAACAGTCATTTCAGTAAAATCGCCTTAATCGGTATTTGCTTTGGAGGTGCCTGCACTTCACTTGGACAAAAATGAAAATTACTGTTGCTGCATGTGCCGTATCAGAACACATTGTGTTTATTTAAGAGAAGGAAAGAGTCACAAGTTTGTTTTGTGGTTTCTAGTTATTTAGTATTCTGTGCTAGGTGGGAGAAAAATACCTGCAATGGCACATCCCTTACTGATAATTTAACATTAAACACATAGTTTGTTTAGGTCACTCAAGTACATGGACTTCGGTAATCTATGTCCAGAAAAGTTTTCATAGTTCTAGATTGGTACCAGAGTGTCCGGTGCACTCAATATAATTTAGCAAGACTTCAGTTTCTTTCCCAGGGCCATTGAGAAGATGCATTCAAGCATGTGGGTCTCTTAATTCTTGGACTTATAGTGGGAACGTCTTACACTTATGCTAGTTCTGTACTTTGCTACAGCACTGAATGGGGTAGCTGAGCACTATCAGCCTCCAACAGTGCTGATACTTGTTACTAAGTTCTTAAGGGTGTTTATAGCCCCCTGGAAAGTTTCTTTCTTAATAAAAAAAAGTCAACAGACCCTTAAATCTAATTAACATTAAATCTAACATTTTCTCTTGTGTTAACAACAGAAAAAAAATACATGCATACAGTAGCGACAATAAATAGGGGAAATCAGACTTATTATTGTGAGTTACAGGATATTAATTCCTATTAATCTATTCATAGAGAGCCAAGTTGCAAACAATGTGCAAATCAGAAACAGGTGTTTAGAAGTAGGAAACAGCACTGCCTCTGCAATCCACAGGTGTTAAGAGACACAACAATTCAAAGAAAAGACATTTTTACTTGCTTTACACAGAAATTAGCTCACACATTCAATTTTAGACCAAATGTTTGTAGTGCAATTTTCATTTTAACTTAAGTGCCAGTTTGGCAGAATGCCTCAGCCTTTATTAGGCAGACAGACTGAACTGACATCGCCTAGCTCTCTCCTGATCAATAAGAATGGTAGGAGTTGTGTTTCACTGAACAAGTATAATCCTATTTTTCCTGTTTATAGCCAGGTTGTGACACCTGACAGTACTTATTTCCTACATTATACAGAGCTTTACACTTAAGGAGGGACAGGAACTACATCTTGTTTATTTTTCCCAATGGACGGGCAATCTCCCTCATTTTCAAAGTTTACATTCACGAATGAAGAGGATGCTGTTGCTTCAGGCTGGTCTGTCTGAACAGGAGCTTCAGCTTGTGGCTTGTTCTGCTGTTCCTGATGCTGTCTTTCTGCTTCTTCTGACATCTTGTTTTCCTGTTCCTCCTCTTCCTCCTAAAAAGAGATAACCAGATTCTATGCTATTTACTATTTACCAGTTGTTTACATTAACTTGGAAGTCTTTCCATAAGAGCATACCAGTTCCTATTACAGCAAGGACATTTGTTCTGCTACAAAACAGCCATTAGCTGATCATAAGGTGAGGTATATTCCAGAACTTCCATCATGGAAAAAAAATTGCCAAAAGTGAAGGATTAAACCATGTTAAACAAGCAAAAAAAAACACCATTTAAAAAAACCAAAAAGACACATATCTAGATAAGCAGTTTTTACTTAATGGCAATAGGGATAAGTCTACCTTCTCTGAAGTTTTTTCAGCTCTCAATAACAGCTATCCAAAAATAAGTAATAAAGCTTTAAATATGTTTTCCATCTCTTCCAAATGAAGATTACTAAGGGTTTGAGATATTTTGCCTAAAGCACTGGCTACCTCTCAGTCATGCCCAGTCAAGGGGGTAGCATCATGTTCAATTTATCTTTGACACTGTGTTGAACAAGTGTTAGAGTTGGAAAGTATTGCTAGCAGCCACCTCCTTACAGTGTTCAGCAAAACTGTCCATCCAACTTTCTCACACTGTTGACTTGAAAATGCATTGTACAAGAGCAACAAACAGAGCAGTGGTGAGGACCCCGCCACCTAAGACTGATAAGCTGGAGAGAAAAGGCGGATGGATAAGTAAGTGCTAACCGCACATCAAACAAAAACTGAAAGCAAGCTGAAATTGGGGTCTAAAGCTTCATTTAAATGCTAGAATACAAATATTTTTTAAAATACCAGGGAAGGCAAGTTGGGAGAAAAGGAGTGCAAGAACCTTATCTCACACACATACCTCTCTCTTCATTCTGTAATACTCATCAATTGCATATTGGTATTTTGGTGTGCTTATTCCCAGAACAGATGCAATCTTTTCCCCAAGGAAATCACATACTAAAAAGTAAAAAGAGGTTTACATATGATTAGAAGAAAATTCTTATGCACAGTTTTCTTTTTAAAAGTCTCACCACCTTTCCTGAATGGTTTTCCATAGTCCTACTTCACTGAAAACATAAAACCAAAGTCTGCAAGGCTAATCTACTTATAGGTAATTATTGGCTGAATATACTAATAATTGTTCTTTAAGATAGAGAATGAATAAAAGGAGAAGAATATAAAGTTCAGTGAAAATCTAGATGGTGGTAGTGTTTGTATTCTGTTAGTTTCAGCTTTGAATCTAAGTTCATTTTGCTAAGAATCAGTTAAAGGATAAGCCTTTAACTGAACTTTAACTGAAAATTAAGGATAGACAATACATGGGTATCAGCTGTATTAGTTCAGTCTAATGGTACTAGAAACTAGACAGTTATTTATTGACGTGTGCATATGTCAAATCAGTTTTAACAATGTTCTGTGTTGCACACTAATGGACTAATAAAATATCTAGGTTTCAGCTGTCTCAATTTTCAAGCTGCAGGCTACATGCAGTACTACTGTGCTAAAGCAGATAGTGCACAGTCATAACTATGGAACAGGCAGGGCTTGTGTCAGTCAGTCTCTTTACCACGGTGATGGCTACAGCACTGGTTCTCGAGTAAAGGCAAGCAAGAAGTCAAATGTACTGCACTTGCAATTGTAAATCTGCCCCAAGGATGCAAATGAGTTAGTCATCTTCAGGGGAAAAATGTCAGAAGTTAGCAATTGACTGCTTCAATGAATATTCACAACAACTGATTTTATAGATCTGGGGATCTCCGTGTTTGTGTAAAACACTAGTTCAAATTACAAATGTAAAAGCCAAAACTGAAGTGGGAAGAAGAAAATACTAATCTTCAAATTCATAAAAGACTTCTGTAAAAAGGAAAGCACCACCTACTTTTGTGTATGATGAACAGATGCATCAAGGAATAGAATTACACTGTACATTAAAGTGTTTCTCAAAATAAGGATAGGTTAATTAATAAAAACAGGATGCCAATGGTTTTTAGAAATATTCAAAATTAGGTGTACAATGACAGAAACCCAATAAAGATACTTTACACCTTGGAAAGAACACAGACAAGGATAAGCATTTTTAAAACTGGGCAAAATTTTATGAGGTCCATGAGTCAAATAAATTCGTAAGCAAAATTTAAGACCCTTGTCAATAGTCTTATTTATTGTGTAACCTCAGATGTTCGTTGTATGGCACGTTAGATGCGTTCTTGGGATAATTTTTAGTTGTCTTCTTCAGAACAGCTGTCAGTTTAGTTATTTCAGACAGCATTCTTTTCAGATAACATCACACAAAATAGTTCCATACAAAACCTAATAGAAAGCTGATATACTCCCTTGCCAACATCAACATATCTCCATATGAAGAAAAAGGCAAAAAAGTTTTGATGAAAGGGGTATTTTCTGTTTGCTCTTCCATGCTGCAGTTGGTGATTGAAAGTAAAAAACAAACAAAAAAGTGCCTGGGGTAAGAGATTACATCTCTACAGATTAAATACAGTTGATTCATACTTTCAAAAAAACAACAAGTAGAGCCCCAAGATGATTTACAGTATGTCAAGGTAACTGTCAATATTCCATTACTGGTTTACCAGTAAACAAAGCAGTACCTGATAAAGTTGATGTTGCAACTCGCAGCATGTGAAACCACAAGTAGGGTCCCCATGTGAGCGTTGTCTGTAGGAACAAGAGTAGTATGAATACATATAGCTGTATGTTCATGGCACAAAATAACACGTGCAAAACAGCTTGAGAGGAAAGATCTGTAGTGTTTCCCGTTTGCCAGCTGCCACAATATTTTTGCTTTAAAATAACTCTAGACCAGATAGATAAAGCAAAGTATCACTGGGAAAATTTGTTTCACTGGTTTTTGTTTCCCATTATAAAATAATGGGCACACCCAAGATATGCTTTTCACTAAAGAAAGAGGTTGTATCTCTTAAAAAAAATAAAACAACAATCCACGTAATAAAAAGGAAAAGGAGAAAAGCAGATTCCAAGCTAACAGGAAAAAAATTGTAGGCTTTCACTTTTGTGAAAAGGCAAACTCAAATTTCATTTTGAACTAAAACATATTTATAGTTAACAAGCAAGCTCTTTGTTATGTATTTATCCCCCAGGAAAGAACTCTGTAGAAGTACTTTTCTTGTGGAAAGTAGCAATTAAAAGTGTCAGCTTTTATTAAATAAAACACATTTGCTCCACTCAGTTACATAAATATTTATAACATGTTGCTAAGAACTGTTTGACAGTAACTTTTTTCTGTGATCTTATTTAATAGATATCTGTACAGGACAACCAATATTATTGTAAATAACACAGCAACAGAGACCAGTTGGTATAGCCTCAGTATGCATGTACACAAGCTACTAGACTTCAGTTCTTTCCAAGCACAGTCTCTACAAATCAGTGCAGCAATAAATTGTCTTTCAAGCCAGAAACTCAAGTTGGGCAAGCTGAAAAAGAGCCAGATGCTATATCTTTTTGGCAGTGGGTATGGAAAATGTCCTGCCAAGGTAAAAGTGTAAGCAAAACCAGCTGCTATCCTGCTCGCACAAAAGCACCTCCAGGTTGTTGATTATGTGCTCAGTTGGCAGACAGGCTAACAAGGAGTTTGTTCAGTTGAAGAAGTCAAAAGAAGTGCTGGAAAAGCTTGTTGCCACAGGTGCAAATAATGGCATTGACAGGGCTCTGTACAATCCTTCATGACGAGGTGACAGGGTTAAAAGGCATTCACACAGTGTGCGGGACAAACAAGGGCCTGCTGTGCGCTGGAAGAAAGAAGTTACAAGAACCCCTTTAACATTTAAGAGTGAAAAGACAGGCTGAACTTCAACGTGACAGAGGTAATTCGGACCCAGAACATTCTAACAAGTTTGTGGAGACACAAAGGCAGGGAACATCTGAGGCTTGGCAGACACAGAGGTTCTGTCTATTTCTACTCTTCCCCCACCACAGTTAAAAATCAGTATGGTAGATTCAGCTTCATGGGAACCTCTGCTTTCTGACAAAGCCCAACCAGACACTTCTTCACCCCTGCCAAGCAAGGCTTTGCCAGTCTCCTCAATTTAAAAGGAACATTGTTTCCAGTGTCTCAAAAGACAATATAAAACCATGAGAGAAGCTACTTCACACAAATTCAAAAGGAGATGGCTTGGAGAGTAAACCACCAGGAAGAGCCAAGAATAAGGGAATGCATTCAAGGAATCATCTTTTTCCACCCATCCCCCAGTTACTTCCTCAGAGCAAATTTGGGTGGCTTCCCAGAGCACCTCAGAGATGGAACCAGAAAGGCAAATGTGAGGCGAGAACTGGTACTGGAGAAACCAGAACCATTAGAGTGACGTGAACCGGGCTGTTAAGCAATGGCTCAGTACAAAGTAATCCTCATCTGTGAAGTAGCTTTAATGCACTGAGCTGAAAACTGGAAAACCATACGCAAGTCAGATCCTACAGACCTGCAGAACCACATACTCAGATACTGTACGTCAATCTCCTCTGGCCAGCCAGAGGAGCCTTCCTGTTCAGCCTTTAATCAACTCAAGGACACAGTAATACTGTATTTCTTGAATGGAAACAAGGGGCAGCAGTATGAAACACAGTACACTGGTTTATTGTAAGGGAACAGTATTTCTCCTGCCATCAGTCTCTTAAGTATATGTTTCTACAATGCTTAATTATATTATGCAGCTATCCTGACTTTATTGTGTTGTTTACAATGGAAAACACAATAGTTATGACAACTGACTTTTAAATTACAAAAAATCTTAATGTACAATTTTAACTTAAATAGGAACTAACATAATGGATTCAACCACTGATAAAACCAAGAGGCCTCTGGTTCAACAACAGAACATGATTCTGTTTCCTAGCATGGGGCTGCTGAAGGGAGCACACATGCTCCCTTGAATTTCTGAGTGCACCGTGTTCCAAAACAATCCACATCTATATCTATTTTTGGCAGATTTCAGTTCTTAATAACACATAAACTTTCCAAAGTACGTAGTGCTTCTTTTTGTCAGAGAAAATGGCAAAATGAGAAAAAAAATAATTTCCTGATTTAAGAAAAAACAAAGCCTGTCTACAATAGTTAATATACACAACCAAATAGATACTTTTCCACTGCTTACTGTGCCAAGATAGATTTTAAATTAGTTTAATTGGCTGTTCATCGCTATAATAGGTCCCTCAGTAAATGTATCATATAAAACTGTGGCACCTAAGACAAGCCAGTGAAAACAAGATCAGAAGCACATATACCATATTCCATCAAGAGCTTCTACCATATCATAAGTAGTTATAACTTATTTTTCTCCTTCATCCCCAATTCTTAAAAGAGAGTTCAATGGTCCTCAAGAGAGGACTTTTAGCTATTTACAGTTAAGGGCCTTTTAACTACAGGATATCAAGATAACCTTCCTGCAAGAATACATTTCAATCCTTCTGAGCACTGAAGGTTAAAAAAATTAAATCCCTTCTGGAGCTTTGTTGCTCTGTTTCTCAGGATGAATTCTAGGGTTATCACACCAAGAGTTATGTTGCTTCCAGTTCCTCTGCAAAGACACTCCACCTTCTGCCTCCTCATGTAATAGGTGAATGCAACAAAGAGTTTATACCAAGTGTCCCTTCACAGATAAACAAAAGGATTATCTTCTAGAACAGGTTAGGGAAATTTAATCAATACAGAATAAAGTTTTGGTAGACAAAAGCAAAAGGAAATTTACATATAAAGTGCAAACATCTAAATTTTAGGACAGAATAGAAGACTCAAAACATTTATGCTATAAAAGCATTTCAATTTCAATTTGAGAACATTCAGATAATACTGAATGCTATTATCTGAAAAATAAGAATACCCTGTGTCCTGGATTCAAAAAACCAAAATGGACAATCCAGTCAACAATATTAACGAACTGAGTGCTGACCTACAAAGTACCAGAAGTTGTTTCAAAGCAAAATTTAAAACACACTTCTTTTTGAGAATTTGCTTTTTTTCTGAGTGGTAGCAGCCCACCACACAAAGTGCTTTGGTTATCGTATTACCAGGATCTATACACACTACTTTGCTTAGTAAGAAAGACATTGTCACTGCCTGCTTAGCTCTAAACACAATCAAAGCAAGGTACATACTGAAGACATTTCTTCACAACACAGCAAAATATTTGTTTCCCTTGAACTCATTCATAAGCTGTCAGGAAGCCAATACCAGCTGAGCTTTGAAATTTCATGATGCAAAGTTTCTATTCAAAGTATTAAATGTGCTTTTTCTAAAAATAAACTGGACCAGAAACAGCTCTTACTTGCAACATACTTTTTTGTATTCCAACTGAGATAACAAGTTTTAGACATGCTGGTCTCAGCAAACAGACTATTTAATTGCTTTTATAGAAATCTTACATTAAAAACATTTTTAAAGCAGCTGTTGGCCAAAACATCAAAGCTCAGCTTGGACTAACATTTCTTCAATTGTCTGGCTCAGCTGGGATACACGAAGCATGCAGCAGATAAAGTAAACCTCACTTAATGGCAGCTCCTGCTCTAATCAAGTTCATTCTGTCAAGGTAAAAAGCAATACATAATAAGGTATACTGTGCTCCACAATCAACTATTCTGGTTTGGGGGGGTCCTTTTATTAAAAAGTATTATAAAAATTAAGGACTTAATAAACTATAAAAGGAGAATAGAGAAATTTTAACTCTGCCATGCAATATACTTTTTGGCACTCAGAAAAAAAATCTGTATTGGGAAAGTAGGCGAACAATCACACAGCACTCCTGGCTGTTGTGCACACTTGAGGGCTCTTTAGTTAAGTGTCCATTTGCACAGCAGCACGCACGTCTCTGCCCTCACAACACGTACACCAAGGCTCGTGAGCCTTCCATTGCTGCACCACAGCAGAACTCTTCTACTGTGAGGAAATGGCACAAAAAAATTATACACACCTGGTCCCCTGCTCATTATAACTGGGGAAAATATGTCTTAGACATGCATGGATATCTGCCACGACCTGCATAGCGGGGAAGAGATCTCACTCAGGAGATACCTGAACATTACCATAATATTCAGTAAGTTTCACAGTTCTTGAATTTCTTTGAGAAGGAAAAAAATCCCAGCACCCAGCAAGGCAGCTTAATACCTTACTAGTTTTTTGTGACTTTATAAGACATTTATTTTCAAACCATAAACTTTATATGTTTTATACTGATGATATCCCACCTGCTCCCAGGCTAATTTTACTTTTTGTTGTATACAAGGACTGCCTAGCAAGGACAAGAATGCTGCCATCAATCCATACAAGATGCAATGCAACAGCTTTACCTGCGAATCACTAGAAACCCCAATCCTAGCTAAATTCCCATAGTCTCACTGCAACTTAGTCCTCAACCCCCCTTCTTTTTTCCTTCAAGATAAATTCATTTTACAGAGGGGAAAAGAGGTATTGATTGACAGTCCTCCCCAAAACAAACCTCTTATGGTTCACCACTTCGTCAGAAGAGCATGAGCAGAAAATCCAACTCTTCACTTCAGTCCCTGCAACAAAGGCAAGCTCTCCCCGGAAGGATGAACATATAAATAAATACAGGGTCTACTACTGTAGAATAAATAGAAATCTTCAACCACAACATTTCTTAATTATGGACTGCCAAATGATGGTGCAGACGTCCTTTCAACAGCAGTGTCAAGTAGAAAGCAGTGCACTGGTTTCTGTGCGTGCAAGGACTCTTCTTTCAAGTGTGGGAACAAGCAGCTCTGCACCAGTATCTGCCTCCAGTGTACAACCAGGCAGGGCTAGGTGCTGCACAAAGCCATGACTCCTGGATGCCTGGCCACACTCCAGCACATCAGGAAGGACCCAGTTTTAGAATCCGCAGCTCAGTACAGGCATCCAAGCCCAGAGAGGGCCAGGAAGGGAGCCCCATCAGCTCAGGAAGGGAATAGGACTGCAGACCCAATTTATTGGGGTAAGAATCATTATAGGACCGTAAAGAAGCGGTTGGGACACCAGTTTATGGGATTGCCATAAAAGAAACATGAGACAGGGCATGTGGAGAGATGTGGAAGATGTGGATCTTCTCTGAGACTGACTGCCAGAGGGTGGGGAGCTGCTGCTGCCAGCGTTGGCACATACAGCTGTGAGCTTTGCAATCACACTATCACCAAAAAATAGTTTATCAGACAGGCCAACAAAATAAAACAGACTTTATGTTTCATTTTACATCTAAGGATAGATCCAGAATCATTCAGAAAAAAGGAAAATGTATTTTAGCAGCTACAATACACACGTGGCAACAGCTTTAATTGTTGAGACTCCACTTGAATCTGGACCAGCAAAGGAAATTCCATTCACAAGTCAAGCAATATCTCAACATCTTACAAGACAGATGAACGTTACATACATGGACTAGGCAGGTCCTTTAAAACCTGTCTTTTATATATCATGAGTTACACCAGTTTTCCCTTATTTCTGCAAGTCACCTCTTTCTTTCCTTTCTATGCTCTTTTAATTATATCAAATTGCTGGTATGGTAACTCTAAATTACAAGTTCAACTCTCCATGGTTAACAAACATAAGGAAACAAATGTCTCCCCTACACATTTTTTTTTTTTAACAAATCAAGGAGATACCAAGCAAATACTGTTAGAGAGGGAAACGCTGGAAAGGACAAACTGGAATGGTGAAGAAATTAAACTCAATTCTAATTAATAAGGCTATTTCAGTGGAGGAGAACTCTAAGACAAAACTTCCCAAGAATACTTCTCGCAGATTTCCAAGTTCCTAAAGCCAAACAAATCAATGGAATCTTTAATACTGAATAATAAATCAGATTTGTGACACAAAAAATGAAGTATAAAATGTTGATAGTTACCCGGTAAACCAGAAGTAGCAATATATCAAGCAAAATACCTACAGGATCTACAGGTGGTAACAGGTCTTTTTTCTCTTGTTCGTCTTCTTCTTCATCTGTGCTATATTCTTCCATTGTTTCTCCACTTGCAAAATGAATAACCCTCCTTGGAATTTTCTTCTTCTTTCCTATGACACCCAGCTCCACATTCTCAAAGCCACCATCTCCCTTTGCAAGTTGCTATAAAAAAAAAAACAACATCATTATCTCAAGTAGATCCTTCTAGAACTGGAAATTTTCCCCTTAAAAAACTTGATATTTAAAATATTTTAGATTAATTAGCATATGCAGTGGATACTTGAAAGAGCTTGGCTGTAAGTGAAAGATAAGACTGACACCATTTTGTTTGCAGATATGTAAAAACTGATCTCTTCTCTAAAAGAAATAAAAAGGTAAGTGTCTTTACTTCAGTATGAAAGATTGTATTAAAAACATCTATTCCAAAAGAGCACTGCATTATTTAGGAGTTTCGGGGGGGGGTGTGTTTCTTTAAATAATTTGATAAGCACATACGTTTTCATATTTAAAAGTATTGTTGGTTTTGGAGTTAATATCTAATTAAATTAATAAAATAGTTCACAGGCTGTAGCCAACGTTGTGAGCTCAGGCTAACACCTCTAGCACAAAAGAGAACTGAATAACTAAGCAGACAGGCTCAAGCTTAAAAAGATGCACCAAGGAATCTACCCCTGTGGGCTTTCATCATCAACCACAATTAGTACAGGGGACCATGCTAAATGGACAACACTCAGTTCTGTGGCTAAGGACATATAAAATGAGAAGCACAATGTCTGGTTTTGTTCTTCCAGTTGCTGAATACTACAATGCAGTCTTTGGGTCACAAGCATTAAAAATATATACTTCTAGTTTGAAGGCAAATCAAGAACTCTTCAGGCTAGTTAACTCCTACAGCAAGAGAATTTTAGTATTTAGTAGGTTTTGTACTGTAGCTATCAAAACAGAGCCTTTGTCTTGGTAGAGTTTTTAGATACTACTGTATCAAATGCACAAAACTGTTCTGAAAACACTTCTGTCATGTACAGAAGGCCACAGAGGTTAGGAAATGCCAGCCACATGTTTTTAATGTACCATGAAGGTTTTTAAAAATGCATGAGCTCATGTAATTTGAAACCATATCGTAAGGAATGATGTGTGTAAGTGCACACAGAATCCAGGTTACATAAAATGGGTATATTCCAAATTCTGACTTCTTCCCTATGCAAAACTTAATGATCTACAGGAAGCACAATTCAAAATTATAAATAAAAATATACATTTTATCACATAGTTGTGAGAGGTCCCTTAATCACTGCAAGCGCAGCATAACCATTCCCATCTCTCATGCTAGACTACATGAAACAGCTTTGCACTGCAAACAGGCTTGGTTAGCTGGGAAAGACAGCAGGCACAGGAGAGAGAGGCAGGAGGGGGCCGCGGGGAGCCGAATGGCTTCCTTCATTCCAAGCACAGATTTTTCTCATGCCCATAAGGAAGAGGGGGGGAAAAATCACGTGCAGAGCTCTACAGTGTGGAGGGGAACCGCACCAATTCATCATCTCTCCAAGCCCTGGTACCATGGCTCCTCAAAACTGCAAGTCATCTTGGCTTCCCCCAGCATTTCTTTAGCTACAGTGGCACATTTCAGGCATTTTCCTGGAGGAGCAGAGCAGAATTCAGCAGCAAGTTTTCAGTGGGGTAATTCAGCTGAACCAGCACGGTATTTTCATGCAGATTCAGATTTTCATGTAAAAAGACAAAACTATCTGAAGCTCAGTGCACTCTGCCATCTATCAGTCTTAAGAACAGAGAAAAGCTACAAAAACATGAATGCTGAAAACAGTGAAGCAACCTAAGCATAAGGAGCACTCCATGCTGCCATTGTAAAAGTGGGTACCACTTACCGTGACTCAGTTCTGTATTTTTTGATGCAGAAAGCACCACAGAACCAGCTTTTTATGAACATTCTGTGCTCCTTTATTGGCATCATAAGATAACACCGTTTTTCATGTTTAGTCATAGTACTGAAGAGCACTATTTCTTGCTAACACAACATCATAAATATCACTGTGATTAATAACAGCAAGCAACACGAGCCCCTCCTCAGAGCTCTTCTAAAGGCACAGTCTCTTTATCTGATTTTGGCTTGTTTAATGCAAATGCTTCAAATATTTTAATTTAGAAAAAAATGTTGGTTCATGTTTCAAGTTTAAAAAGCAGCCCTTAAATCCCTGCACACCCATCCCACACTTCACTTACACTACCTACAACAAGCAGCTCTGCATAGCTGGTACTGCTACAACATTTCAGACAAACGCAGTAGTTCAAGACAGTAAGGATACATCAAGGAACAATGAATCTGGTTCAAAGTATTAAATAAAATAATATATATCAGCTGTTGCTTTGGTTATTACCTAGTCAACAAAAACATGTGTGGGTTTTAGTTATCACTGCAGCATTTGTCCTTTTCATTTTTACCTGCACAATGTCAATAAAAACCAACTCTCCCAGCTACAAGCAGAAAATTCAGCATCAGTGAATTTATGTACCTTTCCAAACCTGTGGCAATGCAGATCTATTCTACAGATGTCAGCTAGACTCACTTTATATCTCAAATGTTACAGTATTTCCTGTTTGAGAATTTAAAGTTTTGATCTTCCTTCACAAATTTGATCTTCTTTCCAATTCAGGAAGTTTTTACAAAGATCATTCTTTCAGTGCATGGCTTTAGTCAAGTTTGTGACCTCATTCTTTTTTCCAGAGGCTCATCCTTCTCTAATACATTATATGGTCTGGAGAGACTCAGCATTTGTCTTAACCCCACATCAACGAAGCATCTACTTTGGCTTCTATTCCAGCAACTGTTTGACATGAAGGCCGGTCACTCTTGTCTTTCACACTAGCTGACACTCTTAAGGTCCTTGGTAAACACTATAAAGCAACTTCCTCTTTCTTTCAAATGTCCTCTTGGAATTTTTCTTGGCTTTACAGCACACATAAAAACCTTGCCTGTCAGGAAGTCAGCATCTGAAACTGCTGTTCCTTGTTTACCCTCTTTACACCCACCCTCTTATCTCACCCTTCAGCCAGAAATAGAGAGAGAGCAGGGCATCTTTGCACAGTGTTGGTACAATAACCAGCACAATAGAATTTCGGTCTGCATCTCTTATGTCAAAATAAATAAAATACTATTAAGGATAAGGTATGCTTGGACACCTGCAGGTAAGCTAGGCGAGCTGACACAACTAATATTAGGTGATGCAATGATATAAAGTTTCACAAAGGAGAGGAAGAAGAAAAGCAAAAAGCAATAGGGAGATCATCTTTTAACTCATGGGATGAAGGAATCCTTGAGAGAGCTTATGAGCGAAAATGCCAAAGTGTGTGATGTCCACTCTTGCTCAGAAAGATGAGTAATTCAATTTGTACAGATCTACAGGCTTGATACTGCTAATCACTAGAAGGCTGGTATTGGTTAATTGAAAGTATTTCTAACATGCTATCTTGGCTACCCTACTGATTTGTGTTAATTTTTCTGGCTAGGGTTTTGGGGGAATTTGTTTATGTTTGGGTGAGGGTGTTTTTTTCATATTGCTCGCCTGACTTTCCACCCTTGTGTTTCAAATTAAACAGCATGAGTCTTTCTCAGACAGAAGACAACAAAAGTACAGAGTCAGAGGACGACTGTAAGAAAAGCCACCCTCAGAATAAACAAGCCTTGGAAAAGCACCATAACCATAAAGCGGCAGCGCCTGTAAGTCCCAGGGCGAAGCCGCGGCCGGTGCAGGGGCAGGCGGGGCAGGACAGGCCAGCTCGGGTGCGGTGTTAATTAACAGCTGCTGTCCCTCACCATCTCCCACGCCTTCGCCAACTTCACAGCGCGGAGGCAAGTGGAAACCTGTCTCGCTTTAATATTCATCAGGCTCGTTTGTCAGAGGCATTGTCCCCGGAGAACAGGAGACACCGGAGACACGCGTGCCCGCCGCGCTGGCGGTAATTACAGGGCGCTGGATGGGAGCACAGACCGGCCGACACGCCGACCTCTCCTCCCGCGGCCAGGCCCCCGCGACCCGGCGACGAACAGGGGACTTTCCTCGCCCGGCACACCCGCCGGGTCAGGCCGCAGCCGCCACCCACCCCCGGCCGGACCCACCGCGGGCTCGCCCCGCCGCGGAAGCGGCAGCGCTCGGGCCCCGCCGCCCGCCCGGAGGGGCCGGGCCCCGCCGCCGCCCCGCTCACCTGCTCGGGCTCCATGGCGCCGGCGGCGGGCGCGGGGCCGGCGGCGGGCGCGCAGTAGAGGGTGATGGCGGACAGCCCCTGCTCCATCCTCCCGCCCGCCGCGGCGCCGGGGGAGGGCGGCAGCGGGCCCGCCGCGGCCCGGGTAGGCGAGAGCGACCGGGCGGTGCCGCCCGTCACACCGCCCGCCGGGGCGGCGCTTGGGGCCCGCCGGGGCTGGCGGGCACGGAGCCAGGGTCCACCTGGGAGAGACTGAGGGCACCGCTGGCCTTTGTCTTCTCTCCCCAGCCCGGCATCCACGGGAGCCGGGAGGGAATCGGGGGAGAGGCCGGAGGCAGCCGGGCTGCCAGTCAGAGCCGTACCTCCACCCAGGAGCAGTTCCGCCACCTGCTCTGAAGGAAAACCCTAGGTTCTTCCCACAATATTGTAAAAACGCGCAAAATAACAGAAGAATAATTTCAGAAGCACACGAAATTCCGTGTCGGGATTTAGGGATCCTCCTCTCCCACGGCCACCCCCAAGGCCACTCAGCCTTCCAGTGTTGGCTGAGACAACTCAGCACTTTGTAAAGGACCAACCCCGGAACAAGAAAGAAACGCAAACCCAGGGCGCGCTGGCCCCTGAGCTTCGTTTGGGTGGGAAAATAACAGGCAGTCCTCGAAGGCAGGGAAAAGTGTTTGCCACGTAATAGGTTTGCTCAGCTGCTGCTGCAGAGCTGGGAGCCCTTCTGCCCCCAGCCTGTGCCAGGGCCTCTGTGCTGCAGGTGATGGCCCAGCCTGAAGAGAGAACTAGGGCTGACCCTGGAAAAAGGTCCATTAGCCAAAGCCAACTGCTAGTGAAAAGAGCTGGAGATGGAAGCATTTGAAGCATGCTTTTCATGAGACTAAGGAGGGAGCAGTTTTAAATATTTTTTTTTTAAAGTTGGAACCAACGGCTGTAAAATGCATTCACATGTCAAGAGCCATCCTTCAATCCTGCATCATTAAGAATAGCTTCCAAAAAATTAATGTATAGCACATATAGGCTCTTAGACACTTTCTTAATAACATTAAAGCATTATCCACATCCTATAACAAATTAAAAGCCCAGGTAAAGCACAGATGTATCACACAATTACATTAGCATAAGGCAGAAAATGTTCCCTTGTGAAAAGAGCTAACACATAGAATGTATTATATTGACTGTATGATTACAGAAACACATGAATTAAAGGCTAGAATATTATTTTAGACACTACTGGGGTGAACATCTGCTTTAGGTATTAAAACTCTGTAACACTTAAAGTTACAAAGAAGCAAATTAATGTTAGGATACATAAATACCTCTTATCCACAGTATAATCTACATTCTATTTAGTAAGGACTCGTTGAAATAAGGTACACAGCTACTAAAGAACAGCTTTAAGTCATCAACCAACCAACTTGCTTTCCTTTGCCTCTACTGTGATTATAGCAACTGTACAGCAGTACTAATCTTTAACCTCCCAGAACAATTGGCATTTGCAACGTAGACAATTTTAATAAACTTACACATGACAATATTGCAAATCCTATGGAAAAGTAAAGCCTGATCACAAATAAACCTATAGCTATTTGTGTGTGCTAATAGTTAACTGTCCAGCTCCAGTCACACAGCGATCTATTGACCATCATAACTGTTTCCTCTTAGTAGGCTGCTCAGCAGCAGACTGAGCTCAAACAGCTCAGACAAAAGCTTGTTTGACAGCAGGAACAGCTTTCAGCAAGATACACACAGGAAGACAGACCTCAGTCATCTAAGTATTTCCAGCAAATTTTGCTTGCCTCTAGCTCTTCAGGATTCTTGTATGCCAGAGAAAACTTTTCTGCAGTTTTCTGAGATCCTATGGAGGCTGAGTTCAGAAACCCTAATGGAAGAAAATGGTTCTGGAGGAGTTATTACACGCTTGCCAACAGTGTTTTATTTGCATCAAGCTCTGAGAGGTCATGTAAGTCACTAATTCAGAATACCAAACTGACAGAACATATAGAATATTCTGTTCTCCTGCAACAACTTTAGCATTTTCTTCCACACATTGTGCTCTGCAGGATCCATAAACATAAAAATTATATCCCAATCTCTAAAATTGTTCTCTTACAAAGCTAGGAGAGAATTTAAGTGATTCTATACAGATGAACTCTCCTTCTCGGTGCCTCCAACATGAATTTATTTTTTTTTCTTCCAGACTTGAGATCCTCAGCAACTTTTCTGAGCAGGCTCCAAAGTGTTTTCTACCTGGCTTGCTAAGGTAAGAAAATACACACTTTGTTCATTCAATATATGCTTT
Organism: Pseudotriccus pelzelni; assembly: GCA_035584735.1. Lineage (NCBI taxonomy): Eukaryota > Metazoa > Chordata > Aves > Passeriformes > Tyrannidae > Pseudotriccus > Pseudotriccus pelzelni. The sequence continues at coordinate 38,509,038 of JAWMRA010000161.1, read as the reverse complement.
GTTCTTATACTTTAAAGGAAATGCATTCTGAACTTGTCCTTGCCTTTGCCAACACTCAGCTAGTGACAGCTCTCTTCTTCTGGTAGTGGAGTTAGTTTGGAAATGGTGAACTAAAAGCTAAAACTAAATGTATGCAATAAATTGAAAATAGAGGGTTAATTGTTGGTGACTTGACAGTCTGACTGGGCCTGACCTGAAGCACAGTGCTTCAGTGTTCATCCTCAATATGCCTATTCATGTTTGATTTCCATCAAAAGCATTTAACTATCCACTCTCCCCTACGGACTGCGTTCCAAACCAAGATCTGATACTCTTTTCTGCTTCATTTTGTATAGTTCATTGGTTTGTACTGCTCAAGAACCAAAACTACTAAAAAAAAAAAAAAAGAAATCAGGTTTTAGTAAACACACACCAATAGCTGAGGACAGCTCCCCTAAAAGCTGGTGATATGCAAGGACTCATTTGTTATATTTAAAATACTAAGATCCAACTTAACCAATCCTTTTACAGACTAATGCTACGCATAAAATGCAGTGCATTAGCTAAATGGCATGCCTCAAGATTCTTCAGCATCCTCCACACATTGAACACGAGTACCACTAATCAAGTAGACGACAGTTTCATATTATAAAGTAAGTTACAGCATACCTCATATTACCACAAGAGCATAATTTCCTATATAAGATATTCACTGTTCACTGCCACCTTCTCAAAGAAATGGCTGACAGAGGGACCCACTTATTTTAATTACTACATTTAGCTTTTATCTGATCTAAGCAACAGCACTGAGTGTCCATTTACAAACCAAGCACTCTGCAGTATCTTGAAGTTCATAATAGACCTTCTTACTTTAAAGGTAAAGGATATTTGCCAAGATTTCAAGTTTCATTTGTTCTGCCTGGTTTCTGAAGTTTGCTTGTAGATTCTACCCTTTTGAGACCAACACAGTAAACTGAAATACTAAAGATATGCTATAGGAAATGAAGATCAGATTGTAGCTGAGTTGGAGCAACATGCTCTGTTTAGATACAGCTATCTCTGTTTTAAAGTTCAGTACCAGCACGGAATTCCACCTAGGATGTATCAGAAGTTATCCCATTAACAAAAAAACTGCTTAACTAGCAGCACGATATGAAGATTTTCTTCAGTATGAGACAGTATGATATCTGCATACCCACATTTTTCAGTCATTTCATTCCTTGTGTATAGGGAAAGAATGATAAAATTCTGTAGAACAAAGTCTTGTAAAAATGTGAGCACAGCACATCCACCTTCAAAAATGGTCCACACCTGAGCACCAACAGCAGATGTTCAGACACCAAACTATTCTTACAGTAACTATACCAAACATGAGTTACAACGGTCTTTAGAAACAAATCAAACAAAGGAAATAATCTCATTACATACTGATAAAGGATAGTTAGAAACGACTGAAGAAACAAGCCATTCCCTTGTTTATAACCACTTACATTTTATTTTACAGTATATTTGTGACATTTTATGTTACTATAACCAAAGATCAGGGTTGTTTACAAATATAATGGCTGCCATTTGATGTAAACAATTAAAAAGTGTCTCTGAATATTAAAATTTTACATCATGATCTTGTTTCATTAAATTGAATTACTCTTTGTGCCATCAGTTATTAGTGGAGAAGAACTAATTTAAGCAAAAATAGTTTTCAGAAATTAGATGTAGAAACTGAGAAGCCTGGGTAAGACTTCAAAAGACCACTCCCTCATCACTGTAAAAAGGAAGAAAGCAAATTCTTTCACTGAAGTAGCAATGACGAGTCAACCAAGTCCGTTTGTATTAAGGCTTCCTTACATATTATTGAATCCCATCATGCCTTTCATATTGCCAGCAGCACCTTGTTGGAATTGTCTCATCATTGACTGCAAACCTGCCATGCCACCTGCAGAAAGTGAGAACATAATGTGTTAACTCTGAAGCCCAGCTCTCCTGCTCGAGGCCTCATTAAAGTACACACACTATTTCAGTCATATATAAATGCAGAAGCCCAAAACTGTCTAACTAGGCTTAAATGGCTATTGAAAGTAAAAAAACTGAGTGACTAATTACAGAAAGGCCTGCAAAACACCAGGCTTAAAGTAGGTTTTAAGATGACCTGTGCATTAAGAATTAAAGAAAAAACCTTGAAGGAATGATCAGTATCGACTAGTAAGGTTCTGGTATGGGAGTCTTTATTTAAAGCTGCTCTTATCAAATTTAATTACTTGAAGCAAAGCTTAGAAGGGAAGGGAAGTTCAGGCAGATTTGCTTTACCACAATCATGCCTCAAGTGATCACTATTCCCAGACACCATTCCAACTGCTAATTTTGAGAGCTGAATCCAAATGAAAAGACTAGATTAAGCACTGGTAAGAGCAAAACATTTGGACTAAACTCTCTGATTCTTGTTAGTTTTAGAAATACTTAATACTGATATATAATCCAGATATTCTCCTGTGACATTCCTCACTTCTGTTTCAAGTGCTCCACCATAACTGTCCTCTCCTGAAGCTATAAAAAGTCAGCACATACCCATATGATGAAGAACTCTTGGATCCATCATCTTTGCCATCTGTTGGTTCAGTTTGGCCAGCTGAGATGGGTTTACATTCTTTGACATATCACCACCTAAAAAAAAAAAAAGTGGATTAGCATATGGGGCTAGAAATAAATCTGAATGTTACCCTCAAATTCTAGATTTAAACCCATGAGTCCATTACCAGAAGTTACTACATCAGCCACTTAAAGGTACTTTAAGGATCAACAGTCCCTGCACCCCACATAAGAGACTGCAGTGGTTAGTATTTTAGTAGTAATCAAGTCTACATTGATAGAAATACAGTGGCTTTCTCTGCTAAGTTACACATTAGTGGCATGAAAAAGAGTACGGGCCTTACCAGTTACATAAAAAAGTTTTCAAACATCATGAAAATGACTGAGCTACAACTCACTTTCCCCTCTCCCTCAATGTTTTCACATTTCCTCTGTGTTCACACATCAAGTAATGTCCCCACTAAGTAAGTAAATTTTAGGTTTTGTTTTTTGGGTTCTGTTATTTTGTTTTGGTTTGGGGGTTTTTGTGTGTGTTTTGTTTTTTTCTTTTTTGGTTTGGTTTTTTGGGAGGGGGGTGTTGGTTGGTTTATTTTTGAGTTGGTTGGTTTTATGGTATTGGAGTTTTTTACCTTTGAAAAGCCCTTTGATGCCTCCCATCTTTTTCACCATCTGTGCAAACTTAGTGTATTGGGTCAAAAGCTCCTGAACATCTCTGGTAGAAACACCTGAACCTCTTGCTACTCTTTGGATTCTTCCTGGCTGCTTACTGAAAACTTTGGCACCATCTGTACTGTCAAGTTCTGCAATTAGAATGTGGAAAAGAAAAATACATTGAGTTAAAAACTGACATTAAATACTGTTACAGTTGGTAGCAAACCTGTTCTCCTAGTTGAGAATTTAGTTTTGAGCCAGAGAACGAAAAGCCTAGTTTTAGAAGTGACAGTGCAGAATTTTAAATAAATAATTGAGACAATGTTCTAGGAAGTAATACTAAAAAGCTGTTATCTTCATATGTTAATCACCATAATAGAAAAAATTGTCTGAATAAACTATGCTCTCAGCATACTTGGTCTTAAGCCATATTAATGGGTTTAGCACAAGAGTAAGGGCATACTTCTGCAGGAGTTATCGGTGGATTAGAAAGAACACTTTGAATTCCAGAGACCAGGCTATATCACCAAATAAATCTGAGGGGGGTAGGAAAAAAGACAATAATGCCACTTTATATTTGCAAATTAAAAAGCTATCTTAATCTTTAATGGTAATAATTTAAGAACAGTTACAATATGAAAAATAAAAATATATTAATTTCCAATGGAATGCTTCAAAATCCCACCTACCCTACACAAGACAGAGCAGCAACGGGCAGTCATCAAGGTATCTCTACATATTTAGACTTATTAGTTGGAGACATGCGTTCTCCTTGCCATTTCTAAGAATCTTAATTATTTCTCGTCATTTTCTGTCACAGTAGATGCTGCAATGTCTTTTTGTTTCCAAAAAGATCTCTAAATAAGCTTGTTCAACAACGGAGAAAGAAAAATATTCCATGACATTTGTTTTACCTTGATCATTCATACTGTCCATTATAGTCATCAGTTTCTTTAGCCTGGCCATTGATTCCTGTTCATTGCCTTTACTCATGAAGTCAGTTCCAAAACCAGGGATCATGCCCTTGTTTCAAAAATAGAAAACAAAAGCTGTATCAGATTAGGCAAAGCTAACTTTAATTAAGCAGCCAGAAATATATAGACAGCAACTTTTAGTTCAGCAGTTATTGCAGTAGACAAATTTCACCTTTTGAAAAACATAGTACAGACTATAACACCAGTTTCAACGAAGAGTTCTAAGTTTACAGAAGTTTGTCAAATATTAATGAAAATCTGACAAAATAAAATGGTTTGGGGGATAACTAACCAGGATCTGACTGAATGGTCCCATTTTCATGATGTTTTGGAATTGTTCATACATATCTCTTAGCGTAAATTGACCTAAAGTACAACAACAACAACATAAAAAAAGGTTAGCAGAAGTCACACTAGCATTTTGGTCTTACCCTCCTTTCTCAATTATTCTTCATTTTTACAAATTAAATACTATACTGCATAGATAAATGGATAAATAAACCTCTTCACCAATAACATGGATAAACAGTTAAAGATGGCACATGTTGAACCATTAAGCTAGTTATTCTGCAGTTACAGAAGTCTGACAGACTTATCACTCAAAAAACACAACTCAGTTTACTTGCCTGCCACATGTACTAGAGAAGGAATAGTTATTCCTCACTGGGCACACGAACAAGTTTATGTCTACACGTAACACAAATTAACTCAGTGGTCTCTGTCACAGAGAACCTGCCGCGACTACATCACTGTAATGCATCTGCTATTCAGGCCTTGGGAAAAACTTACCATGTTTTAGCTTTTCTATGAGTGCTTCATTGTCATCGAGCTTTAACTCATTTACTTTATCTATCAATCCTTCAATATCACCCATACCTGGAAAAGGAAAACAGCTCTGAAATTAACATTAAAAAAATTACACTTTGACTTTCCATTATCCAACTCAAAAAGTCTTAAGTATAGCTCTACATAGTACATACATACCAAGCAGCTTGCTGATGAAAGGCTGTGTTTTAAAGGGTTCAAAGTCATCTATGTGTTCTCCAGTTCCAATAAAAATAATAGGACTCTTTGTGGCAGCAACTCTGCAGTAAAATACATTTTATGAAATGGCCTCTCAACAAATCATCCATCTTCTGTACCATCTATTAACATAATCACCTAGGCATCCTCAACACTGAAGTATCTTACTTCTCAATTATTATTAATGGAAAAAATATCCAGCATTTGGATGTGCAGCTGAGGGTAGATAAAAAGATTTTTCTCTAATTTGTACTTCATAAAATACAAACTGCTTTGAAAAAAAAAAATCATCAACAGAAGTTGCTGATTTTCATTGGTGAGTTTAAGAAACTTGAGAGGAAAGAAATAAAAATGCATCATTTCCGGTTTATCCTAATATTGGGAAGTCAGATGACACAAGCATTGATTACATTCTCTTCAAGGTACCTCAAACAAGAGACAATCTTGTTTTCAACACAGGAAAAAAGCTTAGCCGTAAGAAAATTCAGAACCTTTTCACCAATCAATTACTGGCACTAGCTTTTAGATGAAACTCAGCTTCCAGTCCACAGATAGTACAGAGCAAATACAGCTGAGTTAATGCATGACAACTAAAACAAGAGCAAAATGAAGATACCAGAAGCTTTAGTTTTCTATCACTATGCTATAAATAAAGCAAATACATATGGCAGTTCAAGAACTGTAACACTTCATATCAAAGTCAGACAGTGATTCAGTAAGTCAGTGCCAGTTAACTTTGACTGTTTTGACACATCATCTCAGCTCCATACAAGCTGTGTCATTGAAAGATAAAGCATAGCATAGTCTAGTCAACAGTCTGCCAAGATACAGCACATGGCACGTCCAATGAGAATGGAATTCAGGTAAGTATGACTGCAGGCAACTTTTTACCAAGTTGATGGACACGGGCAATCCAGAAGTTCAATTTGCATCACAGTTTTAAGGCCAGTAGACATGACTAGGTAGAGGTTTTCCCCTTTTGGAAACAACCTTTAGGCATTAAATAAGAAGCAAAGCTCTTCAGGTAAGCCATATCTATTAAACCCGAATGTATCTTTTTGGAAAAATGCCCGATACACAATATGGAATGAATATTGCTTGATGCTGTTTTCAGAAGACAGAAGTTGACACGTAAACAACATACTGCTATATTCAAAATACATCATAATATCAGATTCTGATGTTAAATATCAACTGGTGATCCTATCCGCCAGAAAAAGGGGATCTAAGTAAGCATCTAAGTGTTACTGACTTAAATCTCAGATTCTGTACAATGTGACAGTGACTTTCACAGAACAGGTTTCTGTGAGACAATAAGGCATTTTCACAGCTGGCTGTGCATGGCCAGATGTTTGTCACTGTTACACCACAGTACTTACGCACTAAGAGCTCCACCTCCTTTTGCGTGTCCATCGAGCTTCGTAACAATAACAGAAGCTACGTCTACTTTATCTTTGAAAGCCTTAGCTTGCGCTTCACAAGCTTGTCCAATGGAAGCATCCATCACATAAACAATGTTATCTGGTTGCTAGGAGAAACGAGATACACCAAATAATAATTTCCTGCTTTACTGAAAAATGTTCATGCATTATGTTCACGCATTCAGCAGCAGAACTTGCTGCAGTAACAGTATGTAAGGGCTATGCAGTTTGAAACAGGACATTTTATGAACAGTATTATCTAATGGCCATTTCAAAAACTGATAATGTATTACTATATGAAATATTTATCTATAAGACAGAACTTTACTATTTAATAGGTTTGTGCTTATTAGTTATGTTTCCAAAGTGATTTTAGCCAGTATCTTGAGCCAATGAGCTAATTATATCTACAAGCAATTAATGGCTCAAATCATCAATTCAGTTTTACATTAAGTCCATTCCTCTAAAAACAAATTAGCCATTAGCAGGAATTCTGTGGGAAGTGTCATATGGTCATATGCAAGACCACAGAATCAAACAAATAGCCAGATTTTTTAAACCCACACAAGAAACACCAGCTTCATTTACATATCAAAACTGTTCAAAGTTATCCAATCATCTTCTCTGTTTCAAGGCAATTATTTGTGACAATCACAGAAAGTTTCACATTCATAGTTAAAAGAACAAGTCTGATCTGGTTTCCTGTATCTAGTTTTTCCATGCAAAGAAACTGAAAAGTTAAAGCAAGAATGGCAGTCTAGTTATACACAAGTGTCCTTGAATTACAGATAGAACAATTAAGACTGACAAAATTATCAAGTACTGGTCATTCAACCTTTGCTCATTCATACCTGTTTGTAATTTCTAATATAATCTAGTAATTAAAGCAAAATCTACACAGAACATTAGGACATAAAGATAAACCAATTGCAGTCAAATTACTATGACAGAAGTTACTGTATTTCTCAAAACTACTCACTATGGCATTAGCAACTTGTAACATCTCTTCAAACAATGAGTCTTCTTGTTTGTGACGTCCGCTTGTATCAACAATGATTATTTCAAAGTTTTCATTCTTAAATTTCTCAACACCTTCTGAGGCAATAATTACAGGATCCATTTCTGTGTAACTGATCAAAAAGAGAAACATCTAGATATACGTGCAATTTTTTGTTCCTAAAGAAACTAATTTAAAATTTCATCACTCGACTATAAACTTGTTAACTATAAATGTGTCTGGATATCAAGAGGGAATTCCTCTTATGTCAAGCAAAAGTTGGTTAAAAATATGCCTTCCTAAGCCATTTACCCTTACTACACAGTGAACTGAAGTGCAAAGGACTGTCAGTGCAGCTTCCAGCAGGTGAGACAAAGTTCTACTCCCCCTTTCCTGAAATAAGATTTAACTGAGCACCTAGACAGTACACCTGCAATGAAGCTTAGAGGAAAGTTATTTACCCCTTTATAAAACCTACTTTAGTTCACCTCTCCCTCCACTTGACAAAAAAAATTAATCGTCCAAAAATAATATCCTTTGATCTGTAAGATAATTCCTGAAAATCTGATTATGTCTGGTAAAAGTCTCTGAACTGCTACACGCAGAGTATTGTAGCGAATTGTTCTTGGACGCCTGATCTCTTCTTACACTATCCCTACCTGCTAATCCTGGCAGTATACAGAATTAGGCAGAATTTTCATATGATTAGAGAAAATATAACTCAGAATATATTTCTAAAACCTAATTAATTAGGCAACACTGGAGAGGGCTTAGTGCAAGACGTTCAATAAGGAACAATACATCACCGGAGTTAAATTGTCCTCCACGCTGCTTCCGAAAGGTGCTTACCTGCCATAAAAGGGAATTCTTGCTTTTGTGGCATTCTGCTTTAACTGGTCAAAAGCACCTGTAAGACAGGTATAGTCAAGGGACTTAAGAAAATCTGTAAATATTACAGATAGAGAACCACATCATTAAAGTCTGTATTACCTGCTCTGTACGTGTCTGCACATATCAAACAGGTCTTCCAGCCTTTCCTCTGATAAAAGTATGCTAACTGTGAAAAGAAATCCAAAACAAGTAGTTACACCAAAGTCCCACTGACATGACACTGTGTAACAGCTTGTGAGTCACTGAAGTACACACACAGAAGACACAAAGGCAAGCCAGCCTTGAGGCCACTGAGTAACACTGTACAAGTATCAAATGTTAGCATGACCATTATTTAGAAAAGTATGTTATAAATAAATGTTAATGGCAAGACGAAAACAGCTGCTTGACTCTGCTTCTGATTTCAGTTTCTGAGTTAGGAATGACTACAAATAACTCAAGTTCCCTTTTATGGACTCTTGGATTCTGGTGTTAATACTGCAAATTGGACTAGCATTTAGAAACTACCCAAAACAGTAAACACTTCAATATCAAGTACCATACTGGCTACAACTTGCACAGCTCTTAGTTCCTGTACTTCCAGAGGAACAAAGATATTTCCATTGCAAGGACCTACTTTAGAGTGGTGGATAGAATCCTTAACTTTCTTCTAACACTCAGCTTCATTGGTATGATGTACATTCACAAAACACTTGACTGACCAAAGACAAACTTCCAAAATAACGTTCACCTACAGAAGCACTAGGAAAGTCTTCTGAAATCAGAGTATTGATATATTTAGTATAGCAAACATGTGAACCTCAAAAGCAGAAGACAAAAAAAGCAAGAAAGATGCACCTTTTTTACACAGGATAATTTTTCCTTCCAGCTTGGAATGTACTGAGCTCTGTCTTGGGGTGGATGACGAGCAAGTTGAGAGCTTATGGTTTCGGATGAAAGGGCAGACCGGTGACGTTGTTGTGGATGTTTGCTACAGGCTGCCTGATCACAAGGAACAAGTGGATGAGGCCTTCTACAGGCAGCCTGAAGCAGCCTCGGAGTCACAGTCACTCGTGGGGGACTTTAACTACCCTGATATCTGCTGGAGAAGCAGCACAGTGAAACACAAACAGTCCAGGAGGTTCCTGGAGAGCATGGATGACAACATCCTGTCAGAGGTAGTGGGGGATCCCACAAGTAACTGTGTTCTGCTTGACCTTACACCAACAAACAGGGAAGGCCTTGTTGGAGATGTGAAGGTTGGGGCAACCTTGGCTGTAGTGACAGTGAGACTGTGGAGTTCAGTATTGGGCAAGAAAGAAGCAGGGCAGCGAGTAAGATTACAAGTATGGACTTCAGGAAAGGTAAACCCCTCTTCAGGGATCTTCTTGGAAGAATCCCATGGGAATGGGCCCTTCAAAGAAGAGGGGTCCAAGAGATTTGGTTGATATTAAAGGATTGCTTCCTCCAGGCTCAAGAATGATGAATCCCGATGACCAAGAAATCAGGCAAAGGGGGCAAGAGAGCTGCATGGGTGAACAAAGAACTGTCATTACTTGAGCATAAGCAGGAACCACACAGGAGACGGAAGCAGGGTCAGGCCACTTGGAATGAATATAGAGGCTGTCAGAGTAAGTGGATACAAGACAAGGGAGGCCAAGGTTCATCTGGAATTAAATCTGGCCAAGAATATCGAGGATTACAAGAGGATAACAAAAGGAAAACAAGCTGTCTATGAGCCAGTTGTGTGCCATGTGTGCCCAGCAGTGTGCCCAAGAAGGCACACCGATATCCTGGGGCACAGCAGGAAGAGCACTGCCAGCAGGTTGAGGGAGGTGATCCTGCCCCTCTACTCAGCCCTGGTGAGGCCACATCTGGAATGCTGTATCCAGTTCTGGGATCCTCAGTGTGAGAGACATGGAGCTTCTGGTTCAGTAGA
>JAWMRA010000161.1:38474343-38498498 GCA_035584735.1 Pseudotriccus pelzelni | reverse complement strand
GAGCACAGGAATAGATTGTCCAGAGAGGTTGTGGAATCTCCCTCGCTTGAGATATTCAAGAACTGTCTGGACACAACGCTGTGCTATGTGCTTTAAGATTATCTCCCCGAGCAGGAAGATTGAACCGGCTGACTCACTGTGGTCCCTTCCAACCTCACCTATTCTATGATGTGTTGATTCATAGCATTCTTTTTTAGCCTTAAAAAGATACAAATGTAAATTTCCTCAATAAAACTGGGGCTGGAAGAAGTTTCACATCACACACTGATACTTAACTCAGGTATCTAATACAAAAGTCAAATTCCAGTGGAGTAAGATAATGGAGTCAGATAGGTTCCATTCATAGCACTAGTCTTTAACCTAGACAGTGAACTATAGTGTCGTGGTTTAACTCCAGATAGCAACTGAATGAGGAAAAATAATCTTTCTGATCCATATACAGTATTGTTTCACCAAGCATTTAAAAATGTTTGAAAAAAAGTCCTACAAGCCATAAATTGTCCCAAAAGAATATTACTTTGACCATTCCTCCCATCTCAGGAACCCTTCTGCAAAAATATCTCTACAATGTAATGAGTTAGCATTTTGCTACTAATAGAAATAGCACAGATCACAAGCAAACCCTACCAAAGGAGTCCAATGACCACCATCTTCCCCAAAGGAAAACAACCAAAAACCAAACAACCAAACAACCCAAAAACCAAACCAAACAAAAAAACCCAAAAAACCCAAACCCATGCAAATAGATTCACTGCACATTACCTTTGAACAAGTTGTTGTTTTACCACTTCCTTGCAGACCAACAAACATTATAATATTCTGTTTTCCTTTGGTAGGTGTCCATGCTTTGACTCCAGGATCTACAAGCTAAAGAACAAAGTTTAACATACGTAGCAAACCCAAATTTCAAAAGCACAGACAGTTGGTATCATGCCAGGTGCCTGGTTTCAAATTCAATGGAGCAAAACCATTTTTGCGTATTTAGTCTTAATTTTGCTTTGGTTCTTGCTGATTAACAGCAACAGCCCATGCAAGATATCTATTGTTCTGCATAATAATTCTGCAACAGTAACAGTGTGAATTTCTTTCTACCACCAAGCCCCACAGTCAGGGTGGCCTGTGAAGGTGGCACAAGTGTTAACAACCAACACAGAAACACGATCTCCACCCCACTGTCACTGCTCAGAATGGGCTTCTTCTGGTGAGAATCCTACAGCACAGAAGGCTTTTTAGGATTGCAGCCTCACTTCTGAAATGAGTAGAAGGTACATACATTCCTGAGAGCCATCATATGGCTGGGCACAGACTAACAGAACAAAAGACTACACTGTTAACTGGAAGGAGGGCAGAAAACAGATACCCAGATGCTGATTTGGCCAAGCAGGTAAATTAATGAGAAATGTTGCCATGAACTGCTAGGTTGTCGCTTAACACTTTTTCAAAGGCTTATAAGTAGTCTGAACAAATCTTTGTTAGGGCAGCAAAGGTGTGTTCTGGGACAACCAAAGACAGCCCAGATGCTTGCAGTACTTTATTCTTCCTTTGTCCTTACATTTCAATTGAAGAGTAAGAACAGCTGAACTTAAAGCTTGAACTGAAGTTAGTTTAAGAAATGCCCAGGAAGTAGTTTCAATTAGAATACCACTGTTTGTAATAGGAAGAAGCCTTACAACAGAAAGCATAACTGCAGGTACCACATAACACCTAAAAGCTTGGATTCCTACTGGACTGCTTCCATAGCCCAGGCTGTACAAGGAAAGTGAGGCAATGCAGAATTTTGAAGTCCTACCTTAACAAGCTCCTTAAAGACTGCATGCTGAATCATTTTCCTTTTGTTAAGGCCAGATGCCATTTCTTCAAGATCAATTGCAGACCTAAATTTAAGAAAACCATGAAATACTAGCATAACTTAGAGCATTGCTTAAACCTAGTAATAAACAAAGTTTTTGCAATAAACAAAGTTTATGCAACTGCAGCATCATCCTGTTTTGAGTTCTCAGATAAGATGTACTTAAGTGACACGCATTGGAGACACTTCTGTACAGAGGATGAAAACAGGTTTCTAAAATACTTGCATCTTTCAGACTTGCATTTACTTGAATTACACATCTGAAAATAGGCAAGGTAACAGTACTAGTCACATACACAGATCTATTTATAGGCAGCACAGAACATGTGAAGATGAGGTGTCTAGGAAGTAACGAAGAACTTGTTTATCAGACAACTCAGCTGATGACAGCAACAGTTTTTTGAAAAAAGCCTGTAACAGCAATAAATGGCTAAACTTGATGAAAATTCTTTTGATGAAACTGGCTAAACATCTAGTGCAAACTGCATTTTCCTGTTAAAGGTAAACTGGGTGTGCCTACAAAATGTTAAAGTTATAAATTAGTTATTCTTTTGTAACCTCAAATTACAACTTCTAAAAACATCAAAAGTTATATGCATTCTGATTATTTCACTTACTTGACATTTTCTCTAAGTTGCTTCACAAGTTTGATATTAACATCAGCTTCCAGTAATGCTGTACATACTTCTTTTAACATAGCATTTAAAACCTTTGGAGTATAAAAGAAAAATTGTTTTATAATATACAAGATTGACCACCACAAAAAAAGTCTGTGCATTTGTTCCTACATAAATACAATTTAAATCTGAAAGGTAATAATGGAAGAAAAGGATTCTCAATTGTAACAACTGCACACTATGTAACATAGTAACAACAGAACACTTCCTATTGCTTTAAGGCCAACAGCAGCTCATAGGGTAGCAAGACTTCCTAAACTTCCCTATGGGTACTCAGAGTACACCAAAAAATCTCATATCATATCTCTGTAAATACAAGCATTCCTCAACTGCAAGATGGGCACCCTGCTATCTGCATTGTCAGAAACTGGACTGGTGTTCTGGTTGTATTTCTTGTAGGCAAGCAGGTGCCTCGGTTAGAAACCAAGTTTATTAGTTGTAAGATTTTTCGAAGTGGAAAGTCTTGAGCAGAAAGATTTTTTGCAAATGGCCTCATTTCCACATCTTGAGCTCTTGGAGGATAAAAGTTTCTACTGCTGTATACTGGGCTGTATTTGATTCAGTTAAGGATTTATTGTCTCCCAGCTGCCAATATGTTAAAACCCTTCCTCTATGCAGAAGTTCCAACCCTACAGCTCTCAATAAGCCTACTTTTCAGTTACTTAAAGACACCTGTTTGTCCACCTGAAAACAGTTTCTAACAATTTATTTACTCAGAGGCACATTTAAACTATGACATTAGTTTGCCATCTTGCTTTTCAGTCCCATAACAGAACACACCTAGCTGTAATTTCAAACTCTTAATTAGAAAAAATACAGACTATACCAAGTGAAACAAACGTTCAGAACCACACACTGGCCTGAATATTAAGGCAGCAAACAACACACTCCTCACATTTCAGACAGCAACACTTACATTGAAAGCTATTTGTTCTTCCACACTTCACTTTCTATCAGCCTAGTTCACATCTGCATAGTCTGGCTGCACATGCAACCATAAATCAGAGGAGGTACCCAAACTTTGGGACATACCTCCTCTGGCATTACCTCCACAGAACATTACTCTCCCTAAGTACAGCCACCACGCTCAAGGACCCTTTGACCACAGGACCCACTATGTCTGAGGTGATTATCCATGTATAAATCTAGTTTTAAGTTCTGGAGGTACTCTCAGGGCGTTAAAACCTCCAGTAGAAATTTTACTTGAAGGAAGAAAAGAGCCTCTGGATAACATTAACCTACTTCAAGCTTTTCATCAGCCTGTGAGAACTTTCTCAGAACTTCTCAAGCATTAGTGCCATCACACTTGCACACTACTTACCTCCTCATTGATAATTGTAGCATTGCTCAGGGAGCGCAATGCTGAAGTTATTTTTCTTCCAAGATCTGCGAGAACCATTTTGGCGGCTTCAAGTACAACTCAGAAGAATCTGGAAAACAATTAAAAAAAATCAAGTTTAAAACTAGTTGAAGTTATCCTGTCGCTAATTAATTATTCCAGTAACTTTCAGGTGAAGAATCCCACTTCACATTCCAGAAAGTGCGTAAGTTTTACTTTTTAGTTATTTTTAGGAAATACTGGCCTGAAACTAATTTTAAGCTACCCTGATGGCCTACTTAAAAACACAGATACCACACTTCAATTAGGAAGCATTTTACCATGTAGAATAAGTGCATTGAATTCACCAGGAAAAAACAGTTCAGACATACTTCCAGAAAGAAGACTACCTGCTTTTTATCTTCTTGTCAGCAATATGCTACATGAGAGAATAAAATCAAGCAGGATAGCTCAGAAGCTCTGCATCCTTCAAAGCCAGTACGACTACAACCAAGACATTTTGCTAGCAAAATTGAACACTATCTACTAGTTGCATTTTATCTAGCTTCCAATAAATCAAACTGAATTTCCCATTTTAGTAACCCTACAAACATAATTACGCTTTATTAAGCAAAATTCACATTGTAGCTTTCAATGGTTTTATTGGAAAAACAGATTGTTTTCATTCACTACAGAAACAAATCTCACATATAAGCATACCACAACTTACACTTAAGAAACCATAAAAAGTTAATTTCTGAAGGGTATGAATATTCAGGTCAACATGTTAAACCACTCCACCACCTCCTATATAACCCCCCAGATATATTCCAAAAGAGCTAAAACAAGTCACCCATGTAAGCCAACCTCCTGATTGCTTTGTCTAATTGGGAGTTACTATCGTTACAAAGTTGGCAGGTTAAACCAACAACAAAACCCTAAAACCAACTGGCAGTCTAACACCACCCCCCCCCCCGATACTGAGGTCACAATGCAGAACAAAGTCTCCAGGAGCTTCAAAAGACGTAGGATAAATAAATCCAGTGGAAGTACAGGACTAGAGTACAGCAAGTAACACAAATAAATATATTTACACATTTTAGATTTAATGTACATTGTATGTACAGGCAATTCCAAAGTGATATCCATTACTATGCTATCTCAATATTCATTCAAAAATTAGTCTGTGCTTTCTAAGGAACTCTGCCCATAGATTATTTGAAGATCAGTACATTAACAGGTATGAATGTCCATCTTCTTACAGTGCTGAAAAAGGACTTCTACCTGTCATCTGAAGTGGTAAAACTCCTTTCTTATGAGGCAAACAAGTGACATTATTGCACCATAATTCTAAAAAAGCATTATCATCAATATGATCTACCAAAGGGTCTCAGCAAAACAGATATTCAAAACATTTTTCAAACTCATTTCCTATGAAAATCACAATAATGCAAAAATAAACACTTTTAAAAATAGCATTGCAACTCAGTAAGCTTTGAGCGCCTAAAACTGCAGCTACAGACAAAAGTTAACTACAGTACTTGGATATAACAGCTAAGAAATTTGATAGGATGACCAACATACAGAAGCCATATGATGCTCAACATTTAAAATTAGTTTCCAGAGTTCTACGGATCTCTAAATACAGAAAGTTAATTATGTCCTAGTATACAAATGTTTCCTCTGCAGAATTCCAAAAGCTTCTTCCAACAACCTTATAATAGGAATAGAGCAAAGACTTTGCTAAGGAGATGAGTTTAAGCATTATCATATCAACTGCTCTTGCTAACACATTAAGAAATCATAAGCCATCGGAATTACTAAGAAGTGCCAAGTACAGAAATTAATAGAGCTTGTCACATAACAGTCCATCCCAATTGAGAGGCACACTCCAGACAATTGCTTGGGTGGGCAGGCAGCCAGGAGGGCATTAGCAGTGACTGCACTGCAGAACATGGATATGCTGGGCATCCATACTTCTGGAGCGCTGACTCTAATGCAGCATCCTACAAACAACCTGAGGAGGGTTAAACCCGGCAGGGCCCCCCAGCAGACTCTCTGGGCTGCGGCAAGCAGGTCTCTGCTGAGCTCAGCTCTGCACAGTCTGAGCCACCTGGGCACCTCCACACTGAGCTCCAGGACTGCTCCACGGAGTGCCAGGACTCTGTGCTTCTGCCCGGAACAGGCATTTCTGGAAACAAGGGGCAGCAGAAATAGTGGGGGGTTTATTAGGTCTAAGGAAACCAATAGTGTCTGAAGGGACAGACTGCCTACTGCCACTCAGCTCCCCACCATAAACCTAGATAAATCTACTTAGTTAATATAGCAGTACTCTTTTACATAAAGGATTTTAAAAAGGGAAAAGCTCTAAAAGGCAAGAGCTGTTTAAACAGCTGTTTAAAAGATAAAAAGCGCTTACTTAAACTCTCCAAAATAAATTTACGCGAAAGGTACACGTACATGGATTATACTAATCACAAGTCAAACACTGGAACGGAGCAGCAGCTGTTTCACAGGTGGGAACGGCTGGAGCTGCTGCAGCGTCACTCAACCTCAGCTTACGAGTTTCCACCTTCAAAAGTTACCCAGCAAAGGACGGGAAAGCGCCCCCGGGGCGGCAGCGGGGACCGTCTGTCTCGTTTAGGGCCCAGCGTCCTCGCTTTCACTGGGAAGGAAGGACAGGCGAAGGCACAGCCTTGGATACGTGCCCGAACGCTGCCTTCTCCCTGGGCACCCCGGGCTGGCCGCAAACAGCGCCTGGGCCCCGCCCGTCCCAGTGACTCGGACAGCGCGGACTGGTCCTGGAGGCCCAGAACTGCTCCCACTGAGCTCTGGAGGATCGAGGGCCTTTCCAGACCCGTGCTGCCGCCCGTCCCGTCCCGTCCCGTCCCGGGGCCAGGAGGGCCCGGTGCCCACCTTCCGTCTGAGCTGCGCCGCGCCCCGAGAAACCGGCGTCGGTCGCGGTCCCGCTGACGCGGCAGCTGCGAGCTCTCGCCGTGCGCGCGCCGCGCGAGACCCGCGGCCGGCAGCCGCGCACGGCCCGGGCCGGCCCACCCGGCGCTGCCGCCGGGGCGAAGGCGCCCCCGCGAAACGGAGCCGCTGGAGCCGCGGCCGCCGCCGCCGCCGGCAGGGAAACGTCAGCACTGGGCCTCCCTCTCCTCCCTTCCTCCCGCAGGCCGCGCGCACTTCCGCTTCCGGAGCGCGCAGCGCCGCGGGGGGGGGCCCTTAAAGCGGCCGCGCGCTGACGTGCCTCGCGCGCTCCGCGCCGCCGCCCCCCCCGCTCCCCTCACTGCCGGGAGCGGCGATGGAGCTCGGGGCCGCGCGGCGCGCCGTGCTCGCGGCCGTGCGGGGCACGCGCGCGGCCGACCTGCCCCGCCTGCTGCACTGGATGCGCCACTCCCGTAAGCGCCCGGGAAGAGGGGAGCGGGCCGAGCGTGTGCCTCCCGGGAGGGCCGGGCACCGGCAGGCATCGGCTGGGCCGCTCCGGCCTCCTCGACCGCCGCGGCGTTGCGGGCAGTGCGGAGCCGCACCTCCCCCCTGCCCGCACCCACAGGGCTCGGCTCGTTCGGCTCCGCGCACCGCAAGGTTGGGAGTAGCGGTTTGAGGTCATTTGCAAAAACAAAAAAAACAAACAAACAAACAACAACAAAAAAAAATAGCGCCGCTTTTCCCCCGAGCTTGATGCCGTCCTGAAATTAACGCGGCTTTTCCCGGTAACTCTCTTTGTCTGTGCCGCGGTGTCGTTTTCGTCGGCGTGCCGCAGTCCGGTCAAGCACCTTGTGGCGGGTGAGGGAGGGAAATGCGGGTCAGCTGTTGATTTGCCGCTGAACCAAAGAATGACACGGAAAACTCCGGTGTGTAGGCAGCACACTAAAGATACAGGCACAAAGCGCCGTGCTGAATAAATTGACTAAATGCTGCTTAGTCTCAGGGTATAGGTGCATTTCGCCCCTGCAGATAGGAATATCCAAGGCCCCTCCGATCCTTTGATCCAGTCTCAAGCGCTCAGTATATGTGTGCCTTGTTTATTAATGGTTGCCTGCTGGGAAAGTTAATCCTTATAATCCTATGTTGGAGAAATTCATGATATGATACATTACTTCCCCAAGTCATGCCCTGCCGTGCCAGGGTTATGCTCCCTGTTCAGGTCTTTTGCTCCAGCACTTCCACTTTAGGGGGAAACGTCTTCATAAACAAACGTCTGGGCACCGTGGTACAAAGGCCGGCTATGACACCAAGAAGTTGTCCAGCTGTCCAGGTACTTGGAACTGCAAACTCACTGTTGCCTCGTGGTTTGCGGCTCCCGCGGCCAGTCACATGAGGAGGAAGGAAAGATCCTTTTCAGGCGGAGTGGGCCCTCTGCTGGATTTACAGGAAGGGAATCAGTTGGGAAAAGCGTTTACCATCCGTGATGGGCACACAGCCCTCCCACCCAAAGGGGTTATTTTCTAGCAGAGACATTGCCAGATGTTTCGGTGCGTCTGTGAGTGAGCCTTCATGACTAGAGCAGGGATGGGACTCCCTAAGACTTGAAGGCTTAATTTTGAAGGAAGTAGTTACTGTTAATTGTAAATAAACGTTGTTTCCTGTGTGTATGGATGTGCACAGAGACATATATGTCTACACATATGTATATATGTCTGTGTGTATAGACACAGTGCTAGAGCAATCTGCTGTTAGCTGTACTTCGTCTCTTCATCTTTGAGCCCTTCTCTGAATGCAATAGCATGCTCTGCTTGCTAAACAGTGCTTGGTTTGCTGTAAATAATCTCGTTAGACATTCAGTATGCTCCAATATAAAAATCTCATGGGATTTCATATGCAGTTGTTCGTATTGCTTCTTCATTTAACAAAAATCATCACAGTTCCAATAAACTGTTATTAGTTTGGGTGGTGTGCACATATGGCTTTCTCAGCTTCCTGACTCCTCTACAAATACAGTAAGGCACATGGGAACTTACTAGTGAAACTTGAAAATGCTGAACTGTTTCAGGTAGGAATCTAGTACTTACTATTTTCTCTGCTTAGATTCTGTTATATTGCTTTACCTCTGTCATAGGAAAATTTTTAGCCAGTGGCATAGTTTATGTGGACTTTCCAAAATACTTTGTCAATGAATACATTTCAATTTTTTTTTATGCTGCAGCTTCCAAAATTTATCATAGTTAGTTTCTGTGAAAGATAATATGCTATGGTTCCTCGCATTTATTAGATCATGATCTCTTAAATATCTTTTTCTGAATTTTAGTGATCTAGATTTGTGCCTAGGTCTTTCAGTGAAAGGAAACGTATTTTTGTTTCATATTTACTCTTCATAATTAAGAAAAAAAGTGTAAATCAGTTTCCAAATTTTTAACTACTTTGTGTGTGGTACATCTTGTGTCCTTCTATCCTTATACTGTTTGCATCAATAGTGGTTGCTGCTGCTTCACTGTGCACATCATCTTTAACATAATTAGCTTTGCAGCTGCCATTCAATGGCTT
Source organism: Pseudotriccus pelzelni (assembly GCA_035584735.1). Taxonomy (NCBI): domain Eukaryota; kingdom Metazoa; phylum Chordata; class Aves; order Passeriformes; family Tyrannidae; genus Pseudotriccus; species Pseudotriccus pelzelni. The sequence goes on along the minus strand of JAWMRA010000161.1, from coordinate 38,489,170 downwards.
TTCAGCTCGTATTCTGCAGATCAGAGGACAGAGTGGACAGGATATATAGGGCAATCAGAATCAACCAGCTGAACTAATTATGATTTCGTCTCTGTAGTCTCCTTGACAGGCCATCTTCAAAATCTTTTTTGCTTTAGGATTCTTTGTTTACAGACTTGTGCTCTAATAATATTTTATACTAATTTTGTAGACATTACCAGTTGCCGAACCTATTGATTATGAAGTTTTAAGGAAAAGTATTGATGTTTGCCCAATTCTTGTGCTCTCTTGAGGTCCCGCAGTCTCCCTCTCTAACACAGATATATGTTTACATGTAGGTATGTGGTAGAGGAGAGGGAATTAGAAAGCTTTATGCCTATCTGTAAGAAGTTTTCATCATTAAACAATCAGGATCTGTTTCATTGCCTCTTTGGGTCATGAACCTGTTCCTGTTTTTCCAATCTGCTTTGACTGAATGGCTGTGTTTATTTCCAGTTTTCTTTTTTGTCACCCTGATGAGTACAGGACTGGAGTACAAGAGAAGTATCTCTCTCCCTTACTGCTTTTATTTTCTTGCAGCGTTGAACAGTAAGTGAGCAGAGGCATTTTTCATACAGGTCACATTCCTTTAGCCTTTTTGCAGTTTTCTCAGAGATACAAATATTTCGGGTGATGTTCCCAACACAACACTCTTGATGATGCCTCTTTTTGTATTGTTTCTCTGAGCTGCTTCTTTGACTCCATCCTAAAGTAACTTTTACTGTGAGGTGTTTTCTCCCCCCGCAGAATTGTTGCATTTGAATAATTATACTGCCCACTATAACACCTAGATGGTGCTGTGATGATTAATACTGATTGGACTGAGAACAGTGAGGAGCCAGTAGAGGTTTCTGCTGCTGTACCCTGAATACAGCCAGGGAATATGGTGTTCTTGTTGTGCAGAGAGAAAACTTGTTTCATGGCAGATGTTAAAATGTTACCAGGTCTCTGTGCCACACAGAAATAAAAGCCTAGTCCAATACAGATGTAGGAAAGAAACAAACCTCTAATGAACAAAAGAAAAAAAGTTGTAGGGATGGGGAGATAATATTCTGCATGGAAACTAGGATAGGATAGATGTAAACAAAAATGGTATCTCCACAGACAAATAGTTTTACTGTGGTAAAAGGGTTCCCCTGCCTTCCTCTACTGCATCCTGTTCCTGTTTCTGTCACAATGTTGATCTTACAGTTTTACCTCTAACTGAGGAGGACTGGGCATGATTCCAGTGTTAGTTATAGTCAGGCTCTTTTTCCTCCCTTGCGCCTCTCTCAGTTAAAGTGCACATGCATACTTAGAGTTAAGCTCTCTATAAAGTGGTTGCACTTTAGGATTAGTGTTGCAAAGACAGCCTTATTTATCACTTTTACTTGGTTAGTGTTCCTCATAAGAGAGGTGCTCCAGTCTCTTAATATCTTTGTAGCCCTTTAACTTGGTTAGTGTTTTCTGACTCGCATTCTGAATGCATGGAATGTTATTGAGAAACTTTTCCATGGAAGAGACAAATTCCTTAATAATAAAGAGAGTTATCTTATCTAAAGTAAAGACTGTTATGTATTTTGAACGGAGAGAATGTTGGACACGTTCTGACCCCAATGATTTCTGACTAACTTCCCTTAGTAATTGTAAGTGTGTGGAAGATTCTATTAATTTTTTTCTTTGTATGAATACAAAATAAAATGACCAATCATGCTGGGGTTTTGGTTTTTTCTTCCTCTTTTGGGGTATTGTGAATTTTAGAAATTCCAAATCTTTATATATGATGGAAGAAGACTGTTTTAAAACAGCTGCTTAGCAACATTGCTTTGCTGTTTCACAATCAGCCAGCTCTTCCCACACGCTGCAGTGAAATGTACGTCATTTCACAGTGACTTGTGTTCCAGCTTTTCTTTTGACTTAGTCTTAGATCTCAAAGAAAATGAAATAATAAGAGTTGGAAAGAAGAACAGGAACCTTTGGTGTCTTAACTTTATTATAATAGAATGATTAATGCCTTAATATCCTTCTGCCATAACCATGTTCCAGAAGTTCTGGCTAAGAAAATCTGGGTGAAGCCCAAGAGCTAATTCAGACCACCTGGGGAAACCCCCCCCGGAAGATCCCCCTCAGTAAGGTGCCAGCATTTGATGTATAGCTTCTGTAAGAATTTGTGCCTGGTCGTATTCCCACTCGCGCCTCCGCTGCCCAAATTTTTAAGAATTTTCAGTAGCAGAAGGGGTTGCATTTTGTACAAATGTGTGCTGGAGGAGAAAAGCAGTGAAAGCAGAATTGATTAAGCCATCTGTATACATGAACTGAGAAAAGGAAATCGGAGAAAGTAAATACAGGAATCCGAATTTCAATTTTGAGGTTGAAGTCACCAAACCATTCTGTTTATTGGCAACTACTGAATGCTTTTGTTGTACTTAGCACCTTAATGCAGATTAAAAAGCCTGTCTGTTACAAAGTTAATGTCAGTGAAGCACAGATAAGGTGATAAGATCCTTTATGCTTTTTGTGTTCTGTTGTGGGATGTAAAATAGATTAAGAAATATTTTTTCAGCAGGATTAAAGCCGACTGTTCTAATAGTAACTTTTGACTTTTTCAGTCATGTAACAGTGTAATAAACCAATCTTACAAACTTTTTCCGATCTATGCATTTCATTAGAAACTTTTAAACATAAAGCCAAGATTTTGATATGATATACTGATCTGAATTGCTGGTTATTCATACAGTTCTCAAAATACTCAATATCAAAATTATTACTCAAAATAATAATTGAATAATCATTGCAAACGTAAGTTAAGGGGAAACAACATATAATTAAGTACAAATCATGTTTTTTCTTGTGGGTTAACTTGTACTGGGAGCAAACCAGCACAGCAACCAAGAGGCTGGCATGCAATTTAGTCTTGTGACTTGAAAGTTGAGGGCAGTCAGTGCTTTAAGTTCAGGCTTTTAACGGACAATGAGGGAAAAGTATGTGAGAAAATTAACCTAATTGGACTATGGCGGATGTGCTGCTTTAGTAGTGTACTCCATACAGAGAAGAAACTTCTCATCATACTTTTAGGAACAGACCAAGTTTGTACTGCATTTTCTATTATGTATTTTATTATCTAGGCATTAGCATGTTATCATACCTGCTAGGTAAAGTTATCAAATTATATTTTCACTGGATGAGAAAGTAGTATAAGAAAAAACTTGACTCTTTTAATCTTTCCTTACTATTGTCAGTGCAAGTAAAACTGAAGTGAAATAAGTATGTTAAAAAGAATGAAAATGTGGGGTTCTGCAATGTGACAAGTAGAGTATTTCTTTTTTTGTGTGTGTGCCTGTCAAAAAGCAATTTAGTACAAGGCTTCATATCCAGATTGGTAGAAGTGATTTATCCAAGTAAAATATCCTTTCAGAAGAGATAAAAATAACACTGCATTGTCACTTTATTCCGCTATTCTGTTTGATAAAGTAAAATGGGATATTACCTGTGAATCATCAACCTTGGGAATAGGCATTAATTTGCTTTGTTGTGACAAATGATACTGATGTGAGAGAGGTCTCAGGAATACCAAGTGCTTCTAAGTTGTTAGTGACTTAATAGTGGTGGGGAAAACTAGTGATTGTAAAGTAAGTACGTGACTTACCTTGTTTAAAATTTAGCTTTAAAGCTTCTTTCAATTAATCAATGTAAAAGACTCAGAGAACTAACAAAATAAGTCCTGGTTATATTTCTGTTGAAAAAACCCAATTACTTTCTACCAATAGCTGAGTATGCTTAGGGGTTAGAAATTGTATTTAGAGTTCCTGAAGTATTTGGTATACTGAGGTCACATTTTGCTTCTCAAATTGTTTACTCAAAAAAGGCAATAGTAAAGCTTTAGAGATGTGATACTTCCTCCCTGACTTCTTCAGTATTATTAAAACACACTGAATTATTAAATTAAACTTGTATTAAGTTACATGGATGTTAATATTTGCTTTTTACTTCAGTGAGGCCGAGTATATATCTAGAGGACCACAAGGTGTTTGCTATTATGGTTGCCTTTGCTACATCCTCTTCCCTCCTTAGGGCATGTAATCTTCTGTTGTCATTTGGAAATTGTACTTGTCTTCAGTCATGTATTTTGCAGTGCCAGGATGTTCAGATGTTGATATAGCGGTGCTGTATCTGGTGTAAGGCTTTGTGATGTTCTTTTAGCTTGTGTAGAAGGGCTAAGTAGGACCAGGGTGTTAATGAGGCTTTTTGCAATGTGCTAATTAAATTTTATAAATGCACGTTGAATAGATCCAGTGGAACCGGTTTTTGAAGTAAAATACAAACACTACGCACTCAGACTTCCTCCATAAACAAATGATTGTGATTCATCCTGTAGTGTTTCATGAACTGTACGTTTCCTGGTTAGTTGTCTGTTCACTGAACATGGGTTGGCTTGCAGAATCTCCATTTCATATGTATTACAGGCACTAAAATGATATAAAAAATAGTTTTCTATTTTTGTTTCTTCTTTGAAGATTCTTTGTAAGGTGGTACTGAGACTCTCAAGAGTGAACAATTTGTTAAGCACAAGAGTGGAGCTGATAAAACTGTAGCAGCAGAGGCAGAGATGCATATTTTCATATTTGGCACCCGTTTTTCCTACTTGATGGCAATCTACAAATATTTACATACTGCAAAAGTAAACGAGTTATTGTGGTAGCTGTTGCTGTTTCTTGCTTTGACAGGAAGGAGGTGACTCTCTGCATCAGAGTTCACTCACAGACTCTACACGCAAGTGTGGAGTGTTGCATATGCAGCTTCTGCTGCAGCTGCCACTTTGTCATCTCAGAAGCAGTATGTTCAGACCTCCTTCTCCTTTTTTGTTCCTGTGTGTTATGCTTTACAGTATTAACTGAAAGTTGGAAAGGAGCATTTCCATTTGTCATTTGTTTTTCAATGTCAGTGTTTCAACAGTTTTTCGTTTGAGCTGCATATGTGTTGTAAGATTTTCCCTATGACCTGTGTCATACAGAGCATATAAGAACTTGGATGTGTCATACTTTGTTTCATAGGAAGAGCTCAGTGGGCCCCGTGTACGATGGTCAGTGTTGTGACAGGTATTGCATAAACCAAAGTCAAGGCAATGAAGGCGTATTCTGGATTTGAGGAAGATGAATGTGCTACCTGTCTCCCACTGAAAGTATCCCTTTCTCTACTGTAGAGCTGGGACATACAATCGTCTGGAGAGTTGTCTGCCACTAGTGTTGACCAGGAAAGGTCACACAGACCATGAGGGAGCAGATCCTATTGACGCACCAGCACTGGGAGGAAGAGAGCTGAAGTTCTGCATTCATCCAGTGTGATATGGCTGGCCTGGTGGTCTAGGAACACTTTCTGCATTTCATTAAACGCTATATATGAATTTGATACTCTTAACAGGCAGTATAACAGCTGGATGAGCTCTCTTGCATAGTAATAGTATTGTTTTAAAGCAAGCACCAGATGTAGGGGCTTATTGCTCACAGGCACTGATCTGTACAGCTGCTAATATCAGCTTTCTGCTCTCTTGCTCTGTCTGTAGCACGATTTTTCTTCTTGCTTCCTCAGATGTTATCCACCTCAGCAAACTGGCGCCTCTGCACTCTGAGAGTGTCTTGTGGAGCTGATGTTAAGCTACAGTTAGATTTGCCACCTTCCCCTCCCATGATATCTGGGTTTGCTTTCTGTGCATTGTCATATCCATAGAAATCTTCCTTGAGCTGATCAGAAAAATCACTCACTGCTTCTGGGGTATTCATAAGAAATCTACAAGTTGTTGGATGACCATGAGTGTAACAGGATGGGTGCTCATTAGAGGTTTCAATGTAAAATGCTGACAAGCTGGAGATGCTGCATTGCACCTGTTGTGTCTCTCTCCCTTCCTCAGTGCCAAGTCTCTGTTTAGGAGGTCAGATTCTGGAGAACTTAGCTGTGAGTGCTTTGGAACAGTGAATTGTCTTCCTGTTGTATAACAAGTGCCAGTGGTAATGGCCCGTCAGGGCCTTGGAGCATTACTGCTGTACATTAAAGAAAATATAAACCAAATACATCTTAAGGGAATACAGGTAATTTAAAGTTTCTGGTGCTTACTGTGGGGGATTCAGGATTATTTGCTGGAGTTCATTTTGGGACATGTTGAAAAAAACGTTTACATTTGCACTCTTAAGAAAGTGTCTTGCACCAAGGAATGAGGGTTTCTTTAATCATATTGTTCTCACTCCAGTCCTTAAGCAAAAAGCATTTCAGAAGCATTTCATAGTTAAAAGCTTGGCTGGTCTTTCTTTCCTGTACTAGCCTTAAAATTTCTCATTGTTTTTAGCATTTCCTGTGATACACAGGAAAGATGAAGTATATTAGTATGGAGAAACTTGTAGCATATTCTATAAATTTATTCCGAACCTGCTTGCCATCAAACTTTTCTGTACTAGTGTTTCCCCCGGAACAGCAATGCTAGCCAACATTATCTTTTTTTAAAATGTGTAAAAGCTGTCAGATTTTCTTTTTGTGAGTGATGGAGGTGTATGTAAAAAGCATATTCACTGCCCAACATGATGGCAGTCTAAATAGAACAAGAAACAAATGAGTAGGGGTGGGAAAGAGAGGACATATATGTCTGTCCTTAGACAAGAATTAATAGATGGGTTTGGTATATTTTTTAGGATTAGATTTGTGATTGCTTTTTGTTGTTGTTTTCTGTTTCTTTTACAGGTATTTAGTTTTGACCTGAGATGTCCCTTAGTTTAGAACCATTTCAGCATCCTCAGAGATGTCCAGACAAGAAGAAATTTTATCTAGTCCTTCTTTTGAGGAAAGCGTAACAGAAAAGAAACAGAGTACAGGTGTACAGCAGATCTCGTGCTGACTGCCAGTTAGGAAGATCATACTCTTAACGTTAAAATTGGGGTGTGTAAGCAGGATATTGACTGCAAGATGTGAAAAGTCTGGTTCTTGCAAATAAACCTTTAGCTGGAGTGTCTGGTTCTCAATACTGCAGGTCATAAAGGATGAGAGAGTCCGTAAGATCCAAAGGGAAGTGCTGAGAATGATCACACTCCTAGAAAAAAATGTAGGCAAGGTCTGGATAGGTGAATCTTGTTTCTTCTTAGAAATGAAGACTGATGTGACACATGATAAGTCTTCAGAGAAGTAAATAGTTGCTATATAATGGAGAGGAACAAACTTTCCTTTTTTGATTGCTAGTAGTGCAGAGAGTCCTGGGTTTAAATAGTGGCAGAGGAAATCTAGATCAGTAATTAAGAAAAGTATTCCTTTCTAATAGCAAAGATAGTTAAGCACTGGAATAGACTGCTAAGGGTGGTTTTGGAATCTCCAGCATTAACAGTCATTTTTTAAAGAATGGTTTGGAGAAGTAGTGACACTTATTATTAATTCAACCTTAGAGGAAGAAAGGATTAGTGAGTTCACAAGGTTTCCTTCTTGATCTTTTCTCTAGATGTCTTAAAAAATTGTGTTGAAGTAACGCAGGGATATCCTAGAAAAACAGCAAAAATTTACAATGTTGCTTTGCAAAAATGTAGTGGTTTACATCCACTCCGTATTCTTTCCCATTTGAAATATTTTGATAGTTTAAGTCATGTAAAATGTATTGTAAGTTGAACTTTGAACTTGCATTATCCCTGATTTTTTAAAGTACTTTATTAGAAAGAGCGTATGTATAAAAAGAAACTTGTATATTAAAAAAAAAGCCTCCATTCAAGCAACTATGAGTTTTATAATTTCTCCAATAGTTCAAAAACATCTTTGATGTTTTTATATCTTAAGCTGAAACAGTATCACTTTGGTGGCAGCCCAGACCATCATATGTAAGTTATGAGTTTATAAATATGAAAATAATTTGAGATTTCAGAAAAGCAGTACGTTTATTTTAAGTGGCTAAGTTATTACAATCCAAGAATCTCATTGGCTGGAAAAGCTAACAAAGGCTGAAAAATGCATTTGAATAAAAAACCTTATCCATCTGGTGTTGTTTATGTCTTGCAACTGTATTGTACTGGTCATCAGTCCACATGATTTACATATGATTGTGCAGCTGTTTTTGTTTGTCTTGATTTATAGATGACTTTGATGAGCTTGTGGTGAGTAACAATGATGTTGTGCTCAAAAATATTGCTGAAGATTTGCGGAATCATTTACCCATCGAGGCAATGTTTGCTTCAGAACATCAAGCTGTTCAGAAAGTAAGCTCATTGTTATAGTGTGCTTTTCTGAACCACGTAATTTATTCTGATTTCATTTTTAGTAGTTGTTCATAATAGAGAATGAGCACTGGATTGAGGAATAGGAAATCTCAGTGTGGTTCTCAGGTCTGTTTTTGCATGTTTACCTGATTCCAAGAAAGTTGCTTCATAGCTCTTAATACTTTGATCATAAGTTATTTGGCATAGCTTTCATTCTGTGTGATATGGCACCTGTCACAGTGATTTTTTAATGCTAACTCCGTAATAAACTCTAACAGCCCCCTTAAAGAAAACAGAAATGCAGGGCCAGTGTTTCACTGTTGCCATAATGTGGGCAGCCCAGGATGGTTTCCAGCTCTTTTCAGATTCTGATGGCTCAGAAAGAGGTGGGCTCTGAGTCCTGTGGGAGGAGAGAGCACCTTTTCTACTTGAGCTGTCAGTATACAGGGAAAGTTAGTGCATTTCCCAAAAAAGTGATATGTGGCTCTTCAGTGGAAAAACTGGATTGACCACACATGGCAAGTCTGGAAAAGGGAGGAAAGAGGAGTAGGAGGATGAAGATTATACCCCTTGAAGTGATGAGAAGGCAGGCATCCCAGCTGGTATACTTTTGATTGAAAGTGACACCCCTGTTAATCGGGAGTGTTTCTAGATTGAGGCATAAGGCATGACGATGAGAATAGTCCGTTGAGGCTGAGAAGCAAAGTTGCCCTTTTTCCTAAATTTAAGTTAGATTCTCCTCATTAAAGAGGAAAAGAAAAAGCTTCCTTTACCCTGTACCTCCTCTGTAGCCAAGAAAACAGTAAGGAGACAAAACTCACATCAGGTCCCCTACCCAGCTATTGAAACCAGCTTGCTTTCTGCTGTTGGCTTCCACTTACTGGTTATTTCAGTGGAATTCAATGATCCTGTTTACAGGCAGGATTTCTTTAATGTTGATTTGTGACTTTTGCATAGGGAAAAACATGGATCTTGGGGATTTTGGGAAGGGTAGGATGGTGGGGCAGTTAACCATGTGACAGTGTAAGTGAAATTAAGAGACTTGGTTATGCCTTTCTAAGATTGTGTTCCTCTTCTCAGATACACCAGCATCCACTGCCCATGATTCATGTTGATGCATTCCTTTATGATGATGATGTTGTTGATTCATTGTGTGAGGAAGGGAAAATGAGTAGGAGCTACTGCACAGAGTGTGGCTCATACAAAACTGCATCTTTAGGTAAGTGCTCTTTTGGGAACATGAGAAACAAGTTCAGTTTAACTCAACTGGTTTGTACAGTGACTCAGCTGGACAACACAACATCCGGCTGATGGAGGGCTTTGTCCAGACTGGTGCAGTACAGAGGCCAGAATTATTTCCCATAACCAGTGGAAGGAGATTCCTGCACACGTAAGTAGAATTAATTTGCAGTGTGTGTGTGATGCTAGTTGCCCACAAAAACTGGAGATGTAGGAGGCAGGGCTATGTACCACTGGAAAGGAAGATGCGAGAGGAAGACAATACTGTAGGAGTCCATGCAGTAACCTCGGCCTCCCCTCGCGTGCTGAAAAACAGTAGAAAGCACCATCTGTCTTAAAGCTTGTGTGTGGTGTGGTACAGATCAGTGCTGTTGCCAGTATGGCACAGGCATTGAAGGAAGGGTTTATATGAAGAACCTTCTGTTCCTCAAAACCTTGGAGCTGAAATTTAAAGCTATTAGTATGCTCATAAAAAATTTTGCATGAATTGTGTTAGGCCTTAGGTACCATGTTTCCTTTTTCAGTTAAACAGTTCCAAGTTACTTTGTTTTGTGTTCTTTAATATATGTCACTTGCAGAAAAAGGTAATTCATTTTCATGAAGGATTTCAAAATTCTCCTTTTAAGGCAAGGAATCCCCAGACTTGGGACAGATTACATGCCAAGCTACCTCTGATCTGCAAACTCTGGTGTTCCAGCGTCCCCAGCACTAGTTCAGACAGGAATCCATGCAGGTTTTCAGTGATGATAACTCCTCAGGTTATTATTTCATTGGTTAATAACACAGTAGTTAGTACTTGCCCATCCAACACCTTTGTTCTGTTCTTATTTCCCAGAGTTTATTTCGCATTCCTTTTCCCTCATGGAACTGAAGTTTCTTTATCAACATGTACTGCCTGACCTGACAGGAAAGGTAGTGGTTGACGTTGGCTCCAGGCTTGGTGCAGTGCTATTTGCGGTAACTTCCAGCACAGGAATTCATATTTTATTACTGTGACAAATATTTTCCCTCTTCTCTGATGCCTACTCTTTTACTCCATCTTGGATGGGTCATTCTGAGAGGCACCTCTGATCTGACTCTCTGAATAGTATAAGGTGCTGTTTACTAGCAATTTCAGTTCTTCTTGTGTTCCTCACAAGAGGGAATACAAATGATCTTGCTTATGGAGAGGAAAAGTCTATTGTCCAACAGAATAGCATATTGCTGTCACACATGCTGCTCTTTTGCTAGTTCCTGCTGTCTCTTTCATAAGTCAGTTTGTCCTCTAATATCTTGACCATGCCTATTTATAGATTAGTTATGTTAAATTCCTTTATGAAGCTGACAAACTGTTGAATTAGACAAAGGAAGACTTTGATATGAACTTGCCTGCAAAAACATATTGTCCTGCTCTTTGTTTTAAAATGCACATAAAATACTTCATCGAGAAACTTGAGTGCAATTTTGATTGCTTTTGGCATGGCTGGTGCAACATATGGCCAACAGCAATGCAAAACACACATTACTACTTTCTTACAAAAGTCAACGACTGTTTAGGGCTCAATCTTGGAAACACTTGAGCATGTAAGTCTGCTCATCTGAATAATCTAATTTTGGGACTACTCAAATGAGGAAAGTTACTCCCATTTGTAAATATTTGCAGCATTGGGTCCTTAAATGGTAACACTTTTGCTAGGCTGAATTTGTTTTGAAGTACTGAAATGCTCGTATTGTTATAGTAGAAGATATTCTCAAATAAAGCGCTCTTCTGAAAAAGAGTTCTCCTTTGTAATATGTTCTTGCCATGGAGGTGGGGTGACTTCACCTTCACAGGTTGCTTTTCTACTCTCTGAGTTGAGTGGTTTCAGAAAACATTAATAATTAAGTTGTAGTACTTGGGTATCTCAGATACTCTATATCTTCAGCATTGTTTGCTTGCCTTTACCATTGTTGGCGAAGTGTAATTATTATGTTCAGTGGAGACAGTGGCACTTAAAGCAAAGTCTTCTTTAGGGCCCCGTATGCTCAAGTATTTGTGCTTTTCTTTCCCTAACATCTCCAACAACTTTCTAAAATCTCAGTCTGAAACCGAAGCTATTTTGGGGGGCTTATTTATTAAGGCATAATTTAGCTTTTTTTCCCCCATATGCACTTCTATGAAACATCTGAAAATGTTAGTAATACAGTAACTTAGAGGTGCTGACAAAGACTTTGTATCAAAATACCCTATGTACATCGTCCTCTATTTTCAGTCACTTTGACTATATGTCATCTCATGTTTTTGTTTCCTTTTTTTGTGCTATTTTCTTCTTCCGTTCTCCCAAGAAACAAAATTGTGCATTATTTTCCTTTTGCACTATTTTTATAACTCGTTTTGTACAGATTTTTTTCCTTCTTAGATTGTTGTCCAACTGTTTTGCAATTGAAGTTGGAACTTTCCTCTTCTTTTTATTATTTTGATGTGTCATTTTGGATCTCTTACTAAAATTTAAGACATGTAAGTGGGAATTGCCAAATCAGGGGCTTAGCTCTGAAAAATACATTATGTCCACTGAAAGACATTTCTCAACTTCCTGTTTTTTTAATCTCAACTTGTCTTTTATTCTTTTCTTTTTAATTGAAAATTTTGAACTTGTTTTAAAGGCATTGCAGTTACTAAATTTCCTTTTCCTAATGTAGGGTTATCTTTATAGCTCAGCATCCCAGCTGTATGGAGTAGAAATGAATGCAGACTTTTGCCAGTTGCAAGAAATTATGATTACAAAATATGAGTTCATTGACAGAATAAAGGTAAGTAAATATAATATTTTAGGTTTTGTACTTTTAACCACCATGTACTAGGTATTCAGTTTCTGTAAGTGGCTGGCAAATCAGCATTCTTAGAAGTTTCTGCCTTTGTTTGTTCTGGTCTGAAACAAAGGCTTTGCATTAGGGAAAAAAATTTCATAGCAGAGAAGAAGAGGGAAATTATCAAAGTATGAGTCACTTAGCCTTTTTCCTGAATGGACTTACCCACTGGCTCACACAAAACAGATATATCTGTTTCTACCAGTGACATCAATTACATTATTTCCACTCACTTGTGTGAAATCTAGTGTATAAAGAATTTCTGTTACTAATACACAACTAAACATCTGTGATGTGCTGTTGTTAGCAGAAGGATGTTTGTAGGATTTGCAAATTTGCATCTCAGGACACCTAAAGGACTTAAAGCTATTGGTATTGCCTTTCATAGAATGTCAGCGTATATGTACCTTCCACAAACAAAATGGGTTTCAAACAGTGTGATACCATTATGGGAACCATTTCCCTAGTCCCATTATGGGAATAGCTACTAATATTTTAATGAGGAAAAAAATTCCTTTCTGGAGAATACCAGTTATTTTGTTACCAGCAAAAGTTGGTAAGTAGAATATGCTGGGTATAATACTGGCTTTAGTCCAGTTTTGTATGCATGTGCTCTTGAAAGAATTCACACAAATTGCTGAGTATAGTAATTTCTTGGGAATTAAAGAATTTTAAACTAGAAATAAATAATAAATGTAAAATATTTAACACAGGGTAAGCAGTATCATTAGGTTGCTCAATTCAATCCCAGTTGCTGACAGTTGATCCAGAACCTTTGGCTTTTGCATATGTTTTGTGTTCATAACACCTTATTGTGATGAAACTGAAAGCACAGTTAGGAACTCTATCAAGTTAATTCAGTGGAGCTGGAGACCTATAAGCATACTTTTCAGCCTTGTATATTCTTCATTATAAGCTTTATTTTGTTTTCCTTCACACCTTGTAATTCTGCTGAAGTATTCATTTTGGAGCATTGAGATAAGAAGATAGCACGTTTTCAAAGCAGTGCCTGAGGACTTAGCTATTTGAGTCTCATTAGACTAATTTGGTCATGTGACTCCTGTTATCACACTGCTTTGAACATTTCAATCTTAGGTTTTTATTTCACCCCCAAATGAATCCTCTCCAGAGATACATACCAGCTTGAAAAACAGTGAGAATCCCATTGCTGAACAATTCATGACACAAATTTGAAAAACTTTTAGGAGACCCTTCTTAAATAGCAATTGTTGTTTTCAAGATATTCTGAATTTTTATAAGACTGTGTTCTCAAAAGACAGCAAAGTGAAATAATATCTTTAGTGGCTAAATCTCTGAGTGAACCTTATGTTTCATTGGTCAACATTTGGCTTGTTAAAGTACACAGAATGTTGCTCAGCATCTTTTGCCATTTGAGCAAACATTTAAATACTGTGAGGAAAGTAAACAGTTCTACAGATCTTAGGAAACTTGAGACCTCAATTCAGAAATTGCCTGTAACTGTGAAAGGCTTGATGTGCATTCCATGGGGCAACAGGGCAGTTTTAAAATCAGTTGCTGGTTCCTCTATTGTGCCAGCACACAGCCAAGCAGATTAGGGAACCGGTCCAGCTGGAAAAGAACACAGCAATATTGGGGTTTTGACTAGAGCAGTACCTGGTCTGGCTTATGGTGCAGCCACACATACTTATGTGGTCCCACATTCCCCAACAGGAATGAGGATGTGTTCATGGAGAATGAGGTGCTTAGGTGACTTTGGTCAGCTCGGTCACCTACTTGGAAATGCAGAGTAATTTTAAGATAAGTATCATTCAAATCAAGGAAACATCAGTATAGTGTTAAAAGTTTCCCAGTAGTTTAAACATCTTTCTGAATTGTGCCTTAAAATATTAGAAATGCCATTAGTAGACCTGAAGAAAATTTAGTGCTAATCATGACTTCTTGTGCTGCAAGAAGTCCACTGGTAGAACAGTCCACCACTCACTGTATAGATTAAAGGACTGCTACTCAGGTGGGGGTTTTTGTACAGAAATTCTGTGAGTTTCTAGTTTTTTCCCTTTCAGGATAAGAGAGTAAAGAGAGTTTGTTAGGAGGAGAAATCCATAAATTACCCTCAGAACAAGTATTGATATATTGTTAAGTGGGCAAAACGTTTTTCAACAAGTGTTTTGATAAAAATCTATACTAACATTCAGCTTTTCTATCCGATATCGGTAGGATTTGACAAAATGTGCAAGTTGAATCCATCAGATTAGTGTATTCCCAGCCCAACCTAGTAATAGGTCACATAGGAAAGAAAAAAGTTGTTCAGATTTTCTGACAATTTTCAACATACAGGGATGCACTTTCAAACAAAATTTGTGGAATGCAATATTCAGATCGACTTTCTGCCTCTTATCAGAGAATCATAGAATGGTTCCGTTTGGAAGGGACCACAGTGGGTCATCTGGTCCAGCTGCTTGCACAAACAGGGTCATCCCAGAGCACATGGCGCAGGATTGCATCCAGGTGGTTCTTGAATATCTCAAGTGAGGAAGACTCCACAACCTTTCTGGGCAATCTGTTCCTGT
>JAWMRA010000161.1:38463594-38474243 GCA_035584735.1 Pseudotriccus pelzelni | reverse complement strand
GTGGGTTCTGCTGTTCAGACAGTTCTGAATCCACCTCACTGTCCACTCATCCAGTCCACACACCCTGAGTTTGCCTACGAGGATGTTGTGACAGTGTCAAAAACTTTGCTGGAGTTGAGATAAACAATATCCACTGCTCTCCCCTCCAGGTAGTTGTTTCATCATAGAAGGCAATCAGTTTGGTCAAGCATGGTTTACCTTTAGTGAATCCATGCTGGTTACTACTTATGCCTTCGAAAGTTGTTCCGATTTATATTTCTCCTCGGATTTGGGATGCAGAATAATAGAATATCCTGAGTTGGAAGCAACCCACAAGGATCAGGGTCATCTAGTCAGATTGATATATTTCTTTGTCTTTAAGAGGAAGTCAAACACATCTTGTCAGAATGTTAATGAGCATCCATATGCTCATTTGTTTTGAAAAATTACATGATGTGCTAATATCTTTTTGTTAGGTGAAAGTAGATGAAATCAAAACAGCTCCTCCTGTGCCGATTGGAGAGGTAATTGTTTAGTCAGGTAAAGCATTTGCTGTTCTCCAGTGACACTGAGCATCCTGACTTTCCAGCATTCCCAGTCCCAACACGTGTTGTGAGAATTCAGCTGTCAAGTCTGGGTCTGTAATGTCTTTTCTAGCTATAATCTTTCAGTAACCCACTGACCCTGTGAGATGCCTTTTAATATCCTCAAAATAGCTTCAACTAGCTTAGCTCCTTTCCTGAAATTGGTGAACATTTGTCATAAAATATAGGTAAGTGAAATGTAACAGCCATCAGATGGCACACAGAGTTCCAGACCAAAATTCAAATGTACTTTATTTCACTTAACATAATGGATTAAGTGTTTTAATTGGGTAATTTTTTTTAAAGGGTTATTCTGGTTATTTACTTTAGTTTTATCTACTGTGAAGCCAGTGAAATGCCCGTTTTTGTGACTGGTTCAAAATGGTGGTAGCAGGTACTGTATTATGCTGACAGCCTTCATGACTATGTGAAGGCTTTATTTGTCTCTTAATTTATGCCTTGTGAAATTTTTCTCCTTCAGGTGGTTCATGCAGACATCTGTACTCAGGCTTCACTTCTTCAGAAGGCTGATGTTGTTGTAATGAATAATGTCTTTGAATATTTTCTTGACAGACAGGAACAGGCCAGGTAAGCTCTGTGTCCAGACAAGTTATCTATTTCTTTGGCAATGTGTGTGTAACCTTGTGAGTTATGGAAAACCTTAAGGTTGTGCTTTTTGAAGTCACATACATAAATTACGTAAGGTAATTGTTTTCAACTGCCTACACTTAATTGTTACACTGCTAAGGTGTAATGGCGGTTGTTTATTGTTAAACCCACTAAACACTGCTGCTTTGTTTACCCAGACCTTGCCCTGAATTTTTGCACTGATCTGTTAAACTAGTATCTTGCTGCTAAAGGGTCTGAAATTAGTAAATCAACAGAAAGCTTAATCTTCAGAAGAAGACAGGTCACTTGACTAGTAGATGTCAGAGCTTTAATATAGATGCACTGCAATGCATGGTTATTAATATTTCTAATAGATCTTCATAAGCATGTGGTAGCAAACAAACGTGGGGCTAAGGTTGATGCTCACAGATAAGCTTTTGCTAATCCAGCAGCATCAGTTTAACATGTTAATAACTTGATCATCCAAAGTTACTGTTCCTTTAGAATGGGCAGTCAAAAACAAGGAGTACCTATGTCTCCACTGTCCCAGCTAATTCTGACATTCTCTACCAGTTTCAGCTAAGGCTTGTCCTACTGCCCGGGATGGTAATGTCAACTAGAGAGGCACAGAGTGGATGGGTGAAGGGCAGTGGGTGTTTCAAAATGTAAGGAGATGCATTTCCAGGCACATGATTGAGAATTCATTTGATTCTGTTGTAACCTGGGGATGGTGGTTTAGTGTTGCATTAGTAGCATGAAGACAAATTACATTTGAACAGTGCTTGAAATTAAATTCTTTTTAGTCTGAATTGCTGTGCTGTTAGAAATGATCTGACTTGCAAAATCAGAAAAAAGAAATGCTGGGGGCTATATTTAAATATTCTGATTACTAATATCTTAAGAGAAATACTTTGTCACGACTGCAAGGTATTTATGTAAAGAGCAGCTTGTTGTGAAGCTTAATAGAATACTGTGCATAGAGACTGGATTTTCTTCAAACCCAAAAGTTTAAAGGGGCCAAATGTCAATGTTTAATCCTAGTTCAAAGTGAAGGTGTTGACAATACCAAATGGCATACATGTATGTATCAGAGTTTAAAAGCTACAAAATCTGACACTGTAAGGCCATATATTCCCAGTGTTTTTAATAAGAAGCTTGATTTTGTTCATTACTTAGATATTAATAATGACTGATAAGCATGTATGGCAAGTCTTTAAGCTTAGTCTACCTCTACCCAATAAACTTTGTCAGATTCATTGTATATCAAATGTGAGGGGTTTTCCACTAAAAATTGGTGACCTAATTTTAAATATGTTTCAGAGCTTGGGAATTTATTGCTTGTAATGTAAGGAAAAGAGGGTCCTTATTAGTGACAGTTCCAAGTCTTCAAGAATCACTTTCAAAGCTCCAGGTAAGTTTCCTCAGCCAGTTTTAGCCAACACACTTTGTCATTTTCTATCGAAGTGGCAGTTGTTTAGTTGAGATTAGCTGCTTGCCAGTATTGCTGTAAGGAAAGATTAATTTTGTGCAGAGATTAGAAGGTATGGGACTCTGGATTCTATTTCCAGGTTGACCACCAAGACATCTTCCTGTACTTTGACTGTCCTCACCTCTAAAATGAAAATCCCTGCCTATATCAATACACTGCATGAATCATTATATTATCATGTGTTTTATTAAAAATACCTTAGCTGTGAGGTTAAACACTTGAACACTTCCAGAGATGATGACTCTACCACTTGCCAGGGCAGCCCTTTCCAATACTTAACCACCCTTTCAGTGAAGAAATTCTTGACATTCAGCCTGAACCTCCCCTGGCACAGGCTGAGGCCATTTCCTCTTGTCCTGTCACTCATTGCCTCATAAAAGAGACCAACCTCCACCTTGCTGCAACCTCTTTTCAAGTAGCAATAAGGTCAGTCCCGAGCCTCCTCTTCTCCAGGCTAAAAGCCTCACAGGACTTGTGCTCCAGACCCTTCACCAGCTCCATTGCCCTTCTCTGGACACAATCCAGCACCTCAATGATTTTCTTGTAGTGAGGGGCCCAGAACTGGTCACAGCACTCAAGATACAGCCTCACCAGTGCTCAGTACAGGGGGACAATCACTTCCCTGGTCCTGCTGGCCACACTGTTTCTGATACAGGCCAGGATGCCATTGGCCTTCCTGGCCACCTGGGCACACTGCCATCAGACTTTTTCCAGATATAGGGGCAGAACTTGAGAAATACAGATGTATTTAGAGACTTCTGGAGGCAGAACCTTGTCTCTAGTTCTACATTTGCACATTGACTTGAAACATGACGAACTGTTTTGTTAAGCCAGTGGGAAAAAGGGACATATTAAAGAAGAATGATCCCTGAGGATACTCTGTTTTCTGACCTGCTGTCAACATAGAGGATTACTCATAACGTGGCAGTATGAGCTGTTGGAAATACAGATTAGGGAGAGATGTGGTCTCCCAACTAGCCAAGACCCCCATCAGGGGTCTTGAATCAGTAACATCAGCTTTAAATTGCGATTAGAAGCAGACAATGACAGTGCATTTTCTAAAGATGTTGAATGCCCTGTGCTACTGCTGTTCCCTGAGTAGTAACTGCTTCTGATGAACCAGCCTCTGCTCTCTCTTCACTCTACCATTGGTCATTGGTAGGCTATATGTGTGATGCCTAGACAAATTATGAGGCCTGGCTTTAGTTAGGAAACAAAACACTGACCATCCATGACAAGGTTATTTATAAAGTGACTTCTCACCATAGTAGTCAGTCTTAAAGAAATTGAATCACTTGTTGCCTGTATGCTGATGTGTGAAATAGATCCTCAGCCTCAGGAGCAGCACTGGTGTCATTTGACCTTTTCTTGAAGCAAGCCATAGTCACGCAGCAGCTGAGAAGTCCTTTGTAGCCTTAATGCAATATTTCCTGGGTGTAGAACAAGAAAATGCTTGTGATTCTTCTATGGTACTGTTAGCTGCTCCCTCAGCACTTCTGTCAAAATGTAGTCCTCTGATCAGGATGTTTAAGGCTTATACAAATGCATATAGAGAGGCAGTTGTAATATGATAGCAAAACATATAGACTATTGACTGAGATAGTTTTTTAAAATTGTCTTTATTCTCTCCTCTATAAGTTAAATGGCATTTCCAGAAATGAATTTATCATGGCTGCATAATTTGGAATGCTTAATCTCTCATATTACATCTTGCCATCTTAATGTTGTGCTGACCTTGAAACTCCTGCTGTTTCTCAACATGGTGTTAATTTAAGGATCTGTTTTCATTGTTTCAGTCAGAGGTACAGCTCAGCCAATGGGTCGAAGAGATGCAGCTGAACTATGATGTGTATATGGAAAAGGATGTTGACAGAGAAGCACTCGAGCAGATACATTTATACAAGATTCTCTAGTACCTGGAAAAATTTACTAGTATCTTTATAATATCATATATTTTGGGTCTAAAATGAATTTGGATAAATTTGTGTGAATAAATAAGGTCAAAATTCATATTGTGATTAATCTGATTCATACCTATGGTTTGTAATGAAAAAGAGTCTTTGGAAACAGGTTTTCTTATGGAGGCATTTTGTCTCAACAGAGTATTTTGACTTTTAACTAAGAGTTATCCTCATGGTTTAATTTTTGCAGAAATGGTAGAAAGAGTGGCTACATGCTGATGCTAAAAGAATTTTTCATCACTAGCATTGTGCACTGCCAATGTTTGCTAAATATATCAAACCTAGGAATAGTGAATCATTATTAATACGAATGATAAGTATACATTTAACATAATGTTACTTAAAAGCGGTAGTGCTGATTTGTTTTTGTATAGACCATTTATTAATATCAATAATAATATTTACTGTCAGCAGTATCTTTAGTGATGCTCCTATGAAATTTGTAGGTTTTCTTTCCAGGGTCTGCTTGATAACCAGAGTGTCTACTGGCATCTTTTATGAGAGAAGCAAGTTCATCCATTTAGTTGGTTGTCCTTAAGGTGGGTGTTAATATAAAATACTAAAAGACACCAAGGAGCCATTGAGAATTAATACAGCAAGTCTGGGACAATGGAACTCTTTTCTACCTTCTGCACTTCTGCTGGGGATCGTAGGAAGTGTAATAAGGGGTTAAGAGCTGAAAATTCTGAGCAGGTGTCACGGCTTAGCAGAGGCTTGGTGATGGCGTAAAACATTGGAAATTCGTAACAGAACCTCCTCAGAGAGAAAAGATCCCCATACGCCCACCACATTTATATTTAGATTTTATGGTCTAAGGATGTGAAGCTTTTAGTCAGCTGAAGAATGTTTCGGGTTTTAGCAAACATTAACGATCCAAGTGCAAAAATATTAACTTCAGGAGTTTTGGACTTAAGTGTGTTGTGAATTTAGAAGCACTGTTAAAAAGTTCGCTGCACAACTTCTATCTAATGTAAATGGGAAAACATTAAATTGGATTTCGGTCTTCAAATTATTTCAGGTCAGTGACCTTAATAATATATGCTGTAAGCAAAAAGATCAGTGGCCTTTAGGCACTCACTGACGTAGTAAGTAAATGGCACTGCAGAAAGAATAGTGAGTGCTAAGAAGTCTGATTTTCATGGTCTGTTTGGAGTGGAAAAGGATGTTTTAACTTGAATGATAGTGAACCACTGCCAAAATACTGTGTTGAATCTATTCTTCGTGCATTTAAAAACGAACAAAGATGGAAAGCTTTTTTAAAAATGTTTATTTTATTAAGGTACAATAACTGAACTGTTGATTACTTAGTTGTCAATGAGACAAGTGCCCCTAGAAAGGAAACTTAGGAGAGGCTAACCGACAGGGTGGAGGTAATGCAGGGCTAATAGATCTAACAAGGAGAGAATAAAAATTGAGAAAAGAAATGCGCATGCAAGTCAGAATGAGGAAATGAGCACTGTAGTAATCAGTGCAGTGGAAGCTGTGACTGAATTGGAGTGTATAAATAGGCTGCTATAAAAGGAACGCTGAATGGGTCATAAAAAACTACTTCATAACCCTACTACCATGTGAGAAGAAAACACCATGTTGGAATGTTTTTTACTTTTTGCAGAGGTCCTGCAAGATCTCCTGAATCAATTGTCAGGACGTGAGGCTCACAATTCTGGGTTTGATCTGTGCCCTGCACCTTGTTTTGGTAATAAGGGAACTACAACTTTCATTGCAGTTGTTTCCCCTCTTCTTGCTGAGTCTTCAAATGCTTTTTTTGAGTGTTGATTTCAGATAAAAAAAATTTCAATAGACTGGAGCAGATCACCAGCATATTTAACGACATCTGTATCCTCTGACTCTGGAAATAGCATGCACGCATCTGGAGCTCATATGCAACAGAGGGTGCAACAGGGAAGCTCCCCCTGTCTATTTTAAACATCAGGAGGAACTCAAGAGGTGAGTTCAAGCTGCTGAAATGTGTGTTTTCCTCTCCTGCCCTTAATGGGTTCTTGATTAAAACCCTCACCTTGACATGTTCACAGAGAAGAGGTGCTGGTTTGGGTTTAACATGAGCATGTTAAACTCATGCTCAGAAATACAACTCCTCTGTCCTTTTAGAAGCCTCTTTTCAACTTGGCTTCTTAGGGCCAGAGCTTGTAGGGCCATTCTTAAGGATGTTATGAGCTGCTTAACTCATCTACTGGAGAGCTAGAACCAACTAGTGTGTGAAAGAGGGTATTAATCGTCTCTTTTCCAGCTGGCCCCTTTTAGTCGTGTTATATATTCCCACACACAAGGGTAGCAAAGGTAGGCTGTGATGATGTTTGCAAAACCTTGTGTGAAAGTGGGCAAATCGGTCCTCCCTGTGCTCTCTCTGAAGGCCTCGGACGTGAGCTGCAATCCTCCCGGGACTGCGTGCATTGCCTCAACTCAAGTTTTGCTTGTTCAGCTCGAGGAAGCTGCCAAGGGTATATCCATCGTGCTGAGTCCTTGTTCTTGGTTCTGCTACTGCTGAATTGCGTGGTATTTGGCAGATGATTGAACTTTTCTCTGCCTTGGTATCTACAGTGAAAACAGAAATAACAAATCCAAAATCAAAGCAAGGTTGTGAATTAAGTGAATATCAATTGCTTTGAGATTGTTATATAAAAAGTGCTAAACAGCCAAGTTCTTTGTAAACTGACCTAATGTAAAAGACCTGAAAGGCAAAGAAAATACCAGTACCTCTCTGAGATATTTTCTGGCTCTTTTCTTCATGTAACAATGTTGAAAAGGAAGCACAGATTAACCACAGTACAGTGTTAAAAATGCATAAATAATTAATTGCTAGTGCTCTCAGTTTTTATACTGCCCTTGCTGTTAGGTGGCCTTGGATGTTGGGATGAGGGAAGAGGGGAGAAACAAACCCCACTGGTCCTCAGATTTTTGGGTTTGCGTGCAGGGCAGGTCGGTGACAGCTACCACAGATGGCATGGTGGCTGTTGGGAACTGCCAGCCTGAGCTGCTCGCTGCCCCAAACACTTCTGGGGCTGCGTGGCTGGTGTGCTACATCCTCCCCTGAAAGACAGCTCTTTCTATGACCTGATGGAGGTCCTAACCCCAGCTACAACAGCAAAATGCTGTGGTCGTGAACAACTCATAAATCACAACATTTCACATTTGCAGTGCTTGTAACCACCAGGAGTTTCTGTCACACAGAAGACAGCTCTGCTGTTCCCCAACATCGTAACTTTCCGTGTAGTACTCTGGCTTCTGCAGAATGAGCGATTTGAAATTTAAGCTCATTGAGAACTACTTCTGTAGTAGTAAAAGAAGAAAAAAAGAAGACTTTCTGGATCCACTGTAGTAGCGCAAAAACGTCAATCTGTAAGAATGAGAGATTCACTTTGCAAAGGAAACGTTGCAAATGTTTTTGCTTGAGATTGTGTTTTCAAAAAATCACCAAATGCCTGGTGAGGGCAGCCTGGCTTTCAAAGGTGAGTAATTTTTCATGTGTCTTTTTTCACAGTAAGCAATAATGGAAGGGGCTAGTGACATATGCTTGGGAAAACTTGACTGTTGGGCAAGTTTGAAAAAATCCAGCTCTTTTGTTCCTCACCATCTGTGGCATCAGCCTCCTCTCTTTCCAAGGTTTCTCCTGTCTCTTTTCAGCCATATTCTCTCTCCCTGCTGCCAGTGCCAGGACTGGCCCGTGGTGCAGCAGAAGGCATGCAGGAGCTCTGCCTGAGTGTGGCTGAAGCCTGCATGTTTTCTTTAACAATAATAGTGAACATGACTGGTAACTTCAGTTGAGCAACTTTTAGGGTTCAAGGCAGACTGGAGTAATGATGGAAACATTTTTAAGGGGCTGCTTTCTACTCTCCAGGAATTCTTGGGTTCTAGGGACTCCAGTGAAATAATCAGAACGTGTTCCATCTCATGTGAGAGCTCACAACAGACCCAGGCTCCAGCTCCCCTGCCTCAGTAAAAAGTGGGAGTTTGCATACACAATGCCACTACTCTTTGCCAGCATTTTAACAAATGGCCTCTCACGTGCCTTTGGGATGTCACAAGCCCTCTGCAGCAAAGGCTTGTTGTATTTGTAGAAATATATGCAAATAAGAAATACAAATAATAAATTTGTAGAAAGAAGGCAGTGCTGCCTGGCCAAAAACTGCATGTTAAATGCTCCTTCTGGAAATGTCTATACTTCACTTATTCATTATTTGAGAGCAGATTAGTGTGTAATGGTATTTTGAGGAAGGAAAAGAGATGGAACATGATACTTAAATACGTGTATTTTTTAATTCTTGACACTGCAGCTTGCATCATTTAAAAAAATAACATGTTTGTGTGGCCCTAGGGGTGAGTCTTTTCCAACAGGAAAAAGGTAGCAGTATTCTTGAAGGCTTAGGACTCATCACCTCCAGAGTCCCTTGTAGCTTGTAATGCAGGAGTCCCCTATGCAAATGAATGCAAGATCATTCCCCACAATTCCAGCAAAGAGATTTTAAAACCCCAAACCCAGAAGTTCACTATTACTTGTCTTTTCTACTAAGCATTTGCATCCCCCCGCTTTTTTTTTACTGCTGCATGACCTGTGTGATGTCCCAGCCCCTCTTGCAGTTATGGTACTGCTTTACCTATAGACCCTATCTGGGGATTTTTCATTCATGCCTCTAAGGAGACTCCTTCCACTTGGTGGGACAGAAGGAAGAGGAAAGCACTTTTCGTTCTTAATCACAGGGTGCAGCAGAGTTCTGAGTTCTTCCTGATCTGCCCCTCTCTGTGTGAAAATGGCTGTGAGGGCTTACTTTTCCACCACCTGCCCCAAGCCCCGCCAAACGCCTACAGGGCAAGTGGGGGAGAGATGAGGCGGGAGGCTCTGCGATGCTGCTTAGCTGTGCATTCCCAGGTTTGCCTAAGCATGGAAGGCAGCCAGCCAAAACTGTCAGCCTAGGCTGGAAATAGCAAAGATAGGAAAAGTCGGCGAAAGATTCCATGCCAAAATTTGAAGCAGAATAATTTAGCAGAGTTGTTAGCAGCCCAACAGAGATCAGGCCCCGATCGTCTTCAGTGTTGTGAGAACATATGTATTGTGTGTGTGTGTATATATATCCGCCCATGGAATGAGACTCTCCTTATCCTCAAGAGTCCACTGTGTACATGGACAAAGGTAGAAGAAAGGAAATATTATTTCCTATCTTCCAGATGGGGCATTGAATTTTGTGTGGTTATTGTGATTGTGTAAATGAGGTAATTGCACGCACATGGTCTGCTGTAGGATTGGTGAGTGCACTTATCGTGGTCAGTATTTTCAGGGACTTAAAATTGGGAATATGAGAATACATAGCTGTTAAGTACTCTCTATTTTGAAAATGACATTAAGAAGATAAATAGTTCACAATTTACTGGGAAGGGAGGAGGAGAGGGGAAAGGAACATCACTGGAAGTTTCCTGGCAAAACTATTTAAGACACTAGAATACAGGCACCAAGCTGACACACAGACAAACATTGTAAGGGCACTGGTGCAATGAAGAATTTGGGTGGAGCTGCCTGCTTCCAACTGCTCAAACAAAGAAACTAACAAAGGAAAAATCAGTGATTTTAGTAGTAAGCTAAACAGAAAGCTAACAAAACACGAGGCTTAGTGTCTTAAAATAAATCTGAGCATGATGTTGCGGAAGTGCTTGCCAACTAACTGGAGTTGGATGCTGAGGTGCAGTATTCTGTACTAGAGATAACAGATGCCTACATGTTTTCTTTCAGTCCTGTGTAAGATGTGCAAGCTGAGGATGTAAGTAAACAGGTACATTTGCTTGGTAGTTTTGAAAGCATTTTGAACAGTAAGTACATTTCAGTTAGGAGCTGTGGCAATTAGGAAAAACAATTACTGGAACCAGTAAGTTGTTGGAGACAAGGACATCTCCCTCTGGAGAGATGCTGGCAGCCCCTGCAGACTGGCTACCTGGGAAATTTCTGCCCCCGACCAATCCCCTGAGTCCCTGTGCCAAGACCACCTCCTCCTCCCCTGTGGGTCGGGTTACCTGGCCAAT
>JAWMRA010000161.1:38405962-38463494 GCA_035584735.1 Pseudotriccus pelzelni | reverse complement strand
CTTACACGTGAAGCTACAACTCAGGAAAAGGACCCTCCGTTGGTCTGGAACTGACCCTGTCCCCATAACCGGGACAGTAAGTTATACTAATCTTGAACTGCTATGTACATGTACTAGGGGTGTCCCTCTCAGAAGCCTACACAGACAGGAGCATCTCAGACATTCTCACCAATCCTTTCTCTCTTTGTGCGTGTTAGTACCAGTGACTAGTGGACCGGTGACTGGTAGGTCATTGTCAGTACTTCCCTCTTGCCAGGGTAATAACCCAGAAGGTCACTGGCAAAAAGATCCACGCCAGAGCCAGGCAATGAGGGGGGTCACAGTAAGCATTCAAGGATTTTATAATCAAAACTACTGCATGTGTGAGTACAATGTGTGGTGTTGCAATACTGTGAGTCTGTGTTTTTAGTGCACTTACTGGAATTAGTAAGGACCTCCACTGTCTAGTTAAAATCTCTGTGTCGTAGAGTGACTCTCTTCTTGAGTGTCATCAAGGTGTCAGCCAAAAATTCTGAAATTGCAACAAGATTTGCTGTGGAAGAGAAGACTGAAAAATATGTACAGCTTTTGGCCCCCTTTCGGGAAGGGGCTGATTGTGGAGTACAGTACACGTTGTTGGGCTTTTTTTGTCTTTAATTACTCATATTTTGGACCTTATTTCTGTTTGCCTTTCAATGCCAAGCAGAAATTACTATTTAGGTCAAACTGCTGTTTTGGTACTAATAGAAGCAGACATCAGTTTTGTCTGTGGAATTCACAGCTATGCATTTCTTGGAGTGAAGTTCCCTCTTTAGGCTACTGCTGACATTTAGCGTGGTGGTGTTAATACCAGCTTTTAGTGCTACCTCTGCCACGTTACTTGTGCACACAGAGGTGTGGGATATATCTGGGGAGCTGCCTTTCAGATGTAGCTTTTTTTCAAAGTGCAGGCTCCAAGTACAGCATCTCATCCCAGATCCAGCTTTTAGGTCACTTCGTACTGCTGCTGCATGGTCCTGACTCTTACCTTTTCAGCTTTTCCTTACCACTGGTGTGATCCTGCCTCTTGGCCTGTCCCTGGCCAGTGCCAGCTCTGCTATTTTCCGCTTCTCTGCAGGGTTGTTTGCTTACTCCAACTCCCCAGGCTCTCACTTACTTCTTGCTGATGAGTGACAGCTTTGGAGAGGAGCCTCAGCTCATGCCTAAGTTTTTGGCCTGTGTTCTGCTCTGTGCCCTGTCTCAGATGCTGGTGTGTCTCCACGGGGAGGCATTCAGCACTGCTGCTCTGGAACCAGTGCCTCAGAGACATGCATGGGAACAGGACGTTGGCTAGCTTAGGTGCCAGGAGTCTGAGATTCCTACAGGCCCCTCATCCCTTCCCACTGGGTAACAGAGTGAGTTGAAGTGTCTCTGTGCAGTACAAAGTTGACACAATTTAAGCACCTCCCCTTTACAAGAGCCTCCATGACTCACTAGATGGTCCTGAGCATGGGAACTGTGGTTGGAGGTGTTCATCTGCCTGCTGCTGTAACTCCATGCATGCAAGGCCTCACTGAATTTCCTCCAGTTCTCTTCATCTGAGTATCTGGCTCTCCACCTTCAACTCTGGGCACCGAGACTGCTGAAGATGGATCTTTAAACCTATTTATGTACAGATGCTCAGATCCTGAGCTGCAGCCAAAGATATGGACTGAGAAAGTACAAACATGGATTTAAGCTACCTTTGAAGTTCTGCCATATCTGTATTATTTTATTTATTAAAATAAAT
Organism: Pseudotriccus pelzelni; assembly: GCA_035584735.1. Taxonomy (NCBI): domain Eukaryota; kingdom Metazoa; phylum Chordata; class Aves; order Passeriformes; family Tyrannidae; genus Pseudotriccus; species Pseudotriccus pelzelni. Next base: position 38,461,747 of record JAWMRA010000161.1, on the reverse strand, counting down.
AATACTTTAATTTGTACAATAGCCAAAAATGAGCTGGTTAGTACTCATCCCAGGGTCTCTACTACCAGCTAATATCTGGAAGGCTGAAGGTACCTCTTAAGGCTACTATTTTTTTCCTTCCCATCCTCCTCAGATTTTCTTGCAGGTAAGAGGAACCTCAAAATGACTTGGTTTTATGTTCAGTTTCTGAGAGGGCTTTGCTAACAGGAACAGCATGACTGAGCACAGCCTGAAAATTAAGTCTGGTTTTACTTAAATAGATAACAAGATGGTTTCTGTGAAATTTCTCAATTCCTTTCAAACTGATCCTCTTTTACAGTACATGTATGATATAAAATCCAATATTGCATTCCTTTTTCTGCCCTTCTTAGTTTTGTCTCTTGTTCTTGTGTTTGGTTTTTTTTCTGTGGCTTTTTTTTTTTTCCTGGTTGACTATTTCACCCAAACTTTGCATTCAGAACAACTGACGCCACCCTGAAACTCTCTGGTAACAGAAGGATGTTTTTACCACTCCTTGGTTTGAGTTCATATCATGCCCTAAATTAACAGAAGTTAGTTGCAGTACCCACATTTCATCATAACTGTGCATATGGTTTAGCTTTCAGAGGTAACAGGTATGAGTTTTTATTAGTAGCTAGAAAGAGATATTTTACTGACACTTAGAAGACCCAGAGCTAATGTCCTTTCAGTAATAAGGATTTATGTCTTTTTGCTGTCTTGTAACTAGTGTTATGGCATCCAGACCTGCGATTATTCCTTTGTCCTTCCTGCAAGTGCCTGCAAGGGCATGGAGGGCATGGAGAAGACACAGCTGGTCAGGAATTAATTCCCCCCTCCCCATGCAGGCCTTAATAGTGATGAAGGACCCTGGCAGAGAGGAGAGTGGACAAACATCACGTGTGTGTGGATGATGTCTGTGCTTACAGCCTCAGTGGACTGACGGAGACATCTGAGCTGCAAAGCGAGTATTTCCAGCCCATGGGAATGGGCTCATCTTACTGCTGTGATCATAAGCAGAAGAGTAGCCAGGAAAAAGCTTACTATCAGAGCAGAAACAAGGTGCAAACTTCTCAGAATCTCCAGAGCAGCCTGGTGACTGTGTGGTGGGGAAGGCAGTCTCTTGGTGCCTTGGAGAGGAGGTAAAGCCTTACAGCCCCAGTGATGACCTGAGCCTAGTGATAAGCAAGCCCTGTTCAGTGCTGCACCATAGCTGAGCCCTCTCCATCGCTCACAGCCCTGGCAAGCCCATCTGTCTGTTCCTGCAGCCACTGGGTTTGCTGAATCAGCCAGGACTTCTCCCCATAGGTTCCCACTTAGCTTCTTGCATGACCCAGACTGTTTTCTCTCCCCTGCTTTGCAGAACAATCCCATCTCTCCCAGTCATGTCTCTTCTCCCTACAATGTTTTCAGAAATCTGCGTGGGCTGTCCCATTACCTCACACCTTGGTAAAGGAAGTTGGAGTACAGAGGTCAATAGACTGGGATCTCTTTCTGCCCAAACTGGTTCACCTGAATGCTGGTTCCCAGCAAGCCTTCCTGTGTTGTGGGAAAGGGACAAGGTGAGAAGGAAAAGCAGAAGAAATTGAGAGCAGCAAGGCTTGTTCTGAAAGAATTAGGGAAAAAGAGCTCCAGGCAAGGAGGCTGCTGTGGGCTGTGTATCTGTTCCTGGGAGCTGGGATAATGCACAGCTGATGGACAGCCTTTCCTTCCTCCACTGGGTGCTCCCCATTCCCAGGACAATTTTAAGGCACTGAGCATCCAATGAAGAGGAAGAGGTGGATTAGGAGGAAGAGGGCCGAGGAGAGTGTTGGTGGGAGGAAGGCTCTGCCAACAGAGGACTGGCAACACCTAATGAGTACACAGCAAGGGATAGCAGCTAGCACTCCTATGGGCAACAGCTCGCTATCGAGTTCTTCCACTGCGATGCTCACCGGTCACAGAAGATCTCGAGTTGGAAGGGACCCATAAGGATCACTGAGTGCGCCTGTTACCTGTATTTTCACAGAAAAACTTTCCAGCCGGCTAGCAAGAAAGCTCTTTCCCATCTCCCCTGCAAGACCCTGGTCTCTGAAGGAGCTCTCCCTGTGAAGCCTAGGCTTAGCCTAACACTTTTAACCACCTCTACAGCCAGTGTTTTTTTCAGAAGCTGTATTTATTACCACATGTACATTAGATACAGATTGCTTAATTTGCATAGGTGCCAGACACAGAGATACACAGAACTTGGCAAGTATGCCCAGATGCAAGGTGGGTGAGTCTTGAAAGAGGGAGGAGACAGGGCCCATGTTTGTGTTCCTGTGAGGATTGCTGCTGGCAGGGAAAAATGGGTTTAACCCAGAAATTTTCAGATCAAAGCTGTGAAAGGTCTTTTAAACCCATTCTCTTCTCCTCCTGCACTGTAACAGCACTCTCTTATGCTTTGCTTTAAGCAAAAACTTTCACTGTGGTCAAATTATTATGCATGTGAAAAAGATGCCAACATGAGGCAGCTACAGAAGGTTTGGCAAATCAGCTAAGTGTGAGACATCATGGTGGAACCCTGTCAGGTTTAGCAGTGATGGCTGTACATTGTCTACCTCCCATCTCCCACACCTCACAGCCAGAGGTTATTGCCTCTGCACCAGCAGTGGCCAAAGCAGGGGCTTGCTGCCTCCACCCGTGCAGTCCACAGGCCAGACTCGGCAGAGAAATTCCCCTTATCAGCATCTGCGCTTGTTTCCCCTGCGGCTGGGACAGGCGGCACTGGAAGAGGGTTACAGCAGACACGGGGGAGGTAAAGCATTAAAGATTGCTGCTGTTCAGTCTGGCAGAGCCCATCTGTCAAGGCCAAAATGCATTCAGTCCCAAGATGGAGGTTTCTGGTACAAATCCAGCGGCCTGAGTTTGATGCTGTTTAGTAGGGTCTGCTTAAAATTAACCAAAAACTTGGTCAGACACCTCTGCCAAATCTAGCTAGGCAGTTTAATGCATTAACATAACCAGCTTGCTACTCTTCTCTGCAGAGCAGCACGAGATGGATCCCACCCCTTGCCCCTTCCTGTTCCCGGCCCAGTGTTGTGTCTTAAGCCATTAATAATGGTGGGCTTGTGCAAAGACATCAAACTGTAAATGATGATGTCCCTCACAAATGCTCAAATCCTGCTCTGCTACCTGGGAAAACAGACTGTAACTTTTTGTGACTATGATATCTCAAGAAGGGGAGACCCATTAGAGGTCTGCATACTCTTTGCTCCTGAATGAGGGGATCTATGTGGTGTTTAAGATGTTTTAAATTGTACACATTTTCATGCTTTTAGCTGATTCTTCTTGAGTTTTCTAAGTGGAAACATGGCAGAAATTTGCTAAAAAGCTAATGGAAATTATGCCTCTTGGCAAAGACCAACTATGAGTAATTATTGTGGAGGCACCTGTTAACGAGTGAGGTTACTTACATCCTCTTTGTTGTCATCACTTCTCTTTGTTAAGCAGAAGGCACATCGGAAATTCTGCTGTCTGAGGATGACAGCAGATTGGGGATGTGGTTATCTGCCTCCACTTACTACACTCTCACCACTCCCTCTCAGAGGCTGAGTGGGATGGCCAGAAAATAGGGAGGATGTGGTTTCTGAATTCTGAATCATGACAGTTTTCCCCCAATACTCTTACCTGTAGTAATTAAAAAAATCCAGCCTGGTAATTAGACTGTAGTTCTCGGGCTCTGTGGACCTTGACACTAGATTCTTAAATTTCAGGACTAACCAGAGGAATCAAATTAAGGTTTTTTAATTAACAGTTCTTCTAAACTGATACTCAATTGGAGGCCAAGCTGAGCAACAGCATTTTAGAAGTCATTCTGTTACTTCCACTCCTGTTTGCATTTCTTCCCTGGGGACCTCTAAGTCCCACAATAATTTTTTTTTATAAAACCTTGTAGTGGAGTCAAATCCAGGCTGCACACTAGAAACAGATAATGAATGAAAATATTTCAGCAATTTGATCTTTGCTGTTTCAACCTGGGTTTGAATAGATGATCTTCAGAGACCTCTTCCAGCCTTTTTTTGTTCCACTCTTCCTAATACCCATGGGATGTTAGGAAAAATGCTGGGTGCCTCTTGCTTCCAAAAACTTATTTCCAACTGGTAAACAAGTTAAATGCGTGTGTAGGAAAAAACAAACAAAAAAACCCAACCAAACAAAAAATTTACCAAAACCAACCATAAAACAACCCAAAGAAAACCTCAAGAGGCCTCCAGAACCTTAAATATGTACCTCAGAATAGCTGAGCTCTATTTCTTTATTTTAGACAGTAAAGACGTGATTAATATTTCTCCTCAGATAAGGTTAGAGCATTTGGAGGGGAACTTCTGGTACTCTGTCAGTTTTTACTCTAGTCCTGCCTGGCTGCAGGGTTCAGCTGGTACTTGGGTCACTTCTCTCCTGTGTCTGGGTAACAACAAGTGAACAAAACAGCAACTGCTTAGCAGTAGTTCCTGCAGGATCCCAAAAGGTGCCTTTCAGAGATCTCTCAGTAGACTTCAGTTCTGTCTCGTAACAGGATTATCTTGGTCTCTGATCAAGACCAAACAGGGATGCACTGCCTCCCACAGATATTGCCCATGAGACCTTGTGCTTACAGCCTGAAGTTCTGCTGCACTAAGCACTAACTCCAGTAGTATGTTGGTGTAATACCTGATAATCTGTGCAGTTTTAGACCAGACTCCCAATTCATTCATACCTTCAAACTTCACTTGATTTAACGATGACTTCTAGTGTTTTCTCAAGTTAAAGGTTAGCTGACATGTATAAACTGGTAGTTACTGTGATATTAACCTTTTTCCTGGCTACTGTTCCACTTATCTCTGAAATTCATCTTTGGGCTTTGGACCACTCTTAGCCTGAAAAGCTGAGCAATACTAATATGCAACAATCTCAAATATGGTCACATGGCATCTTAAACTGCCTACATCTCATGGAAAAGTCTGACAGGTGCCTTACTTAGAAATGCTTTGGTTTATGTAAGTAATTCTTTTTTGTTTCCTTACATTTCTATGAAAACAGATCATGGTTTAGAATTTAATCTTCTGTGTATTCCTGACTTCAGTCATAACCTCTGTCCACATCAAAATTAGCTGGAACATCATCTTTACAGCACACACCAGATTTCAAAAAGATCTTTTCATCTTCCCCCCGCCCCCAAAGATCTGAGACCTAAGCAGAAAAATAATCAAAGTTTTCTCATCCTTTTTAAATTATTCTTAGTGTGAATTGATTTTCGGTATTGATTCTAGGAATACTGTCTGTAAGCAGTTCTGTTTTGTGCAATATGTTAAATGATAAAAAAAGATTCAGTGTGTATATTTATAAAACCAGAATAATTCTTTTATACGTGTAACACACCTATGTATACACACATAACTGTTGAAATTCAGTCAGTCAAGAGGTAGTTGCTGGTTATTGCATTTATTTTTCTACTCTATGTTCTCATTAGAAAAGATGATAATGACCCTGCAGTTGTCTTTCAGTGCAGAACAGCATATACATTTGAAACTTATTGGGAAAAAACACCCCACAAATTTCCATGAGTAACTGAAAAGCTGAGGAAGAAAACCAGTGTTGTAGCAACATACAGAATACAACAAACAACTAGCACTTTATACCTAAGGTTACATATTCACTACAGGAAAGTGGATCTAAATTCAATGTCACCTGCTCGGGCTGAAATGATGCCTTATCTTACTTTGGTTTTAAGGAGGTTATATTTGAGCTATTAAAAAAAAGAATCCCAAAATAAGCAAACCCACTCTTTCCTTGGAAATTTGCTCATTGTTCCTTTCTTCAAAAAGATTCAGGAAATGGTGAACATATACATACCACAAATCAAAGTCCAGGGCATGATTAATTGGCTACCTGACCTTTTCCAGGGAGATACAGCAGGGAGAGTTGGAGAGGGCCAGCACAGGGAAGGAGAGCTGTGCAGCTCTGTGGGGCTCTCCCTAGCTGGGGCAAGAATTGAATTCGTGCATCTTTCCAAATAATTTCAGAACTGTATATTTTCCAGTCTGCTAATGCTTAAGGGTTCACCCACGTGCTGGTTCAGGGATTAATTTAACTGTAGGTCAGTTCAGAAAGAGGCGATAATATGGATATAAGCTATAGTGATAAAAGCACCATTAGCTTAATAGAACTGTATTCACTCTAATAGGGCATGAAGTAATTTTAATTATATTTGTAAGTTAAAACATTTCAAAAATATGCTTAAATCATCCCTGAGAGCAAAGATAACGGATGAGTGAGCTATATTGCAAAGGCTGGTTGGAATACTTTAGTGGTAATAGTGCTAATGTTGGTACTTTAGAATAACCTGCAGTGTAACTTAAAAATAAGTTGAAAAGTCAATATATTTTACTTGTGATTAGTTTGTCTTCAACTCCCTTGTCAATGTGTGGCTGCTTAACAGAAATTAAACTGCACCTTATGAAATGCATTTATCCAAGATGGTTTCTTAGAAAACTTAGCTTCCCATGAATTGCTTTAGCCCACTTGGTGTTGCAGGTTGGGACTCATCTGCCTCACCAGGGTAAGGAGAACAATTTAAATCATTTCACTTAAGGTCTCAGCACTTTTTACCACCATGAAATGATCTAAGAATTATAGGATGGCAGAAAACTCCCTCAAATCACATTTTCAAAAGAATTTTCCAAAAGTGACTATGTTAGTAGACTTTATTGTCACCAGAAAGCCTCTGTTAATCTTACAAAGCATCTGCAATGAATAATCTTCCCCTCCCCCATCCTTATTTGTTGCCAGAAACAGCTTATAAACGCTCAGTTGAAGACTCTGCCAAATTTGGCTTTTGGGCATACTTGTAAATAGAGAATATGTCCACTGATTCTGGTACAATTACTCCAGATTTACACGGATGCAAGTAAAAGCCAAATTTTGCCTGGGTCTTTCCTCATCGGCTGCCACTTGGTGCCCTGATCAGCACCAGAACTGCTGCCTCTGGTGTCAGTGGAAGGCAAGTGCTTGAGCTAAGTCTGCCCATAATTTGACAAATTATTCTAAACAGATTTGAACAAATATTTCCTTACAAAACAAACTGGTCAGCAGGCTCCAGGCTTTATTCTCCTGATGCATTTTACAGGAAATAATATCAAGTTAGCTATTATGAAACTACCCCCTCCTCACACACACATAATTGCTTCCAGCTTGCTGATTATTACCCTTTCCTTAACTGATAGAGTGAGAAGAGAAATAAAAATATCTCCATACAGTAGGCCAAATCCTCATCTGGTATAAATCGGCATAGCTCCATCAAAGTCAATAAAACCATCTTGATTTACACCAGTTGAGGAGCTGATGCACTATAATTTTTTTACTTGCTTTCAAAAATAAAACCTTATGTGATTGTGTAACCAACATTGCAACAGAAACCAGCATTTTCTTTTGTGAAGTCAAACATGTGCCCTCCCTTAGACTTTCAAACATTTTCACTTACACAGTGCTTCGATAGCTTTTTTTTCCTCAGTCTTGTGGCAGAATGGTCCTACCACCCTTGTGTCATGAGCGAGGTACAAACTGGATTGAAAGATGATCAGGCACAAAATAATAACTCATGGAGTAATGAGGACGAAAAATGAAATGCTACCACTACTCTTTCACCCAAAACGGGAAGAAGGGCTGAGCAAAGCAGAAGATGAGAAAATTCTTTCTCTACTGACATTCTCTCTGTCTCCACTTTCCAATTAACAAACATATATTAACAGCACCATGAAATTAGTACTTCCTACCCAGGACTGACAGTACTGTAAAGCACTATTATAGATCAAGTTTCTTAAATAATCTTTAAAATAATACAGTGAGACTTATTACAAGGTTTACTAAAGCTGATAGAAACTATATGCACTGCCTGGACAAACTCGGATTTCTAAAGTCTTTCTTCAGTCTTCACTAGGGGCTGTGAAACACATGGTGATTTTTTTGGAAATACTCTTTGTCTCTTGTTCTGATCAAGAGCACAGAGAGCTGTTCACAGCAAATCTTTCATGTCCATTTCAGGGGTTCTAGGCATTTCAGTGTGGTATATTGTCAAAGAGAGGTCTGGTCTTTCCCAAAACCCTCATTTTTTTTGCTGGTTGTTTCGATTGATCTGTATATTCAGAAATTCGTGAAAATTTCAATAGCATCCTGAAAAGTTTGAATTATTTCATTGTTAATGATGACATAGTTTTGTGCTGGTTCAGTAAAGAACTAGTTTTTATGTCATTTTTTTTAATTTTTATGAAAATTTACAGTTATAAGTTTTTTGTATTTAGCAGCCCCTAATAGCATGCTGGTAGTTTTATTAAAGTTAATGGTGATATTTGCAGGATCACAGCCTTTAATTTCCGATAGCTTTTCTGAAAACTTTAAAAGATTAAGATGTAATAAAAAATTGCTTTAGCATGCATTTTCAAATGGTTTTCTGTAAAATGCGGTCAAGATTAACCTCACTTTAATACATATTTAAAATACATATTCCATTCCATTACTTTGAATAACATCTTGAAAATCATTCTATGATGTCTGGAATTCAGTTGCAAAGACTGAATCAGAATTCAGTCACACATTCTGGTCCCTGTTTTAATATACTTTTTTTTTTTCTTTTTGATTCATAGGCCAGTCTGAAACACATTCAGAATTGACTGGAAAACTTTTATAATAAGACTTGAAAATTTGCATATCATATTTGTTAGGTGCCACTACACTGCTTATTTTGATTTGGAAAAGATTGCTTACCTCTATTAAACTGTGAGCCCTTTAGCTTTGGGATCCTGTTTTCACTGGAACCATCATTTTGTATTGCAGCTTTTATTTTGTAATGAGGCTTTTCCACCTGGCTGAATGAATGAATGACTGAGATGTTGACGCAGAAAAATTAAATTCAGATCCTTTATTACCTCTCTGTTTCCATGGCAAGATATGACTTGAAAACAGGATCTAATCCCTGGAGAAAACAGTGGTTTCCCAAGTACCCTGCAAGCAAGTATATATAGGCAGGCACTCTCCAGATCTGTGCAGAGGAAATTAAAATAAGACACAAATTGGCAAACACTTTCCATTCAGCCGAGATTGAAAGAGTAGCCCTGTCTCTAAAGACAGGTGGTGGTAAACCTTGCCTGACAATTCTGTCACATGTAGGGTAGGCCAGCCTTACATAACATGGGCAAGGAGTGTCAAGTCCTGCTGGGGACAAACAGAAGTTGTTAAAAAAGTCAGGTCCTGTCCTCCATGGTACAGACAGGGACAAACAAGTTGCTGCAAAATGAAGACAATGAATCAAACCAGATTCTGCTTTGCTAGAAAGTGCAGTCCTTTACAGGGCCGCAGTTCAGGCTTGCAAACTCTCAGAAGGTTTCTGGGACTGCAGGAGGTTGACTTTCAAGCTGCCAGTTTAATAACCCAGAGCAGTCAAGCGGTTGCTCTCTACAAAGCTGTCCCTGTTTGCTACACGATAGCGAGAGAAACAGTCTCATGCCAACATCGACACTTGCAAGGCTTGAGCTCTTCCTGGAAAAGTCACTCTTTGAGCTACTCTTTGAGGAAGTTGTGTCAGCTGGTATCAAATGGATGATCTGGATGCTCTATGCACAGACCATTTGCCAGCAGATTGGAGACTGGAGACCTGGCTGGTGTGGTGCCCCATTTTGGGGAGATGAGCCTCAGCTCAGATTGCTGAAAGTTCATCAAAGCAGAGTGCTTCCAATTGAAATGCTTCAAGCTCAGAGCTTGTTTCAGCAGAAAAAGCAAATCTAACCAGCTCCAACCCAAGGTTCTTTCCTCTAAGCATAAATCATATATGGACTAAGTAGAGAAGATTTAGGTAACATCTTAGACTGCTTTTCTTTTCATCTACAGCAAAACTTTTATTTTATTCCAAAGCACGGCAACAAAGATTGGAAAAAAAGCACAGCACTGGCTTGCCTAAAGCATGCTGAAGCTTTGTGGCATCTTCAGACTGGATTCTTGGCTTTGGAGACTAGAGAAACCTGAAAGTGTACTGGAAGTGAAGTCAAAACAGCTTGTTACCCAACTTGCTTTTTCCACAAAGTATTGAAATACTAAGAAAACAGGCAAATAATGCTTGGATACAACTCCTTTTGTTTGTGTCGAGTTGCATTTGTTTGTCTGAAGCCAAACTGTGTGAATAATTTTGCATTCTTTATCTTAGCAGTAAATTGTGTGGTTCTGAAATTTGAGTAAGATAAGATCACAAACAAGTAAAAACGTGTAGGCTGAAAAATCAATATGTTTCAAAGTAACAGCTGAGAAACAAATTATTCCTGTACTAATAGGCTGAAAAGTAGGTTTGGAGATTCTGCTAGGGCTGGTAATATTACCAACAACCAAAGCAGTATTAGAAGGGAGTTGAGCTGCCTTCATAGTTAGATGTTAATCACAACATCACCACAAAATAAAGACCAGTAATGGTAAACTGCAACATGGGGGATTTTTTAAGCTTCTCAGTCTTAGCTTAATAATTGGATCTCAACAAATGTAGTTCTTTTTAAGTACTCATGCTGAGGTTTGCTCTTTCGATTTACCCTGAAATTTTTTAATACTTTATTTCAATTATTCAGAATAGCTACTCTCTTGCTAAGATGTTCCTATTTTGCAGTTCAGGACTCAGTGTCATTGTCACCAAAGAGTGGCAGAATTCCTGCTAACTTAATCACATTCAGACCTATACCATGCCTAACATCAGAAAGCCATTTAATAACTAGTTTATACCAACCCAAGTCTGTTCTTTCAGTGATGACACATCTTAAAAACAGTTTTCTCTAAATGAGGAATCTACATTTCTGTACTGAATTGTTACTTGCTAGGAATCACTCTTTCAGTAACAATTAGGCTTTGCTAAAACAAAACCCTCATTGCCCTTGAGAAACACCTGAATAAGCCATGCCTAATACGATACAAATCAAGAATTAAAGGCAATGACTGAAACTGTAGGCTAGTAGCTATGTAAAGGTTTCTTTTGCTGTCAGAATCTACCTTTTCTTCTTCCAGCCCCTGCTTTACCTAGAGCATTTAGAAATGGTATAAGGCTTAAATGCCCAACTGTTCAAAAATAATCCTCATAATCCCCAGTCTCTGTGTCTGGTATATAATTCACTAGGACACAACTAAACATCTCCTGCTTATATGTCTTTCTACATGCTGAAGTCTCCTCACTGATGGCTTTGTCTACAAGCAAGCCATATACGTACTATAAATCTGTGTATTTGTAACACAGAATTGCCCCGGTTCTCATCACCTCAGGAGGTGATTGCCTTTTAAAAAAAGTTACACATGCAATACCAGTTTCATGCCCTCTGAAGGTATTTGTTTGGTCAACAGCATTCTCTAGAGAAAAGCCGTGTTGACAGGAAAAAGGACAGGTCGTTAAGAGGCTGTGGAATGATTGCAGTAGGCAGGACTCAGCAGCTACAAGTAGAGCTGTAAACCAAGATGGGTGTCAAGTCAGTCCTTCGACAAAGCCAGAGTGACTCAAGTAGCATGTTGAGGCACACTACATAGAGTCTTATTTGCCTAGTTCTACATAAATGTATTAAAATGAAACAAACAAACAAACAAGGAAAAAACCCACTCATAAATCAGCAGAGCTACATCTTCCCACTGAGGAACATGCTAACAGTGCTTAAGATCGAGTTTGGACTAGAGGCCTCAACTGAGAACACATGAGAGGCTCCCAGTCCAGAGTCTTTGATTTTTATTAAACAGGAGAGAAGTGCTGATTAAGGGAGCTGTGTAACTTACAAAAGGAAAATCCTCACACGTGATGTTACATGGCTGAGGAAGGAGTAGAAATGAAAGATGACTGATCTGTTTTTTAACCTATTTAACAGCGACTGTGAATAGTTTTATCTATGCCACTGAAGTTCAAAATTTTATTTTCTCAGAAGTTTTGAAACAGCTGTGAAATCAGTTGTTACTTGCCAATTACAATGTAACTTTGAATAATCAATAACCACAGCCATCCTAGAAGAAAAGCAAGCTGGCAGCTGAGCATACATGTTAAAAGGGATGTTTATGACTGGATGATGAAGAGCAGCAGTTGGAAGGGATCAGGGCTGGAAGGCAAAGGTAAGGCCAGAGACAGCAAGTGGGACTGGTGCATACAGGACAGAAATGTGTTGTTTGAAAGAAGATAAAAACTCTTGTAGTAGTGCTAATAGCCTCACACATGGAGTAAGAGAAGCCTGTGTCATTTCCAAGGGAGGGGGGGCTTTCTAGTCTGGAAAAGCCTGAATGAAACATCAAATCTGATCAAATCTGTCAATTTCTGTTAGAATGTGGCCTGGTCCTGTTCTAGGAGGATTTGTGGTGTTGTGAATTGATCCTATCACTTACAGGTCAATAATTTCTAACTCTGCCTTTCCAGCACATTGACAACTGTTAGCTCCACATCTGGGATCTTTCTGGAGCAGTGAGTGGAGCTTGTTTAGATTCCAGAACTGGTATGCCAGCCCTTGATGTTTGCAGGGGCAGCAGTCCACAACTACACACCCTGGGTATGTAGAGAATGCACTCCAGGGGAGGCTGTATAGTAGAGGTAGGAGGAAATAGTCTGTGGAAGGGAGAAAGAGCCAGCACTTGGAAGAGCAGGTCTCTCACTATGCAGGCTTCTCTCTCAAGCCATTCAGAAGTTAGTTCTGTTGTAATAAGTAAATTTTTTACCCCACGGTAACACCATTCATCTTGTGCCATTGATACTTGTGTTGGAGCTTTAAATGTAAGTCAATGAAGTCCATCGTGAAGTCCATACTATCAAATTCAAGGCTAAAAACTCCACTTAAGAGCTGTATTCAAAACAAAATCAAAACACAACATGGCATTAACAAGATCCAAATGGAGTTCATACAGTAACACAGACGTGGTCTTTATTTTTTCTACAAAGATTACTGTGGGCCTGGCTTGAAACGCAACATAATATGCATTACTTGTTATGAATAGGAAAACCACTTATGACAGAGTACCCTATGGCATCTGCCATTACAAGTTACTTAAAAGCATTCTTAAATACTATAAATATCCCAAGGAACTGTGACTTCTTTCTCCCCCGAAAACTTTTTATAACATAGAGCAGAGTAACTTTTGATGTACACTACTGCTGTAAAGCTTGATATGACAGTTCTGCACTGAGCTGTGTTTCTCATTGATAAGGATGCACTTAAAGTAACACTAACAATTTATTTTTCCTAATGGTCTAAATTACTCTGGAACTATAAATTCTAGGAAACTGTGATAAGTTCAAAGATATAAAAAAGCCCGCAACAAGCTGAAATGGGCAACATTAACAGAAATGTTATAAATAGATATTTTATTTAAAATTGGGTGGTGAAAGGCAAGGTAAAGTTCACTTTGTACAGATAACATCTACATACCACTTTCTTTGCCAAGTGTCAGAATTGGGAGTCAGCTGAATAATTTGGTGCATAATCTTTTTCTTATCTTTTTGTGAGACAAAGTTCACCCAAAGTGAGAAGAAGATACAGAAAATTAGGAGAAGGAGAGTGTTGAAATGATGAAAAGAGTACTTCCAAACAGGCACCTCTGTTGCCTTTTAATTTTTTGGCTGTCATGTGTTCATTGCTGTTGCTACCTGACCTTCCAAAATATGGTATGGATGAAAATCTTTCTTTGGACCAGTGTTTCACATACCTGCAGCAACAGAGAACAGGATGTGATTACTTACATCAATGAAACAGCTTTAAATAGGCTGAAATCAGCATCTTTCTCAGGTGTCCTTGTTCTGTTCCCTTCTCAGTCAAACCTAGAAAGCCTGTGTTTGGAGAACATTAGCTGTCCTTTTATTTCGCTAAGCAAGCTCTACAAGTTTATGGTGTCTCTAGATAAGGTTTTTTATGTGTTACCTACTACACTTTAAATGACTATAAACCTATCCCTGTATGGTTCAGGCTGCTTACCATACTGGCAACCAAACAGGTTTAGTTTGAGGGTGTGAAGCTCTCATAACTGGCATCACCTATCTCTTAGATGCACATTGAGTGTTCCTCCCACTAAACATCTGATCGTCATACAAGAGAAAAATAACATTTTCTCCCTGGCTTTAGAAGTTCTTATTGGAAAGTTTGAATTAGTGTGTCTATAAGGAGGACAAAGGAGAAGTACCAACTCTGTCCTTTCCTTTAAAGTCTTTGTAAATAAACAGACAGTAAGCAATTCCTTGTTCCCAAACCCTGCACTTGGCCCTCAGGCCCATTCAATGCCCCAAAGGGCTCTTTCTCTATTTTCTTTCTTCTTCCATCTCACACAGTGTAATACCCAGTCACCCCCAGGATTTGTTGCTAGTTGTAAAAGGGTAGAGGTTTTACATTACTCTAGGCAACAGGAACACAAAACCAAAATTCCCATCCCCTTGCTCTAGGCAACTGCTAGACAGAGTGTTGGTCTTTTTGTTCTGTTTTGTTTTGGGGTTGGTGGGTATTTTTGCTCCTGGAGGCCTTTGCTCCTAATTCATTCACCTGGGAAAATTGCATGTACTGCCTGGAGTACTTCTTGCTCAGGCCTCCAGGTTCAACCCATTGTTTTGGATAGCTGCTACCTGTATGTTTCCAGAGTTACTACTCTACAAAGACACGTATGTCAGAGCACCCTCCAGTTAGCCTGAAAGAAGAGCCAGTAGGGCACCCAGCTGTATAAATCAAGTAGATGACTGTCAACAGATTATAACCTTTTGATGTTTATTATTAACAGTTTTCAACATTATGAAATGTTGGCTCTTTTTTATTACTCCACAAATTGTCATTACTTCCTCACCAGACAGAAGCTTGAGAGCATGTTTGTGTAAAACAAGCAACAGGAACTCTAAAATGATACCCTGGATGATTAACTAAAAACCAAGGAAAAGCAAACCCTAACAGTTGATATTAAATAGTTTTTCAATGCTTATTCTATCCTATCTCCAAAAATGAAAAATTTTTTAAAAAGTAGAGGGAGGGAACCCAAAAGGTATGGTGAACATTTTGTTTAATTATCTTGGAGTCTGTTTAGTTGTTTAGTTGTTTAAAGAATTAATCGGTTGCTCCTAGTCCAGGGGGAGCATTCCAGAGGCAGAGAGGCACTGCAGAGCAGGTTCATACTTCCCAGGCCTTTTGTTTCTTTGCCTGTGTTCTGGGGGTCAAAGTTCAGAAGTACGGAAGTGTACGCTGTCTCAGCAGGTCTATGACTGGCAGAACTGTTTCTGGAAAAGTGAAAATAGTTATGGCTGGGGCAGTTAAGCTGGCTCTAGACCTGTTTTGAACTATTGGAGTAGAGCCAAGGACCTGGCTCAACCGATAGATTTTGGTTTTCAGTTGCATAAGCACAAGTAACCTGCAAGACTTGATTATTTTTTTTAGTACAATGGTTAAGTTCAGATAGGATTATTTAAACAACAACTACAATAGAACCCCTATAAGAACTTTTACCTTAATCAGCCTCCCAGGTGGCTGCATCCTTGCTTGGCCTTTGGGTTCTGATCTTACAAGCTGCTCAAGTGTTTTGACATACTGAGCACCACTGAATCTTTAAAGATTTTGTCCACATTCCTCTAGAAAAATTGCAGATCTTACTCATTAATAATATTTCTATTAGGATAAAATAATCAGGTTTTATAATAAATGAAAGAGTAATTTTAGTATGATTGAACTTACATGGGTAACATTCCCTCCTTCTGGATACTTTTTCATCTTACTGTACACTCTACACTTAATTTCTTTAGAAGTTCAAACACACTAAGGAGCTTTTTCTCTCACAGACCTTTTGCAAAGGCTTTGGAACATGTTCATATAGGGGGAAAGAATTATCTCTTGAAATACGTAGTTATTGACTATCAAAGGAATTAGTATATTACAGTTAAGTGTAGAAGGAAAGAGCATGTAAGTCAGGTGACAGAGATGGATTTTTATCTTTACTACTATTACTATATGAGGAAAGCATACTACGACAGATATTTCAGATATTTCAAGGCAAATCTCCCTTTGCTGGGAAAAGCATATACTTACATCAGTCATCTGATGCAGAATTAAGCAGAGTTCCTATGCAGGCAAAATCCAGACAAAAGGAAAAATTAGTCTATGCACAAAGCTTGTGCTGTCTCATCTAGACCCCTTTTTACTCCTACTTAACTAAATACCTTTAAACCCCTGTGTTAATGTGCTAATGTAACATTTATACCTTGTTCCTCAGTGTGTCCACCTGACAGTTCACACCGCTGTAGCTAAACTGATGCCAAAATAACTCTGGTTAAACTAGTTCATGGTCTGGTCTGCATGCAAACCTCATGATAAATCAGAGTACTAGACCGTATTTAAAAAAACCTCAGGCAAGTTCCCTCCTGCATTCCTTAACACTGTGAAACCATAATAATTTACAGGAGCTTTTATCCTTCCCTAAATCCTTATGAATCGATGGTTTACAAAATAAAGGGACAGAAGGGACAGACTTAATTTTAGAATAAAGGATGGTCACATGCACAAGGTCTATACACCATGGAAATATGAATCACTAGTAGATTCATTCTGGTTTAACTGAAGAAACAAAGTCCAAATTATTCCCAGGAGCATTTTGTTATTTGACCCCCACTGGAACTGATTATTTTTTACGACTCTCAGTAGAAGGACCTCTTAATTTCCGCGAGGTTTTATATATGCCACGCACCGGTGTGAGCACTGGACGTGATCTGACCGGTGTAGGAGGAACAGCACAGCTTGCGGTGCTGAACCGAGTGCTGTTTCTTACACTGTCGGCTAAAGGGGTGGCCAAACCCAGTGCCCGTAACCCACATGCTTTAAAGCTTTCACACGGCTTGGAGCCAAGAGGCACTTCAATTTCAGCAAAGGCCAACAAGGCAGGGAGGGCTGTGGGGCTCCCTCGAGCAGGTGGTGACCTGCTCCGTGGTGGGCCCTGGGGCACGGCTGCCCTGCAGGGGCCGGGGCCAGCCCCGGCGCTGCCCAGGCTCCTGGCCCCTTTGGAGACACGCCGAGGGCTTCCCACAGCAGCCTCAGCACCGAGCCTGCCTCCTCGGGCAGCGGCCGCTTCCAGACCCTGAGCGCTCCCTGGAAGATGAGTCAGTCAGGCGAGCTGCGAGGACTGTCCTAAAACGCCTGCTCAGCCCGCTCGGGTTAAGCTCGAACCGGCCGCCTTCTCCACAGGTGAGCGGGCGGACGCTCCGCCCGCCGGGAGACCACCCCTGATGGGCGGCTGTGAGGGGCTTCCCCCGTACGCCTGCCACGGCCCACGAGAGACCCCCGTATCGCTGCCGTGACCCACGAGAGACCCCCCCACGGCCCACGAGAGACCCCCGTATTGCTGCCGTGACCCACGAGAGACCCCCCCACGGCCCACGAGAGCCCCCCGTATCGGTGCCACGGCCCACGAGAGCCCCGCCGCCCCCGCGGCCGCCAGGGGGCGCGGGCCGGGGGTGCCAGGCCGGCTCCCCACCCGCAGTCCCGGGCCGGTCCTGATGCCCAGACACGCCGTGCCCTCCCCGTCCCGCACGGACACCGAACCGCCCGTGTTTTAGGCACAAAAGGCGTAGTTCCCAAAAGTGTTTTTTTTTCCCAGATCCCACAGTTAGCGCCAAACTCCATGCAGATCCCACTGACAGGCCAGTCTGCAGAGCTGGTGCCCAGCGGGGTGGCAGTGTCAATCTAACACTCAGGTATAAATTAATGGCAGAGAATAAAACTCCTCTGGCAGCATTTCCTCATTCATATAGTCGGACTGAGCTTCACCAGATGAGCAGCACTCCTATTTGCTTCTGCAAAGCTGTTTGGAAAAGCCACCACTCTCTGTAACCAGGTTTTATGTGAACCTTAAGAAGGATTCCTTGTGGAACTCGTCGAGAATCCAAACACCAGCACAGACCGGAGCTGTATTATCTAGCATACCTTTCCCTTTTCTCCTCCTGATTTTTCATCAAATTGTCCTCCTGCCAGGAGATTCCTTAAGACTGTGTGAAAGAAGCATTACTGGGGGTGGAGGAGAAGTGTTTTATTTCAAGTTGTGTCAGCTGTTAAACATTTTTATCCAAGCATATGTGCATGCAATACGCACAAGTATTAGATATGCTGAGGTGGTAACTCCTTTTGCTGCTAAACACTCATAGGCAAGAAATCGAGAATTGAGGTCATGCATATGCCTTGCATGATAAAAACCTACCTACGAAGCAGGAATTTCAGTTTTGTCACAGAGGCAAAACACACCCACTCACAGACATTAGAAAACAAATATCAAGGCAGTTCAGGGCAGTGATGGGAAGGCAGGGGCATTTTTAAACCTGATCTGACCTTTTAAACCTTTGTTCTTGGTACTGACTTTAGTGGGGGTACTTACCGAGATAAGGTAAAAAGGAAATTTCTTGCACACTTTCTCCTTGTTCTCATTATCAGCTGCATTTCTTTCACTGGACCTCAGATGAGTCAGCGGTAGTGAGTGTAACTGAAAGCATTTTTAAAGGAGGGGTCTTACCCATTGCATCCAATAGGGACTAGGCAGAGCTGTAGGTGACCCTTTTTTTTGCCCTTAAGGAGACTTGCAGTTCAAAGTAACTGTCTGATTTCTGGGGGACGATGCAGTGAATGGTATGCTGATTTCAGCGTTCCTGTCTCTATGAATGTGGGTTTACATGCAATTGTTTACAATCTTCTGTAATTATGGTAACTGATACGGTAAATATGTTTTAAAAAAACTGTAAGAATCAGTTACCATATGTAAATATGTAAATATGGTAACTGATGCAATCTTCTAAAATGTATTTTAGACAGATATTTACACCAATTCAACCTTAAACATGGGTACATTTAGAGATGCATAATGATACATTGAATCACTAGAAAATGTTCCTACAGAACAATAAACTAGGTGGATATATGCATTTTTGCAACTTTATGTCCATACCATGGTCTATAACTTCCATGTGTGAAGGTCGTCTTAGAACTGTAAACTCTTGCCTTTGCTTTTTGTCTAGGAACTTCTTGGATGACTGGAAATTACAACTGTTGGTTCTTAATTTACAAGTTATGGAAACTTTAACAATTTCAGTCTATCAATTGCTGTGCTAAATCGGTACTGGTAACAAAAAGCTTTACATTTTCTTCCTTGCTTTGAATGCTTAGCAACTGTATGGTAACAATCCTAATACCCTAATAACTTTCCAGCTGTCCTAAGTCTTCCAAAGCCAGCAATTTACCACCTTTTAAGCTTTTTCTCTTTAGTTCTGCTCTACGTGAGTGCTTTATATAAACCAAACACATTTACAAGCGCCTGACTTTTAAGAAATGCAGGAGTTCTGTCAGTATCTCACTTTCCCTTGGGTATGAGGCCCCAACATGGGCATTGTGGACATCAGTATCCACATAAAACATGCCTGTCCCTGGATTTGTGGGAGCAGGGAGAATGATTGTGTGGGCTTGTACCTTGGGAGCTCTCATTTTGGAGGACTTCCCTTGAGTATAGCATTCCCGTAAGAATGATATTCTGTGGCCATGATGTAGTATGGTTGGCTCCCCTCCAGCTGCAGAACTCAGCACCCCAAGCTTGGGTCACTCTGCCAGCACCTTGTTAATACAGTTATGGAAAAGCAGTGTCCTGCAAAAGCATGAAATCAAAACTGCAGCTCATTCCATAACCAGAGCAAACCACCATTTTACTCCAGCCCTCATCTACCTTGGCTGAAGTGGTGGCCACGGTCTAAGCGTGTGCAGAAGGATCATGGTAGGGCTGTTCTACCTGCGCACACCATGACTCACCTGTGCATTGTCAAGTGGAGAGACTTCAGAGTCCCTGTCGAGCCAGCTACTGTCTTCTTCCAACTCTGCTCTTATTTGGCATCTACCATCAGAAGAGTGCCTGGATAGTTAACCTCTTTGCCTTATCTCTTAAAGCCTTCTATGAGAGATGAGTAGCAGGACAGAAGAAAATAAGGTGAAGACCAATGAATCTCATATTAAATGGATAAGTAAGTCAGAATACTAGTCACAGTTGTGAGTCATCACATTTGTTGAATGAATGAATGACTATGAAAATCCAGCATGGTCTGTATTTGAGCAGATGTATATGCTTCAGATTGACTCATCACTGCAATCTTTCACTAAATAACCCAGGTCAGCTACTGGGCCAACTTCTCTTCATGTGTTCCTCAGCAGAAACTGCACTGCATGGGATCATTTCAATATGCAAGCAGGTTTGTTTTATCTCAGTATTAGTGACCAAAAAAAAAAAAAAGTTTGGACTGTATAGTCATATAAAAAAATCATAAAGTAACATCCTTGAAATTATTTGTACTCATCAGCTGGACAGAGAGGTGTTCAATTTAAGTAATTCAAATAAGATGAATGAGAACTTAGGTTAGTATTATGCAGTTTGAAAGTTCTCAATCTTTAATTTGACTGTATAAAGAATATCTTGATGATCCAGATCCAGGTTTCAAGCAGGCTGATGCAGGATATTTAAATCTACAGTAAAATGCCATACATCACTCCAGCAATGGCAATGTGCAAAAAATAGCAAATCCACCCATCGTTCATTCATTCATTCATACCAAATCCTTCATCAGTCATCATTCATTCTAAATATTGGTTAGCAATGAGAAATTCAGCATATTTAGTGTCAGAAAATTACAGTAGGATCAATACTCTATATACTGTGCACTGCAACTGTGAGAAAGAAAATGCAGTACCCAGCCTCTCAGAATTTAAGCTGATTTCAGAGGCACTATTAGGAAATGAATAGTGGTTTCACAACATTATTTTATAATTTTGTAACCAGGTTAGAGGCCAATCACACATGGTCATTGCCACAAAGTAGATAAGGTCAGAGTTCCTCCCCACTAGTATATGGTTATCAGCTTAAATACCTTTAACAGTATCTTCTGAGAGGGGAAAAAATAGGATATGATTAAGGTAAACTTTAAAGAAACATATCTCTTAATTTCTGGAGCTGCACAGAAATTAAACATGCAATATATATTAAAAGCAGTGGGAACTGCACATCTAAATCCTATTAAACTGTGGGTGGAAAAAAGAAGGACATAGAATGCCTTTCCATAGAATAACTCCAGTGATATAACAAACATCTCTGTGCTCCCCAAGGGCTTTGTTGAGGGATGGGCCCTGCTGTATTGGGTGTTCTTTAACCTCAACAAGAGCCAAAGCAGCCCCCAGTTATGACTTACCGCCCTCTATGATAGCAACAGACCCAAACATTATGCCTGCATTTGCAACTGGGGAATGCCTGGCTTAATTCTTTCAAGAAACTACCTAAACATGTGACCATACAAAAAATTCACTGACCACAGGGATTGATACTTTACCTTTATTTGTGACTCGTGAAAGCAAGAAGTGATGAACACATCCAGCAGTGGCAGAATAACGAACGTCCTATCCTTGCGATTACAGAACTGCTTTAAAAGCACGTTGACATACAACTGCACGAGAACGAAAGATGAAATGCTTCTGAAAAATCATCTGCATATCTCTTCCGTGGTTTTTTTTTTTGATTGAAGTATGTTATTTATAAGTGAGTATGTTATTAAACACTGAACATAGCGCTTTACAGCCAGTAAAAGACAATAGACCAAATGTTACTGTTACCCACAGCTGGAGTGGATTGATAAAACCAGCACAGTGTCTTTGCTCACATAGTTTAAAAGTCTAAATAAAGATGTATGATCAAAAGAGTAAATTGACTGAGCAAAGTGACAGGGAAAGGGCAAAAGGTGAAAAAAAACTATGTCGGTAAATTATAAAATACCTAATTGAATAAATGTTTTGCTGGGTGCCCTAAGCTTTAAAAAAGTGTACTCTAGTTTGTTTGTATTAGGGAAATGAAGGTTTTTCCAAACAGTGTTTGGACAGAAAAGGAATGATACTATTCCCCAAAAATCCACTCAGTGCATTAAAATCAGTCAATGCTCACATATGTGTTATACTTCTCCTTTTTTATATGCTCCAGTCAACCAGGAAAAAGGTAGAGATTATTGATATCATGCCATTTGACAGAACAACTCACTAGCAATCTATCATTTACACATTTTCCTATTTATCTTTTCAACCATATGTTTTTTACAAAAATTAGAGTTGAGAACCTAGCATGCCATTCAAGGTCCAAGGACGTTCTTTATGAAGAAATCCAATGAATTTTTTCTCAGACTTCAGTCAAACCCTGAGACAACAAAGTGGCCACGCTGGAGAAAAAAATAAACTAAAAAGCAAGAGAGCAAGTGGCAAAACACACTCTACAAAAATACTCTCCCGGTTGCATGATAATACAGGTAGAACTGAGTAAAACTTTTGCTTTTGCACTGTTCCAGTTATATGATTTTGATAAACAATAGTTATTCCTATATAATTTAAAGTGTGAATTTAAAGTGACAATGCTCTAGTACATTATTGCATATGCCCTACTTGTTCCAGAATAATAGTCACATGTGGAATTATTTGGTAATGGACATAGATGAATAGATATTTTGGAATATCTGAATAGATATTTCAGAGCATCTTTTTGTAAAGCAGTTATTGGTGGTTTAAATGCAGGAAGAAATAGGATAAAGAAAGAAATCCCCAATACTGGAGGGAGCCAGTGAGAAGAAAGACAAAATTTTCAAATTTTGCGGAGCTTTGGAAGAGCAGCTGGGGTGGGGGCTGCCCCAAGCCTCAGCCAACGCTGTCCCTAGGAAATTGTTCTACCCTTGTAAAGCATAGAGACCAAGTGTTTTATAAGATTTTATGTTCCCAATACAACTATTGTTAAAGTTCTGTGAATGAGAACTGCAGTTTCCCTGGCTAGGGAGCTACACTTAATATGGGTGTTAGAGTGTGAGTCAACTTTTAAAAAGAAAGCAGCTTCATTTTTGCTGCATTGTGGCAAAATCCACATCAAGAACCCCACTGAATGTCATCAGTAATCCCATTCTAGCATCTTAAATCAAAACTGTACTTTCAGTGACGTGCTAAAAAGTCCCAAATTACTGCAAAATTTAAACACAGTGTTAAAATACAATAAATATGCTCATGGAAAGTAAGCGTTTTCTGATGTCTCAGAATTAATTTACATTGTATTCTCAATATCCACTTGTTAGACATTAGCTGGTGTCATAAAAACTTGTTCTAGGTCCTTCTGATCTTATTGGGAGCAGAATCAGAGCCTGGACTCGTAGATTTTAGAGAACAAGGGTGAAAACTAAATGAACTGCTCCTCTGTGTCCTAAGAACATGAAAACACAGTGCAACCCTATTACTCAGTGAGGATCTGTTCACTGGAAAATCGCCGAGGGAATAATGAGGGGGGAAGAACAAGAGGAGGAGGAAAAGGTGAGAAGAGAAAGAGGGCAAGAGAGAGCAAAGAGGAAAAGGGAATTTGCTTTTGATGTCACAGTTCTATCAACTCATGCATTTTTCATGAATACCAACTAGTGCTAAAATAATGCTGTGCTGACAATACAAGCACAAAAAAAAGCAGCCAAGTTCCCAAACATCATGATACTGGCGTAAAAATAATGAGATTTACAAAAATTTGAAACTCAAAGCTTTTCTTTCACCTCTAATTTGTAAGCCTTTCAGGTTTGTGTATTCCAGCATTTCTCTCAAACTTAAGATTTAGGAACGTAATTATTTTTAATGAGACCCAAGGTTCCAATTCAATCGCATCTGCTGAAGAGCTAGAGTTTAAACCAAAACTAAGTGTTGCAAAATCTCACTGTAATCATAAGAGCTGGCAACACTAAATGTCATAACCATGGCATACTGTACTGTTTTGATGCAAACTGGACTAAAAATTACCAGATGTTAGATACAAGTGCATTAATACAAGTAGCGTTTTGCCCTTTGCTAGAAAGAAATTAAAAAGTGAAAGTGAGGCCATCTTATAAATGAAAACAAACTGGTAGAGCTCAGGAGTTAACCTGTTTTGTAGTTTAGGCTTCGTAAACTTTACTAGAGGAAGTGACCTTTAACATTTCTCAGTGCTTTTGATTAAAACCTGATCACTTTTTAAACAAAGTAATTAATGGATTGTATGTTCTTTTAGGTTTTAGTCACACATACTACAGCAGTGCCGATCACCGCCTTTACTTGTAGAAGGAAACAAACTATGAACAGGTGGAGGAAACAACACGGGATCTTTATTTGCAGGAATGGCATTTTAAGTTGTCAAGTTAAATTATTTAAATATCAACCTTCAGATATTATTCACCTCAATAGTTCTATGGACTTTCTACAGTTATTCTGTATATTTTTCATATAAGCACTGGATTTTGTGATGATGAGCTAGAATGGATGTGGACTCTAATTATTATGTCTTCAAGCTGCCTAGTACTCTTAAGAACACGATTAAATTAATACTCCAGTTTTAATTACCAATAGCATTGTAAATGCGTTAGTGTTGAAAATAAATAAAGAGGTGAAAAATTAATACATTAGTAAAATTATTTTGTGACATTTTCGGTGAACTGGAAAAAAAATGAAGCAATGCTAAGGGGCCCACGTACAACCCTTAATTACATACAATGTCACTTTCTGCAAAATACCCCCGTACGCGCTGACAGCACTGTGGTTCGGGGGCTGTAACCGCGAGAGGCACGTCCTCGGCATTGCCCTGTCAAACGCCGACCCCGCCGCGGGTCAGCCCTGCAGGAGACGCGCCGGACCAGCGCTCGCAGGGCAGGTACCAAGGGCAGGGAGGGATCGCCCCGGGGCCGAGCGGCGGGCGGTCCCGCGGGGCCGGTGGTCTCACAGCTGCTCGGCGGCTCCTCGGCGCCGGCTGGGAACGCCGGTGGCAGCGCCACGGGCTCGCCCGTCCCGCCGAGCCGTGACCGCCGTGCCCGGATCGCCGTGCTTGTGTTGCCCGCGGCCCGGCCCGGCAGCGCTGCGCGAAAAGAGCCGCCTTTTCCCCCGCGGGCAGCCGGGCTGGGCCCACCCCCCGCAACGGAGGTCTCCGGCTGATAATTCAAAAATGGAGGATGCGCCTTCTCAGCCATTAATTAATAATGTAGCTCGCTGTCTTCCTGTGTGACACACGCTGGAAGGCACCGAGCGGCCAATAAAGATGTAGGGGAGAGCAGGGGAAGGCTCCTCCCCGCAGCTCTTCCTGATTGAGGGCTTGAAGAAGTAGATCAAAAACTTCCCAGGACGCGGAGGGGGGGGGGCTGAGGAAAGGGGAGAAACGCGGCGAGGGGGACCGCGTTCCGCACCGGCCGAGCAGCGAGCGCAGTCCGCGGCCGCACCAGGTGGGCAGGAGGGCAGGGAGCGGCGCAGCCCCCGCTGGACAGGCCGGAGGCCGGGCTGCCCCCGCGCCGCGGCCGCGCTGTCCTGCGGCGGCGGAGCCCGGCGGCCGCTGGGCTGGGCTGGGCCGGGGCGAGGCGAGGCGCGGGGCGGTAAGGGCGAGGACCCCCGTCAGGCAGCGACCCGGCAGGAAGGGAAGGAGGGAGATAAGTGGTCGGCGCTGCCCCTCCTGGGTGTTTGCTTTGCGGGGAGGAGGAGGAGGCGGAGGTGGCGGGGGAGTGGAAGTTGGTGTCCGGCCCGGCGTGTGTGGGTCAGAGGCGGGGGGAAGGGGGTGACCCGGGGGCAGGGGAGCCGCGGCAGACAAAGCGCGGCCGGGGTATCCCCGAGCCGAGCACGTTGCGCGGCTGGGGCGGGGGTTGCCGCCTCCGCCCGCCGCTCGGCGTCATGGCCCCATTGTGAGGCGGGCGGAGGCGGAGGAAGGTGCCGCCGTTGGTCCGCGCGCAGTCCCAGGCAGGCAACGGCGTGTCGGGCACACAAAAGGCTCCGCCGCCGCCGCCGCTCCGGCTCGCTCCTGACCCGGCTCCCCCCGGGAGGAGGGACACGCCGGACCCCCTCCCTCCTCCCCGGGCCGGTGGGCGCCGTTGCCTCGCTTACTCCCTCCCTCCGTGTTTTGTTTTTTCTTTTCTTTATTCTTCCCCCCCATCCACTGAAGCTGATCCTGGGGCAGGAAGAGAGCCGGGAGCGGGGCGATGCCGCTGCTGCACCGAAAGCCCTTCGTGAGGGTGAAGCCCCCCGCGGACCTCCGGCCAGACGAGCGCGTTTTCTACTGCAGGGTCACTAACGAGATCTTCAGGAACTACGAGTAAGCGACAGCCCCGTGTCGGTGTCCGTGTCCCTGCGTCCGCCGTGTGCCCCCCCCGCGCTGCGGCGGCGGGCAGGGAGCTGTTGGAGCCCCCAACGACTCTGACACCTGGGCGGGCGGGGAGGGAGGGAAGGGGATTCCCCGGAACGCCGCGGGGAGCCCTGCCGGGGGGCGTGAGGGGGACCGCGGCTGGCGCCGAGCCTGTGCCCTCCCGAGGGGGGTGGGGGAGAGAGGGCGGATCTCTCGCCCGGGGCAGGGGGAATCCCTGTCCCTCCTCAGCTGGGGTACCCCGCTGCCCCCTTCGCCCACGGGAAAGGAAGGCAGCCGGCTCCTTCCCCCCCTCCCGCCGCTCCTTCCTCGCTGTCGCCCCAGCCCCCGCCGGGGAAGTGAAAGTTGCGCGTGTAGGAGGCGGCAGGCCGTACCGAGCGTCTGCCGGGCCCGGGCTCTCCCTCCCGTCCGCCCCCGCCGGCAGCCGCGTGTCGGCGGCGGACGGCGCTAGGCCGCCCCGCGGAAGGGGCCGCGCCGGGCCCGCGTCCAGGCGGCGCAGCGGGGCCGCCCGCCCGCCCGGCATGTGCCGGTCGCCCTATTGTTGTGGTGACGGCCGGGCGGGGGGCGCCGGCTGCCCGGCCCGCTGGGCTCCCCGGCCGGCTCCCGCTGCGCTTAACCCCTTGCTGCCGGCCCCGCCGCGCCGCCTTGGGCCGCGCTCGCCCCGCCTCCGCGGGGAGCCGCCGGCTGACGCGGTTGGAAATGGCCGGCGGGCTCGGCCGGCGCGGAGCTCGGCCCGGGCGCGGGGTCGCTGCACCTGTGCGGGGGTCCCGCAGCGGGAGCCCTCCGGCCCGGCCGGGCGGGCGAGTGGCACCGCCGGGAGTTAAACCCGGCCTGAAACCCAGCGGGCACACCTGTCCCCTTAGGAGCGCTCGTTCTAGCGACGCTTTTATCGCTCTTCCTGTCCCTTGTTTTTTTTCTCCTTCACCCCCCTTCTATTTTTTTTTCCTTTTCCTTGTGAAAAAAGCCCAGTGGAAGTCGTGAAATTCCCGTTAACTATTGCAGGCGGATGGCACGGGTAGTCCCGAACTTGCTGCCGCTCACTTCACCGCTTGTAAGAACAATGGACCGAAAGTATTTAGCGAGACGTTTTTCAAAGCCGATAAATTACGTGTTTTCACCCCCGGTATGATGCAGCACCATCCCCACCTGCAAAAAGGCCCCCGCATCCCAACTCTGTTTTTTTTTAAAGATGTGCAGACTAACGAGATTAAATCTGAAATGCTTTTCATTTGCAGCGTATGAAATTAAAGCACACCTAAATCTTTTTCATGTTTAGACTTGTTTTACTTACTCAAATACGCTCTGCTTAATAAAATTTTAACGAAGCTGGATTAGGTAACTTCGAAGGGTGATGTCTTACTGTTTCCTGGATTGTACACTCTAAGAAAGAAGAGGGGTGTTGAATATGCTGTTGGGAGTTTTGTAAGGAGTGTTTTCATTATAGGGCTTATAAGAACCTAGGAAGGAAGAGCTGACAGCCTCCTGTTTCTATAGGAATTAAGTTCCCCTCCCCCAGCTTCTGATATTTTGAAAGCTGTTTTTCTGGTTACAATTACTATTATCACATAATTAGGTGACTCTCATGTGTTGTTTGACACTGCACTGAAATACATTTCAGGTGCATGTAGTTGTACTAAAATTTCAGCATTAAAAATGTCCTTTTAAAATGTCTTTCTGTTCTTAAAGGGTTTGGTGAATATTTTAAGTACTCTGACAAGGCTTATTTATACTGCAAAGATGTTGTCACTAAAAAGTATGAAAAACCAAACTTGTTATTTAACCAAAGTTCATGAGTTAAGGGGTAAATTTAGACATGTTCACCCAGGCAATCTCTAGAAATATCAGTAGGTGGTTAGCTCAGAGGTCAAGCCTTAGAATACAGTATTTGGGAAAACTGCAGAAAACTACTATGCTTGTGTTTTGTGTATGTGGGGTGGAGTGGTTTGTGTTTTTTGGTGGTATGTTCTTTTTTCTTTTTAATTCTTTTATGGCTTTTTTGTTAGGTGGGGTAAAATTTGTGCTTTGGATTTAAAAGTGTGGTATTTTTTACTTAGCAAAGTGTTCCCGCACACATGGGTAGAAAGTTAGGATTAATGTTAGTTGTTTGTGGCATAATCTGCTGGAGAACATAGGGTCATGTTTCAGAAAGTTTTAAAGATGCTAATCCTCGTCTCTGCTGGTTGCAGATAGCTCATAGCTAATATCTTCTGAAAACTGCATTTCTTATTTCTTCGCCTAAGCAAGGGCAATTAGATTAATAAGGATTGGGAGGGTCCATTTCTTAAAAATTGTATTAGCTGTTTCGTGAAAGAAAACCATTGTCTAAATTGGGCTTCTCTGAATCTACATTTTGAGGGGAAAATTTAAAAACTACAGTCTGACTAGATCAGCTGGGTGATATACATACATGTGGTAACCTGAATTCACCCCTTTGATCAACTATATGAATGCTTGTAATTAGTACAAACAGTTAAGACTCAAGTTGTTTTCTTGTTTGTTTTTTTGTTGGGCTGTTTGGAGGTTTTTAACAGAGCACAAACTTACTATTGAAAAGCTGCTTTCATGCTCATGTCAGCTTCAGTAGAGATGAATAGAAATCATACATTAGTATTACTCTTGTCTATATAGGAGATGGTTACGCTAATGTGAGAAGAATTTGGCAAGACTAGTATTTTGTAAAGTGACTTTCCCGTTAAGAATGTATTTCCTTTTCAATCTGAAATACAATTGCGTATTTTTGTAACCCTTTCAAAGCAGGGGGGCAGTGAAGAGGCAGTGTTCAGTTGTATTTATCATGAGTAATGGGAACTGGGGGAACTGATGTTGTATACTTGGTCAGAGGGACAGACCAGCAATGAGTCTCTGGAGCCATAATAGGAGAAGCAAGTACGGGGTTGTATGGGATGCATGAGAAACACATTAAACCAGTGGGATGTTACCACCAGCTTTTGACACCTTGTCTGTGAAAGTTAATAGCTGATAGGGGTGTGTGGATGTAGATGTGTAGGAAGTCTTGCTTGTAAGACAGTTTGAGAAAGAAAATGATGAGTAGTATAGATACAGTGGTAGGAATGTTCCTCATTCTAGAACATGGGAGGGGGAGGAAGAGCAGTTTTGTATCTTCAAAACTTACTGAAACTTCTTTACAGATTGGCCTGTGGAGTTCTTGTTACAGTCAAAAAGAGATTCTGTTGAAAAGGCTAAGAGTCGTTAGTTAAATTAGGTGACTTTTTGTTTTCTTGCAGAGAAACTAATAATTTTAAATATATTCCTTAATGCATAATTAACCTGTAAATATTAAGGAATAAATGCATTTATCATGGTTTTTTGCTTGTTTGTTTTGTGCATTGTTTGTAATATGTATTCTTGACCACTTCCGGAGATGAAGAGTATGAGAAAACTCTGTGGTCCAGAATGGCAAAGTTGATCTTCTGTGATTACCCTCCTACGATAACCTAAATGAGTTGTTCTTAATATATGCTAAGAAAATGAATGAAAGTAAGTGGTTTGAAACAAGTGTTCTCGAAGCACTCTAAAAATACAATAAATCTTGGACCTAATGGAAATGCTTGGTTAGTTCAAGCAAAAGACATCTGTAATTTCTAGGCTGGATTTTTGTATCCATTGCAAGTGCAGTCAGAAGACATTGCAAGTAATTTATTTCTAGCTTTTGTTAATGAACTGCCTTCAATCAAATATGTACTGAGTAGCAGTGTTAAACTGCTACTCAGTGGTTTGCTGATAATTTTACAGTTTGCCTTACCTTGCACGGAAAATTAACTAATGTAAATGAAAAGAGGCATCCATCTGATAAGTCAGCATTACTTACTACTACAAAGACAACTTAGCTTTTAGTCTCTGCTCCTCGAATAGTTGAGCTCACGTGGACATCACCAAGGTGGTCGCAGTCGCGTTTGACTTCTTGCAAGCAGATGAGACTGTGCAAGTGAACTTCGTGGATATATTTTGTGTGAACTTCTTGCTCCGTGTTGTCAAGAGTCACAGAGATCTTGAACCAGTAAGGAAGCCCCAAAGACCATAATACCCTAGAAAAATATGTAAGAAAGGCTTCACATTTGATGTAGCAGCAGATGCTCTTGCTGTTGTGAATTTAAGTTGAATGTAGAGTATGATCAACAGCATTATTACTCTTCAAGCAAAGAGAAAAGGTATCACTACTGCTGCTACTGTTCTCTTGGTTTGGTAGCTGTTGTGTCTGCTCTTTGTCAATCATTTTGTAATAACTGACATGCACTTGGGAGAGACAGGGACAGAAAGAGTACTACCAGTAACATCAATACTATTGGGATTTTGTTTTCTTCTCTCTCAAATCAAGTTAATTTTGTGTGCTATTTGTAATGATAGCTAAAGATAAATAATACTTTCAAAATCAAATATAATTTATTTTCACATTTTTTTCCTTTCTTCCCTGTAAATTCACAGGGGAAATATCCACACAAAACAAAAGAGGAAGTGAAGGAGAATGAAACTACATACACAAACTGCTCTTGTGTGCAAATGGAACATGCTTTCTTAAAATATGTTTCAGTTAAAATAATCTTAGCATTTTGCTTGTAATAATCATGGATTAAAAATTTTTAGAGAGGGGTTTGTAGTTGGGGAGTTTTTTGTTTGTTTTGTTTGTTTGGGGTTTTTTCAGGTTTTTCTCTCCCATAAGTTCAGTGCTGTTGCTTTAAATGGAATGACTGCCTGATGTCCCCTCACAAAGAATAACAGTAGCTCTTAAAGGGACACTGTCAGTGTCAACCTCTGTCTTTTCCTTCCTCTCTGATGTCTCTCTCTGCCTTTTTATCTTAACCTTTACTTTCATAATTTTTGAAAATTATATTCTGGTATATTGTATAGTTTCTCTTTAGGGCGTTTTTCTCTTTCCTGGCTAAAGATAATAATCGAGTACCTCTTTGGTAACTGAGACACAGAAATATATGTAGATACATACAACTGCTTACAATTTGTGTAACTGATACTTTATCCATTGAATATCCATCCATAAAAATTATTTTCAGTCTAATACAGAAGTATTGAAATGTAGGGCAGGAAGAGACCTGAACAGGTCATGTTTTATGTATTAGATCACTTCACAAAGAACCCCAAACCAAGCCCACAAAACAGATTTTTGTGTAACCTGTTCTTTAAAATGTTTTAGTAACTATACGATAATACACAATAAAGATGCACAGTGAATGACTGACAGCCATCTGTTCTTCATATACTGAAGAATAATTTATCTTATTCTCTTTCCTTTGTTCTTCTCATTTTCTTGTTTAGAGTAAGCAAGCAAGCCCAGATTATCCGTGCACTGTCAGATATATTAAGTAGATGCAGGTGATATAAAAATCTGAATTTTTGTAGCTATTAAATATTATTCACATAATATATCTCTTCCTTTTCTGTGCTTTTCCCCTCCTGGCAGCTGATGTTCTTCCTAAAGCATATATCTCACTCAGAGGAATCCTGTGCTCATACAGAAAGGATTATCTGAGCCAAGACCCTTCATTGTCCTCAATCTGGAATTTCCATTTTCATTTACAAAATGTTATGGTTCATCTGTCCATCTGCAGTGAACATTGTCATCTGCATCAGTGCCACTGATGAACGTTTGCCAGCTTGAGTTTGCAGGAAAAAACTCAGTGTGAACTGTCCAACTCTCTAACCCCATTACGAAAAATTATTTGAACAGTTCTGCCCTTTTAAAAATGGAAACACTGTGAGTTAGTTTAGTTTGGTTTTGGTTTTTTTTTAAGGAATGAAAGTTCAGTATACGTATCTCATGTAGCATGCAGTTTTCTGAAAGGACGGTGTGTTTGCCTTGAAATAGCTGTGTTAGACTGATACAAGGCAAAACAAACCCGAGTTTGTTGTGTTCTATGTTGTGTGCTCATCAGTACTAGTCCATGAAGATTTGTAAAATAAGGCAAATAGAAGCTTTGTCTGAACTGGGGTGTATTGAAAGACTGCTCCACTGTTCAATCACTGATCAATAGTGTATCATACATTTTAACACAGTTCTGTGAATAGCTACGTCATTGTCTTCATCTCTTCATCTAGGAAGTGTTTTAACAAACTGCTGTTTTTCTGATACCTGTCAAAAATGGACAAATACTAACTAATGAAAGCTCTTCTTTCTTGATTCCAGTATAATAGCTAGCAAGCAAGCCATAACAACAATGCAATTTTAGCATCAATTGGAAATATATGGAAGGAGGAGAATCAATGTTTACTAATGGAACAAGGGAGGAGAAGAATCTGTAGGGAAAAAATAGTTCAGTACTTTTTCTAAGAGCAATACAAACACTGAAGGAATAAAAACTATTTAGAGAACTACTTGACATTAATTTTTTACCTTTTCCATCTTTTCATTTGTGAGTTAAGGCACTCAAATCTGAAACTTATTCAAGTTGCAACATGTTTCTGTGATCTTGTAGTTATTTCATGTTTGTACAGTTTTAGACGCTCCTCTTGCAAATATTTATGGAAATGGAGGGGGATGTGAGTATAATACAACACCTATTAAACTCAATGTGATTATTGTTACTATGCATAAGGTTTGTTATACATGAATATTTGTTTGCAGCACTTCTAGATATTGATACTGTTACTACGGTGTGTAGTGAGAGGAGACTTCAATTTTATAATAGCAATTTACCATGCCATGGCTGAAAAGTGGCAGGTAACCCTTGATTATCTGCAACTTGTACAAATGGCTTTGCATTTCAGACTCGTAAAAGATACTTGCAATTTGTTGCTGTATTAATTGTTAGCAAATTGAAAATGTTAGAACTCAACTGTTTTCTTTCTTTCTTCCCCCTCCTGCCTTTCTTTCTTTTCAGTGATTTTTTTGAACGCACTATTCTCTGCAACAGCCTTGTGTGGAGCTGTGCTGTCACAGGTAAACCAGGACTCACATATCAGGAAGCACTGGAATCAGAGAGGAAAGCCAGACATAACCTTCAAAGTTTTCCAGAGGCACTTGTCATTCCAGTTCTGTACTTGGCCACCCTTACCCATCGCACCCGACTTCATGAGATCTGTGATGAAATCTTTGCTTACGTCAAGGATCGCTACTTTGTTGATGAAACAGTGGAAGTAGTTAGAAATAATGGTGCAAGGTAAGTATATTGAAAAAGAAGTACTTATTTCTTTCTGTTTAGTGGGGGTGGGTTTTGTATGTGCTTTTTTACACCAAAACCAAGGGTAATAAACTCCATTAAATATACCAAGAAAGAGGTGTGATACTTAGGCGAGTGATACTGTTACTGCCCTTCCCTAGGTTGATTAAGAACAGTACTGCGTTGCTGTACTTGATATCTCTGTCCTTAGCTTTGAAGCCATTGTGGAGAGGGCAGTGCTTGCAGGTCTTGACATTGTATGTCTTTTGGTCTGTGTGGTGGATTTGCAAAGGATTGACAGTTCTTTGGTGTGAGAAAGGTGGGCTGTTTGTAGAATGAGATTTCATGAGAAACGAAGGGAAGGCATGAATTAAAAAATTATATGAAAGTTTTGATGAATCATTTGGAATGAATGGCCAAACTATTGAAAGCTTAAAATAATTGATAAAAGTTGGATTTTTATTTTTCGGGGAATAGCAAAAATTGAGACTGCATTCTCAGAGAAGTTGGGAATTAATTGTAAAATGTTTGTAATAGGTGATTATCTGGGATTTAGTGTGATGAGGCTTTTTCCCGCTCAGTGTTAGGCTTACTGTTATACTGGTGTATATATTGCAAGTGTTCTTACTGTTATCTTAGACTGATTAAAAACTTGGAAGAATTTTGACCTTCAGATGCTTTCTTTCTCATATCGTTGGTGCATATGCTCTGTAGTATAAATAAGCTTGAGTTTTTCCTTAAAGGAGCTTCTGGGAGAGGTTTAGAAAAGGTCCATGTTTTGTCTAAATGAATTTACAGCTTTGTCTAAATGAGTTTACAGTTTCACCTAACTGAAGTTTAAAATGGGAAAAACTTAAACATGTTCAACCTGGAAAAACCCTCAGAATGGGTGCTAAAGCTTTTGTGTTTTCAGCTGTTGCTGGTGGGTTTTTAAATTGTTTGTTAGGGTCAGTTTGATTTTTTTCAGGAGGAAGGTGACAGCTTACATTTCAGAGTAGAAGAGATTTCTGTGGATAGTCTGATGTTTAGCACCATAGCCTGGTGTTTATTGGGTAATAGGAGTGGGCTGGTTCAAAATGGTCACTGGAGAACAATTATTCTGTAGGAGTTTTTGTAGTGGCTTATCCAGATATTATTGATGGCAAATTCTGTACTACACCAGGAAGAAAAATCTGTTGATACACTGCAGGAGGCAAGTTGTAAGGAAATTTGTATGGGTATGTACATAAGGTCAGTGCTTAGTAGGAAAGCTTTCCGTCTCTTGCCTGCTCTATTCCTTTCAATCACTGAAGTCCCAGTTTGCAACTACAGGACAAGAACAACTTCAATGGAGTTACTGCTTTCTGTATGGAAAACCTACATCCAAAGTTTCTTTCTAACTTTCTCATCTTTATACCTGTCAAATGAATAGACTGAGGTTACCACTAGTATTGCAGTCACTTTGCTTAGAGAATAAAATGTTGGTTGTTTTTTGATTTTGGTTTGGGTTTTGTGTTTGTTTTTAATTCAGAAACATGAATATTACGAACGCTCAGTATGGTTCCGATGTTGGTTTTCATTTTCTATCTTTCAAGATAGTTAGTTTCCAAACTAATAGCAAAAAATTGCTTGTTCTAAAAATTTCCCTCCCCGAGAATAGCTCTTCTATCACTTTTCTAAACTATTGGCTAAAATGTTTACCTGTACACATTGTAGCTTTTCAAAGCTGCTCAGGTAGGGTTGTGATATGATTCTCTCACTGAGATAGTGCTATTGTTTCTTTTACCAGTGTTCAATTCAGTCTTCTTGGTTACTCAAAGTTGTGTTGAAATACATATCTAATGATTTTATGTTTGTTTCACTTTCACTAATCAATATATTAATAGTATATAAGCTAAATTTCTTAAGCCTTTGGGGTGGGTTGGATACCACTCAAAAGATAGAAGTTTCAAATAAAATTTATTTCAATAAAAATTTAGCCTGCTAGAGATTCTATGTTTTAAACTACATAAGTATAAATTGGTGCCTGGTAAAATGAAGAATGAAAAACTTGCCTTAGCTGATTGTATGCCACTGATATTCTACACAAATGTGTAGCAGAGAGCTAGTTCAGACCTTTAATACTGAATCTAGGAAACACTGCAAATAGCATGGTAATGTGGAGGGGAGGTATTTTTACGCTTAGAGATACATAATTAAAGGTTGTAAAGTGGGAGGAGGTGAGGCATAGTTTTTCATCTGCTGAATTATCAGTTGACTTTGACCTGTACTTTGAGGTACTACGTTGGGGATTAAGTGTACCAACTCATGTTACTTGTACATAACATGGCTTTTCATTAGACCTGTTTGCATGTGTTTGTCATGTGCAGCTATGTTTTTGTGATTTCTTATTATTTTCTAGCAAAAATGTCGCACTCCATCTATAGTGTAATAGCTTCTTGTGAGACCAACAGAATTTGGCAGATCATGAAAACCCAGTTGTTCTGTGGTGGTGTAAACTCTTCCGCTGCTTTTATGTAGGAAGTTTTCTGCATGCATAGTGTCAGGATCATTTCTTTCCTGAGCTCTGTGCATCATTTAATGCTAAGCCTACAGCATAACGCATGTGTAACCAGGGGTTGCTCAAGCCATTTAAGTACTGATAATTTTTAACTCCTAACTTTGCATGTGTAATATTCTTGTAAGATAGATTGCTTTGATGCAGCTTCCTAGATTTTGGAGAAAGAAAATGGGACAGAACCCAAACACTGGAAGGGTTAGCATTTTGGCTTAATATAAATGTTTTTATCTTGAGCATATGAAGTAATCTACTGTGAGCAACAACAGGTGATCTGGGAAAGAGGAGAGGGTAAGTGGTTTGTTCAGAGTCTAGGTGGAGGTTTATTCAGTTGTATCAAACCTGTGTGTTCTGGTTGTGGTAGTATCTGATGCCCCACTATGTTGTCTGGTCTTTCAGCTCTTCTGGTTTCTAGTGTTTTGTTTTGCAGCTTAGTTTTGAATTTGGCTGCTTCTGCCTTGTTACTGAGGTCTGGTAAGAGGAACTCAGGAGAGCTTGGGAGATACTGTCTTCCTGTTGTTTTGGTATGTGTGGTATCTTCAACAGCCCTTATCAACCAGAAAGAAATTGCAGAGAAAGCCCCCAGTCCTATGATATGGCTTGTTCAGGCACTCTCTGGAAATGATGCGTGCAATTTGGTAACCTGTTAGAAGCAACAAGGAAATAATTCTGTTTGCTCTTTAACCCTTTCAAGTGATGTATTGATTAAAAATGGCCGGCTTTCTTGATTTGTATGTGTTCAGCTTTTGTGGCCCAGCTGGCTCTGACTTTTCTTCAAAGTGGCAGCTGTGCTATGCTTTAAAACATGAGGTGCTCGGATTTCCCGTAAAAGAACTGCGGGAGTTGTGTAACAGTGTTTTCCTAGTACTGCCTTCACAAAAGACAAAATTACTATTTGAAACATCAATCAGAAATATCATAGAATATATATAGAAAAATTAATCTCAAATTAAGTTTGAGTTGCTAAAGAATTGAAACCAGTTGACATTGTAGATATTGTTATTTAGAATGTCAAATTGCGTTTATGGAAAGTAATTTATTGAAAAAGGCATGGAAATTGATATTTTGTTGGGGTGGAAAATTAGAGCAATATTTCATAATTAATATGTAAAATAAGCAATATTTTTATATTGCTTAATATATAATTAATATGTAAATACAATACATAATTAATATGTAAAATTTTAGCTCATACTTTATTGAAGCAGAGGAAAAATGTTGATCACACTGGAATTGCTTCCTGTATTTGTGCTTCAGAACTGAAAGTTTGAGACCCAGGTACTTATTGGTCTTTTGATTTTCCACAAGGAATGGCATCTCTTGCAGTAAACTGTCCATTTGTTGCTGACTTAGTACTGTGGTTGTTATTGGTATGTAAAACTTGTTACACTGATTTTCAACATCTTGACATCTGAAGTCAGTTACCTGAAAGCTGAAACTATGTGGCATGGAAGGCCTACCTGAAATAGTAGCCTCAGCCAGTGCCTCAGACACACTAAACAAAACCTTCAGCAGCCTAACTCAGCTCAGCAGTAGGATCTGTTCTTTTCTGCTTGAGGTCAGCAGCATGCTTTTTGGTTTTTACAATTATTTTAATTTGTTGGAGGAAAAACTAGGTATAAAGCATGTGTAAACAACAAATTGTGATTTAACATCAGTGTTCTGAGTCTGGGTGCTATCACAAGAAATAATGGCCATCTTTATTAGGATATAAAAGTGAACAGTGTGATAATTAGTTAATTAAACTATAAGCTGTCAGTCTGATTTGAGCAGTGAGGAGATCTGAGGTTTCATGTTGGACAACTCTGCTAGCTCTTCAGTTCCCCCTCTTAAAAATAGCTTATGTGATGATGTCTTCCCTTCCCCATAGAGGTTGGGGCACAATCAGTTGTTACCCATCAGTCAGTATGGCACTTAACTAAAAAGTCAACTACTTAGAGATTGAAATAGGTTGCTTCAAGGTCAGTGTATTAGGAGGAAGAAATCATACAGAATATGTCAGATCCAAAAGGAAATATTATATTCATTGAATTTGACCACTAGATGACACCACTGCAGAAGAATACTTGCCTGGTGTCTGTGAGCAAGCAACACCAGAAGGCTTTTAAAAATGAAGCTACTCGCTGAAGTAGTAGACAAAATGTCCTGTTAGGAAGATTGCTGCATCTGATCGTACATTCATTATAGGTTAACATCCTTTCTCTGGTTTGACTGATCTGATGTTGACCATTACCAAGCTGCAGGAAACAGATAATCACAGAGCAACCTTGCCTGCAAGTTAAACTTCTTTTTTTAACTAATCAATTGTTTGGCTGGTATCCCAGTGCTTTAGGACTGTTCATAGTGGATTAACCACTGCATTAGGCCAATTAAAAGATTTGCATACTGTTTTCATCTCTGTAAGTCTTAACTGGGGCACAGGAAGCATGTTGCTGGTCATGACTGATATATGTATATATAGCTGATGGAGAGTTAGGATGGTAGAAGATAATCCTTGTAAGAGATAAGGTTATAGCTAATTTTCCAACTTTTTCATTCCAACTGGCAACAAGGTGTTACTGTTATATATATGTAGTTGTCTTCTGAGCATTAAGATCAGTTAATATAAGATCACCAGGTAGGTAGTAAGTGGCAAAGTGTCTGCTGTGTTTAAACTCTAATGACTTACAGTAACTTTAAATTAAGTTATTAATTGTAGTGTGTTTTTCTAGTGGTAAGGCTTAAGCATAAGTTCCTACATAAAAAAAAGTTTCATACTTTATTTTGAAAGGTGAATTTGAATTCTAGTAGCAATTAGTGTGATGCCTGTGAAACAGCATCTCTGACAGTACTGGAGAGCAGCTTACCTGTTCATAGAGCGAGTACAGTTTGTGTTCTCCCAGCATAGCTGTTTAAGGATCAGTGAACTCCTAGCTTGGAAAAATCATGCTTAAGGAATTCACTTTCCACTGCCCTTAAGGTCCTTTGTGATATAAATATATTTGTTTTGTTGACTAATAAATATATTTGTATTTGACTCGTGGAAACTATGAGATGATATGTGCAAAAGAACCTGCAACTCCTTTCTTATAGATTGTTGAACAGCTGTTACAACAATTGGCACTGCCAGTCTCTGTTAGCTGTCATTTCTGTGCACACTCTACTTTTATAACTATAAATTTAGAGGTACAGGTTTTGGTTTGTTTCTTTTAATGATTTATTTGGTTTTAATCTGTACAATGATGAGAACTGAAGTCTAGGCAGTCAAAATGATGCATATACCAGTGCACTACTGTCCTAATTTCATAGGAGACGGTTGATGCAGCTAGTCTGTACATAGGACTCTGTTGTCCTAAGCAAAACCGTGCTTCTTATTAGTTTCTTTGAAGCATACAATCTTACCTATAACTTGGCAGACAAATGAAGATACTAAAACTCAAAAGCAGCAGCTGAGGAAGCCACTGTGCATAAACCCTGTCTCTTTGTTGTGCTTTTGTTTTATGTGTGCATTAAACTGTACCAGTTAGCTTAGTAAAAAAGATGTCACTTACTCCCTCAGATCTTGTCTGTCTTCTATCTCTCTAATTACTTGCAAGCATATGAGAACTGTTAGGACAAGGATATGAGTTGCTGCACTTACCTGACATTTACTTCTTAAAAACTAACTAAAAGCTGACAAAACAGAATGAGGCTATAGCTTTTTGGTACTTTTTGGTACTTGTTACTGTAGCTTCTTGTATTACTCTTGTTGGGGTTGTCTATATTCAACTAAAGGTGTGCTTTTTTAATTTTGGCATTTGGGAAACTTTGCTTTCATTTGTGTGTCTTAATTGAATTTTCTTTTGCTTCTGACTCACTGATCATTGTGGTTTTTATTTTAAAACTTGGCCTCAAAGTATTGCAGTGTTCTGCCACCGCCCCATTTGAAACAGCTGTCTGCATCCAGGGATGTTTCTTGTCTGCTTATTGTAAAGCGTACAGAGGCACATTTGTAACTTATCTGGGTCTTCAGGGAATCTCATTTTTTTTACTTGAAATGAGAACATAGCAGAGTGCCAGACTATTATATCTATCAGGGTAATTAGCACTAGCCATATCAAAAGATGGTGTGCAGAACACTTGATGAGCTGTGAGAAGTGGTCTCTCCTCTCACAGCTTCTAGCACCAGTTTTGGTTGGATGTAAAGGCCTACTCGGCATTTGGGAAAAACTCTTTTGAGCAGTGAAAGTGCAACAGTAATTGCAGGGTTAAGTTTTCACTTGATATTCTGTGATGGCTGGTTTTGGCCTGTTCCGTAGAGGAGTGTAGCTTGTCTCCCTCCTCTTCAAATTGTGTTCTTCTACTGCTCCAGCAGTGGTAGATGGAGATGCCTGCTTTTCCTGCAACTCATAATAGCTTGTGTGCAGGTCTTTGAGTTGCTGAGCTGAGTGAAAGAGAATTTGGCAAGTAAGTTATACTTATCCTTTTCTTCGATTACTCTCCTCTTACAGAGGAAGTGGAGAGGCTGAGGAGTACCACGGAGTATGAGAGAGAAATAGAGTAGTGGAGTTAAACCAGTCCTTTCCTGAGAGAAATGCAGTGGGTGGAAGCTCAGCAAGCATCAGAGGAACCCCAGCCCTCTCACCATTAGACAGGAGGGGACATCAGAGATAAGAGTCAATGGAAATAGGTCCCTGTTTGGGGAGATAGGAGAATCCCCTCTCATCCTCCCTTGCCTTCCCAAGTGCCCTTACAGAGTAGGTATGAGGCTCTCAAGGAGCAGGCAGATAATGGAGATGAAGGTCTGTCTGGGGGCTTGCCTGGAAAAAGTTAGTCAACCAGACGGATCACAACTTCGGGTGTTAAGAAAGAAGGAAGGGTAATTGTTGTAGGTGACTCCATTCTGAGGGGAACTGAGGGTCTTGTATGCCAACCAGACCCATCCCACAGGGAAGTCTGCTGCCTCCCTGGGGCCTGGGTAACAGATGTTATCAGGAGACTCCCTGGATTAATTCAGCTGTTAGAATATTACCCACTTCTTGTTGTCCAGACTGGCAGTGATGAGGTTGATGAGAAGTCCTAGGGCAATCAAAAAGGACTTCAGAGCACTGGGGTTGACTGGTTGAAGAGATAGGAGGACAGGTGGTGTTTTTGTCAGTCCTTTTGGTGGCAGGGACTAATGCTGAAAGGAATAGAAGAACGTACCTGATCAACTTGTGACTCAAAGGCTGGTGCCATCGGTGGAATTTTGTGGGTTTTTTTTGATCATGGGGTGTTTTATACAGCACTAGACCTGCTGGAGACAGATGAGGTTTGCCTGTCTAAAGGATTCTAGTCCATGAGTTGGTGGGGGCTGATTGAGAAGGCTTTAAACTGAGTTTTAAGGGGGAGGGAGATAAGACCAGGCTCTCTAGAGATGAGTCTGTGGGCTGCATGCCAGTGTTGGGAGTGAAATCAGTAGCCCAGCTGAAGTGCATCTACACTCTGCTAACTCTGGAATGTGTAAGCCACACCAGAACACAGTCTTATGGAGATGAGCCAGGGACTCCTAAGGTATTAGAAGCCAACATGGAAACACCAGAGAATTATCTCAAAGGAATTAAAGTTGTTCCTCCAGGAAGGTGACATGGCTGACAGCCCTGCTGATGTGCCGTTACACCAAAGTATGCAGCATGGACAACAAACAGGAGGAGTTGAAAGCTACAGTACTGCTGGAAAGCTACAAACTTGTTGCCATCACTGAAACTTAGTGGGACAAATCCCATGACTGGAATGTGGCTTTTGGTGGTTACAGGCTGTTCAGAAGAGTCAGGGGAGGAAGGAGAGGCTGAGGGGTTGCCTTCTACATCAAGAGGTAGATTGAGTGTGAAAAGCTGTCTTTGAAGAACAGCCCAGAGCAGATCAAAAGCCTCTGTGGGCAACAAAAAGGAAGTGAGTGATTGGTGTCCACTACAGGCCCCTGATCAAGGGGAGTCTACTGAAGAAGCCTTCATGCTCCAGCTACAGGAGGCATTGTACTTGCATGGTCTTGTCCTGCTGGGGGTCTTAAACCATCCCAACATGCGGTGGAGAAGCAGTACAGAGAGCTGTAGGCAATCCAGGAGACTCCTGGAATGCATGGAGGACAGCTTCTTAATGTCGGGTAGTAGACAGCCCTAACTGAGGCAGTGCAATACTGGATCTGACAGTCATCAGCAGAAGAGAGCTAATTGAGGACATCAAAACTGGAGGCAGCCTGGGCTGCAGTGATCATGCATTGGTGGAGTTCGTAGATCTGAGGAATGTGGGTGAGGTAAGGAGTAAAATTAGGCCTCTGAACTTTAGGAAAGCAAGCTGCGAGCTCTTCAGGGGGTTAGTCAGTGCGATCCCCTGGGTGACTGCCCTCCGAGAACAGAGCTGGCAGATCTTGAAGGAATTCTTCCATAGAGCACAAGAGCTAGCCATCCACAGGAACAAGAAATCAGGCAAGGAAGGCAGGAGACTGGCATGGCTGAGTAGGGAACTGATGGTCAAACTAAAGGGAAAAAAGCAAATGCATAGACAGTTGAAGCTAGGAGAGGTGATGTGGGAAGAGTATAGAGATGAAGTTTGGTTGTGTAGGGATGGGGTGAGGAAGGGCAAGGCAAAGCTGGAACAGAACCTTACAAGGGATGCAAAGAATAACAAGAAGAGCTTCCACAGGTGTGTTAAGCAGAAAATGAAGGTCAAAGAAGGTGTAATCCCCTGATAAACAGTGCTTAAAAACTGGTAGAAATGGATGAGGAGAAGGCTGAGGTACTCAAAACCTTTTCTGCCTCAGTCTTCTGTGGCAACCTCTCTTCCCACACTTCTCAAGTAGATGGACAGCTCTCCCTCCTCCTCTTTTTTCTGTAGCCAGTATTTGCCTCTGGTACATGCTCTAGTTTCATCAAATTTTCATTCAAGCAGTGAGCTTCTTGAAGTAGTGGATATGACACAAGCTTACCAGCTCTTCACATTGGGTTATGGATTTCTGTTTGGTTGTTTTGGGGTTTTTTATATCTTTTTTTGTTTGGGGTTTTTTTTTGTCAGATAGTTGAATTCAATATAATGGCAATCAGTAAATGATACTGAGTGCTAGAGCTACAAAAAGTAACCACCATGCCAGCTATATGGCTGAAAGAAGGAATGGCAAGGGAATATTTCCCCCTTTGGTGGGAATTGTTAAGTGATCTCTGCATCTTGTAGAGCAGCAGCCTGAGGTGACA
The DNA here is from genome assembly GCA_035584735.1 of Pseudotriccus pelzelni. Lineage (NCBI taxonomy): Eukaryota > Metazoa > Chordata > Aves > Passeriformes > Tyrannidae > Pseudotriccus > Pseudotriccus pelzelni. Next base: position 38,418,743 of record JAWMRA010000161.1, on the reverse strand, counting down.
GGTGCAGTTTGATTTTGTACACCTTCGGTCTGCCACTTTCTGACCATTCTGGGAGTGACAAGGTTTGGTCAGACCTTAAAGTTTTCTGCTAGTTGCACTAAGTTGCCACAGTCTCTTGTCTCTTGCCCTTAGATTGCTGGAGTCATGTTCTTCCATGTGTGCACCTGACCAGCCCTACGCAAAATTCATGGAAATTGATGGAAGTTCTCAGGTTTCTTTTTCATTTGAGAGAGAAGATAAACTGATATATTTTAAAAGATTACATCAGTGATACCACCTCTGGCTTTGTGTTGAAAAAAATTTGGGCTCCTGTGTTGTTCTTTTCTTAAAAAAAAAAGGCAAAAAATCCCACAGATTTAATCATAAGGCCAAGCGCTTATTGGAGCCCTTCACATAATATAAGAGATCTCAAAGATCTTAGTTACTGAGCTTAACAAAGAATAGAGCTGTAAGCATAAAGATCATTCTTGGGACAGACCAGAGGACCTGTGCCCCGCTGTTGATAATGTAGTGCAGAAAGAGATGAGCAAAAACTGTTTTGAGTATAGGTGTCAATGTCTGAGCTAGAGTTGCTGGGGCTATTGTGTAAAAGTTCCTGATGGCTCTGTATAGGATCTTTCTCTGAACACTTTTGGGATTCACTTAGTGTGGCTGTAAGCTTTTCACAATCTTTATTGTAATTTGAAGAAAGTGCTTCCTGACTGAGGGGGATATTTGGGGTACATTCTTATGTACTTTAATTCTGCTGGTTTTTTAGATGGAGTTGCCTCCAATTCTTATTTTATGGGAAATAGTGAGTGAACATGGTTTGGCTTTGACATAAGCTCTGTAAGGATCTTAAAGTATCTTTTTAAATAAGAGTTGTAATTAGTGAACTCAGGGAATGATTAGATTATTGAAAAGAGCCGACCATTTGCACTGGAAGCAGTGTGTCTTTTCCTCGCTTAGTCCTTGAAATTGGGTGCTACCAGCCATGATTTGACTATAGCAAGGCTAAAAAAATCATTCGTAGATTATTTCTGTAATGCCAGAAGGAATGGTTGCATCGGTTTCTTTAATTGCCTGTCTATCAGTAAGCATTAAAGTGCATTGGATTGTGCTTTTATTGAGCCAGGTAATGTGTGTCATTAATTTGATTCCTTCCCCAAAGGTTTCTGGCAATGATTTGAATGGCGTAGAAGACTGAGTATCACTTCCTTTCTGGGATAGCTTAATGTGTTAGTCCTTTTTCCTGTTTAAAAATAAAGAAGGGTGGGGAAAAAAAGGCAGCTGAAAACTGTGTTGGGGCTTTTGCCACTTACCGAGTCAAGCGTATAAAGTGTATCATTCCCGCACTTAGAGAGGGAGATGTGATACCCTGTAAATTACAGGGCAGCCTGCTGGATAAGCAGGTAAATGCAGTGTTGGAGAACTCCTCGGTGACTCCAATATCCACGTCTTTTTGTCCGGGAGGAGGGACTGGGGGCGTGTTCGCTGCAGGCTCTTTGTCCCCGGGCGGCGCTGCGGCGGCTGCGGGACAGCGCGCGCCCTCCAGCGGCCGGCGCGGGGAGCAGCGAGCGGGCCTTGGGCACCCGCGCCTTTGCTTGCCATTAGAGATTACGTGTGCGTTTTGGTTTGAGTCGGGCTCCCCAGGAAATATAATCTGAAACAGAAGTAGTCCTGCTAATAAGTCTTTATTTTACCAGGTGATCTTTGCTGGATTTTAAGAAACCAGCCTAATAATATACATTCTGTTATGCAGTCAGCATATATTTAGTACGAAGGGGAAGCTGTGATGTTCTAAATACTGGAAAACCAAGTTACTGATGATAGACTTTTCTCATAAGACTCAGACTGAATCTGGTGCTGGGCCAGACCTTAAAAAGCCTTGCTGGGCTTGGACTTACTTTCTGAACAGCCACCAGGTTCTATCTCCATTATATTTGGGTGCTCTTGGTTCCTTACACAGAGCCTATTAAGATTTTCACAGTTAATTAGGTTGGGCTCCACTGGCTGGGAAAACATGTCTTTCAGCCCCAAACCATCCAGCTTTGGAAACGAGGCAGACTGCATTGGAATGGCAGCATGCCTGTGGCCAACAGGTCCAAGTGGGCTCAAGCTTCGTCTCTGCTCTGTGCAAGCAACTCTAGTGTCCCTGTGGATAATTTAAGCATTGGTCATACTGTTGTCTTTAGGAGTAGATAAGGCTGTAATATTTTTGTTGGTTTGGGGTTTTAAAAATTATTTTCTTTTTTTTTTTTTTAATAACATAACCTGCTGGAGCATCCTGGAGCTCTCGTCTTATTAGAGAGAGCAGCTACAGGCTCTAACTACATTACTGATCCTTGATAAATTCACAAGTGAATACTACCTAGGATATTTTAATGTTTTCAACTTTTCTCTCTCTGTGTGCAGGTACTGTCTGCTTGCAGAAAGACACACTGAAGAAATATTTTGACTGCTTGCTTTTTGCCAGTGTTCAGTTCAGATAGAAGAACATTTAGAATTTGTCTGTCATGGATTTGTTGGGGTTTGTTTGTTTTTAGCTTAAGTGTGAGGCCACACTAATTCAAGCCCAGCACTTCATGTATTCTCCATTTTTTAAATTTCAAGTGGGAGTGTTTGGTGCCCAGAGAAGGGAATTATTATGTGTTCTTTCTTCCCCTGCTTTGAGCTTTTAGTGGTAACATGTGACGATGTCCACTGACTGCAATAGTTAATTTTCATGAATCGGACAAGGCTTATGGATGTTAAGCTAGAAAATATGAACCATGGAATTCTAGAAAGGGATGAAAGTTAGTGTTTAAGAACCAGCTATAATATAGTTACCCAGCATGAAGTGTTGATTAATTATACTTTTTGATATGTAGTTAATTCTGGCTTTTATGACTAGCATTCAGGATGGCAAAGGAATAGACTTGTTTTGTCAATTGTGTGCATGCCAGATGGAGCCTTAATATGTGTCAGCAGATAAATGGGCCATTATTAAGATTAGATGCATAATGATCATTTCAGCCTTGTTTATTTAGGTCATCGACAGCAGTAGAAGATGATGTCTTATAAGAAAAAATACTTTAGGATCTGAAAATCTTTTGCTTTTCTTAGACTGCTGTCAAAATAAATGTAGAACTTTTGTTGTATAGTTTTTAAGTAACACATTAACTTTTTAGTTTACTTAAATGAAAACTGGAAAAAAAATTATGGCCACTAGTAACTTTGTTGTCCTGAGTAGCAAAGCTGTTAGCTGTGTAAGCAGATAAGTTTGTTCATTTATTAGATGGTACTAATGAATTTAATATTTTACCTAGTTTTTCAGTGCAAGGCTCTTAGTTATTTACTTATTTATTAGACAGTGCAATGTTCAGGTATATATGTATTCTTAAAATAACATCTACAACTTTAGACTCCTTGCACTAGTGAAAGACTTTGACATTAATAAATATCTGTGTTCTGTTTTAGGTTGCAGTGTAAGATTTTGGAAGTCATACCTCCAGCCCATCACAATGGAATGGCGAATGGCCACACCAGCGGTGCTGATGGAGACACAATTGTCATCAGCGACAGTGATGACTCAGAAACGCACAACAGCTCTGCACAAAATGGGTACATGATACTTTTACAGTATAAATCGGTCAGATTGGGTGGAAATGAGGCTAAAGCAGATGTGGCAGAGTCTGACCGAAACAAATTACTTGATCTGTATGGATTGCGAGTGTTCAGGCAGCTGAAGGTGACAAGCTGAACGTTCACAGGTGCCAGTTATGCTAATCCACCAGAAAACTCTGCATTGTGAGAAATGGAGTACCTACAGAGCATAGTTCATCTGTTTGCAATGGCAGTGTTTTTGCTGAGATATGGTGTAAGAGCTGTGTATGCTATCAGTAGCTCTTTGTGCTGCAGAACCTGTGCTGCTGTAGCTTGGAAAATGTGGTCATGTTCTGCATTTCCGCAGAATATCTGCAGTTGCGTATTATTTCACTTCCGTCATGGGGCTCAGAGTTGAGATTGCCTCACAAGACAAGGACTGAACCTCTGTGAAAAGTCTTCCCAGAGACTTCATATGTTTGTGTCCAGAAAACCAAAAATATACAAAGCTTTCTTGATTGTGCATGTGTCCATATAAATATATACCATTGTATTTTAAGGACTTGATTATGATTTTGGGTGCAGTGAAACAGTGTGTATCTTGTCTTGATGAATTTTCTATAGGCTGGAATTGCCTAATAACACTGAATAGAAGAGCTTCTTGACTATCACTATGGTGTTTAGTTTGGAGTATCCCTTTACTGATCATCAGTTGAGCCTCTATCTGCATCTTTTCCTAGCTTTATGAGATTTTTGTGCTTCACAGACACGATGATGAGAGAAGAGTGAAGTGGGCTCCAATCTAGCATCTAGCAACAACAGGCTCTGCATGAACTGTTATTGACTTTGATGTCATATTGATACAGAAATTAATATCATTGATTGCTGCATGTCATGTCCTGACATGCTTTGAATAACTAGGATGGAGCTCCTCAGTTGGCTAAGAAAATAACATGGGGTAAATAATTTTGAAATTTTTCTGGTGTCTCTTGAAGGCAGTGTCCAAGTTGTTCATGAAGACGTCCTACATATTTTAGAAAAGAAATGCATTTTCAGTGTTCCAAAAGGCATATGGCATTTGAAAGGAGGTTATTCTTGGAATTATGCAAGTGTGCACAGTGCTGACTATAGGATTGATCTCGTTATAGTGCTGTCACTTCCATGCATGCAGAGCTGGTAGTAAGACTAAGTCTTGCACTCCCAGGCAGTCTGTGGTTCTCCGCAGCTGATTAGTTATTTTGACAGTGCAGAGAAGGGAGAGAAATACAAACTTTTGAAGCACTGTTCTGTGACATACCTAACTAACATTTGTGCTACAAGTTTAAATTGCAAACCTCTTAATGGCTTTAAAATGCTTACGGGAAGTTTATAGTGAGTGTTTATAACAAATGCGAGAGTGTAATAACACATTGGTTGTTCTCTAGATATATTCTGGGTATATGCAAACTTGGAAGGTATTACTTGCTATACCTGCAAAAGCCATCTGAAAGTAAAATATTGTTGTCAATTTTTGTATGGCATTTAAGATTCTTTATACCATTGCTCATAAAAATAAGAAATCCCACTGAACTGAATGACATCATCTTGCAGCCCTAACGTTTCAGGGGCTATATTTTGCTGTTTATGGAGAGACTTTTCTGTGGGAGAGTATGGATGTTAGTCAGGTTGAGACCAATGTCAAGTTGATATGTGCAGAATGATAGTTCTGCCTTCGTCTGCACACAGATCTCAGGGTTTTGAGACCCAGTCTTTGTGTGAAGCTGCAGTGCTGTTAAACAATGGTACAGCAGATGCTTGGGGTGTTTGTGAGAGAGGGGGAGGGGAGCACAGCACAGATTGATGGGCCATCTGCAAATATTTTTCCCAAAGAATCTGTAAGGCTAGAGAATCTTAACTGAAAATAGATGTCATTAGAGATCCCAGCCTTTCTGTGACCCTACTCCTGTCTGTGTGAGGCAGAAATAGCCATGCAGTCTGTACAAGTGTTCCTGCTGACCATTTTTATTGTATTCTGCCATAAAAGTTGGGATGGTACAGGGAGAAAGATGCCAGGATGTTCTTACTCTTCCAGTCCTGCAGAAAAACAGGCTGCCTTCTAAGGCCTGGGTTATGAAGCAAAAGGTAGCAGTCTTCTGAGTTCTTAAACTACTTATACTATGCCCTGGGACCTTCTGGCACCATAGGGTAGTGGTCACATAGAACAGCAGTGTTCATACCTTGAACTGCTAGACTTTTAGGGGTAAGGTTGAACTCGCGTTTGCTTTCAGCACTTGGCAGCAGACTGGAGGTAGGGGGGCTTTTACTGACAAATGTGTACAATTCAGCTGCAACTTAATAATTCATGGGATTCCTTCTGCCAGGGCACTGAGTAAGGTGAATCATCAACAATCATCAGAAATACTAAGGAAAAAATCTTCTTGGTTTGCTGGATGGTTTATGGAAGTAAATTTGGGTGTTTGTTCAATTTGAAGTGAAGAACAGTTTTAGGGAAGTATTAATGGTTTCTGCAAATTTTGGGATATAAGAGGTAACAAAGTTTATGAAAATTATGTCAGTGGAATCTTACCATCCAGGCTTTTTACCATCTTCAGCCTAGTTTTCTGACTTTATTTGGAAAAGAAAGTATGAACTGGATATGTCAAAGTGCGGGCATAGCCTGTCACTAAAGCTATACAATATCTTCAGTACAAAAAATCTTCCTTTATCTTTAATTCTTTCCATTCTTCCTCTCTCACCACTCCATCCCTTGAATCAAATAATAATGATGGTAGGTCTTAATCCACTTTATATTGGAAGGAAAGACCAAAGTACTGGATTGAGGGCAGCTTAAAATCTTCATCAGAGGTTCAAAGTCAGGAGTTTGTTGCAAAGTGCTGTGGTCTTGTCGCTAGAGCAGTATAACTAGTGTGTTGTTAATGGTCTTTCAGGTTGCTCTGTTTTGTTGTTGAAGTCCTAGTCAGATAGCAGAAAATATTTGCAGTTCCAAATGGGCAGTCGTTATTGGTCAGTAGGAGTTGCTTGTCGGTGGCAACCTTCAAAGGTGTGCTGAGGTCAGCTTTGCTATTGGTCTCAATATACATACAGGTTACCTCTGTGTAAGGCTTGCCCTGGAGCATAAGGAGACCATAAATGATTGTGTTATTTAGCTAGCATTCTTCAAGGGAGCTTTTTCTGTTCCCAGACTTAGTCAGAGAGAAGGAAAAAAGCCACTGCCTCTTTTTAGAAAAGTGGGGCAGCATTCATATTAGATGCATTCCTGATCTTCTAACTAAGTATTTTTTCTGTGCAAGTTTTCTACTTCCTTTAATACTGTAAGGTATAGGTAGCTCCAGCAAGACTCACACCATATAGGATAGTCAATTGTGCCCTGGGCAAGGTAACTGGACAAGGTTGGAGGAGCTGGGGTTGTTTAGCTTGGAGAAAAGGAGGCTCAGGGAGGACCTTACCTCTCTCTACAAATACTTGAAAGGAGGTTGTTCCAAGGGGCGTGTTGGTCTCTTCCCGCAGGTAACACATGACAGGATGAGAGGAAATGGCCTCAAGTCGTGCTAGGGGAGGTTTAGGTTGGATATTAGGAAAAATTTCTTCACCAAGGGTTGTCAAGCATTGGAACACACTGCCCAGGACAGTGGTGGAATTGCCATCCTGGAAATGTTCAGAAGGCATGTGGATGTGGCAGTTGGGAATATGGTTTAGTGCTGAACATGGTGGTGCCAGGGTAATAGTTGGGCTCAATCTAAGAGGTCTTTTCCAACCTTAACAATTCTGTGATTCTAAGGTCTCGGTAAAGCTACCTTAGTACCACGCTGTCAGAATATGGCATAGCAGTACTGTAAGAAGAAATTTGTGTCCAGGTCATGTGGTCACCATGCCAGAGTAATTGAAGGCCTGATGAGATTCTTACCTGTCAGTGGTTCAGTGTAACCCCATCCAAAAATGCAGGACATTACCACAGGTACTAACCATGTTTACTTGAGTGCATTAGAAACTAGTGTAGTATGGGTGAGTCAGTTCTAGTTTTTACCTATTAAATTACAAAATACTCTGTTTTTCCTCTGGATCTGGTTGTCTGTCAGAGCTGTGCTGTGAAGATTTGCTGTAAGGGCTCTGTATTGTGAAATGAGTCTAACCCTTGCTAACTCTTGTGTGTTTTATGTAAAGCTTTATAAAGGAAAATATAACCAAAAATAATGTTACTTTTATGCCAAAGCTGCTAGATAATCTGTATAATTTTTCAGACTTTCTCTGTGTACTGAATTATCTTTTTCTTCGTCTTCTGCACTAAGCAAAATTTTGACTTTAAATCTGGATTTATGGAGGAGGATTCCAGGAATATGTTCACTTCTTGGGATAATAATTGGAAACTCAGAAACTAAGAAGAAAAAATGTAATGTCTTGGAAATTAGATTTGGTCTATTGCATATGACGCACTGAAGTTGAGAGAGGGATTCCCTCAAACTAAAAAGTAAAGATTAATGATACAAGAGTTGAACATTTGATTATACTTTTGGCCCCGCATTTGATTGCGGACAGTGTCGGAGCTTAGAATCTATAGAAAATGTATAAATAAGCTAATTTACTTTTGGCTTAATTTTGATACTCTGTCTTTTATTTTATAAGTGAACATTATCTATTTGTGTCATTCTTTAGCTTATTAGATGAAAGGGCTGGAAACATAGGGATGTATGGTAAAGAGCAAGTTTGTATTTTATACTATCCAGAAATCCCTATGAACAGCCTTCATAACCTTAGCTTTCCTTTCTTGCGACTGAAGATGATCATGGAAGACCAAGTCATGGTATGACCGAAATACAAAGATTCTTTCAACAAGCTTATGTAGAGACCTTAAAATCTTGCCAGTGGATATACTGTACTACTTTGTTTATACAGTTTATCCCTGTTTTGCTAATATGACTAACTGGGTGGTTTTTTTCTATTATATTTCTTAAATTTGAGTTGGTTTCTTTGTACTTCTGTTTCACAGAGTTAATGGGGAAGAATGAGAATTGGAGCAAGTTTCATAGTCAACAGCCTTGCACAGTACCTTTCTCTTCATCTTGTGTATGTTGTTCACAGGGCTAAAGAATAGCAAGTGGTATATTTGGTTAATTTTGGTACAGACTCCACCTTAAAGCATTTTGTAAATGCCAGAAGGACTATGATGAAATGCATAGTTTTAAATCTCCTAGTTCATCCACATGATTACTTCTTCAAGTTTCCTTACTGATGAAATAAGATGATTGAATTCCTGATAAAACAGTATGACTTGATTACAAATTGCCACCTAGGAGAAGTCAGTTCTGTTGTCTAATAGCAAAACGCAACATTTAAAGAAAGTCTCTTTAGTTTAGCTCTGTTCATGAAGTCTGTCCGTAAATGTACCACACTTTTAAAGTATATTGTCTATGGCAAACCACGTCTCTTTGTCTTCTAAAGGAGTGAATCTTATTTTGGTAGCACACTAGACCTGGGTGTTATTCTCCTAGGAAGAGGTGTAAAAAACTCTACTGTTACATTAAAATGAAAGAAATATATTGCATGCAGAGGAAAAAGCCTAGTTCTCTGTAATGCTAGCTGGAAAAGGGAAGTGCACAATAAAACACATAGTCTGATAAGCATTCATTTTAAAGTGTTGATGCTTTGCCTTATGATCTGTTATTTTCAGAATGTTGTTGGTGAAGTTTTTTCTAAATTGGTATTTTTGAAAAATATTTTAGATGCTTTTTATGTTTTGCAATGTGATTGGTAGTTCTACGTCTACTATTTTTATTCATTTTATTTAACTCTGTCTTTTGGACTCCTTCCTCATCATCTTTTTCTTCTTTTTCTTATTTTCCCATTGCCATCATGAGTACTGAGAATATTAAGGAGACGATTTTCTGAGGGATAAGGATGTATCATTACTTGTTTGTATATCTTTGTCCTTCCTTCCCTTCTTATCTCCCATTTCCCTGCTAAGAAAACCAACATCCCTGATGGCTTTTCCTGTTTCTTGCAGGAACCGGTTTTGATGCAGATTTAAATATAGTAGCAGAAAAGTTGGCATAAGTTAATAGGTCCTCTTTGATACTATTGGAAGTTACAGCCTGAATTAAATATAGCTTGATATTTTCAAGAAATCCGTTGTGTAGGCATATGAATAATATTAAATGTGTGCAATAAAAGGCTGATATTGTGTGAATATAAACTTTTTACCTTTTTTATTTTTTTAGGCAGAAGAAAGCCATAATTGAACCTTCTTTGTTCAAATACAAAGTCCAGCCTATTAAAAAACACTTGTATGAACCTGTTATCGTTAAAGCATCTCAACTAAGGTAAAAATTAGTATGTTAAAGTTAAAATTGTACTTTATACTTGTGAGTTGTGAAAGATGGTTTTGATATAAACCGGCGTTTTTAAACAATGTTAGAGCTACTAATTAGAAGCACAGGAACAAAATACTGTGCTACAGGCTTTCTGTAACAAGGGTTTCAAGCTTTACTAGCATTAACACAGTTACCAACTCCTTGCAAATCTCTGCTTTCATTGGTGCACGGATGAGACATGCTGTGACTTCTGACACTTGTGGCTACTGTTGTGATTGATGGAGTAGGTGGAAAAAAGCTTGGGAATCCTGTTCTATAATATTAATAAAGTACTGACATTGTGAGCGCTTTCTTTGGTAGCCTTGCTGGTTTGAAATGTTGGAGCAGATTTTAAAATAGCTGCAGAGTTTTTGCTTCTTAAATAACAATTTTGACTTGAATTTAGTTAAAATATCTGTTTAGAATAGATTGTGCATCAAAACTTTATAAACTGGGTGTTGTAAAAAAACTTGTGATTGCAAGTCATTTAGTTCCAGAAGGAATCAGGATTTGATTTTTTCATTAACTACACTCCTGTGTCGTTAGTTTTTTCGTTCTTACGAAGTTATGTGGATTCCCTGGAATGCCAGGAACCATTAGTGCCCACTGTCCTCTAGTAAGGAGTGCGACAGCGTGGCCAAGCAATGTGTGAATTCACCTCCCCCCTTGTTGGCTTGTCTCCCCATTTGAGAGGTGCGATGCTGCTTTTGCGTTGTCCTTGTTTTCTTTGTTAGTTTTCCCTCTCTCCTGAAACAATCCTGTCCTTGGGACAGGAGCACAGGTGGTATTCACCTTGGTTCCTGCAGTAGCAGGGATAAATGAGGAGAGGAGTAGGACAACTCATCAATAGGTGGCTAAAGGATTGGTGCTGCAAGCAGAATTTTCTTTTTTTCGACCATGGGGCGAATTCCATGGTGTCTGGCCTGCCAGAGTCAAATGGGCTTCATCTGTCTTGCAAGGGCAAAAGGTCTCTAGCCTGTTAGTTGTCGGGGCTGATCAAGAGGGCTTTAAACTAGGTTTGAAGGGGGAAGGGGTTGAAACCAGGCTCTCCAGAGATGAGCCTAAGGGTGGAAAGCCAGAGTTAGAAGTGGTATCAGCAGCCCAGCTGAAGTGCATGTACACCAATACACACAGAACGTGTAACAAACAACAGGAGCTGGAAACCACTGTGCAACAGGAAAGCTGTGATGTAGTTGCCATCACGGAAACATGGTGGGATGACTCACATGACTGGAGCGCTGCCATGGATGGCTGCAAGCTCCTCAGAAGGGACAGGCAAGGTAGGAGAGAGGTGGAGGGGTGGCTCTGTATGTTGGAGAGTCTCTTGACTCTGTAGAACTTCAAGTCAGTAAAGATAAAGTTGAGTGCCTGTGGATCAAAATCAGGGGGAAGGCCAACAAGGCTGATATCCTGGTGGGAGTCTGTTACAGACCACTCAACCAGGAGGATGAGGGTGATGAATTTTTCTACAAGCAGCTGGCAAATGTCTCAAAATTGCCAACCCTTGTTCATGTGGGAGACTTTAATGTGCCGGATGTCTGCTGGAAACTTCACACAGTGACTGTCTAGGCAATTCGTAGAGTGTATAGAGGATAATTTCCTGCTTCAGCTGGTAAATGAGCCTACCAGGGATGGGGCCCTGTTAGACTTGCTGTTCACATAGAGAGGATGGTGGGAGATGTAGTGGTTGGAGGCTGTCTGGGGCACAGTGACCATGAAATAATAGTTTTCAATACTCAGGGATGCAAAGAGGGCCCTCAGTAAAATCTCTATGCTGGACTTCCGCAGGGTAGATTTCAGCCTACTCTGGTTCAGAGGGCACCTTGGGAAACAGCCCTTGAAAACAAAGGGGTTGAGGAAGGATGGACATGCTTCAGGAAGGAAGTCCTGAATGCACAGGAACAGGCTCTCCCAGTGTGCCCAAAGGCGAGCCAGTGGGAAAGACGGCCAGCCTGGCTGAACGGGGAGATTTTTAAGGAAATCAGGGGAAAAAAGAGAGCTTACCAGCTATGGGAAAAAGGGCTGGCTACTCATGAAGAGTTTAGGAATATGATTAGGTCAAGTAGAAAGAAAATTAGACAAAGGCATGATTGAAATCAGTCTAGCCACTTCTGTTAGGGATAACAAGAAGTGCTTCTACAAATACATCAGTAGCAAAAGGAGGGGCAAGGAAAACCTCCATTCTTGATTGGACATGGCGGGGAACATAGTCACCAAAGATGAGCAAAAGGCTGAGGTACTTAACACCTTCTTTGCCACAGTTTTCAACAGCTAGACAGGTTGTCCTCAGGACAAGTGGCCTCTGGAACTGCTAGGCAGAGACAGGAAGCTGAATAGCCCCCCTGTAATCCAGGAGGGAAGACTTAGTGATCTGCTGAGCCACTTGGATCCTCACAAGTCTGTGGGACCAGATGGGACCCATCATAGGGTGACAAGGGAGCTGGTGGAAGAGCTTGCCAAGCCACTCTCCATCATTTACCAACAGTCCTGGCTCACTGGGAAGGTCTCAGATGACTGGAAGTTGGCGAATGTCATGCAGATCCACAAAAAGGGCTGCAAGAAGGACTCAGGAAGCTCCAGGCCTGTCAGCCTGACCTCAGTGCCTGGCAGAGTTATGGAGCAGATCATCCTGAGTGCAATCACACAACAGCTACAGGATGGACAAGGGATCAGAGCCAGCCAGCACAGGTGTAGGAGGGGCAGGTCCTATCTGACCAACCTGATCTCCTTTTATGATCAGGTGACCCGCCTGGTGGATGAGAGGAAGGTTGTAGATGTGTCTGTCTGGATGTCAGTAAAGCCTTTGACACTGTCTCCCATAATATACTCCTGGAAAAGCTGCAGCCCATGGCTTGGACAGGGGCACTCTGTGC
>JAWMRA010000161.1:38347261-38405862 GCA_035584735.1 Pseudotriccus pelzelni | reverse complement strand
CAACAGTCCAAGCTCGCTTTTACAGTTTTTTTCTTCTTCATTCTGTTACTCATCTGGTCAGAGGGGCTTCAGTGCTGGTCCTGCCCCTGGCCCAGGGCCGGGGGAGCAGAGAGGCCTGGCCCCCCACCTGGGGGGCCTGCCACGTATTCCCTTTTACATGGCTGCCCAAGATTCCTTCCACGCCACCACCTTCTCTTCCGTTTTTTTCTTGAAGATGTAATTAGCAAAGGCGTCACCTAAACTCCTGATTGGCTTTTGTTCGGAAATTCATCAGGACAAACTATTTTCAATCCCCAAGGAGGGGGACTTTTGCAAACCCATGACAACTACTTAATTAATTTTAATATTTTTACAAGAAAACTAGCATTTGAAGAATTATCATATCTTTGAGCACTTTTAGATTAATTTTGCCATGCCAATAAAATCTTGTCTTTGTGTCCATATGTTACCAACTATTTTAACAGGACAACACAATACTATATTATTGAATTTCTTTGACCACTAGCATGAAAGTATTTTGAACTCGTATTTGACACCTTGTGGATGTTTTGACCCTGGTTGGATTTCAAACACCCACTGAAAGCCGCTTTTCCCCTCCTCCTCCCATCTCTGCTTTATTCAGAGGAGAGAAAAAAAACAGTCAGAGAATTCCTGAGTAGAGATAACAGCTGGGAGAAGTTTCTTACTAATCACGGGTGAAACAGACTCAAAGGGAATAGAACTTAAATTTATTGCTAACAAACTTAAATTAAAAGCTGATTTTATTGCTAACAGATTAAGAACTAAAGAGTAAAAGAATAAAACAATCTTAAAATACAACACGCTCCTCCCACCCGTTGTTCCTCCATGTTCTCGCTCCTCCCCCCAGCAGCGCAGGGAGATGGGAAAAGGGGGGGGGGGCAAAGTCACAGCCAGCAGCTGCTTCTGACACTGAAATCCATCTCTTAGACAGGAAATCTTCCCAATTCACTGTCCTGGGGGGTCACTCTTCCATCAGGTGCAGAGGGATCTCTCTCTCTGCACTCTGATGGTCTTCTCTGTGGGCTGCAAGGGGATATCTTGCTTCACCATGGTCCTTACCATGCTTACAGGAGGGTAATGGCTTTGACTCCTTCCCCTGTTTCCTGTGGAGTCTCCTCCCAGGGGAGATAGTCATTGATGGACCTCTTCAGCAGGAGTCCATCCCTCAGGCAGCCCTTCTTCCATAATCTGCTGTCCCTTGGGTCACGTATGAGCTGCACCAGGGTGGATCTCCCACAGGACCACAAGTCCTACCCAGGACAACTTGCTCCAGCGTAGTCTTCTCTCTCCATAGGCCACAGCTCTCCATCAGGACTCTGCTTTATCTTAGGTCTTCCATGGGGTCTCAGCCTCCTCATGAATCCACCTGCTCCAGTGTAAGCTCCTCCATGAGCTGCCGGAAGGGGGTCTCCTCACCCCAATAATCTTCCACAGGCAGGGGGCTCAGGTTTAAGTCTTTCCCCTGCTGGAGGGGACGAGGGGGCCCCTGGACCTCTCCTCTCCCCTCCCTCTACATTGACCTTGGAGTCTCCATTGCTATCTCATGTTCTCCTCTGCTCTCCTCTCTGTCTGGAATTTCTTCTGCCACACAAACTTTCTCTTTCTCTGTTCTTTAATATGCTATCACAGAAGCACATACCATTAGCTAGTAGTAGGAAGTCCATCCTAGAGCTGGCTATTTTCATAGAATAGCAAAAGCTTCTAGTAGCTTCTAACCGAAATCATCTCTATGGCCCCCTATTACCAAAAATTCAGCCACTTGAACCCACAACACACCTCACACTAAATCTAGTCAAGTCATCTCTGGCGTTCATTAAATTCATGTGAGAAGAGAGTGTGCAATCATTCTGGTAATATTAGACAACTTTTTTTCATGACTAGAAAAGCTAACATCCAAATATGACTTTCTCTTTTCATTGTCTGCAAAAGAAGCCTCTGGGAATTGTCTCAGAAGCAGACATTCAGCTTTCAGTTTTCTAAAATTAGGGTAAATGAAACCTGCCTTAAGCACCCCTCTGAGGTCACCCTACTAGATACTGAATAGATTTAGTCCTGCCTGGCTTGGAAAGTCAGATGGCAACATACCCTCAGGAGTTTAGATCCTTATACAGTGCATCAAACGTTATTTCTGGATCTTACTACGTGCTTGTTTTGCTTTAGATACACTGGTTTTTTTTTCAGCTTTTTATTGTGTGTTTAATTAGAAAAAATAGTCTGTGAACAGTGGTATTTTCTGTTAAAAGATAATTGGAATACTAAAGTAAAAAAGCAAACAATCAAACAAAACAGACAAAAACACCAAACCAAACCAAACAAAAAAAATCACTGAGCCAAAAGGAATTGTTTTGATAATCTGATATTGTTTTAGACTATGTCTAATTAGACAGGCACTTTGTTGCACTTTTAAGTACATGTCTTGTTTAATTAAGAAGCCTTTGATATATGAGATATGTTTCTTTTAACGTTATTTCTAGACAAGTATATTTTAAAACACAATATTTTAAATAAGAATTTTTTTTTGTAGTAGCAAATAATCAGCATGTTGTATAAGCAGATTGTATGCATATAATGAATTACAAGGTATCTTGGTGAATGGGCATCTAACAATGGTAATTATTAATACATTGACCCTTATCCAATCAACCACACTGACTGTTGTCTATACATATGAAGTTCTCATTCTGCAAATTGAAAAGCATTCTAAAAATGAACTGATGCATGTTCATAGTTCCACTGTCCTCAGTCATTACCAGATACATCAGACTTGGCATAAATCACATGTTAAAACTCAAAAATATCTAACAGCTTCAAAATTTAATTTAACAGCTTCATAATATGGGCCATAATCAGTTTTCAATTACTTATTATTTAACTCAGTCACATTAGCAAGCGACTCTTCCTTCTGTGTATTCTCGACAGAAATAAATAGGAAACATACTTTAAAGTGAGAATAGCAGAATACAAACAGAAACAGAAACCTGTTCTAGATTCTGAGACAAGTGACAGTCACTCAGTATTTTACACTCCAACTAATATCTAATCTCTCTCAATAATAATGAAAGTGTTATCTAAACTAGACAATAGTAACAGCAAAGACGGAGAGTAACTTATCTATGTGTTATACAGCTTAAATATTCTCCGGCAAAAGAAGTATTTCAGCAGAAGTCTTATAGCATGAAAATATGCACTTCAACCATTAAGCTAGAAAGTGCTGGACAAGGAGACCAAATGTACTGCAACTTCTGAGAAATTTCTGTGTGCATGCTAAGGCCCTTAACATCAGGAGATGGATCATGAATCCCAAATGGAGAGAGAGGCTTTTTTCCAGGCCACAATAAAGTACCTCTCCTTACGAAATGATGCATAAGACCTGCAGCTCTTCTCAGCATTTTCTGCTCACAGATTTATTCTGCTTAGTTCAGCAGCCTGGCTTCATGGATTACCTTAGGTGTGTTACGCTCCTCAAGCACTCTGAAAGGTGTTCGGGCGCTGAACACAGAGTATGTATTCTACCATGTGGCAAATATATAAAGAACAGGAAATTGCCACATCAGCATTTTAAGATCTACCTCCAATCTCAAATGCTTTATTATTTCATGGAAAAAGAATGACCATCTGTAGTCTTGGTCCAAGAGTTTCTTATTAGTTCTGTCTCCAGGTAGTTATGTGAAATCTACATAATTTTATGAGAATTTTAACATAATAAGAATTTTTTTTTGTAATAGCAGTTACCAAATTAGAGGAAATGTTGCTCTGCTTGGCTGTTCTGCTTTCCAGCATTTTAAATGTACAACTAGATAATGAATCAAAGATTTTTTTTCTTTTAGAAAAAAAATAGGAAATTAGAAAGCTAATATTCTTTCAAAGCTGTAACAGTTAAAAAATACAAATGATCGACTTTTTTTATTATTATTATTCATAGCATTGTTTTTCAGGTTTTATTTTGTTTGTTTGTTTGGCTGGTTGGTTGGTTTGCTTTGGGGATTTTTGTGTGTATTTTGTTTTGTTTTGATTTTCTCTAGTAGTGCGTTCTGGAGTGGTTAATCCTCGAGTGGAATAAAATTGAATTCAAGTTCTGAATCTGGTAAAACCAGTAGTTTCTGTGTTTTAAATATGCTCATTCAGAGAAGATGCTCCAGAAACGCAGCTTTTAATCTGATATATATTCCTATAAGAGCACTGTATGGTTTTATTTTTGTCTGTTTTAAAATTGAAAACAAGGTTCTTCACTCAACTATCACAGAGACAGAATTCATGTGGAGCTATCAGAGATTTACCTTCAAGTATAAGCTTGAATCTAGTACTTGTGTAACACATAGTTATGTCTTTGGTTTTTCAGTTTTAAACTGTGGTCTGTGTGTGGGTTGACTTGGAGGGATGCTAGACCTCTACCCAGCACCTCTCACCCACTCAGCTATTCTGTCTCCCCGCCTCCTCAACAGGACAGACAGAGAAAATAGGACTGAAAAACCCATGGATCAAGATACAGAGCAATTCAGGGGAATGGGGATTGGAGTTTGCATTCAGCACATAATTGTTCCTCTTTGACTCTCTTTCCTCCTCCTGAAATTGGGAAAGGCAATAACTGCATGAAATATATAATTAATTCTTCCTCATTAAACAATATCAATATCATAGCCTTGGCCCAAAACATCTTTTTTTTTTTTCCTTCTTTTTGTCTCCAGGTAGTTATGTGAAATCTACATCATTTTATGAGAATTTTAACATCCATTTTAACTGTCTCTGTGGATACACAATAGTGATTGCCACTTTTCTATCATATCATTGTCATTTTCTTTAAAGGAATTTATGAAATTGGCTGTAATAAAACAAGCTATGTAAAGTCTCTGTAAGGCTTGGATGTATTTGGTAATCAGTACAGTATTCAAGACATTTAAAATAGCTGTTAAAGAGTTGAGTATCTGACACATTTATATGAATTAATTTAATCACCTGTATTAATGACTTCTCATTAAATATTTTTTAACAACACACTTAAATTCTTAAATTCAATGTAATGAATAAGATTTGTTTGAGCACAAAGTGCTCATCTTGAAAATACAAAGCAGTTATGTTAAAAGATCAGATGATAGTTTGCTGGAATTTTCAAGCTTTAACCACTCAAGGCAAGACTGTCCATATTAATTAAACATTTCTAAGGTAAGGAATAGATCTGGTTAACTTTAGTGAGTTCACAATCTGATGTATTTTGTCAACTATATCACAGACTATTCAAGGAGCTTTTAATATAAAAGGCACCAAGAAGGATTTGCACCTAAGTTTAATCAGGAACACTTAATTTTTCATAATTATGTGTGAAATACTCTTTTTGCTCAGTGCTTCAAATTTCACATTGCATTTCCAAACAAAAGTATTGCTTAGTTTCACTTCTTGTAACCAATATTTTATTATTGTTACTAAGCAAGTCTATCTCTGTACAGAACAAGTAATTTTTATGGGCATGTTGACAATAATGTCATAAATTATTTTTTGCATTGTTTATTTTTTTACCCTTACTTTTTAGCTCTGTTGTGGCTACCAGAAGTACCTTTCTGCACATACAGTGTTGTCTGTACAATGGAATAGATGTCTTTTGAAACAAACACAGGTATCACTGACACTACACAGATCAAGATCAAATCTTAACAGCTCAGACAAAGCCAAAAACATAGCTTGAGTTCAGCAGGCTATGAATCAGGCTCAAATGCCCATGTTTTTCCATGTTATCTTTCTCAGGAAACCCATCTGTTTCTGTGGTATGATGACGGGGGGAGGTCAAACTATGAGGAGCCCAAGCCAGTGCAGAAACATCTCCTGAGCCCCAGGAAGCCCCAGGTCAACACTGCACAGCTCAACCAGTCTCTCATGCGAAGAAGTAGCTTTAAGCCGCTCAAGGCAGTAGCTGAGCAGTGATTAGAAAGAAGTACAATTGAATCTTCCTTCTTTCTTATGGATTGGCAAATTTATTCATTTAAAATATGTGCAGAAGAAAGAATGTGCTGGATGCTATTTTGATGTACTTATGTAACAACTGTATTTGTAAATTTTTTCTGAATTGATTTATTTTTTTTTTAATGTGGACTTCTCTAACACTAAAATACCTTATCATTTTGTTCCATCTTTTGAGAGATTATCAGTAGCAAAGATATGAATATAATAACAGTCTGCCTGCAAATATTTTTATTGTGCTATAGTCACTAAATACACTACTAGATTCTCAAAAGAAAATCACATAGAACTTGCTGTCTAAGAGTCCTGTTAAAAAATCAGATCAGGTTCACCAAAGGTCTGTAAAGCTTTGAAGAGAACATTGGCACTGTTTTGGGGCAAATTTTGTGGTTTATAAATGTATTTTGAAATAGCAGAAAATAGAGATTATACCAAAGCATTTAAGAGATATATACACAAATAATCACTACATCATAAACTAAAAGATGTAAAAGAAAGAGTCAAAGATATTTAATGCAGGAAAATCTTCCAGATATAACAATCAGGAAGAGAAAGAAGGAAAAGAGGCAGGAAATAGCAAGTAGAAGAGAAAGAAATGGAAACTTAAGGGTGTAACAATATCTTTATTTACCAAATATTTCAAAGTGTATTATTAAGTAATCTGTTCAAGATCACACATATGTGAGAAGTTTTTTTAAATTTCCTAAGTACTGGCTTCATGAGCAATCTAGAAATTTTATTCATATATATAGGAAACCTTCCCATTAAGCTGTTGTTCTTGTTTTTCTTTTTTCACAGTAGCTTTCTTCTCTCTTTCTATATGTTGAATTTCAGGGAAACTATTTTTTTATTTCCTATTTCACTATTTCATGGGTTGAGGGAAACAATCACAAAGAGATTTTTTTGTGACTCTCTCACAAACTAGTTACAATTACAGTTCTTCAAAGCAGTGAGCTGAAGGCTCAAAGGCTGCCAAAAGTGGTGACAGCTGCTTCAACTACTTTCATCTCTCTCTGTCCCTGGAGCACAGTCTTCCCTGAGGTCTGTCTGACTTAGTATAGTTTGAAATGGTTTCAATACAAGTCTATCAAAAACCTTTTAAAAAATTTCAAATTATCAAACCAAAACAAAATCAAAACCTTGTTCACTTCTTCCTGAGATAAATGGAAGAGGAAATTAAATTTTTTTTTTTTTTTTAATGTGAGTGGCATTTACCTCTCTGGTGAATGCTTTGTTCAAAATCAAAGCCTCTGTGGTGTGAAATGATAAAATTATGTAGCTTTATGAAATGACAAATGCTCTTTACTCTTGAGGCGAGGTCCCTCTTACTTTGGAAATGGAAGATTTAAACAAGAAGTAGATACCTAAATCTAAACTTGTAATGCCTACTCATCTGAAGTGAAAGGAGATTATATTAAAGCAGGACTTACAGTTAGTATTACTAGATGTTTCCAAGTTAGAAGTCCTGAACAGCATAGCATCTGCTGAAAACCCAATTTAAGAAGTCATATAACACACAAAATATAGTTGGGGCACCTGTATACTTCTAAAATGATTTTGATGAAGGATTGTGAAATGCCTTTAAACAAACCTGACAGGTTGAAGTACCGTTTTGTACAATGAAAACTTGAACTTCAATTTCCCTACATGTGTGAAGGATTGCAAATATACATTTCTCACCCTCATTACAGTCACTTAAGCACTAAACTGGAGGCTGTCAGTTAGGCAGAAGAAAGAGTAGTAACATTTTTCCAGAACCATGAAATGGTTTGGGTTGCAAGAGGCCTTAAAGATCTCAGCTAGTTCCAATCCCACTACCACGGGTAGGGACACCTTTCATTATACCAGGTTGCTCAGAGCTCTCTTTCAGTTTGAGTCCATTGTCCCTTGTCCTGTCACTACACGGTCTTGTAAGTCCCTCTCTGTTTTCATTGTAGGCTCCCTTCAGGTACAGTAAGGCTGCAATTAGGTCACCCGGAAGCCTTTTTTTCCAGGCTGAACAAAACCAATTCTCTCTTTCAGGTTAGAAATAAAATGTAACCACATCCTTCAGTCCCCTTTCCCAAAGCTCCCTGCTGACTTTTGAATGTTATCTTCTCAATCAGAAAATTTAAAATTATTTATTCCTTAATAGCCCATCTCAAGCAGCATGATAATCAAATGTGCTAAATGATAAAAGCTTTCTAAATTTGGATGTGCGACTCTTCTACAAAGACAGAAAATGTATGTGTAAAGTAAGTAAGACAAATTTAGCACTGATTTTCTGCGACACAGATAAGACCAGAGCTAACAAGTTGTTTTCAAAACATAGCAATGTTTTTTGAAAGACTGACTTCACATATCTGTTTTCACCAGCAATCTCCTGTGTGGTATATGAGACACTGGGCTGCTCAGCATTTGGCTACATCAGTGTGCTGGTGACTCTGGATCTCGCTTTCAGGACTCTTTCTCTTCTTGTGCACTGTGTAGAAACCTTTGGGTTTTGACACAGGGTCATCCCTTGTATGGATACTTCCAAGTACGGAGACATCAATGCTTCGTTTTGAATCTAACCGATAGTTCACATGTACTGTACAAACACGTGCAGGGGTTTGAGTTTTAGGTTTGTCAGCAGAGCATTCTGGGAAATGAAGTCTGAAGGACTCCAAAGCACATGTGCAGTGGGGGTGCTCTCCAGGACTGGTCAGGAAAGTCACATGTTATGACATGTCACAGTTTGAAACCACTATTTAAACCCTTGTTCTTGCTCAATAAAGTCAATTTGTTGCACACCACATTGGTGTTTGTGTGGACCACAGGGATCCATTATTTATTGATTTATTATATTAATAATATTGCCATAAACATATAGAAATGCCACAGCATATGCTCAAGAGTTGGATACAGCTGAGTGGTGGATCAAAAAAGGTAAAGTTCATTTTACTAGGTATAAGCCTTCAAATGCCAGGCATAATATCAAATGCCAGGTGTAATATGTAGGTGTAACTCATTCCACAGTTAAAGAATGTGCTAGAGGGCTTATCACTCTTCATTGACTTTGAAAAACATCCAGGAAAGTTTATGGAGGCTAAATAGCTAACTTACAGACAGTTAATCCATTTCAAATTATGGGTCCATACCCAGGAGATTGTTAAGCCTTACTGCTTAAGTATGTCAGCATGAAAAGAAAGTGCTCAACCTTGTCGTGGTTTGACCTTTTTACCATTTAAAGCTGAGTCCAGAGCAGAAATTTTCTGAATACATTAATTCAATTTCAAATACACAAGTTCAATCCGTAATTAGTCTTTTTTTCTCTTTTATTCAATCATCCAGTGATTGTTAAAGCAGAATGGCCCCTGGCTTTTTGAGGCCCCTTAGGCAAACCACATCATGTAGCTCTAAAATAACAATGATTTTGTCATGCCCACCACTAAAGAGATATTTGATGTAATGTGTTATGCATTTTGTTCAATCTCAGCAATGAAAGGTACAAAATGAAAACTTGGTAGGGGAACTTGTCATATGGTGCATACAACAAAAAGCTATAATATTGAAGTGAATATTAAATGCACATAATGATTATCATTAACAATCATAATCCATATATGTTTTACTTTTTTCCAGTCACATGAATGCAAAGACAAGTTGTTGTACAGATTCAGAACTTTAGTTGAAACTTGCATGGTTTTTATTTAAAATATGTGTTATGTAAGAGTAGTCAACATGAAAAAGCCAAATTAAAAAAAAAGGTTACTTTCTCATTTAACTTCCTTTTACTCTATTCTGTTTTCATTTTTAACACTATTTAAAAACTATATTTTTACTACTAACTTCTCTGAGTATTCAAGAACTTTAAATATAGCTACTAATGAAACCTGTGCTTTGGCCACAACAACCCCCCTGCAGCGCTACAGGCTGGGCACAGAGCGGCTGGAGAGCAGCCAGGCAGAAAGGGACCTGGGAGTTTGGATTGACAGGAGGCTGAACATGAGCCAGCAGTGTGCCCAGGTGGCCAAGAAGGCCAATGGCATCTTGGATTCACCACCCCTGGAGGATTTTAAGATGAGACTGGATGTGGCACTTGGTGCCATGGTCTAGTAACTACAGCAGTGTTGGATCAAGGGTTGGACTTGATGATCTCGGAGGTCTTTTCCAACCTGATTGATTCTATGAATCAGACTTCGGTTTTATTTGGGAATTTTAAGAAATATTTGGAGGGTCTACCATGGATAAATAGGCTGTGGAGTTTGTATATGTTTATAAAAGAGGACACATCTTTAAAATAAAAATTGCAGATGTGTAAACCAACTGATTAAGTATTACTTGGGTTTTATTCATAAGGAAATTTTAAATTCAACTAGGGTTGCAAAGAATGTTAGTTACAACAGTAACGGTGTTATTTATAATGAAGAAAATAAGAAAAAGGTTAATGATACGGTCTGTTACATGAATCTTGCACATATTTTCAGCTGTAGCTAAACAATAATTAAAGACGTTAGTTGATAATACTACCTTTCTTTCCTACTACAGCCGGAGGAAACATCTCTTTTCTCGAGATAAACTTAAACTTTTTCTGAAACAACACTGTGAACAACATGATGGAGTAATTAAAACTAAGGTAAGTAAGAAGGAATAATGGATAGAATATTGACCCTATTCAGTTGGGTTTGTTGGTTTTTTTTTTTTGCTCTTCCCTACAAGCTGCTCAATCTTCTTTTTTAAACTAGCTCAAATTTAGCTTTTTGTAAGTATAGTATACCAAGTTAGTATTTGACTCTTCCAAAATAAAAGATGATGATACTTGAACTTTCTGCATAAAAACAGGTTTTTGTTAACTTCTGCTTGTAAATAAGTTGGTAATTTTTCTGTACATGAAGCAGAATTCTTTAATTTCTTTTTTAGATACCAGTTTAGAAAAGTCCCCAAAATAAAAAAGAGAGCATTTACCTAGAAACACTTTATTTATTAAAGCATAATATACTTTTGCTTAGTCTAACACATGAGTTGTTTTCATTCCTCAAGGTATGCCTGATATTTCTAAGGCAAATAAAAACAAACTGGTTTTGTTTTGGTACAGTGTGCCAGTACTATGCTGTTGTAATGCTTTTGGCTGGAATATGTTTCATGGTAGATTCAATTCAGTCTTCAGTGAGACATCTTATGAGATGAGGTATGATGATATTTAGTACAAGTTCAGACTTAAGTTCACATCTTAGTGCAGGATGACTGAGAATTTGTTTCCTTGTGCTCAAGGAACTGAGCAGCTTTTCGCACACGTACCAAGTAGGCAGCAATGCCCCTTGCCTTGCTTGTTGTGCCACAGGAGATCCTGGACTCTTTCACTGCGTATTGCAGACTTGACCCTGAAATCCGTGTTATCTTCTTGTTTTAGAAAGTACCGTGGTTTTTATTTCTCTGGTACTTTGTTGTACAGCCATGTAACTGCTCATTCTGGACAGGAAGGGTCAGAGAGATAAGAGCATCGGTGAGAGTCTTTGCCTCTAAAAGTTGTGGAAAATAGCAAAAGGCCTCTGGAACCTCAGGAAAACTGTTATATTTTGTATATATGTGCATTTGTCATCTTGTTTTTGTTTGGGCTTTTTGTGGAGTGTCTCCTCCCCGTGCTGATTGCCTTGCATTTCAGTTATGCGAACATGTCTTATTTGGAATGTCTCTTTTTGTATTGCCTGACAAAGGCAGACTTCCTGAAGTCATCAGGTTGAGAAAGTAGACTTGAAAAGAAACTTTGACAATTTGGAACAATCCTTCTCCAGAAATAAGTATCATATAGAATTATGTAATTATTCAGTAAGTTAATTTTCTGGCTTTATTGGTCAAAAGTAATTCCTGACACCTTTCAGTAACTTGCTAGGATGACTGTGCCCAGCTGTATTTGCTAAAAGGCATCTAAAAAACCAGCATCCTACCAAATGAAGCCAAATTCTGTTTTCAGATGTGTGTTGCATACATTATTATCTACTTCGTAGATTAACTCTGTACTTAGACTATTTCAGAGCTTTATTTCTTATCCGAAGTTAACGAGTTGTCAGTCTAGTTACTTTTACTGTCTTCTGTCGATTAATGATTCATTAATTAGCTTATATTTATGAAAAGGTAAGAATTTCACAATGAATATCTGTTTTTGTCTTTCTTACTAAGGCAACATCAATTGAAAAATACCACCTAGCAGAACAAAATTTCTCCTACTTCTTTCCTGATGACCCACCCACTTTTATCTTCAGTCCTGCAAGCAGACGGCGAGGGCGACCTCCAAAGAGGGCATCTACTAGTCTTGTAAGTAATCGCTTTTTTAATCCCAGATGAAGACATATCAGCATAGTCTTCTAAGTTCTTCCATTTGCCTGAATTTTCAGAACAGTTGAAATGCAAGGTTGACATCATGCTTCTTTTCTTTGAGGATGAATTGGAATATATTACATAATTGCTATTAAAGTAATTGCTTTATAGTTAAGCTGGTAAAAGGGACCATATTTGTTATATTATCTTCTTATTTTTATTTTTATTTCTGTGATCCCATCAAGAAACTCACTTTTCAGTGTGTTGTGAAGATGCATAGAGTGCTTGTCCCTTTTGGGATTAATAAATAATTTGTTAAAAAGCTTTAATTTGAACTATTAGATACAGTTATGTCACTTGCCCTCAGATACAGATATGTCACTTGCCAGTATTCAAACATGGAGAATCTTAGTGCTCTAATCTACTTTATCTTGTTCTAGAGAACAGTTGAAAAATTGTGAATATCTTTTGCTGGTCATTTCACTGTAGTCATTATGTTCTTTTTTCCCTCCCCCCCTCCAAATTCTCAATCAGGAGGACAATATTACTGCTAAACGAAACACCCCAGGAAGCAAAAGTAAAGTATCGAGGGAAAGGGCAAGGTTCCAGAAGCAAAAAGAAGATATGCAGGCCATGGGTAAGTTGAGGTTTAGTCTTATGACCAGTAGAACCAGTTTTTGCAGGTTTGACAGCAGGCTGTAATTACAGTATTTTTGGGATTGTACCTTTCAAATGGAAAGCTTAACAAGATGCTACTGCCACAGCACTATTGCAGAATGCTCCTTTCAGTGGTTAGAAGGGTTGTTTCCTGATCTTTTTTCCTTTTGTTCGTTTTAGTTTATTGAAATGGGGAAAGGTAGGACCACAGTGTAGAAACTTGTGGTCCAACTTGTGTTGATTTCTATCTCAGATAAATAAAGAGCTAAATAATTTTTTGCAGAAGTCTTCAGTGGTGAAGTCATGCATAAATTTCACCAGCTTAAGATGTATCAAAACATGAACATGTTTTTACACAAATCAGTATGTTATATGAGGAAAATGCGTAGATGGAAAAACTATCTCAAAATTTAAAAGAACTGCAATACATTCTGAATTTTTCTGATTAAAAGATCACAGATCACTTAAGAGATTTTTAGTTTGGACTAACTGAATAATTTTGGCTTAGTTTTGACCTGTTCCTGATCAATGTAAGCTTTGTTTCAAAATAAGTAATCAATGGGCTTAACTAGGTAAACTGGTGTGTCTTCTTGAAGAGACAAAGTCTAGACAAGGAGGTGTTCTTCTGGATTTTAAGAACTTATGTTGTTCCTAAGGAAAAGTTTTCGCCTCTGGAAATATTTTAGTGAACTTTTGGTTTCAGCCTCTCATTTCCATGAACATGGAATGCTTTAGTATGGTAAGGACATCTAGAAATTACCTAGTCTAGGTACTACCTTGCTTAAATAACTTCAAAGTTGTCTGGTGCTGCTTTAGGCCTTTTCTTCATAGGAGACAGGACACTAGAGTTTTGTGTTACCCATTAAAATTGTGTGTGTCCACTTTTTTGCACAACTAGCATCTGTTTGTTTATGTGCTGGAAATGACAGCATAGAACAAGGGAACAGCTGATTAACATCAAAACTGCTTCCCCTCTTGTGTGAAGGCTAGTTAAGACACACTTTCACAATGTGAAAAGATAGCAAAATACCAGGTACCTTGAAGGACTTGCCTTCTCAGTATGTAGAAGATTCTGGGGGGAATCAGCTTCACTGCATGTGTTTGCTGGCTGAGAGACATGGCTTCTCTGTAGAAGCAGTGTAGCCCATTTTCCTCATTTTATAGGAAAATGTAACCAGAGTCTCTTTTTTTAGTACTGTCCACTTGTTAAGAGTGGATCTCTTTTCATTTCATTCACTTGTGATCCTAACTTTCCTGTTTATTCAATTGAAACTGTAAACCCTCTTTTATTTGTTAGCCTGTGTGTAGGTTGACAGGCATTGTCTGTCCACAGACAGTGGAAATTTGTATCCTGCTGTTCTTCTGCAGAGGACTACAAAGAAATGTGCATCTCCTCAGGCAGTAACATTAAAGTTCAGCTTAAATTGCGTAACTGAAGTAAAATTTGAACAAAATGCACCGAAATACTATGTAGGTTTCGAGTGTATTGACTTTTAAGTAATTCAGTATTAACTAAATACTTAAAAATCACCTATTTCAAGGTTTTTACTATCCCAGATACTTCATGGTTATATGCCACATGCCATACCTAGTTGTGACATGCTTTTATTAATCAGTCATTACTAAATATCTTGCTGTAATTATACATGGTTGGAATCAGTTCTCATCTTTGTCACTTGAGGGAAACCAATAAACAAGCAATAAACTTCTGTGTACTCATAAAACCGGATAAATTTAGCTTTATTACAGTGATGAGAACCTGTAGAACATGTCTAATACTTATGCTTAAGACTCTTGATTGTCTGAAGAACTTCCAAGTGTTTGAATTTGCGGTTGGCATAGAAACAATTCAATCTTCATAACAATATCTTTTTCATATGGTAATTATAAAAAGTTCAGCCTATTTAGCAGTTAAAACTAACATTTTGCAAAAGAAAAAATAACTTTGTGTTTTTTTCCTTTTTTAGCTTTTGAAAAAGCTAAATTAAAACAAGAGAAGGCAAATGCTATAGAAGCTAGGAAAAAGGAGAAAGAAGATAAGGAAAAAAAGAGAGAAGAATTAAAGAAAATTGTAGAAGAAGAAAGGATGAAAAAGAAAGAAGAGAAAGAGAGACTCAAAATAGAAAAGGAAAAAGTAATGCATTTGAAGTATATGTGTTTCATATAGAAACAGTATAACAGGTTTCTAGTTTTCTTGTTTCTTAGTTATTATCTGTTTCAAGTTATTTTCCATTACCTGTTTTCAGTTCCTAGAAAAGCACTTCAGAAGAATAGGCAGTTATAAGATTTGATTATGGGTTTGTATTTCTGGGTAACATTCTCGATGTCTCTAATTTTAGTTCACAAAAGTTCACTGTACTTCGCAAGTTCAATTTCAGTGTGGTGGGTTGGGTTTTCTTCTCGCCAGTAATGCATAAAATTATTTCATTTGATAGTTGTCTTCTGCTTGAGTGTTAAAGATGCTGTACTGCCTCAGATTCGCAGCATATCAAATGGTTTGTGGGTTTTGTTGTGGATTCTCTTTTGATGGAAATTGCTGAATAACTTTTTGTCACTTTGAATATGAAGAAATTATTTATTCCACTATATTTTACCACAGTCACATCCACTATATTTTGATGGTCTTTTTTGTGACAACTTTTATAAATATTCTAATTTTTAGATTTTTTCCTCAGCCACTTCCATTAAAAACAAAACAAAAGCCAAAACACCAAAACAAAGGCAACAACTAATTCAACAAAGAATCACAACATTTAAACATTTTTGCGTGTATAATTTTATACAAAATAAAAATTAATAGATTGCTTCATTTTAATTAAATGTGATGTGCTACTTTTCAGTGTGATTGAATAGTAAGAGGTGCAGTTTTAGAAACTGCAGTGGGGCCATCTGACAATATTTTATACACAATTTTGACATTTTTTCAGGAAAGAGAGAAGCTGCGTGAGGAAAAAAGAAAATATGTGGAATACCTGAAACAGTGGAGTAAGCCTAGAGAAGATATGGAGTGTGATGATCTTAAGGTATGATGGAATTTGGAATAACTCAGGCTTATACTTTGCAAGGACCCCAGGCTAGATTTCTTAATGCAGAGGCAAATCTAGATCTGATTGGAATGCTAGGGGCTGTGAATCACCTGCAGTCATGTAGTAAATACTTCCCAGTGGCAGTGCTAATAGGATCATCTGCATTTTCAACCTCCACAGGTTTTGCAGGCTGTACTCAGTCTGCACATGAAGCAAATGTGTGTTTCCAGTGCTGACATTAGAGTGGGGGGTATTTAATAATGCCTGATTTTTCTGTTAAATATACAAGATGAGCACACCTAGAAAAAACACGGGTTACTTAAAAGATTTGAGTGATGAAGAAACCAAATTTTTGGCTGCAAAAGGTATAAAGGACATTGGCTTGTTGCTCCCTGTGGCATTCTTTTGATTTAAACTCTAGCAATATACTTGTTTAATGAGCATCTTTTGGGACAAGAATATAAATAAAGATGAGTTTAGGTGGGGACTGCTTTTTAAAAAATTCTCTTCTGTGCAAATTTGTGAATACCTTACTATGTCCCTATGAAGCATAGTATTTGGCATTTTTCTTGTTAATGTTTGTGAACTACCACATTTGTGGAAAGGAGCTGTCATTCTGGAAATTGTGCAACTCTGTCTGCTAAGAAAGATTGAGAAGACAAGTCTTTAGGAGTTACATCAAAATAATAATTTCAAAATCAAACATTGTTAGACACTGTCATCTGTGATTTGGTGGTAGTGTCTCTGTTAAGTGGTCTTGTTACGTGGTTACATCAGCTGCCTCTAAAATATCTTCAGCTGCTGTAAGTGCCTTACCAATGCAAAAAACCCAATACCAGAACATGCGGTCATCAGATGTGATCTCGCATATCCTGGTATTAAAAGGGCGTGTTTTATGTGAGCATGTTGGGTTTTTGTTTGCTTGCCTTCACAAGCAATCATGAGTAACTTTTAAGAGTATGTTTATTTTTGCTTGTCTAGGCAGAATACTGAAATTCAAAACTCCTGTGAAATAATACAGGTTTACAGGAAAAATCTTGATAGCCAATGTTTGTAACTTGTAGTAGGTTTGACTTCCTTTGTTAAAGATACAAACTTCATGAACATGAAAAAACTTCTTTCTCAAAAGTTTTACATTTCAAGTTGCATGCTTTTTCATTTTATACAGTTAGTACCGCCATAGATGTTACTGTACCTTGCAGGATTCTTTTTGGTAAAATGTAAAGAAACCCAACAGGTACACTCCTTAGAATAATAAACTGTTTGGTTTTAATCACTTGGGTACTCTGCAGAAACCAAGCAGAATATTAAGTTGTCCCATTTGGATTGCAGGAACTTCCCATTCCAATGCCAGTGAAGACAAGACTTCCTCCTGAGATCTTTGGTGATGCTCTGATGGTTTTGGAGTTTTTACATGCTTTTGGAGAACTTTTTGATCTTCAAGATGAATTTCCCGAAGGAGTAACTTTAGGCAAGTTGTCATTTATGTGGCAAGGAGCCCCAGCTTTGTGGTGTCCCTTCTTCTACCAAACAACCAAAGTAGCACTGCTACAAAATTTTCTGTGTGGCTTTAATATATTAGTGCTTACAGATGCATATCAATCTAGTTTTCTCTTCACAGTCAACTCTGCAGTGCTTGTAAAATCAAAGTTAATTTCAATGTACAAATTGTTATTCTAAGTACTAAAATATCTACTTTATTCTTGCAGTTATATATTAAAATAATGCTATTTTGTTAGCAGTCTTTCTGACACCATGGCCTTAGGAGTATACACAGTAAATTACGGAAAAGTAACTTGATTATCATACCTAAAGGAAAAAAATGTTTTCATTCTTCAGTACATAATCGTTTTCCAACTTTGCGGCAAAAGTGACACTTCTTAAACTTTATTCACAGAGGTTTTAGAGGAAGCTCTTGTAGGAAATGACACTGAAGGCCCACTATGTGAATTGCTGTTTTTCTTCCTGACTGCCATCTTTCAGGCAATGGCCGAAGAGGAAGAGGAAGTGGCCAAAGATCAAATAGCTGATGCTGAGACCAAAGGTCAGATCCTTAATTTAACTGCTGAAAAGCTGAAATGGTACTGGAATTAACTTTAAGCTGCATGATTTATGGCATTCCTTTGTTTAACCTGATCTTATTATGCATGGATATTGTATGTAAATGGGCTTGATTTTTCTCTTTTGTCTGAAATTAAAGCTTTAAACCTGGGCATGGAGTGAAAGGGCGGAGGGGAATAGAGAAAAATGAAGCTCACTGTTACTACAATTGTATCCAACAAAGCATAATAAGCTTTTAACAGCACTGCTTATGTTTCGGAGGTGCAGGAAGCATCTTTACCTTCCTCCTCTTCCTTCAGCACTGTTAGATGTTTCTCCTGAGGGTCAGGAACCAAGTAATTTTCCTAAGTCTTCTCAAAGGTCTTCATGTGTATCCGTTGAAAAAAAAAATTGGGCCTAACTAGATTAAAAATCTAAAACTCCCCAGCACAGCTGTAATGGCGAATTCAATATTCATTGTCCTTCAAGACTGGGAAATATGTGTCCACAGCTCCTAGATATTACCATGTCTCTTTCTTTCAGTAAAGGGCCTCACAGTCACTCTGCCTTTGGTCTTTGCTCTAAGGCTGAAGTTGGCCCCCTTTTCAAAGGTATTGAGTATCACTAAACCCCTGATCAGAAGTGCAGGCTTTGTTACAAATTTACATGGTCTGGTGTTTATGGACTGCCAGATTTGCTGGCTATTTAAAGGAGAAGCTTGGACCCTTTCTGCTGGTCTTTATTTCATTAGAGGTAGGTAGGAACATAAGAGCACTCCCCATTTGAGGTCAAGTGAATTTTGTGGTGCCCTCCTGCAAGACAGATGTGTGAGGTACAGGAAAGTTCTTTTAATTCCTCCCTTGACGACTCTGTGTTTTTATGCTTAAGATTTATGTCCAGTCTATAAATTATATAAAGCATGAGTGCTACCTTCAGCAGTAGAGGCTGCTCTTTGTAATTGAATAAAGTTACAGATTTGATACGGTGTTAAAAAACTCAGACTGTGTTTTAATTACTGCTGAATTTAGCAATTAAACTGTATTTTTTTAACTACTGAGAGCATTGCTTTGGCAAAACAGGCAAGGATTCCATTATCAGGTATCATAGAATAGTTGATTAATTTTTTATTATTCATAGGACATATCAGAAAAAATGTAACTTTCATATTTTAATTTGACTTCATGGGGCTGGCAATTGCAAAAATCTGCTGTTTTGTCTCTAGCAGAGCTATTGGTAAGGCACTTTATCTACTATGTTTTACATGCCTTGGAACTTCCATTTCTTGTCACTCTTGTTTCAACATCTTTCCCGTAAAAGAATTACATGTTCTTGGCTTTGTAATTCTGGCTAGCCAAACTAATAGTAGTCAGCATGTTTGCTTAGTTGAATTCCGTACAGGCAGTGTTTCTGCAACGGAGAACACCATGGGTATGGGGTTTTGAGATGTACAGTAGTTTCTCAAACTATGTTACATCGATACAGTGAGAGGGGAGCTGCAGCGGTTAATTTTGCAATATCTGGGTGACAGTTTTCAAACACTATCAGTCATCATACAATACTGTTGTGGATTTGCATTTTATGCAGTCTTAGTTTGGATTTCTGGCTCTATTGGCTTGGTGACTCTAACTGCTTAATGGTTTGGATTTGAATGAAGTGAAATTGTTGAAACAGCATACAATGCTGAAAGAATTCTGCCAACCCTCGGGAGAAATACCTCTAAGTGCTGAGGAAACTTCTGTTTAAGAAACAGGAATTTGCTGTTTCTCCCTTTCACTTCCCTGCTTTCCTGGTCAGTTTGCTTATGTGTGATGCTCGTTAAGTGCAGGTACTTGTTTTGGTGAAATATGGTTCACTGGTAATGACTTAGTAATTGTGTTTGTGCAGAACAGACTGTACCTAAGTTAGGTAGAAAGTATATGGTGAATGGTGGTAGCCAGTATCAAAATATGTGAATGGTTTGGATTATGTTTCCTAAAAACAAACTTATGATGGGAAATAATAGTTCATTTGAGGAAAGGAAATACAGGTGTTTCTTGCATTGTTACTTGTTTGTGCTTTCAGATGCGTTTATGGGTTTGTTTTTGCTGCCTTTCATGTTGCCATTGTGCATGTTTTGTGTGTTGTGGTTGCTTTAACAGCTTATATGCTGTTCTCCCTTTATGTAGCATGTGGTGCATGTCCTTAGCTTTTAGTTGAATTTTTTTAGTTGCATTGAAAGATATGTAAATTTCCATTTGGACGTTGGATTGAGTTTTGAATACATTGATGCTTTTGTAAATATCGGCCCTCTTTTTGCTTTGTCTGCAACTTTTAAAACACAGCTTCCTTTCCTCCCCTCCACAGTACGAGTTTTAATTTGCACTAGAATAAAGTGTTTATTTCCTTAAAGATTTAACAGAGGCTTTGGATGAAGATGCAGACCCCACAAAATCTGCACTGTCTGCAGTTGCAACTTTGGCAGCTGCATGGCCCCAGTTACATCAGGGTATGTGTGGGTTTCACTTCTTGTTTTGTTACTGTTCTTAATTTGCTGTGTATTTTAAATAACTTTTTAATATTTATATACAATTAAATGTCTATATAAAATAACTATACATTCTTCTCAACTGTAGGCTGCAATTTGAAAAACTTGGATCTTGATAGCTGCACTCTTTCTGAGATTCTCAGACTTCACATTCTAGCATCAGGTGCTGATGTAACATCAGCCAATGCAAAATACCGTTACCAGAAACGAGGAGGGTTTGATGCTACTGATGATGCTTGCATGGAGCTGAGATTAAGTAATCCTGGTCTCTTGAAGAAACTTTCAAGTACCTCAGTATATGATTTGTTGCCAGGTAATAAAAGACAATACATGTTAGAAATTATTAGACTGCTTATTAAGTGATCAATTTTAGAGCTGGCTTCAGACCAATAATGGTCAGAATTGACTGTATCATAGATATTTTAGGTTGGAAAGAAAGGACCTCTAGAGGTCACCTAGACCAAAACCCACTCCTGTACTTCAGTCCCCACAAGCAGGTACCACCACATCAGAGATTGCAGAGCTAGGCAGTCTCAATACTTCTGAGTTGCTTTTTTTTTAATCCCATTTTAAAAACTTTAGTTTTACTTGAAGGAGGGGATCTCCCTGGGAGAAGCATTGGAGTGTTTGATTCAGCCTCTGCTTTTTATGCTGTTCTGGTTTGGGTCTTTTATTCATTATTGGAAATGGAAAAAACATACTATCTACTGTTCCTTTATCTCTGTTTTGAAGATAATATTAAATTTTTCATACTTTTTTTGGTGGTAAAAGTTAATGAATTAAAAATAAAGGCGAATATTTCAGGAAATGTCTCTTTGCAGGTGGAGTTGGTACACTACAGATGTTTGACTATTCACTTGTTTTTGACTGAGAACAAATCCAGTCTGGAGTGTGTAAGAATAAGGCTTATTATCAATTATATAATTAAATATAAACATTGGTCTGAATTTTATTAGGAGAAAAGATGAAGATCCTTCATGCTCTCTGTGGGAAACTTCTGACTCTTGTCTCCACTCGAGATTTCATTGAGGACTCTGTTGATGTGCTACGACAAGCGAAACAGGAGTTCCGAGAATTAAAGGCAGAACAGCATCGCAAAGAACGAGAGGCAGCAGCAGCAAGGTAAAACTGGGATATGGAAAACTAAATTCGGTTGCTACAAATGAGACTAATTTCTTGGTTGCAGAAGGCATACGAGAAACAGTAGTAATGTTTCTGTTTTATGCTGGTTTCTTGAGACCATAGACAGAAGTGAAGCTTCGTCATGCTAATGTTATGCTTTCTCACACTAGTGCCATTTTTGGATCGTGTTTTAGTATAAAAGATGTAGACAGATCAGAGAGTAGATTAACTGCAACTGTTTTTCTGTATCCTTCTTACTTACTAGGATACGTAAGAAAAGAGAAGAAAGGCTGAAAGAACAAGAGTTAAAAATGAAAGAAAAACAAGAAAAGCTGAAGGAAGAGGAGCAAAGAATTCCTGCTGTAGAAATATCTGTTGGGTATGATGTATAGTATCACTGTGGTATATATGCTATAGCACTTTTCATTTGCATGGCCAGACCTAACCTATATGGTTTTTGCTGACTTGATCATATGCAAAGGTATATTTTAAGTATATAGTCCTTAATGTTGATTTTTTTTTCCTTCCTAGCATTCTTTAATTGGTTTATGAAAGTGATTTTTACCATACTCAATTATTTTGAAAGCTTGACAAGAGAAACTTGCAAAATTAATATCTAATTTGCCTTTTGCATTGCTTTGTCTTGCATTGATTTAATCTCTATAAGTATCTTCATACAGACCATTGTAGTTCATTTTCTTTTGAGGAATTGATCTGAGCTAGAAAGTACTAACCTCACATAACAATTCATTAATCAAATTTCATAGTATTTTTTTTTCTTTTAAATGCTGTGTTATGCCAGGTGATTTTCATAAAACCAAAATTTTTTTTTCTGTTAATAAAACTGCATGTTTTCAGGTAGTAAGATTCAGGCACATGCAGCTGTATATGATTGGAGGAAAAAAACCAAAGTGTGCATACAGTATTATGTCTTTACCTGCTTGAGGAAGGTAGTTAGTTAAATAAATCTGCTTACAAAAGGTGAGCATGGGCCAAAGACGGATTTGTGCTATGTTTTGGAAATTATAATTGAGAAAAAAAAGTAAAATTAATGTTACTCTGTAATAATTGCACGTGGTTCTGCAGGTTTTTAATTATATTTGTTAGATGAGGCAAAAATGTGAAATAAGCATTTTACAAAATGGTATACGTTTTGAGGAGGAAATTTTTTTAGACATGAAGAAAATCCGTGTCAGTAGAACTACGCTAGAATGTCGCCAAAAAGGATCTGATTATAATAATACTCTTCAAATTAAAGTGTGAATACCAAAGAACATGCTTAAGTCTTTAACACAAAACTTCCCATTTCCAGTTCAGTGGGTTTTTTTCTAGGTTTTAATATATTCTGTGACTTTATTTTTTAAAAGCATTTTAGATATTTTACTAGCGTAAGTACTCGTGAGAGAAAAATATTCTTTGTGTCAAAGATGGCATATTTTATTGTACATTTTCTGTCATTCAGCTTATGTGTGGTTGGTTGGTTTTTTTACTGTGTCAGGGAAGAGGAACGGGAAGACCTTGATACTAGTACGGAAAGCAAAGAGATTGAACGTAAAGAGCAAGACATGGACACAGTGACAGAGGATGAAGAAGAGCTGGGACCAAACAAAAAACGACGAAGAGGTAATGCCGTAATGTATTTGTTTGTGTACTTGTATGCATGCATGCATGCCCCTGGGAAGTTCTTATGTTTTATATAAAAGTATCATCTTTCCTGTAGTATTTTAAAGGAAAAGGAAAAAACCCAACATGATCATAAAAAACCAAACATGATCATAATGGGCTACTAAGTACATTGAGCCAGCCTGATGTAGTTCTTGTGGTCAGCTGTCTCGATTCCTCTTTTGTATAAAAAATCTCAGGCTGTTGCCTAACAAACCATTGCAGTTGTAAGTAGTGCCCTTAGTGAGAGAGTTGTAGGAATCCCATCTAATAGAGGATGATGTGGTTTTGATTCTTTCAGTAGGCTACAAAAACAACAACTATTTTTAAAAATAACCTGAATGCTCAATCTAACTTTTAGTTTGTCTTTGCTAATGAAGCAGCATGCCTTCTGTATGAGAATACAACTGGTCTTACTCCCAGATTTCATTTTCTCAGCAGTGTGCTAGTAGGAGCTGCAGTGCAGTAAATGGTGCGGCCTCCTATTCATAACTAAATGGAGGTGTCACCACAGGAGGATGAATTGTTGATGGCTCTGGGCTTCTAGCTCATCTGCCTTTCTGCTGGGAGGGCTTTGTGCTAGTGTCTGTGCCAGTGAAAGTCCTGGATCACTGTGGACTTAAGCTGCAAACCTGTACAGTTCCTAACTGTACCTGGGATGGAAATTGAGTCATTCAGTAATACAGATTTGCATGTTTACTGCAGCTTTATGATGGCGAAACAATGAGATCCTAAACAGAATTTCAGTTTTCTCGAATAATGTTTGAGACATTGTGACTGGATGACAAATAAGTATTACTTCATTCCTACAACTGGGGAACTGAAGGTCTCACTGGAAACCTGTAGAAATTGAGTGTTGACAGCACCTTTCAGGTTGCATGCATCAGTTAGGAGACATACTTTTCTAGATGACTATGAGAACCTTATACTTTGGTAAACTAAAATGTGAACTGAAATATTTTCATCTGGTACAAATTGAGGGGGAAAAAACAGTAGTATATATATTTAAAAAGAAAAGTTATGAAGTAAGATACTTGACTTTGCCAAAGAAGCTCGTATAGAGGGATTCTGGTCTTGGTTGAGACCTTTGGGAAGTTTAAGTTGATCATTTTGAGTATGATAAATTAAGTCCAAATTATAGTTTGTATTTAGTAATGAAATTGCTAGAATTTTATTTTATAAGATGCTTCTGTAACATGCTTTTGAGTTCTTAAAAGTTTGGTTCCTTTTTATGCTATTAAAAATAAGTGTCAGTAAGTGAGTCTTGGTCTAGTTTCTGCAAAGTGAAAGTGTATTCAAAATGGCTACCCCTTCATCAAGGGAAGCGCAGTTGATCACTTGAGGTTTTTTTAATAAAACTGGTATTGTCTCTTTACTGAGCTTGATGGTCTTTGACAGTGGAAGTTTAGATAATTGGAAAGGGACAGAACTAAAACAAGCCCTTTACTTGAGCTTTTGGTTGAAAAAAAAAAAAAGTGTATTTCTATCATACTACTTTGTTTAACTTTAGGAAGGAGAGGGCAAAATGGATATAAAGAATTTACAAGACAAGAAGACACCACTTGTGAAAAGAGTGAACCTCTTACTGCTGAAGATGAAGAAGCTTTAAAACAGGAGCAACAAAAGAAAGAGAAGGAACTGTTAGAAAAGATTCAGAATGCAACAGCCTGCACAAATATCACCCCGTTAGGTCGTGACCGTCTGTACCGACGCTACTGGATTTTCCCTTCTGTTCCTGGATTGTTTATAGAGGAGGACTATTCTGGTCTCACAGAAGACATGTTGTTGCCTCGAATCTCTTCCTTTCAGAATAGTGGACAGTCTTGCACAAATGAACCTCAGGTATTCAGTAAAACTGGAGAGTCTTTGAAATCCTCTGAATCTACCTCCAATATTGACCAAGATTCACACACCAGTGTTGTTGTAGAGGTGCCAAGGCCAGTATATAAACCAAACCGTTGGTGCTTTTACAGTTCTCGGGAACAACTGGACCAACTCCTAGAGGCTCTCAATTCCCGAGGACATAGGGAGAGTGCCTTAAAAGAAACTCTTTTACAAGAGAAAACTAGAATATATGAACAACTAAGCAGTTTTCCTGTGGAAAAATTCCATATTCCAGGTAAACGAAAGATTTTTGGTATTAATTTGCTTCCACAGATACAGTCTCTGTATAATATTCTAGAAACCTCTAATTTTCATTTAATTGCAATTTCTAAGAAATCAGAATTATTCTGAAGCTTTGTTTCATTTGATGTTTTTTTCTTTCCTTTTTTTTTATTTCCCCTTTGCACCTTTGTGGTATTTCTGGTGTTTCATGTTAACAGCAAAATTATTCCTTTTTTTTTTTTATCTTACTGCTTAGTAAACTGGGATTGGCTTTTAAGCAAACATCTTTAGTAAGTAATTTCAGCTTTAAGAAAAGATTAAGTGGGGAGTAAGGATTAATCTGTACTAAAAAATAGTGTAGCTATGTTAGTTGTTACATGGGTTAACATCAGTGCAGTGGGATTCTGTGGTATTACTCTTTTCTATTTTTTTTCCCTTTTTTCTTCCCTTGGCAGGCACTCAATACAGGAGGAAACAGTATAGCAGATATTTTTGTGGGTTTCTAAATGTACTGAAAAAGCATCCTAGACCTAGTATTTAGGGTTTTTTCCCTTTTCTACTAGCCCAGTACTTTGCAATTTATTGGCAAGGCATTAGCTCCAAACACCACTAAAATTCTGTATATACAAGATGGCAGCTGGATTGCTTGTGGCGTGTTGGCAGGTAGAGGATGTTACCAAAATGAAACTCCCAAGGGTAGTGTTTAATAAATTGCATTTTGTTTTCAATTATGAAAATTGCTGTGAGTATTTCGAGTTATCTCTATTTGGACAAGGAGGAGTTATTCACAGCAGAGACAAATTCTGTTTTCCTGGAGCATGTATGCTAGGATATGCTGTGAGCGCATCAGATACTGCTAAATTTATAACCGATCTACTGTTTCTTTTGGTGGGAACTAGCACAGGACAGAGTTTGTGTAGTAATTAAGCTTTATTTGGAGGCCTTATGTCTGTATTTGTAGGTTTTTGGTTAGAAATCTCTAGAAATGTCTTCTGATACATTTGAGTTTTTGCATATTTTCCTAATTGCTACACCTTTATCTGTATTTTGTGTTGCTTTCTGCCCTGAAGCAACCTGATTTTCATAGTCAAGGCAGCTTTGAACTTCACTTTAATAGAGATGAAGAAAATTTAAATTCACTGGTCCAATGCCAATGCTGCCGCCACTGTGTGATAAGCAGGGATAAGTGGCCATGTGTAGCTTTGTTGGGAGCTTTTCTGCTGTGGACTCCAGCTGCTGCTCTGGTGCCTTCACTCAAATGACTTGCAAGAGAAGTGAGAACGACTTTGTAATTCTCTTGCACTGTAGACTGCCCTTTTGCCTTTTCCAGTTCCCACTGACCAGAGCATGGAAATAAAATTGATATGTGCTATTACTTGATTTAATTCCAATATCCATTAAATTCTCTTCATCGATTATTTGCAAAGCAGTTGCTGCTTTTTCAGTTCTGCTCAAGCAAAAACATTGCATTTCTTTTTTGCTTTTAAATGAAAAAGGACTTTCCCGCATTCAGGCATCAGAGTTGCTAGTCTACCTTTTCAGAATATTTTCAGTTACAGGGAATTGTTTAAGCAATTGAGAGGACCTTAGAAATTCATCTTGTGCTTTCTTAACAACAGCTTTATTGTATTTTTTGCATGTAACTTCTCATCACTGCACTCAAAGGGTTTAAGGTAAATCCTGTGAAGAGAAATGTTTACCACTTATGCAGATTTGCAAGCACTACTTTAGGATTTGGGCAAACTTCCTGGGGCTTTTGAGCTTTTGCATGAACTTTGAGTTCTCTTATGAAGAGGTTTTTACTTGACAGCCCATCATCAGCTCTTACCTAGTTTTCATAAATTATCGTGCTGTCTTGTTCCCTTTTCCCCTGCCTTTAATTAGAGGACACAGTAAGTCTGGTCTGTTTGTTTTGTTTAAAAGTTAAGTTTTTAAAAAGGATTATATTTGTTTTGATAGTTTTTGTGATTTTCAGCACATGCTTATTTTAAATGTTTCTGTGATAAAGATCCTTGCAGGTAAGAAAACTGAAGGGTTCTCTTGTAAAGTAAGAGCCATCAAATACTAGAAATGTGATTTTAGTCTCTTCTAGTCTCCTCGTTGTTGTTTGCTTATCTACTAGTTCAGAAAGTGTTTTAAGGCAGAAGAACTAATAAATTAACAAGGATTTCTCATTCTATATGTTGGGATGGGTGGATGCCAATCTGGAGGTCATCCCTCTCAAGAATACTCTACTTGGTTGGATCAGATACCTTAGCTGGCATGGAGATGTTGGTGTTGGCAACATCTTGCTACAGGAAGGGAATTTTGAACCCACGTTTAGTTGGTTCTGCCCTGTACTACTTTTGTTCCCTTCACCAACGGCTGCTTTAAGGAATAAGGTCCACTAACACCAAATTACTTGCTGTTCTTGCAGACAAACCTCAAAGTGACATCAGACCTCCTTCAGGACGGGGAAGGATGCAGAATGCTCACGATGGCTCTCACCTATCTGCAGAGAGGCAGCTTGAACTGAGACTTAGAGACTTTCTTTTGGACATTGAAGACAGGATCTACCAAGGAACGTTGGGGGCTATTAAGGTATTTGTGACTTGTAGAATGCCTAGGAACACAGTGATGCTGTCGAGTCTGAAACTTAAATGAGAACCCTTGAATGCTATGGTTTTACTAAAGGCATAATTAAATTAAATGTAGACAGTAATTGGCACTAAAGGTTTGTGGCCTTTGATTCTTTAGAAACCTCAAATTTGTATGTTTGCTTCAGGTTACAGACAGACAGGCTTGGAGAGCAGCCTTAGAACATGGGCGGTATGAATTTCTGAATGATGAAAACAAAGAAAATGGTATTATTAAAACTGTGAATGAAGAATCTGAAGTAATAGAAACTGATGATCAAGATAAGTTTATTGTGAAAGACAGGTAAGAGCTATAGTTTAAATAATGGCTCTTCGCAATGAGTTTTAT
Source organism: Pseudotriccus pelzelni (assembly GCA_035584735.1). NCBI lineage: Eukaryota > Metazoa > Chordata > Aves > Passeriformes > Tyrannidae > Pseudotriccus > Pseudotriccus pelzelni. Next base: position 38,377,515 of record JAWMRA010000161.1, on the reverse strand, counting down.
AGCAGTGCTCTGGTGTGGGTTTTTGGGGGGGGGGTTGGACCTTCAAGTTGTTTTTACCCTCAGATTTGAAATGGTGTTTTTTAAGATTTGATTTGTAAAACGTGAGATTTTTGCATTGGTTTATAGTCTCTAAATGATGCTGTTCTATTACCATATAAGATTAAGGCACCAATTTTTACAACTTTAAGAATTCAGATATTACGCTACTCAAAGTGAACGTTAATTATCAAAGAAATAACATGTGGATTCATTTTAAAATAATTTAAAATACAGAAAAAAATTAATCTGGTAATTGATGTTTTCTTTTCCAGAAGGAAAAAACAAAACAAAAAATAACTCAAATATGTGAAAGGAATAGGAGTGTTAAAAAGGAAAAATGATAATACTAACAAATTGCTGGTTGAACTGGCCAGAGTACCTCTTCATGAGTCTTAGGAAGACTCATCAAGGCAACAGGCTATGGTCTGGATTAGCTTTTAGCACTGCAGCAAAAAGGAGATATAATCTTACAACTTCATGAATGATAATACTTCTGTAGAGCAAGCTGCAGCATAGCAAGAGAGAGGAAACCTCAAATCATACAGTGTTGCAGCTGTAGAAGTGTTTTGAGGGGCTTCCTTTTGTTTTTAAAAAAAGATTTGAAATACATGTGGGACTCTGATATAAGTTTTTGTTGTAAATCAAACTTCAGAAACTACAGAAATGGGGAAGATTTCTGAATTTTTAATTATCAGAAGTAACATACCTCTCAGAAATAAAGATCTACCTTAATTGACTTAATACATATAAAATTAAATGTCTTGATAGGATATAAATGTTGAAATACTTCAGGAAAAAAGATTTATTGGAGGCAATCATTGTGCCAACTGTTTGTTTATGAATTCTGGAGGTTTTCTGGTTTTGGACTTTAATAAAAGCTGAATTTCTGAGTGGATTCTTGAACGTTGTGTTGGATGTTAGGAATTTAAAGTTCTCTAATTTTTTTCGCTTTTTATTTCAGTTTTCTGAATCAGTATTTTTATGTAAGACTGCCCTTCAAATCAGAGTTCTCTAGTTGCATGCAAAAAGGATAGGGTCATCCTTTATATTAATGACGCAATTTATAGATGTTTGGTTCCTGAAAACCACAACATGGAAATATTCCACTGTTTTAATTAAGCAGCTAAAATTTATCTGTCTCCACTTACTTTGGGCACTTGCACCACTGCCAGCTCTCAATTCTACAGAAGCTTGTTGCTTCATTTTTTTTTCCATTTGATACCGACTCAATCAGAGTTTCTGAATAAAGTCTACTCTAATAAAGGCTTGCATATTAAAACAGACTAGGGGATTCTGAAATCATGTGACAGATTGCTTTTGATGCCGGGCTTTTTATCCACCTCAGAGCGAGTGACATCTCATTAAGACCTTGGAGTTTGACTAGTGAAATGTAAATAACTATGCAGCTTTCTTTCTGTTTGCTTTCAGGCTCTCAAAATGTGTCTGACTGCAAAATATAATGAACAGCTTTTAAGTGTGAAAAAAGAACAGGGACAACCAAAAGCATTCCGTGTGCATCAGAATAAAGCAGAATCCAGAGAATCTTAATTAGGTGTTTTTCTATAAACCCTAAATATGAATTGAATTTTATTTTCATTAGTGCGAGTTGCTCTCCTGCACTATACTTAATGCTTGTGGTTCAGAAAGATTAACTACACTTTGAAATGATTGCTTAGTCTTTTAGTCCCATTTTATTGGAAAACTACCTTTTTGGTGTTTTGTTTGTTTGGTTTTGGTTTTTTCTTTGGTTGGGTTTTGTTGTTCTTTTTTCTTATTTCTTTTTTTTTTACCACCCTTATACAAAGAGTTAGTGTTTTAGAAAGATCCTCCAAGGATGAGAACATATAAGTTAACAATTCTTGATTTACATTCTAAAGTTACATTCTGTTTTTCTTTCATTTATTTTCTTCTCAAAAATCTTATGAATTGTAAGGATCTATGTAGTTGAACTTCTGCAGATGGAAATACTCTAAAAGGCCGCACCTCACCACTGGAAGTGTTTTCACTGAAAAATTATTGGGACTATACTCTTCACAGAAATCTCTCATAAACTAGCTGATGGACATTGCATCAAATCTTTCTGAAATCTTAATATTTGTATTGAAATTTGTCATCCACATGTCTTGAAATTTAAATAATTTGCCTAAAGATAATTTATTTGGATTAACTAAGCTAATTAAGCAAACATAATAACTAGGATAACTAATCACACCTGTGCAGTATCTGGTCATGCCCATAGTCCATGCATGTAAATAAAGTTAAAATAAGAATCTACTGTGGATACAGACATGTACAAATATCTCTGGTATTAAATTAAAAATATTCAAAGATAATTTATATGTTCCTATTCTAGACTTATTGGGTTAAAAACTGAAGCTCCAAGTGCTGCATCAACAAGTACAAGTACTCCTCAGCCAGTCAATAATGTGGTCCACTACTTGGCATCTGCACTGCTTCAGATAGAACAAGGAATTGAGCGCAGGTTTCTCAAAGCACCTCTTGGTAAGTCTCAGAATTGAAGCTGTATGTCTCTGATGTTGTGTAAGATTTTGTAACAAACAAGCAAATGTCACTGGCCTCAACCCAACAGGAAGACCCCCATGACAAACTCACTTACTTTTGAAAGACTGGATGCTTTAGAGGGGCATGTTGGGGAGAAAACCAAATAACCTATTGCTGTGTAACACTGTAAAATTGAAAAGAGTTGGATTGTTAGGCAATAGATCATGATCAAATATTACTGTTTTTCTTATTGTTCTACATGTCCTGAATTATATGTATTAATTAACAGCAAATTTTACTCTTAAATTCATGCTTATTTAACGTGGATCGTTTCAGTGACCTTGTTTGTGTGGCCCTACAATTATACTGATGCTCTGGGAGACAAATTGTACCCTTAGGCAGAAATGAGTAATCTTTCTGGGGGAATACTCTAATTCAGAATTACTGTTGAGGCCAATATATCATGTTGCTCTACAGTGAATTTCTTCTGAGTGTTTTTTAGGTTGTAAAAATCTATGCTGCTTTGTATACTGTTTCTGTGAAAGCAATATAAGCCTTGTTTATCTGGATCACTTTGATCAGAATATTGACTGTAAAATGTAGGAAACATTTACATTGCAGGTTTTGCATTTGTGTTGTAAAACTTGGAAATAAAAGGTTGCAAGAAATATTAAAGCAGGATTATAGCTTGACTTGGATACACATTCCTTCCTTGACTGCCTCTGATGGTGCTCTAGGGGTGAGAGAGCACATACCAGGGTTCTCCAGAGCAGCGACTGCCACATACCCTAGTAGATGATACTGTCCTGTGATAATCACTGTGTACAAAGCCCTCATGCTCTGGCAGATGTTGCTGTGGTAGTTTAAGATGAAAATGCGGGTTTTGGTGTGTTAACACTAGATGTTAGTGCCCTATGGCACAGTTGACCTGAAGCCATTTCCACATCTTCTGCTCCTACATGGAGTCTGCTGTTCGGGTATCAATTGCCACTGCAGATGAGTTTGAGCTACATTTGTGCCAGAGACTGATGTGCAAACTTGGGTTCCCTTCCACAAGCTTTTGTTATCAGTGTGATAACCTCTAGAAGAGGGAAGTGCTGAGATGAAAGGGGAGAGCATGGGAGTAGTTTGAATTGCAGCTGTTTGAAAACTTTACTTGGCTTAGTGTTTGGTCAAGTCAAATATGTCTGCACTTTCCAAGCCAGGCATGATGTGGCTTATTTCCTACTATATGACTCTATTTGCAACTTGCACAACACTAATTGACGGTACATCTATCATTTGTGCTACTTACTCTTCATATACTAGTTGTAAATACATTGTGAATTATATGCCTCCATTTCTAAACTGGCTTACAAACTTGCCAGCAGCATCTTGCTGACAATTCTGTTTACCATTCCCTTAAGGGGAAAAACATGGTTATTAGCAAATTATAGCCATTGCCCGTGCATCCTGAAATAGAGGAAAAGGACTAAAAGAAGAAAAATGTGCCTGAAGTATTGAAGGGAAAGTTTTTTAGCAGTCTTTCTGTGTCTTTCTTTTTCAGTGGTTCCAACTCTCCATAATCTAACGATGGTTCATATTTTTGCCTGATCTTTTTTCAGTGATGGTGGGATTTCTTTTTTAACTTGGGAATCCTCTTCTGTTTTAGGTGCATATTTATATGGTGTGACAAAGAAACTGTATAGGGAAAGCAATTGTACATGATTTGCATGTCTTAAATCCCTGATGTTCATTTACCATAGTGTGCCTGTGCATCTCTTCTGCTCTGAAAAATGTTAATTCTCTAAGATTACTGTAATGTATGGAATAATCTACACCACTGAGGAGCAGAAAGGATGCCAGGTGTCCTCTGCTTTGGCTGGCTCACTGCCCTAACTGTTAAGCAACAGTGTCAGGTTCCCTTTTCCTTGCTTTACCTTTGGTGCCAAATGTCTCATGTTTTCGGTTGCATAATGGGCCACTTTTAGCAGGAGTCAAGTCTGAATGAAAGCAAGATTGCATACGTGTAACAGGCAAAGAAGAGTTTGCTACTTAGCTTGACAAGGAAGTGTTTGTAGAGCTACTAAACCTTAAGAGGGAAAAGTGGACACTGCTTCCTGTTTTGGACTGTCTTGTGCTCAGAGCTGTGATGCACTTTTTCTTTGACCCCTTTAGAAAGGGTTCAACAGTATTCTGATAATAGAAATTAGGTCTGAGTTTGTAACCACTGGGTTTTGATTTGTGGAATTTTGCTTTTGTTTCACTGTTTTTATGTAGATTGTTGTGCCTGTACATTCTTTTTTTTTCTTTCTCTAGCAGTAGTTTCTTTTTAAATAGTTGTTCTAACTATTTAAGGGAACCGCCCCCTAGACGAAATGCCTTGCATATCTGTTTCTAATGTTAAACTTGAGAATCCCAACTTTTTAGGGTGATTTAGTTACCACTGAAGTAAAAACACTGGAGGTCAAGCAAGTGCTAGGAGTTCTGTAGGAGTACAGGGAAACACTTGTGATAAAAAGAGTGCCCCTGCTTTTCTGCTTTAAAGCAAACTGAATGTGCTTTGTCTTTGTCATTATTCCAGTTGTTGCTTTCACTGTGAAGTTTCTTTGCCCTCTCTGCCCCCCCCTTCATTCTGCTCTGTTCCTATTAGGGAGTGGAGCCATACTTAAAAATTTTTAGTTTTCATTTATGGCTTCTAGTCCTAAAGCCAGCACAGTGAAATTCCCTGCAGTCACTAGCAGGTTTATCTTGGTGGCCTCCAGGGTGCAGAGCGGACAAAGGGACCCAGCACAGCAATAAAAGGACCAGCTGTTCCTCTCTGCTCCGTTTTTGTTTGAGGCTCTATCAGGCTGCCAAGAGCCTCACTGGTGATTCTGATAAGTTTAGAGTTGAGGTGCATACCAAATGTTCAAGTGGCAGAGCAAGAAAGGACTGACACAGAAGATAGTGATGCAAAAGGAGATCTGGGAACCCCAGAAATGGCCCCCTTGGCCTTGCAGAGCTGCTATATGGCTGCTGATCTTCTGTTGTCTGGTGATTAAATGATTTTAATTGTATGCATTTCTTAATTATGAATTGTCTTTTAGAAATCTTTTCATTAAACATTAGCTGTGAAAATTTGGTTCTTCTTCCTTCAGTACAAACTGAGGTAATGTTTGGGGAGAAGCACAAAAAGGAGGGGGTACAGTTGTGGTACATTGTTTTTCTGCAAAAATTTCCGAGTTAAAATGTAAAAAAGCCCTTTTTTTTTAAATTTTAAATAGCTGTTTGAAGGAAACTCTGAAGTGCTGCTTCTCAGATAAAAATTACATTTCAGAAGGTAGAAATACAAGCAGTTTTTATTGCGGATTTTACTTCTTTTTTGATACAAGTTTACTTTTCCTTACATTTCAAAATACTTTCCAATGCAGAATTAGGTCTCATCATTCCTATTACAGAGATGTTAAAGTTGAGGTATAAAATGATGAAGTGCTTTGGTTGCCCTGGAGTTGAGTGAGGCAGCCCCCAAAAAACTGCCTTCTGCACTAGTGCAGGACTTCAGTTATTAAGCGTCCTTCAGATTTTCATATAAAAGACTGGATTCTAATTCACGGTAGGACCTTTGTGACTGATACAGGGAATCATTTACCTCCTTTTTAACTTGTACCACCTACTTCTTGCAGGACAAAAAAGAAAAAAAAAAAAACCTTTTTTGCTTCTTTTTGCTTGTCTTTATTCCATTCCTTTCCTTTTAAATTTTGATTATCTTTGTTTTTTCTACTCTCAAAGTTGTTTCCTTTGAACGGGGGTGGGATTAGTATATATGCATATTTTGTTCTCATGCTTTCATTACTTCCCTGTGGAGTTTCATGAGCAGAGGCAGCAAAGGTGGAAGTGAGCTTTTTTATGATGAAGAATTTTTGTTTACTCTTCAGGGAAGGCAGTCAAAGAAGGTATCTTGTAATTGAAGCAGATAAGGTTTACTATGGCTCTTCCTTCCTGGGAGGTTAATTTAATCATTTTAACACTCAAGAACACTCCTGCACAAAAATATCCAAAGTATGTTGTTTCACATGGACAGATGAGCTAGTTCTCTTAGTCCTTGAGAAGTGTGCCCAAAATTGAGGAGGTTTGCGGTGGCACAGACCACATAAGCTTTTTGCTGAGAAAGAAACCTGTGGTCAGTGTCTGCTCCTGTAGCCATTTGTACCGGAGATGGACAGAAAGGTAAGGCAGAGTAGGCTTCAGAGCTTTCAGTTCAAGCCTTCTGTTTGTAGAGGGAGACAAAGTAAATCCTGGGATATGCAATTCCTCTGTGCACATTGCTCGCTTATCCTTCACTTTTCTGCGTGCACGTGTTGTAACTACTGTCTTAGTTATGTTTTTAGACTACACAAGTATGGAATATAAAAATTAATTAAAAAATAATTTGCCATGCTTCAAAAAGGTATTTGAAATAACTCTATGAATTTAATGTTAGGTAATGCAGAAGATGATGAAAGGAACCACTGGGGGTATGAAAGGAGGAAGAGAGTGAAAGACAAGACTAGTCAGAGAGATGGTAAATTTTAAATGTTACTTGTATTGCTAAGAATTAGAAAGCATTAACTATTTCATCAGCTTTTCTTTTTTTTCTTAATTAATTTTGTAGCCAGTTCCTTACACTGAAGGAATTGTGGTATTGAAGCCAAAGGTTTAAACATGGATACTGAAACAAATACAGCTCAAAGATTAAAAAAAAAAAAAAATGTTTCTGCAACCAGAAATAAAGAACTGTATTTTTTTAATCACTTTGGGACAGAAATTTGCATGTTCATATAATCCCGTTCCCCCCCCCCCTTCCTTTTAATGTCCCCATTTTTTTGAAACTTCACAGCATTGTGCAACTGCATATCCTTTCTAGAAATACTAAAATGGAAACCCCTTCCTTCAACTCAATTAGCTATTGATAGATGAGTGCATAGATCTGTCAAACAACTTCATTTGCATTGTAGCAAGGCTTGGAGGACTTAGCTGACAGAGGGGTATCCCACTGCGCAGTGTAGAACTGCTAAGACACAAAGGAAGAGGCCGTTTCTCCCTCCAGGTTAACAATATAAATGAGAAAGATGATGGATGGAGGAAAGAGGTGTTATTCTTACTTTACAAATTGGGATCTGAAACAGCAGGTGTTGTTTGGTGTGTTTCTTTCAGTGGCAGGACATGTCGAAGCAGGTCGTCGTCACTAATTTCCATCTCTACTTGCCCTGGAAATCTGCACTTGCAATATATTTGTTGTGTTGTCTGAATTATATTGGTGAACCAATCCAGGCTAAAAGTAACCTCCAGATAAAAGTAATAATGCTGAAGCTGCCATTATCAGCAAAAGAAATAATTGCCAAACCACGTATATGCTTAAGATAGCGTCTTTCCCAGAGTTATAGTAGAAAACTGTCTTAAGCTGGTTTTAATTTTCTTAACTGAATTTTAAAGAAATACACTGAGATATACTGTGGTGCTGTGAAAAGCATTGTCCTCAGAAAACTGACCTTGACACAGGAAACCTAAGGATAAAGTAATAGGATTGTTAGGAAATACAGCCTTATATTTGTAGTTCACGAATGGCTCTATTCTATTTATGAAGCTTTGCCTGTTTATCCTCTGCCTTCTCCCATCATTTCTCTTATGCTGCTGCTAATGCAAATGTATGCAAGATTAGACAAATCCTGGCAGCCAGTTGATTACAAGGCAGAAGGGCCTTGCCAGGAGAGTAATTAGTCTCATTTTTGTTCTTTCATTTTATTTGCTATTAGATATTTTCTCTTCTGATTCTTGACAATAAATCATTTGGCAGACAGGTGCATCACAGGCCATTCCTGTGCCCACTCTGACTAGTGCAGCAGGCAGGGAGGCATTATATACTGGAGTGCATCATTAATCCACTAGAGATCACACAGTAGTAACTGGACTATCACTTTTAGAAGGGGAGCCTGCAGACATTTCCATTATCAAAAGCACTGTTGTATTGTCTCTTCCTGTCCTCAAACCTTCTTACTTTAAAATGCAAAAAATAGCTTTCAGCATTAGTAAAGAAATTCACTTTCTGCTCAGCAGCAGCAGTGCACAATGTCATTTATACCTTCTTGTTTCCCTTAGGTCCTCGAACAGCCCATTTTTTTTCTGTTAGTTCCCAGCTGCTCGTTCCCGTTTGGTACTGCCCCCTTGCTGTTCTGTGTGTGTGTTTGTCTGGCTGCTTCCATTGCCTGGATTGCTAACCAAACCTGTTTGAAAATACAACCCAGTTTCTTACCCCTGTGCCTCCCCCATTTATTTCTGGTTTAATTGAGATCCCAGGTCTTACTTACTTTGTTTGACACTCAGTGTGTACCATGGATTCCTGTGTGCTACAGTGCTTATAAAGTACTGAGGAAACAGTTACATTTCAACCAGTCCAAGTCACCCAACCTGGTTAATCAGACAGATGTGAAGGCAGAGTGCAGGGCAGGAATGAAGGCACTGAGGCACGGGCAGAGGGCTGAAAGGCTCTCCGCTAGACTATACTGGAGCATGTGTGGGTGAGAAGTGCTCTCTAAGCTGTTTTTTTGCCAGTGAAGTTTCAGGTCCTTCTTTTAAATGTAAATATTTTGGGATTTCAAAATTTACATACAAGGGAAAGGAAGTTGGATATGTGATTATTTTTTTGTAATCGTAAGTAAGCTTTGTTTTTGCATTATAAATCAAAATGTTAGGTTTCCAGGTTGACATTTGAGTAAGACTTTAAAGTCTTGAGTAAGACTTTAAAGTCTTATTCATGACCAGTGTATGTGCAAGTTCAAAGTTGAATAGGTATTGAAGAGTAAAATATTAAAGGCTTCAGCAGCTTGGAAACTAAGGAGAAAATATTCAAGTCTTGAAGAGATAAGATAAAGGTTGTAATATTATCCCAGTTTACTACTGCTGTCTGTTTAACAGTCAAGAGTTTTACTTTGTAGTCTAGAATAACCCGGATCTTTGAAACAGCAGTTGGATAATTCTGGTTTTTTGTTGTTTTTCTTTTCTTTTTAAATCTCCTTCTTTAATGGAAGATGCCAGCGATGGTGGACGGTCCTACAAAACAGTTCTGGATCGCTGGAGAGAGTCGCTTCTTTCTTCTACCAGCTTATCCCAAGTCTTCCTTCATCTGTCCACATTGGATCGAAGTGTCATCTGGTCCAAGTCCATCCTCAATGCTCGCTGTAAAGTGTGTCGAAAGAAAGGCGATGCGGAAAGCATGGTGTTGTGTGACGGCTGCGATCGAGGCTACCACACTTACTGCATCAGGCCCAAGCTGAAGGTATCTCAGGAAAAAGAAGTCCTTCCTTTTCAAACAGAACTTGAGTAGTTTTTGTAACTTAATTGCATATTACTAATGCTAATTTTTTTTTTCCTTTTCTGTTTCTAGGTGATTCCTGAAGGAGATTGGTTTTGTCCCGAGTGCCGACCAAAACAGCGCTCTAGACGCCTCTCCTCCAGACAGAGACCTTCTGTGGAAAGTGATGAAGAGACTGCTGAACAACTAGAAGGGGAAGAAGAGGCAAACTATGATGAGATGGGACAAAGTGAGGAAGAGCATTATGAAGAAGAGCAAGATGAAGAGGATGAATCTCAAGAGGAGGAAGAGATAAGGTAAATAGATGTCTGTTAAACAAAAATATCTTCATTATTATTAGGTGGAGTAAGTGTTCACATAAGCATGTATCTTGAAAGTCCAGTCTGAAAAAGATGTTTGGGTTTTTTTAAGTGGTAGCTTGTTAGGAATTTGGCTCTTACTGAAAACTTTAATATGAACAAAAGTTAGGGCCACTGGACTTAGGCTCACTTTTCAGGATAAAAATGCCAACTTTGGATGTGTGGGGGAGAGATGGCCATCAGAGCTGCAGTTCTGTGTAGCTACTGTTTGAATGTAGAGTGAGTTTCAAACAGTAAAGATTTTCTGGAGAAAACCTGGAGTTGGTTTTGTCCAGTTTTGAATTCTGGAGGACTGGATGTGTACCATATATGCATGTACTATACAGTGTGTATATATACTAGACGTATGCAGTAAGTGTTAGAACATTAGGGAAGACGAGGTCATCTGTCAGGGGGCATATAACACTGAGAAGCCTTGAGAACTAATGCTGTAGCTGTTTAAAAGAGCCCAACAAACCAACCAAACCAAACCCAACAAAAACAAACAACCCCCCCCCCAAAAAACTCAACAAACCCAAGCCAAGAAAACCCCCTTGAAAACCAACCAACCAAAAAAACCCACACAATAAACTAAATAATCCAGTGATAATTTAAAAAAATTTGATTTGATACACATGCCAGCAACCGAAAAGTTGAAGGAAACTTTTCTGATCTCAGAGTATTTTTCTTTTTTGTGGTACAATCTTTTAAATGGACTGAAGCAAGGTTAATTGTGCCTCTGACAGTTGAGATTCAGTAGTTGGAGAGAACATGTATCTCCTTGAGAAATAAATTTATCTCTGGGATCTTCTTCCTCTCCTGCAAAGGAAGGAGAGTCTTGAGTATTAGTTATAAACCCTGACTAGAGCATAACTCTTATACTTAGTGTTTTACAACTGCACTTCATTTATGTAGCTGATAATAATATTCAGAAATTCTAGTAGTTACAGTTGTTACAGTAGTTACTGTGAGAAATAAGTGATTTAAAGAAATTGATATCTGGTGCTCCAATTAATGTATTCCTATTGCATAAACTGCAAAGGGGATCAGTATTCTGAGCATTTCCTTAAAGTATGTGCTCCACATAATATTTAATTAAGAGACCCCAGGGCAGTATTTAAGATAATGGTAATTGAATGACTGCATCAGGTTGAAAGCCAGGTGCTTACCAGTCCAACCGTGAATGGTTGGATTTTGTAAATGCTGAATTAGAAAACTGACAGAAAAGGGAGGAATATAATTTGGCAATAAATAAACATAACTGTTCATTTTTTGTAGCCCATCAAAGCAAGGAAGATCCCAGGTCAAGTTTCCATTAAAAATGAGAGCAGCCAAACTCAACAATCCATTCTCAAGTCAGAACAGCCAGCGTCAGGCAAGATACACTTCTCGGAGTCAGCAAACTGAATCTTCCTCAAAAATTACCAGAAGGGGTTTAAGAAACATAAAATCAGCCTCTTCAGCAGTGACAAAGCCTACTTTAAGACTTAATAGCCGGACCACTCGTCAAAGCCAAAGTTCATTACAAGCAGATGTATTTGTGGAGTTACTCAGTCCTCGAAGAAGACGAAGAGGAAGAAAGAGTGCTGATAACACACTGGAAAACAGCCCTTCCAACTCTCTTGGATTTAGAATTGTTGATACTGCAGACCCCGGTGAACAGCTTAAGAAGTATCCAGTTTCTGCTTCAAAACTTTCTCTTCCTGTTGCTGAACCCAAGAGAAGAGGCAGGAAACGACAATCCACAGGTTAGAGAAATGTTTGTATCACAATGAAACCCACGTTCTGTTCCTTGCTAAAATATTTATGTGGTAGAGCAAGGAGACTAGAAGTACTGAAGGCAGTTTTGCCTTCCAAGACAGTTTATTTTTTTTGCAGTGATAGAAGTGAACTTGAAAAACTTTCCAGTCATCTAAAGAACAGATATTTAATTTGCCAAGGAGATTTATCATGTCCATATTTGAAATTTCGTATTTGCACAGACTATGGAGAAACTGCTAGTAAGCGGATAGAAAATGTGAAAGTAATTTTGTGCCTTAACCCACATAAATCAAGTGTTTACTTACAGCTTTTATGCTTTTGTTTTATTAGAAGTTAAACAGTGAAGAACACAGATAGAGGCAAGGTAATGAAATTGGGAATACACACACAACAAGAAATTGCTACTAGAAAAAAAAAGTCGTTTCTCTGGTATAGGGCTAGCAGTGTCCTTGATTGTTAAGCTAATACTTGGGAAGATACAATAACCTTTTAAAAACAGAGAGGACCCAGTGTGAGACTGAAGAGTGTAAAAGACTTGCACTCTAGTGTGGCAGCCTTGTATTCTGCACGATTTCTGTCCTTCACCATTGGAAATTTCTGAGCTTATCCTCTAACCACCCTGCTGACTACTCTTGAAAGCAGATAAAACCACTCTGAATAGAGGTTTTGTGAAAGTAAAAGTTATGAGTAGGCAGCTTATTCTGTTTTTTCTCTAATAGGACTTTTTAAGTGTTTAAGAAATTGTTTTAAGATGGAAATCAGTGAAAAAAAAATTTCCAAAATTAATGCAGTGGAGGAGGCACCCAGCTAAGTCCTGGTACTTAGCATTTTGTATGGCAAGAGAGACATTTTAGTAGTAAATAACAAGGCTGTAGTATAGTTAATACTTCAAGCCAAACTACATGCCTTGGGCTCTCAAACTATAGTTTTAGTACCCAAGAATAATGGTGTTTCACTCTTTTTCTTTTTTTCTTTTTTTTTCTTTTTTTTTAATTTTATTGTCAGGCTTTTATTTTTATCTGGTGGGGTGTCTTTTTTTTTTTTTTCCAGAATCATCTCCTCAGATACTGAACAGAAGAAGTTCAGGACGTCAAGGGGGAGTCCATGAACTCTCAGCTTTTGAACAACTCATAGTGGAACTGGTACGACATGATGACAGCTGGCCTTTCATGAAACTGGTTTCCAAAATCCAGGTAACTGAAAGAACTGTAGAGGGAATAATAATGACTGAGAGTCCTGTTTGCAGCCAGTAAAACTTGTGACTTTATAGCATTGCCCAAAGAGGGGGATAGAGCTAAGGAGTGGGATTCAGGAGAACTCTCACATTTCACCTCAGATATTTGGTGCCAGAAATAACTTCTGTGGTTGACATGCTATTGGCAGGATTTTAAATATGCTTTCCACCAGGCATTTAAAAATGTGAAATGCTTTGGTTTGAAAAAAACCCAACCAAACAAGTAGGGCACAGGACTGCTAAAGGTAAGTTTATAGTTACTACTTAATAATTTAGTTGAATTAATCTTCAATTTATGCAAGATATTCTGAGAAGAAACCTGCAATGAAATAACAAGATAGAAATCATTTCACTCTGATGTTAACTATAATGCAGTAAAAAGATGATTTTGTAGCTTTGTTCTTAGTTTCCCTCTTGTTTAAATTTTCAAGTACCGAATGGTAAAGTGGGTACCCTAAGTAAGTGCAGCTCTAGAGGTTTTCAATACAATGAAAGTTCCCAAAGCTGCTTTTCTGCGGGCTACGCTGGCTTGTCAGTTGTAAGGCAACTGGGACTATCTGACCCTCCAAAGTGCCTGTCCTCTCCAAGCCCTCTGGGGCAAGTCTGCACAGACATTCTTGCAGGACCTAGAGGCTGGTGCTTAAGTGCTTTATTAAAATTAACAGTGATAGCTGTTAAACAAAGACTTGAAACTCTGAATGGCCTGCCCAGAGAGGTGTTGGATTCACCGTCCCTGGAGGTGTTTAAGATGAGGCTGGATGTGGGACTGAGTGCCATGATCTAGTAACCATGGTGGGGTTGGATCAAGGGTTGGACTTAATGATCTCGGAGGTCTCTTCCATCCCAGTTAAGTCTATGATTCTATGAATTCAGAATCACAGAATATTCTCAGTTGGAAGGGGCCCACAAGGATCATTGAGTCCATAAATAGTTGGAAGGATCGATCTGCTAGGACAAAGAGAATGATGTACAAACACGAATGAAAGATGTAACAGTGGCGAAGGAGGAGAGAAATTTTGAATGAAATGGAGATAAGTGTCTGCCTACCATAGTACTGGAATTATGCTGGAAAGGGCAGGAATCTAGTGAATGCAAGAAAAGATGGAGAATTCAACTCAATTTTGATCCTGAAAAGAAATTAGATTTCCATGCATTCCGGTTTCCCTGAGTCAATCACTAAGGGATAGTCTATATAGTTTGGAAGGAAAAATCCATAACTGAGTGACCCAAATTTTCTTCATCACGATAGAAATTTTCATTTAAACTTTTTGCTGCTTTGAGGACTGTAAAGAATACATTGAATGGTCAGTGCACAGCAAACCAGAAAGAGAAAATTACCTTTCTTTTTGGTAATTACAAAAGCAGCACTCCTAAAGGGAAAGGAATGAAAAATGTGCCAATTTAATTCTGCTTCTCTGCTAGTTCTTTCTCTAGGTTCATTTGAAGGTTGCACTTAATAGATAGTAAACTTACAGGCCATAACCAAAACCTTGGTTTTAAAAACCCACATGCACCACCATGTATGATCTTTTCTTGGCAGGGTGGGGGAAGTCACATTTGGATCGGATACCTCTCTCTTTTACTCATTTGCCCTGCTTTGTGAGTGTGACAATCACCCTAAGCTTGATGCTTACTGGAGTTCAAAATTTGTGATCCAAATTACTAGTGCACTTAAAAGTTAGGCAGTTCTTTTCCTCCATAAACATTGTTTTTAGTGGCTCTTTATCTCTGATACTTGTGTACAGTGTCCTGCTTGCTGTAGAAAGGTTCACTGCCTTGTCTTTAACACAAGTAAATGGAATTTCTCAATTCCATTTCTTCAAAACAGTGAATAGTAGTGGAGTCAAATTTGTCATTATTCATGATTAAAGAGCTTTTAATATTGTAATATGTTACAGGAAAATGAAAAATTTTAAAATCTTGGAAGTTATTTGTGTGCTTGACAGATGGGAATGACTGGAACACCATAATGCTTATCTGGCCATGCAATTTTCTTACAGTTGTTCACAGGGTATTTAGGATTAGATTTATTCATTGAATTGCTGGCTAATGGTTGTTGTGGTCTGCTATTTTAATGAAGCAAAAAATTGAAAAGCAATACCTGAAAACTAGTATTCAGTTCAGGAAAAGGAGGTGGTTGCCTGGGACTCCTCTGTTTATTTAAAAACAAATCACGCTTTCTGCTAATACATGATTTTGTTAACGTAGGTAGAATTTTAAGCTTCCGTTTCTTTGTCTGTGAATCTTTGTTTGTTTTTTTTTTAGGTACCAGACTACTATGATATAATCAAAAAACCTATTGCCTTAAATATAATCCGTGAAAAAGTGAATAAATGTGAATATAAGTTAGCATGTAAGTATTATTTATTGAAAGGGGTACTGAACAATGTTCTCTCACTGTAAATTCTCGTCCTAAAATAAGGTGTGTCAAGTGATTAGAATTAGGATTGTGCTTGGTTTGGGGGTTTGTGGTGTGTTTTGTTTTGGTATTTTTTAAAGAGCCATTACTAATATTTTTTTAGATAAGATCTGCTGAACATAGTTCTTTTACTACCAAAATACACAATGTGAAGAGAGATAAGAAATGAGCAGCTGTGAAACTACTGGTAGTTTTTCAAGCCTTTGATGTCAGTGAGTGTCACTGATGAAATAATTAGAAAAGGTTTCTGTTTGATTTGTATTTCCTGTATTGATAATCAGTTAAATTTAAGAATGTTTACATGGCACTGCACCGATACAATGATAGGAACTCAACACACATGTAGACATTTTTGTGTTGCAGTTCTGTGTGGGACCACTGTACTAATTCAGTGGAGTCAAACTGCTTTAGCTCCTGTTCTCTGATGACTTGAGACATGCTAAATTAATTTATTTCCTTCTATTTTAGCTGAATTCATTGAAGACATTGAGCTGATGTTTTCGAACTGCTTTGAATACAACCCTCGTAACACAAGTGAAGCAAAAGCTGGAACTAGGCTTCAAGCTTTCTTCCACATTCAGGCTCAAAAGCTTGGACTTCCAATCACATCTGGTAATGTGGACCACACCGCTCCTGCGGCAAAGAAGTCCCGAATCTAACCTCTGCCTTCCAAAGGATTTTTTGAGGGAATTTATAATGTTCATTAAAATGAATTGTTAAATTACACAGTCGTCATGTCTGTTTAAAGCAATAACAACTGTTTAACCACCTTGAAGTGTGGCCTGCACTATATTCTCATTGTAATATTAAGCACTCAGGAGAATGTAGGAAAGATTACCTTTGCTACAGTTTTATTCAGTGTCTAATAATTTTGATAGATGTACTGGATACAGTACTGGTTTACAGAGATTTTGTACATTTTTTAATACATTCATGTGTCCAAATATCTTCCAGAAGTACTTTGTTTTTTCCTGCACAAAATAACCTTGTTTCATCCTCTAGATTTTGTAGGAGCTGTGGTATTGAGGGCTTTATCAACTCAGAGGAAAATCTTCTGCTGTAGCACAGTTGAAGAAACTGTGTGTTTTTAAAACTTGTTTGAGCATATCTTCTCAACACTACACATGAATGAGTACAACTGCATATCTTTTTAAGTACTGTACCAGTGCTGGCTGGAGGTATTCAGTCTGAGTTTATTAAGTAGATATTTATTTAGTATTCAAAGTAATTTGTGAATTTGTTTTGTATTTATAAAATTTGTACTCGGGGATTAAAAACAACAAAAAAAAGAAAGAGTTCCATAACTTTTTAAATTTTTTCTGGGGTTCTTTTTTGTTTGTTTATTCCCCTCTAACTTGATGATCAATCAATAAATACCTTTCTTGTGTCCCTGACAGTTCTTCTAGCAATGAGTAAATTTACAGGACTGTACTCTAAGTTTCTACATACAACTTTGCAAGTGTACAAATAAAATGAGACATTTTTTCAAAGTATTTTGAGCTTGCATTTCGTTTTGAGTTGTACTGCTACGCCACCTTCCCCATTACCTTACAAGGACAGGTTGCTGGAGACAACACAGCAGAATCTGGTTCCGATGTGAGTACTCCAGCCAGCATTTTTGGCAGCTGCAGCCACTGTGATACCTGGTCTCTGAGGGAGGCAAATGTCCATCAGTATGTAAGGAGTAATGTAAGTAGTATAAGTTGTATGGGTCTTTAATTTGGATCTTTAACAGTGTAAAACCTCACAGATTTGTTTAGTTGACCAGCAGCTTCTTCAAACTATCCTTACTATCCTTGATTGTTTTACTTTCGGTATTTATTAACTTAAATTTATTCAACTCAGTTTGAGTCAATAGCTTTAAACCAGTCCTGCCCACCTGGAGATATGCCACAATGAGAAAAAGTACGGAGCAGAAGTTTGGGGGTAGGAGTGAGGAGTAGCAAAAGCTGAAACACGAGGCTTGCTGCTGCAGCAATTTTTCTCCCTGTGTTTGTGCTGGGTTGTGTCGGAGCTTTAACACCTGAATACGCTCCAGAGCTAACCATTACTTGCTAGGTAGTTGTGGGTTTTCTTTGGCTGCTATAGTGCTCACGGTGCCATAAAGGTGGCAAGAATGGGCATTTCCTTGAGCCTATGAAACAGATGGCAATAGACAGGAGACTGACCAGTTTGAAGTATTGCATTTGTGGGTTGGGGTTTTTTTTTAAATTAAAAAAAAAACACAACTTGAGAACGGTGAGGGATGTTGTTAAGAAATGTGTGCTAATACTTCAGTTCCTGTGAAAGCTTCTCCTGTTAAGAGCTGACACCTCTCTCCTGTCCAGTTCAAAGGGACATTTCTTGTTCCTACAGCAAAGAATGCTAAATTCCACAAGGAATGTGAGCAGCAGAAGACTTCCTTGCAGGATGTGAGCAGTACCTGATATCCCTGCGTCTGTCCAGTCCTAAGGGGTTGTAAATGTCCTGACTAGCACATTGCACAAACAGTTGTGCTAGTTCCTGTTCATGTGAATAGTCCCCACTGACTTAAATGTGAATACCTTTTGTGGAGGGGGCACGGTGAGTTGAACAAGTCCATTTATGGCAGATGCAATTTAAATAATTTCTGTCCCAAACTTACTCCCAGCTGTTGATTCCTATTGCTCTTTCTCCAAGGTTATTTCCTTCAGTGGCTCCCCCTCAGCAATGCAACTATAATTTTGAGTAGAGCTCTTGGGTAGAGCAGGTGGGAACAGTTTAACCCAAATCTCTGCTGTGACAGTCGTGTTCATATGCTTGTGCACTGAGCAAAGTTATCAATTTGCCATTAAGTTTTGCAAGCTGAAGGCCTCGCTTACACACACGAAGGGCAAAATACAGGAAAGTGCCCATTTCTCCTTTGAGCAGCTGTGGTTAAAATACTCATGTCTGCTCTATGTGCAGTGCTCATCTGACTGTCCTTGGCTTTAGTGGTGCTCACAGGGCATGAACCAAGCCCTCTGCTCTGGCAGCAGGCTGCTTGAGTTGGTACTTTCATTGAAGCTTTTTCAAACTTCAGCAGTGCTTTTTCTGAGCTACGTCAAGATGTGTTTTTGCTGGCCTTTGGAAAAAGGGGAATTGCTTCCCATCTCCCTCTTTATCTTGGGGGCTGAAATATTCGTGCTCCTTATCCACCTTTTCCCCCAACAAACTTGTGTCTTACCATGATCAGCCATCCCACCTCCTGTTACCACCAAGGTAAGGGCTGTACAATATCCGCCAGGGGCTCCAAGCAGGAGTTTTTCACAAAGGTTTTGAAATGGGTAGGGTCAACGGCTTCATCTTGGATTCAAACTAGTCAGGCTGTACCAGGCTCTTCAGGAAAACGGGCAATAGGCTTCCTTGAGCTCCAAAATCAGCATCTGTCCTCCAAGTTGCATTTTACCAAGATGCAAGAGTGAAAGTCTTCCTTCTTGGTAGCTCCAATAGATCTTAACCTTGGCATGGATCCAGATACTACTCTACCAGCTGGTTTTCCTGCTGTGCAAACTCTGCCCCTTCCATTCATGTCAGGGCTGAGTAACTACCCTAGGTAGTTTCTTCTGATGGTTTTTGAAAATAACTCCTTAATAACCATGGGGTCAGTTCCTTTGGACTCCAACCCAAAGGACTCTTTCTTCCAGGAAATCTCAGCATTTCCTCAAAGACAACTTTGCTCACCTCCTGGTCACCACAGACTATCAAAGATGCAGAAAACCAATCCTTACAGTGACTGCTGTTATTGGAAGCAGCCCTTCCTGCTCAAGGAGGATGAGGTCAGAAGGAGAAGGCCTCTTCAAATGCTGGCTGTAGCCTTCTGTGGTGGCTGCAGTCAAGCTGATACTGGCTGTTTGGTTTAGGTGTCAGCTAGCAACACCAGTGCCATGAAGCTGTTGTGCCAAGTCTCTTCACCTGTATTAGGAGGGAGGGAATCACCTCGACTGGCATATCTAGTGTCAGGTTCACCTGCTAGAAGTATAACTTCTGGAAGCCTTTAACAGTGCTGGAAAGGTTGTGTTGCTTTGGTCTGGCAGCCCACATGACAGACGTGAGCCAGCACTCTGTGAGGTGTTTGGGCTGGGGCCACTGCCCCTGCACCCAGTGCTGGATGGCTCTTCTGCAGAGGCTGAGGTTTAAAGTATTGTAGGAGAGAGCACTTCAATGTTAGTATTAAAGAAAGAAAACCTTAGCGTAATCTTAGCAAATATGGGCATTAGAAACCATAAAGAACCATAAGAAGCAGCTGAAAAATAGCCTGAACTTACGTGTAGTTATAGGGAGACAGAGACTGTGGGACCCCAAACAGCCCCACTCCACTTGCTGCAGTCACCACGTGCCCCACAGCTGGCCATCCCTGCAACTGCCACAGTCCTGAAGTGAAGATTCTTCAATGGACATCTGCGGGGAACAGGTCTCGGGGGACACCAGACCACACCGGCGTTCTGCCCAACATGCTGCTGCACTGGTAATCTCATACTTTATGATTTAGAAGCTTAACACTTCTCATTTAGGACTTTTGAATCATTGATGTAACCACTGAATTAACCCTTTACTGTGCAGCGATTTTGTCTCTTCCAAGTTTTATCTGCATTCAAATAAGTCATATCTAACACTGGTCATGTTACCTACTGCTGATCACTGTCATAGCTGATCGCAGCAATTCCAGCTAACACTTCTTGAGGCTACCAAGGATTGTTTCTATCTACCCTGCAAAGACCTTCTCGCTCTAAAAAAACTGCAGTGTCCATGTGATTGCAGGTAGTTTTCCATATGACATTTGGCTGTAACTCCAGGAGATCTTTTCCCCTGCACGGCTAAATTGCCACCTTGATCTTCACAACAGTGACTTCTTGGTCTAGTTCTGCAGAGGGGTTCCTGGTGCTTTACCCAGCTTGCTGCAAGAAGATATTCTGAGATTTCTCGGCCTGCTACAAAGTAATGTATTCTTCCTCCTGCCTTCATCAACAACCTACTTCCCCTAATTTGCTGCTTCCTTGGACAGTGCTCTATTAAAACTTTGCCTTGAGGTGTTCGATATGTCCAGTATCAGGCCAGTGTAAAAAAACCCCTCAGAGAATCTGCAGTTACCACCAATAAGAAAGCTTCTCATTTTTGGGGCACTCAGGTTTGAAGATGATGTTTGGATTAAATCTGGTGCAA
This sequence comes from Pseudotriccus pelzelni, assembly GCA_035584735.1. Classification (NCBI taxonomy): domain Eukaryota; kingdom Metazoa; phylum Chordata; class Aves; order Passeriformes; family Tyrannidae; genus Pseudotriccus; species Pseudotriccus pelzelni. The sequence goes on along the minus strand of JAWMRA010000161.1, from coordinate 38,356,753 downwards.
AAGGTAAAATGACTTGTGCTGCAAATCAAAAGAATTATAAAGACAGATAAGCAAAATGATCACCTTGTTTCCCATCTGTTTCTTAATAGGGATGCGAATGCAGCACCATCCTTAAATATGTCTGTATTTGTGGATGTTTGAGTACATATGTGTGCAAAGTTTTGAATTTTTAACTTCTCTAAGCCAATGACTTTTTAAAAAATGGTTATCATTCATGAATCATAGAACTATAGGTTTGGGTTGAAAGGACCTTAAAGATCATCTCATTCCAACCCATCTGCCATGGACAGTGACACCTTTCACTAGACCAGGTTCCTCAGAGCCCCATCCAACCTGGCCCTGAATGCTTCCAGGGATGTGGCATCCACTACTTCTCTGGGCAACCAGTTCCAGTGCCTCCCCAACCTCACAGTAAAGCATTTCTTCCTCTTATCTAATTTAAACCTACCCTCTTTCAGTTTGAAGCCATGCCCCCTGCTTCTGTTGCTATGTGCCCTTGTTAAGTCCCTCTCCATCTTTCTTGCAGGCTCTCCAGTACTGGAAGGCATCTTGGAGCGCATTAAAATGCGCAGCAATACAAGGTGCACCTGAAGTGTTTTCAGGGGCAGAAAGCCACAGGCTGCATATGTTTTCCAAAAAGTGCACTGAGGCCAACTTAAGGTTTGTTTCTCTACCATAATAAATTAAGTTCCTGGGTTTGTAGTGCTGCTTTTCTGGAAAACTGCTGATATTACTTCAAATTACTTTTTTAGGTGCAACTTCATCTTTAAATTGGTTTTGGGTATGAAGGAAAGGAAAAAAGTGTTTCCTGGGTCCCCAAAGACAGGGCTGTATCAGCTGCTGCCCTGTGAGAGACTCTGGGTACAGCCAGCAGCCGGCCAGGCTGGAGGTGCTCAGCCCATGCCAAGTCCCACAGCCTTTGCCAGACGGGGGAGAAGGCAGCAATCTCCAGCACTCCGCCTGCACTCCCCTGCTTGCTCACAGGGTTTATCCAGCTGTTCAGGTCACTTGCTTTTGACGATAGAAATGTTTGATTGGGCCAAGTTTCCTACAAGGATGCTACATGACAGCATACTCTCTAAAGCGCTGGCTGCTGGCCATGGAAGATCAGCTTTCACTTCTTTCTTCTCTGCTGTTGTTCGCCTTTCTTTTCTTAGATTGGTTTCAAAGAACCACGAAAGAAAGGGTCTTTATTTGACTAATGGAGTGCTGCGTTAGCATCATGTCACAGCATCGTGTCCTAGAGTTATTCTGGTGCTGTGTACTGCCTGGTTTAACTATGCCATGTGAAGGGACTGCAAATGGCGTGCTTGTGCCATAATTTCCCTTGTAACAAAGTTAGAAGGAATCCTCTACAAGGATTACCCCGCTCTGCTAGGATAACATGTAGTCCAGCTTGAGCTTTATCAGTTTGCTAGTCTTAGCTTACCAATTTATTTAGGCTTTGTATAGATAGTTCCTAGATCAACAGTCCTATAAAACCATATCTTATAATCTATGCGCTTTCCGATTTTTCTCCTTCAAGCACCTTACAGATGAAATTAACCTGGAGAGGAAAGGATTTCGAAGAGACAGGCAATGCTGTGGCTGCCGTGAATCCTGTGTTCGAAATGGCAGAAATGGGAGCCAGGATGCTAAAATGTTTGGGTTTTGGATGGCAGTTCTGCATTTGACTCTAGGCAGTGTGAGGATTTGCCTGTGGGATCAGGGCTTCATAGCTGCCTTTCGTGAGCATTCCTGTGTAGATCCCACCATCAGTCACATGCTGGGCTCTGCAGTCCTGGCATCACTTGTGAGCTGCTGTCACCAGAGGACATTTCTGCACTGACCGCCAGGTCCCACGATCCAGCGATGATTATAAATACTCCTGTGCCTCAGTCATCCTAAAGCCCATCCTCAAGCACCAGAAAGTGATCTCAACTCGTGTATTTAGCATGTTTGGCTTAGCTAATGTTTTATTTTTAGACTGCTATCTAAAAAAGAAAGTCTTAGCAGTTTTAAAAAGTACTATAAACCTTTTAAGCACCACACCTTGTGAGGGGGCTTTGCCATGCTTGAATAGGTTTAGTCTGTGCATTTTTTTGTTTCCATAGTTGTTGCTTCTAGGAGACTGCTTAGAACCAGTCCTTGGGTTCAACCTTCATCCAACACAATTTGCTTCCATTCAGATGCAATGCTGCAAACTGAGGTCTGTCTGGAGCAATTTTAAGAGGATTAAAACTCCAGAACCAAAAGTGTCTGTCCTTTTTTTCTGGCCTTCGCAACTTCCAATCTAAACAGGCCACGTGAATTAATCTCCTTGGTCTTGGTACTTTTGTCATGGCTTCCTCCATCTTCTGGAGAGGATTTGATCATTTGCTGGTGATTTTTTTTTGTATTGCAAATATGCCTCCTTAAATCAGACCTCCAGTGTTATAGAAGTGTTGATCATGATTAGAAACAGTCCATTTTCCAAGGAGGTCATTCCAATGCGATGACATAACCCCAGCAGGAAGAAAAGCACGGAGTGATGAAGGTTAGTACCAGAATCAGGCCAAGGCTGCAAGACTTGGGATTAGTGCCCAAAATCTGTGTACAGTCTGTGTACAGTGCTGCTTCAAACCAGGCTGAAGCTGTTCAAGAAATGACCCTTTCCAGCTGTCCTGCTCCTTTGCTGAGAGGAGTCGCTGCGCCGGGGGCTCAACAAGTTTTCAGAAACCTAAGCAAGATCAAAATGCTGCTAGAAGAGTTGTAGGTATGGACTTGACTGTTGTCCTTACTTCTTCTTTGTGTAAAATCTATTATAGTTAGATACTAATTATAATATTTAATATATAAATATAATAAAAATATGTATCTATTAGATACTAAATATAATACTGTGAGCAAATGAAGACCCACCTGTTGAGCCACAGCACAGAGTAAGGAAACAAGCCATATTTTTATCTCCATTCTGATTTTAAAAAGAAAGAAAAAGAAAGAAAAATTTATCCTTCTCTGCTGTGGCAAGTTTATTGAAATTCAAGCATAAGAGGCAGCAGAATTTGACTTCCAAAGCTGGGGGGCGGGGGGGGCAAATTTGTAGACTCCAAGCAGAGGGACTATCACTAAGACATGGGACAAAGAGTAAAACCTGCTGGATGCTGCTGCTGCATGTGCATAGCAAAAGAATACTACAGCAGTCAGAGACACGTGGCTTGAGTGAGGAGCATGACAGTGCTGAACACCCACTGTAGTAACAGACAACTTTCTTCTGGTGATGAAGGCAGTGAATTTTTGCCATGAACTTGAAGAGGTTAGCGAGGGATGAAATTGCTATTGAAGAAGCACCTCCTGGGACCATGGCATTAACATCCCCGCTAACCTTCGGCATCCCAGTTTTATAGCTCTGCAAGAAATTCCTGACAGAAATCAGCAAAACTGTTAGCAGCATCTCCTGTGTGTTACTCATACGTGTCCTTGAATAGTGCCGGGAAGGAATCAGGAGGCTGTTGGATTCGTCTGCAGCTGTGAACGGATGCTGTGGCCTGGGGGAAAGGCACTTAAATAGGAGCTCCCAGGCATGACTTCCCATGCATTATCCTCCTCTGGGCAGCAGCTCCTCTGCTGCACTCACAGACAGCGAGGATTAAATAACATATCTCAAACTAAGAGCAATGTGCTTCAGCTCAAAACAAGCTGGCAGTATGTTTCAGTTTTTTTCATACTGGTTTCACAGCTGGCATGCTCTTAGTATGAGACATTTTCATTTTTAGGGGACTCTGCCATTGGCTGCTTTTATAGGAAAAAGTTACATGTATGAAATGAGAACACAAAGGGATTATCCAGGTTTTTCTAGGTGACTGATACATCTAGCAAATTACACCATTGCTTTTTAGCTGCTTGAAGAAGATTTACGGGCTCTTATTTTACTAGAATATTTAAATAATAAAACCCACATCTTGTTTATTGTTACAGCCTATTCTCACAAAACCCTCTGGCAACTCTTCCCCTAAACCCCTTACACAGCGTAGAGGTCAGCTATATACACCTGGTTTTCTAAAAGCCACTTCGGCTCCCTTCTTGCCGTTTCACTTTAATAAGCATTATTCTGGGACATACAGCAATTACTGTGCTCCCAGAAAATGATGCTGCTTTTTACATTTCCTCTCTTTAGACAGGATCTACCATATTGCATCCACGTCTGCCATATAGGCAGGGTTCTACTTAACTGTATGTACAGGTACGTATCTCTCTCTGAGAGCTGGACGTAACAGCCAGCATCAAACTCCTTGAATCATAGAATCATAGAATTATAGAATTAACTGGGTTGGAAGAGACCTCCGAGATCATCAAGTCCAACCCTTGATCCAACCTAGTGTTGTCAGAGGATGCTTATTGGGAAGGAAAGCCTGACTTTGCTGTTTGCTTGAAATAGAGATTTCTAGAAAATAATTGTTCTGCCTGACCTACTTTTCCTTCCTTAGGAGGAGGGATGGTCTGGGGTTTAAGGAAGACACGGGGATACAAACCTGTCTGTCCTGCGCCTGGGCTCACCACAGCCTTCCTGTTTGACCCCAGGCAACCCATCAAACGGGATAAATAATACTTATAATCAGGCAGGGATACTTCATTAATAATTTTAATAAAGAGCTTTGGGACCTTTGAATAAAAATGTTGCAAGTAGAAGTGAAAAAAAAAAGTAAATCCAAAATAACCCCTAAACTGTCTTTACCATGGAAGAGAAAGTTGTCTGAAAAAAAAAGATGATTAAATTGAATAATTGATACAGTCACTGGATGATCTTACAAATCCTTCCTTACCTGCTGTTATGTTGTAAATTTATCTCAGCTGTGAACAACAGGCAGCAAGAAAAGAGACTTGCGAAGAAACCGCTCATGGGGAAAACAAATTTTGCAGGGCATAAAGGGATTACGAAGGCAAGCAGAGTAAATAGTAGTTACTTTTTCTACTGCTACAAATCTGCAAATCTTTGTGAAAGTTGAATATCTGCTAATTATGTACAGCAAATTTTTATGTTCTGTTTTTATTAATGAGGCTGAGTGACGTTTCCCTGTATTTTAGACTTCACGGGAATTTTTTGTTCTGTTTAGCCATTTTTCTGCCATTAGTTTCCACGTTTCTCTCACAGGAGGAACTTTATTTCCTTTTTTTGCTATGTTTAAATACCATCCCTGGAATGATGTAATTACAAGACATAATATTTTAATTCAATCTCTTTTATTGTCCCTTGACCAAAGACAGGCCCGTGGCTGCCCGGCGTTGTGATTCACTGGCACGCGTGAGTGACCAGCACTGAGAGTCACGGCGGGAGAGGGGGAATTCCACCCTGCCCTGAAAAACATGTGGCTGCTGCTCCTCGAGCATCCACGCTGGCCCTACTGGGCTTACGCTGCTGCTGCTTCCTACTGCCTCCTTCTGCCTGTTTTTCTGGCGGACAGCCATAAAGACTGCTCGCCAGGGAACGCGAACGGTTGACGAGCTTTCCAAGGGGCTAGCGGTGGGGGGGAAGGTGGGGAAAGGCTTTTCTTCGGCCACATCCTTGCACGGGCTGAAAAGCAGCTCCACTTGGCAGGGAAAGGTGCTGCTTAACCCCGCTGAAGTATCCCAGCACTCAGCCGGCACCGCGGCTCGAGGAAGCGCAGCCCAGCTCTCCCACCGCATCCCCTGGGCGCCGCAGCCCGGGGGTCGGAGGGGAAGGCTCCCGGAGCCCCGGGTGGCGGCTGGAAGGCGGTGGGGAAGGCAGGCGGCGCTCCCACCGCTGGGGCCGTGAGCCCGGCGGGACCGTGACTCAGCCGCGGGAATTCCTGGCACGGCCAGCCGGGAGGGTGACGCAACGGGCACGGCCCGCTCCCATCCCCGGCTCCTCGGGGAGCAGCCGCCAGCACCTCGCTCGTCCTCGGCCCCGCCCGAGCCATTAAGAAGCTGAATGATGGATAGCCTCACTCCAGCACATGCATCCTGCCCCTTGCTGCGGGCTTCTGAATTTGCTCACCGGGAGACAAGTTGCCAAATGTTGGTAACTTGCAACAAAACCGTGCCAGGATCCACCACTTAGGAGTCAAATATATTTACTGTATAATTTTTTTAAAGGGAATGTATCCGCAATATAAGGAAAAACAGAAAAACTCAGTGTTTGCCTTTCACTGAGGTTTTCTCTAACGTTCTCTTACATTACAAGCAATTAAACTTTATCTTGCATTCTTTGCACTTCCACTAAAAATGCAGAATTGTTGGAGGGACACTAGACATTTTCCTGGGGTACACAGGAGAGGGAAGTGGAAAAAGAAGTGCTCTGCGCAACAGACCTCATAAAATGCAGTTTCCTATGAAATTCTGTCTTGACAGGTTGATTTTTTGAACTGAATGGTATTAAGATTCTATTTTATTTCAGCATACACCTATGCAAATTTATCTCCTTTCTCTTTGTAGTCCCCTTCCTGAAGATAATGTGACTACACTATAACAGCTCTGAGGTCTCCTACCTACCAACAGGTTCCTGAGTTGAACTGGTAGACATACAGCCCCCCTTTCTTCTATCTCAAATGCATTATTTTATAAAACTTAATTACTTAATTAAGGATCTTAATTACTTTTGTGACCTCTATTCTTCCGTCAGATTTAACTCAAATAAGCTAACAAGTTAAAAAGTCACAGAGACAAGGACTATCCCAACTAAGAGAGGCCAAGCAGAGGCCTTGCTTCCATGGGAAATGAGTCCGAAATGGTAATGCTGAGTTCAGTAAGGCTGACAGAGAAGCAAAGAGGAGGCACAGCATACTGAAGGAAAGGACTGTGATATCAGAGAACTTCAATGCGTACGGCAACTTAGTCCATTATAATTTCTCACTAATGAGCATCCAGGAGTTGAATCCAAACAAACAGTGCCTTCTGCTTCACAGTGAGTCATTTCTTCCATCTGCAGAGGGTGAGGGGAGGCTTGGAGGTCTTCCTTAGAGGCATGTGCTCCACAGAGGGTATCATGTACAAAGCTTTTAGTGCTGCTGCTGCTGCTGCTGCCGCTGGGCTCTCTGAATCATTGGGCTATTTTGGTGGTGCCTGGCGGGATGCAGGTTGTGTGGCACAAGGGTAGTGAAATGCGATGCTTCCTGAGTGCAGCGAGATGCCAAAGTGGGAACCAGCTTTGTCTGTGTGTGCTCCAGCAATAAGATTTGCTTGGTCATTATTGCTTTTGGCTGGATACTGACCATTTGTCTGGCCTCCAAAGTCACCACTGGGCTCTATCACGAGTTCCTTCTCTGATCACTGCAGTCACCAGGAGTCCAAAGTTAATTTCCTAGAAAATGAAAAGCCTCTTTCTGTTTACCTGTGACCTGTTTTTCACCCCTGAGAAATGCTCTCCAGTTCTGATAAACTTGTTTCCTTCTCAGAGATTTCTGTAAAGTTGTAAAGTACTCCTTCTTCAGCCCGTGCAGCTTCTATACTCTGATGACTGCCAAGTACAGTCAGTGATGTGCAGCAGCAGCATCCTTCAGTGCTTGGGTGCCTCAGGTATACACCTTGTGAGATAAAGAGTGTAGCAAGCACTTCTGACTCATTATTCAGTTTCCATGGCGTTAAAGACAGAGGTTGAGTCACGTGCAATTTTGGATTTGTCGTCCTTGGAGCATCTACTCAGATGTACAATTGTGGAGCTGGTAACTCTTTCCCCACCTTTCGTTTTACGAGCCTGGGATGTGCAGTGCAGAGGCCCCACATGGGTGGCTGAGGGTGCACTGCAAGGGCACGAGATTATTCACACACAGCAGTTTCATGGTCTTATGCACGCATTAGAAGTCTGCTGAGCCCATGGCAGTGACTGTGGTCACTGGCGCTGGGGCAGGACGGCACACATGCACAGCTACAGCTGCTTGCCAAGGAACTCCATGCTGCTGTTTGCCTCCCGGCACCGTGTACGGCTGCAAGGACCTCCGCCTGGGACACTAGTGGGCCGTGTGTCACACTGCCTGCCATGACACGCTGCAGTGCCAACAAGGCTGGTTTAGCATACATTAAGCCATCCTGAAGAGGAGGATCTGAAACCACTTACGACCACCCCAGACCACGACACTGCACAAGAGCAGCAGATGACCAGGAATGGGGCTGTCAAGACTTGAGTCTAACAGACTGGACATTTTCAGCTCAGTGGCAGCAAAGAGTCCTGAATGTGTGACTAGAAGAAGCTGAGGGATAAATATAGTTCCTGATTAGTGATTTCAAGGCTGATGGAGCAAACTTTGAATATGGAGGAATGCAATTCAGTCTTGAATTCTGTATTCAGAGAAGGCAGGGTGTAACTCAAAAAGGATACTGGAAACATAGTGCCTCATCTGGTCAACATGGTAGTGTGTAATAGTGGAGAAAGGAGGGAAAAAAATCACACATCACTCACACAATGCAGTATGAATATATATATATATACGTGTGTGTGTGTGTATCAATACATGCATGCTGTCAAACACTAGCTTGCTGGTTTCCACCACAGTACTAGCAGCAATTCAAATGTTTTGGGGAGAGACAGCTGACTGGCAACAATTCAAGATGGGGGCTCCCACGTACATCTGTTTGAGGTCCTGCATCTTTAGGATCCCCTGGTTTTCAGACACATCAGTTCAGGGAGCCGATAGCTGCACTGGACTTACAATCCTGTTGTCTGCTTGGATGGGCTAGAGCTAAAACGCTCCATTTTCGTTGTCCTGTGCCTGAGGCCCTGTCTGGCTCAGTATGGGCAAGAGAAACACTGTCAGGAGTGTTGTCCTTGTTTTCCTGTAGGTCATCTTACCATCCTTTAATGCAGCACCTTCCGCCCTGCGTGCCGTGTCCCGCCCCACAGTGTGAGCAGCGCTTCCCAGACGGCAGAAGGGGCGCTCCCAGCGCCAGGCCGGCGGGCCTTTCCCTGCGGAGCGCGGGGGCACCGCGGCAGCAGCACCGCTCCTTTCCCAGCGGGGTCGGAAGGCCGCCCGTGCCGGCTCTGGGGCGTGTGCGGGCAGCCTGACAGCCCCCGACCGCGAACAGGGGGCCACGCCAAGCCCCTGCCTTTAGGGCAGCAGAAAGCACCTCGGCCCGGGGAGCAGCGCCGGGCGGGCAGCGGCGGCTCCGAGCGGCCGCGCCACCATCGGGCCCCGGCCTGACGCGCCCACCGGCTGCTCGAGCTCCGCAGCCGGCGGAGGGGCCGCACTGCCCTCCCTCCCAGCATCCAGTCCGTACCTCCGGGGCAGGCCCGCGGCCGGCCAGGGGGACGCCCGGTGCTGCGGGTCCCAGGCCGGAGCACCCGCGGTGCAGCACCAAGGCTACCCGCGCCAGGCGGCTGGCCGGACCGGACCTCCCCTCCTGCGGGCCGGGCCCGGCCCTGCCCTGCCCTGCCCTGCCCTGCCCCGCGGGGGCCGGCCCAGCCCGGCCCGGCCCGGCCCAGCGCGGCCCGGCGGGGGCACGTGGTGGCGGCGCGGCCCATGTGACCGGCCCTCCCCGGCCGCCGCGGCTCATCCCCCGCCCGGCCGAGTCCCCGCCCGCCTC
>JAWMRA010000161.1:38320121-38346865 GCA_035584735.1 Pseudotriccus pelzelni | reverse complement strand
GGGCCCGGGGAGGGGTTCCCGCAGCCCTCCCGCGGAGCCGCCGCGGCCGCCCGGTGCCCGGGCCCGAGGGGCGGCCGGGCGGGAGCGCTGGGGCCCGGCGGGAGTGAGGGCGCGGGCGGCGGCGGGACGCCCGTCCGTGCCCGCAGGCGAGGGCCGGCCCCGCGAACAAAGCGGGGAGAGGGGCAGGCGGCGCCCCCGGGGACAAAGCCGGCGGCTCCCTGCGAGCCGCGCACCTGCCTTCCCTCCCCGGGCAGCCCGCGCTGGCAGCGCCCGCCTCGGCAGATGTAATTGTTGGACCGAGAGCAAGGGCGCTGCAGATGGGCCGAGCTCGCTCGCTCACTCACCCGCGGTGGGGTTTGTTAAATTACTTTCCTTTTGCCTTGAGCTCCCCGCTTGCCTTGCCGGTTTTTTGTTTCCTTGCTGCTTTAGGCTCGTGTTGTTAAACGGCTTCCGAGCCTTATGGGGAGCTGTACGATTGTAACGATTGTAAAATTCTAACAGTTTTTTTTTTTGTACGAAGGAAGAATAGTCAAACAATACTCTCGCACCAGTATGAAGTAAAAATCGGGAGTTCTTAAGGCGTGGTGTTGAAGCTGACACAATGCAGAAAACATTTCTGTTGCTTGTAGGGCCTTACCTCACCCAGCAAAATGAGAGTCATGACGGTGCTGGATGTGAGCTGCTGCTGTAGCGTTTCTTGCACTAAAAAACCCAAAAAAACTCAACCCCCCAAATGAACAACCGCCCTCTCATCCCAACCCAAAATGACAAACTCTTCTCATACGTTCAGCTCCTACCCCCATCCCTGTTCATCCCCTCCCCCCAGATAAGCCAAATGCATGATAAGGTAAAGGAAAACTGCTTGAGTAGTACAGTTGTGTGCCTATTTGTATGATACTGCTATCAAGAATTGCAGCTGAAGATGCTGAGATCTGCAACAAGAAACTATAAAATTTACACCTTCTTTATGTCTTCTGCTCCAATCCTGCAAATACTCCTAAATTTGTAGTGTGTTCAGGTTGAGCGTAGTATTTATATTCTGATGGGGGCAGGCAGACTTTTATCAGGACTGTGGGCTATCATCTTTTCTAGCGAGTGTTAATTTTTGCTGTTTGAATTGTTCCTTTCATCTCATTTTACAGGCTTCTGGAGTAACAGTGAATGATGAAGTCATAAAGGTTTTTAATGATATGAAAGTAAGGAAATCTTCAACCCCAGAAGAGATTAAAAAAAGAAAGAAAGCTGTTCTCTTCTGCTTAAGTGATGACAAAAAACAAATAATTGTAGAGGAATCAAAGCAGATATTGGTTGGTGACATTGGAGATACTGTGGAGGACCCCTATACAGCCTTTGTGAAGTTGCTACCTTTGAATGATTGCCGATATGCTTTGTATGATGCCACATATGAGACAAAGGAATCTAAGAAAGAAGACCTGGTATTTATATTCTGGTGTGTAAAAGCAAAGCTTGCTGTTAAAAGTGAATATTATGGAGCTACCACTGGGTGACTGAATAACTGTTGTGTTTTGGTTTTCTTCTTTTTTTTTAAAGGGCTCCTGAAAGTGCACCTTTAAAAAGCAAGATGATCTACGCAAGCTCTAAAGATGCCATTAAAAAGAAATTTACAGGTAGTGACCTAAAAATGTTTTGCTCATTAATTATAACGGCATTTAGATGTAGAGGTTCTCACAAGTACATTGTTGTCCGTCTGTCTTTCAGGTATTAAACATGAGTGGCAAGTAAATGGTTTGGATGATATTAAGGACCGTTCAACACTTGGAGAGAAATTGGGAGGCAACGTGGTAGTTTCACTTGAAGGAAAACCCTTATAAAAAGACAGACAAGTGCCATCTGGATCTAAAGAGCTTCCATTTCTGCAGCTCGTTCAATTGGAATAGTATTAGTCTCCCCATCCCCTCCCCTCCTCAAAAAATAAGCCCCTTCCCCACCGCCCTGAAGGAGATGTCATTCTTAAGCAGTCTACCAGTGATTGCCATTAGACTGTTTAATCCTGGTAGTTTTATGTAGGATCCAAGGAATGCTTTCACGTCATACTCTTAGCCAAAACTGACGTTGCAGGCATTCCTTGCAACATGTACAATGAATGTGATAGTTAATGTAAATAGTCTAGCAGACAGCAAAGGGTAAGCTAATTGAATGCCTTGAAAGTATTGTCCACTGGTCGGATGGTAGACTCTATACAGTATTACTTACAGTTGCACTTGATTGCAGTTCCATGAGGCTCTTGTGCATTCGTACACCTCACCTGCCTTGACAAGCCTATTTTTGTGACATGGCAGCACACAACACTATGCATTTAAAGCACTTTTTTGTAATATGTTTGACCCGCCCCCCCCCCAAAGGAATGCCAATTAAGTTGCTGTAACTGTGTCATCAGATTATTGTAGTACCTCAGTTTCATTCCTGTTACATGCATATCTTTATAAATGAAGTAGCTGTTACGATGCCTTTTGTTTTCCATTGAATGTACACTACTGAACAGGAGTAGAAGTTATCTGTTTACCATGTGAGTCTTGAAACACTAAAGTTTTGTAAAACATCAGTCATGGTGGCAATTTCTGTATTAAAAAGAGCCTTAAATGGAACATTGTTTTTTGAGATCAAAAATTGGCCACGTTGCAATAAAACTTGTGGCTTATTACAGAACGTTGCCTTGTTTTCATTGGAAAATATAGTTTTTAAGTGTTTAAGCATATTTCAAATAACTTCTGTGGAAAGTATTGTAAAGGTAAGCAATCATTAATCTCACCTTAAATAATGCAAGTTTTTAATACTGATTTAGGCACTGCTTTACAATACTTTGTGGCTCTGTTCTGACCGTTCGATAAAGGACCTGCTCCTAGTTTACTGTTCAAGTAAAGAAGCTACCACTACTGGAGACCATTATTTCCATTAAACACTTGTGTCAGAAATGTAAAAATACAAACTAATTAACCATGCAGTGTGTTTCATACCTGAATGCTCTTAAAGTTCTACATGACAGAGTAAAACTTGCACGAGCTCAATGCCTTTTTTGGTAAGATGATGTGTAATGACAGTTATGTGCAGAGTATGAAACCAGGCAGGAATTTTTTGTTTCTCGAGTGTTGCAGTTAAGACTGACTTGGTACAAGAAATAGCCCAAATGAACCGTTCTACTTGTTAGCTTCTATGTAAATAGAACTGGAAAGTGTTTGCCACTACTGAGGCTTGCACTGGGGACGTGTTTTGGCTGGGAGCCAAATAATGCTCTCCTTATAGAGAATTTGATCTGCTCTGTGTGAGCAATCCTCCGTTAGCCAGAGCTATTTATGGCAAACACATGCTTTTGTATCTTGTCATCGTTATCCACAAATGGCAAAACTGGACATGATTCTCCTGGTATGCATGAAGGAGTGCTGTTAGGCAGCCACTGGCAGCTGAACTGTACATGCTGCTAGAAGGAATGCTCTTTATTATTACCTTATTTTAAAAAGTTGGTAGAGTAGAACTGTGGAGCTTTTAAATATGGGCCCTTTATGTTCAGTCCATAACCCTTTTTCAACGAGGAAGTAGATGATAATCCAATTTATTTTTTTTTAATACTTTAAATAACATAGTGGTGCTGTGTTTAGGCTCTCTTGTCCTGTAGAACTTTAAGACTTTGTTTCAGGCTTCTGGCTATCCCTATGACTTGCACACCTCATTGTGTTAGCTGTTTTGTGTAGACTAAACTTTACTAGAATTTAACTAAAAAGGCATGATGACCACTGACTTACTAAGTGTTTTAATGAGTCTTGGTTTTGTTCTACAAAACTCTCCTTTCAGGTACCTTTTAAGGGTGAGAAGTAACTGATGGTATGCATGTTGTCTAGCTAAAACCCCTAACTTTTTATTCCTCAAAATAGTCTGTTTCTGATCATTCATGTTGTGTGCAAAGCCCAGTTTAATGTAAAGAACTTTGTGCTTTATGTTTGACTTGAGTTCAGTACAGTAAAATGGAATTATCTTTTAACTGATTTTTCACAACAGATAAATTGCTTCTTTAGAAAAAGCCAAAATGGAAAATGTTAAATTTTAATAAACCATTTGAATTTTCATTTTAGACAGTAAACTTTTTTTAAGCAGTACTGTGTTTAAATTTATTGTTTGTCTCTGCTGCAAACAGTCTGGAAAAACGTCTGTGGCTTCTCAGTTGAATATTAAAGGTTACTCTTTTTTTTTTTTTTCTTTTTTAAACTAGCTTAGGTTGTATATTCACTCAGTCCAAGTAGCTATGAAATTGAAGCACAAATTGTATTTATGTAAGATTCCTACCAAATTAAAGTTTTGGATCCAAAAGGATCAGCCTGCCTTCAGTTTGTTCTTGAAATGACTGACTGACTGACTGATGAGGGGTCCAATTCAGATGGCTTGGCTTTAAAACAAACAAACAAAAATGAACACAAAACCAAACAAAAACCAATAAAGTGCTACAGAACTGTTACTGTTTGAATTTTATGAAACAAATGAGAGACAGCTGGCATCTGTTCCAAAATGGTTTGTCAGCTGTTGTTTTCTGTCATTATGCAAAATGGTTGAGGGCCTCATTGTGATCGAGAAGTGGAGGAAAATCCTCTCAAGTTGAATATCTTCTGTGTATCTCCATGTAGACGTGACTTTCGGTATCTTGGCTTCAGTTATTGATAAAGAAATGTTAAATAAAATTTTCATGAGAGTAGCTTGTGAAGAAATGGCATTTTTCTTCTAAAAAAAATTACTTCAAAGCCAGCAGTTGTTCTATTTGATTTGGTAAATCCTGGAAGAGGTATAGGCATATGGGTTTGATTTCTCCAAAAGGGAAATCAGCCCAAGACTAGAGTGTGTAGGTGAGGTTTATGCTTGTGGCGATTTTTGAAATGCAAAGCTTAAATTTTGAGTGTAAGAATCGCTCCTAGTCACATCATGAAGTGGATTTTGAGTATGTTCAGTTAAAACCCAAAGTGTTTCTCTTAAGTGGAGGAGTGTTTTCCTGCTGTAGCATTCCTTGAGTGATGGAATACAGCAGTTGCCACAATTTGATAATAAGCTTTACTCTTTTATGCCAATTCCAGTATAAACCAAATTTACATTGTCTGCCTATTTTTTATAAACTTCTGTAAGTTCCTCTTAGTTTGTGGTGGCGAGTTAATGATTGTAGAGTGAAAACATGGCACTAATGGTGGATCAAAGATCATCAATGTAGCACCTGTCTATGAGTATTGAATTTCTTTGAAATATTTCTGATTTTGAAAACCTGGTATAAATAAAGTTAATTTAAATGTCTTCAGTTGTTGAGTTTGTTTGTGTGCTGGGCAGCACCTACACTAATCTCTTTGCTATTGTCCTTGGGTTGGGAGCAGCCTAGACACTGAAAGGACAAGTAGTGGAATAGCTGGATTTTCCTAATGGGTTTCACCTGCCACCCATTCAGTTCAATACCCAGCTGTAGCAAAAGCCAGCACCAGCAGCTCTGGAGAAGTGAAGAACTTCTGGCTGTGAAGAACTTCTTAGTGCGTTGGTGCTGGATAACCTTTTTCTTTTGTTGGATCCTGGCACAGACATTCAGAAAATTAGATGGCTTTTTTTAAAAAAAGTGGCAAATAAGTATGTTTACGCTGACAAGTAATTTTTTAATATTGTGAAGAAAGTGAACTAATGCAGTGTGAAAAAGGTAACTCCATAAAGAATTATCAAAAGATTGTCCTTTTGGTACCAGTGGAACCTCTCTTATTAAAGTAAAATTTCTTAGGTCTAGGAATTGATTATCTGGAAGAGAGTTAATTTTGTAAACAAAGCTGTCTAGAAACAGCTGCTTTGGATTCTCTGGAGAAGGCAGACTTTTACACTGTACATTAACAATCTCTTTAGTGTTTACCTACCATAAACGTTCTATGTGGCTGTAGGGGACATATGTGAGAATATGCATTAAAAAATGCAGAGTGTCATTTTGAAGTTTTTTAATTACTGCTTAGTTAAAAAAATATTCAGTTCTTTCAAAATCAGTATCCAGTGCTTGATACTCTGTTGAATTTGGACATTTCCCTGCCCCACCTCCCATGCTGTTAAATCTGCAATAACCCCCGTACATCTTACTCTTCCTTGCATTGTTTATCTGTGCATTCTACTCATGACATCTGAAAAATAAATACTACAGTAAAAATTAAAATCTTTCATAGTAAAGTCGAACAGGTAACGTAATCTATGTTGTTTGAAGATTTAACAGAATTGTCTTTTTCTATGGTAAGGCTTACAGAAAAAAATACGTGCTAATTTGGAGGTACAAAGTAATTTTGACATTCCTAGAATTCTGTGATTGTCTT
Source organism: Pseudotriccus pelzelni (assembly GCA_035584735.1). Taxonomy (NCBI): domain Eukaryota; kingdom Metazoa; phylum Chordata; class Aves; order Passeriformes; family Tyrannidae; genus Pseudotriccus; species Pseudotriccus pelzelni. The sequence goes on along the minus strand of JAWMRA010000161.1, from coordinate 38,340,545 downwards.
TTTAATATCTCATTGTAGGTTGATGTTTCTGTTGACACCTTTGCTTCATAGTTACATAGAAAACTAATGATTGGAAAAGAAACTTGAAGGTGCTGCTGATTATTTTTAAAAGTTTCTAAATGTCAATTCAAAATAATACACAAACTTCAATTTCCTGCTGCTAGCTTAGTTTTTATTCTTGTGTGAACAGGCTTAGGAATGTGTGTGTAGCTGTAATCATGCCTCTCTTCTTCCACCTCTTTATTTTTAAAAACAGCTGTGTCACTGCAAATCCCTACCATCTGCCCGCCATCTTCTGTGAAGCTTTACGGACAATCTCCACTTGTACCTTTTTAGTGTCTGTTTTTCCCCTCTCTTGTTTGTGATTGTAGGGGTTTGATACAGAAAAACTAACCGCTGTAATAAAAGCTCCTCGAAAGCTTTTTCTATTATGCAGAAAGTTAAAAGCATCGGTTAGTCTCTGGTGAGCACAGCTGCAGGGTATACATTGGCTTGAAAAAAAGAGATGTGATTTTGAGAACCAGTTTAGAGAGCCTTATTTGTGTCTGCTTCCTCTTAGTGGCAGCACTGCTTTCATCTGTGACCTTCTATTAAGGCTAATGTGAGAGTTAAGCTTTTCGTCCATTTTGGCTGTTTCAACAGAAAATGGAATGTGCATGTAGCAAACAAGGTGCAGAAAGGCAGAGGAAGGTTTAGAAGCAGCAGTTTTCCATAGAGACCTGTACATCTGGTGGGGGGAAGGGGTTACAGCAGAGAGGATTTGTTTCCTTTTAATTTCAGCAGGAGCTTGCAGCTGTAAAGACTGAGCTTATGTTATCTTTTGCTCTGCCTGAACATACTGATTCCACAGTCACAACTGTCTCAATGCTTTCATGCAATGAATGTGAAAACACAGCTCTGTGTCAATGAAATGTTTTTTGCTCCTACAAAAGCCCTGCTACAGTAGAGCTCTTGGTTAGCAATATCATATGGAGATAGGCACCTAAGCTGCATTTGAACAATCCTTTAAAAATGTGTGGGGTTTGATTACACCAAATACAGTAATTAAGCTATTACATGGGGGGCGAGAATGATCGGGTGTAGTTCTTTTAATTAGGTGACTGCGAGTGACACAAATAAGTCATGGTCATATTTTTGAATCTTAGCCCTGTTATTGAAGTGTGACTTAAAAGGTGATACACTTCCTGGTCCACAGAATTCATTCCCTCCACACATTCTTTTAGGAAGCAGTAGCATAATTTTAGCTCTTCGCTGAATATACTGATGCAGAATCTGTCACCCGAGGGCTTTTATTCGTCTGCGTTGACGAATTCCTTTTGTAGTGCTGCATTATTTCTCTGCATCCACACTTCAAAATCAGTTCCCAGAACTCTCCTTCCAAGTAACCAGAATTCCTAAACAATATTTATTCTGTGTGACTAAAGTAGAAAGGCATCTTGTAGAACACCCATAGGAAACAAATGCGTGGCCACTGAACATGTTTGGCCCTGCATGCCATCTCTGGGTTATTCTGATGAGAAGGTCAGCTCATTCAGGTTTTTGTGCAACAGCCCAACACAGAAAATCGGTGGAAACAGAAAAAAATGTCTTAATTGTGCTCGGATAAAGACTTTACAAGCTGACTGTGGTAACCACTTTTTAATGTTTTCTAATTAAATTTTTTTTTGTACCTGTTCTGACAAAAACACCTGGCTTTGATTCTAGTTGGGTTTATCAATTTAGTTTGACAGGTGCAATGGTTGGAAGTATCTTCAGAACAAGCTATATTTAGATATATAACCTTTTGATAAATCTGGCAGTTGATTTGATCTCATTATTATTTTAATTCAGTCACTTCAAATCCATTACAATTTTAACTGCCTGGAGTTCAGCATTGCCAGTGTAATTCTCACAACACAGCATGGGCAACCTTTAAAAGTCGTCATCATCAAAATTATTAATAATATAAATCAATTTTATTTCTATAGCCTGGTCTCACTTTTGCAAAGAGGATGACAACTCTCTTAAAAGTCAAGTGATCTTCCAGGGAGCTCCTGACTCAACACCTGCCATAGGTCTTTGTGATGGGGTTGAAGGACTGTTGGAGCATTCACATCAGGGCAGTTTGTTTTGCTTTCTTGCATTGCTAGATAAATGTTTTCTTCTGGAAAATGTTGAGGTCACTGTGGTATCAATGTTTAAAGTATTTCACTTTCTATTTCATTCTGAATAGAATGGACAGATTGGAATTACACCTTTTTCTTAGGGTAATGCAGTCAAGCATCTCAACTATGAATTTTATTTTTTACCTCATTACCAGAAGGGAGAAAAGAATGCTTCTCATCGCACTGTGCAGCATAAGGCCAAAACACAGCACTCCAATTACATGCAGTATCATGATTGTTTTCAGCTGTTGTACCTGTTTTAGCATGATCTTGTCAAATGAGTTTTGCATTTGTCTTGGGAAACTCCAGAAAAGAGCCGTGGTAAAACAAAAGTATGAGTATCTGGCACTGCAGCTCTGTCCCTGCAACACCTCTGTAACATCATGAGGCTGTGTCTACTCTAGAATTTCTCTTTCATTCCTGCTCTACCCTGTTTCAGAAGTCAGAATGTCTGACAGCTCAAGACAGCTTTGGAAACACTAGGACTGTAGTTGCTGTGATACAGAAATATAAAGTTGAGATACGTCCAATGATAGCTTTATGCACACCAGTTTCAAGAAGCACGTGACTCTGTGTTTGTCTGCAGTTACCCTGTGTAAAAAGTAATAATGATACATAAAAATATCTTTAACACTGAAAGTAACTCAGAATATTACATTAATTTGACAGCTGTTTTCTGTAGAAAATAGTAAGGGTAATATTTTACATCATTTTTTTTTTTTTCCCCCCTAGCAATGGTGTTAATAACCAGTCTTTCTCCTGCAATACCAAACTGTGGGAAGATGAGAAGAGTTATTTCTCTTTGCATCAACATCTTACGTTGTGTGCAGATACAAATCCTCTCAGTTTCTTCTTAAAATAGTGGTTGGATCACATTCGGTGGTTAATGAACAAGAACATAGGATTTTTGTAAGTCACATTTTACAGTATTAATATGAGCACACACATATTTTTGAGCTATGAGATCAAAACTACTAATGGCCAAAGGGCATATTTTGGGGGGAAAATTAGTAACTTTTCAAAGCTTTTATTTTTCTCTGCTAACATTTTATTTTTTATTCTTAAAGTTGCCCATTAAGATGTTTTTTGTGAGTTACTTGCTTTTGGTGTTCTGACTTTCCCCACACTGCGTTGTGTTTCAGTCTAATATGGACTGGATTAATTTGTTATAAAAGGAAGGAGGTATATAACATATACAGTTTCTGTAGGAAAGAGTAAACTGTTTGCTTGACCCAGTTTTATGGAGCTATTTCTTTCTACAGAGATGGGATCACAGTCAAGGAAAAGGGACAAATGGGTTTGCTGAGAGTATTTAGGAGCACTCAATAGCAATGAGATTATTATTGTAGTGCCTAATCCTGAAATAATCATAGACCATCTCATCAACCTTGCACCACATTTGAGAGAGTTAAATATTCTAGCTACTTTGTGATATTACTCTGAGATCATTTTCTATTGTTATAAACTTGAAGCTCTCCAGATAAATAGAGGATATTTCTACCTGTGATCAATGTTTCAGTGTTCTCATATGTGTTGTGTGCTTAAAAACATGATTCCCAACTAGTGGAAATGCATTTCTGAAGAAATACATCTTTTATGGGGCCGAAAGTTAACGTAAAGGTTATGGAAGCAACCATTTCACATAATCTTTTTTGGGCAAGTCCTATATTGTTATCGGACTTGCTTTTCCATCTGTTTGGTACAGTGTGGAAGAGTGCCCAGCAAGGGTGTTGTAAATGGCCAGTGACATAGTTTCTGTCGTCACTGATGTAAAATGCATTTAATGGTAGTGAAGTTACAAGTCATACCTATGCAAATGGAATAAAAAATATTCTCAGATCAGAATGTCTCATTTTCAAAAACAGTAACATTTAGTTGCCTTTAAACAGGTATAATGTCCCGCTGTGTCTTTGTTTCCTTAAAGAGGTAAATGACAAACCCAAACCTTTCCCCTGCCTTTGCCTTTAGTCCTTATCATAAACATAGAGCAAACAAGGAAAAAAACCAAATCCCACTTTTGATCCATTTACTGGTTTCTCTTGTTAAAAATATGAAACCTCATAAAGAAATTATTCAAGGAGTAAATTTGGCTACAGTTTGCCAAAGTGGCAAACAGTTTGAAATAATCTTTTGAGATGTTTGAACAGTTCCATTCTATCCGTGGGGTTTAACTCAGAAATACAGACTCCACAATTCAGATGGGAAATTGCCATAATGGGTTATTTTATGCTCTACTCAGTTCCAGAAGCCTGAACTGCCATTTTTTGCAATCATTAAAGCCTCCAATTTCAGCTGTTAACTTCCACAAAAGTGGTTAAGTACTTAGAGCATGGGGGGATGCTATGGATGCATGAATTTATGGTATATTGAAAACTGAAGCTGTATGAAATAAACTGTGTATCAACATAGAAGCCTGAAAGTTAATTGTATGGCTCATTGTTTCATCATCAAATGCACTGCTTCACAGCCAAATCAAGAAAAACTCAATATTATCAAATGTATAGAAAACTGCTACAAGGATTAAAGCCATATTACAACCTTACATGCTCAAAAAATAAGAAAAGGTTCAATAAATTTTGAAGTAACTTATTAGTATAATTAATATCTTTGAAGAGTTTTCATCTGCTTCCTTTTCTGAAACCTTGCATTATGCTTATTAATTTCCTTGGGCTTTTCTCTGCAGTCACAAGCACCAGAAACTGACAGCATTGCAGTGAGGATTTATTTCTTTTTCCTGATCTTAATAATGAAAAAAAACCAATGCCTCATGAAGAGATATATGAAATAGGGCCATCTGAGGGTGCTGTTCGACAACATAGCGAAAGCAATCTAATGACACATGTGGGATGAGAGGGGGATTCCTGCAGAAGCTGGCCTGAATGCTCCCCCTCTTCTCCACTGGTGCTTATATCTGCCTGACCAGACAGTGAATTTAGGAAACTACACTTCTGACTTATTTTGAAAAAAATTTTTCTGCTTGTTTAGGGAGGCACAGTGCCTGAAATATTTCAGATGTTTCTGCGAATTGCTTTGGTCAGCAGCTGGTACGCAGGATGTCTGTGGAGAAGCTAAACTTAGTGTTCACTGAGGTGCCGGAGCATGTCCAGAGAAGGGCAATGAAGTTGGTGAAGGCTCAGGAGCACAAGTCTTATGAGCAGTGGCTGAGGGACCTGGGGTTCTTTAGCCTGGAGGAAAGGAGGCTGAGAGGGGGGACCTTATCACTCCCTACAACTACCTGAAATAAGGTTGTAGTGAGGTGGGGATTGGACTCTTCTCCCAGGTAACAAACGACAGAACAACAGGAAATCGCCTCAGGCTCCACCAGGACAGATTTAGATTGGATATTAGGAAAAATTTCTTCACCAAAAGGGTTGTCAAGCTTTGGCACACACTGCCCAGGTAAGTGGTGGAGTCACCATCCCTGGAGATATTTGAAAGATGCATAGATGTGGCACTTAGGGATGTGGTTTAGTGGTGGACTTGGTAGTGCTAGGTTAATGGCTTTTAAAGGTCTGTTCCAACCTAAATAATTTTATGATTTGTGACACCCAACATGCCCCTGCATGTTGCGCAGTGCATTTCCAGGTGACTCCGAGCTATTGTATTACATACATCTGGTACAGTAAGTCCAGCTCTTCTGGGAAGAATTGAATGCTGTCTTTCCACATATTACACAGCAGATATCTATACCCAGAATGCAACTAACAAAGGTCAGAAGCACAGGGTATTTGGGTCTCTGGTATGTAGTGATTGATTCTGACATAGTCATATGTGTCTTTGCTGGCACAGCTCAGGCAAAAGTCTGGAAAGGCTAATGATCACTTGCATCTCAGCTTCTTGTTACGCACATACTTTAAACTGTGTATTCTTCAGTACTCTGACTCCTGTACAGCAGTGGTGAAATTTGGTCCTTCACGTCTCAGCTGCTGATTATGCCACATGAGACATGTAAAGGAATTTTAGCATTTAACTTAAGGTGAAATTTGGAGTTACACCAGATCAGATGTGCATGTGCATGCCTGACTCCAGCTCTTGCTTCCTCCCTTCACCCCTTTTAACAGTGTTCTCACCACCCTTCCCCCATGAAGATCCATGATATGAATTAACTGAATTCCTCAGATTCTGAAGTCCTGACTACAAGCTTTCAGTGACTGGGAATTCTGCCATGCCATAGTATTCTGAAGGGTGTAGGCAAACATGCCTCACGTACAGCACAGTCACTGAACTTTGAATATCTAAGGGCCAGCACTTCTAGAGAGTTTGAGTTTTGCTTTGTTCATTAAATTAGTGAGAAAAACTTGGTTTGCTCAGCTTCAGCTTTCTGTTAGCATTCCAAAGGAACTGTATCTAGTGGTGTTTTAAGCAGAAAAGTAAATTATGAGTTTATTGTAGACTAGATAGAAAATAAAAGTAATAGGCAAAATAGCTAACTTGATGTGTATTTGGAATTCCACCAGTGCACGTATATGCTAAGTATATATGAAGTTGTGGGGTTTTTTTTGTCAGGATTGATGTAATCCAGGCATAATTAAGGGTAGCTCCATTAAATCAGTGGAAGTTAGAAATGCTTATTACAAGTTCATTAGTGTCTGGAATCATTAGAACAGTATGGTGTGATGTTAATGGCAGCAGGGGAATTCTCTGAGTGCACAGTAGATAAAGTCAAGTATTTTACCAGCCTAATGCATATTTCAGAGCAACACAGATCAGCAGTTTTAGACAACAAAGATAATATAGTCCAGGCTGAATATAGTGCCAGGAATGCAGGCATGATTCTTTTAATCAAAAGGTTATTTTAAATATGCATTATTACTTTAATCTAATAGTGCTCACTTTTTAAATACACCAAATGTAATGATAAATGCTGTTAATTTATTACGTGTCCATTTATATCTATTACGGCCTTTTTTGGATCAGCACCTATGTACTGTCTCTGTGTGTTCCATATGCTCACTGAAGCACCTCATTTTTGTGAATTTAAGTTCAGAAAACAGCACTGACATCAAGGCTTATTTGTAAGGCAGAAGCTGGGCTCTCCTGCCCGAGTCTCCCCAGTGGCCCAGTGTAGTAAGGGTACTTTAAATGTGACTAGCATACACTGACAGCACTGGATTCAGGACAAACATTCCACAGCCCAGTCTTATTACCGTATCAATTAATGAATGGGTGAGTTCCCTCCATTTTAGTGCCCTAACCAGACTCACTCCAGTCTCTGTTTGGACTGTAGGTTAGGGGTTTCACTGGTGTGACAGCCTGGTCCGATGGCCAAGACTCATCCTTTGATGCTGCCAAGGTACAAATCAGTGCTTTAATACACAGTCACCCTCAAACTGAATGCAGCAGAAGGACACTGGTTACTGGTCAGGATCTCATTTTCCTGGTTTCTGCCTCCAGAACTGTACAAATGTTTTGTGCAGTTCATCACTAGTTAGTGATTAGGGAGCAGATATCTAGAAATCAGACAGAGTAATGGCTGTATCATTGTGGTGATGATACATCATCATATCCAGTTCACTTTGCACTTTGTAGATTCAGCTCTTAGAGATCAGAACATGAATATCTCCACATCTCACACAGGCCTTACTTCCATTGTTTATTTAGTACTTCTCTTTAATAAGCCTGGTGGGGTTTTTTTGGGAGAATCATATTCAGTTGTCAGAATAATCCATTATTTATTTTGATGTCTTAACATCACCGTGAGTTTAATTTACGAGTTTAATTTATTGAGTTTAATTTTTCTTCAGAAACCATCTCTTAATCACTTTTTTTGATCAGAACTGAATGTGTTTTTCTCAGCCTAAGCTCCAGTGATGAGATGCTAAGAAATATTTTCACATACTCACAGATTGGGAAGCAAGAGAGGCTACTTCTATAAAAATCGATTCCTGCTGCAAATGCAGCACTCACCATGTTGCCAAGGCTTGCAGAGTGGACTCTCTGAACAGGTCAAAGCTACTTCATTCACTTTCTCACATGGGAATCGTTTGGGCTTGTGCATTGCTGAAGCATGGGGCTGCCATAGCCAAAGGTACACAGGTACACAGAGGTACCCATATTCTGTCCGTATGATGTTCTACAGCACCCAAAGTGACTGCAAGTCTGATTGCAGAGCTCCACACCTGCAGTAAGCTCAGGACTCCATGCTGTGAAGTGAACAGGTCAGGACTCCATGCTGTGCATGTGAAAGTTTGCACATAATTTTTCTGTGCAAATCTGGCTGACGGGGAATGATGCCACCCAATGGAGCTTTCATTCCAACCACTGGCTATTGTCTGTTATCACGCCATTTAGCCCCGTTCCTCTTTCTGTCCCCAAATTTAACAAGTGTAACTTAAAAGTAGTTTGGTTTTTTTTTTTTTCTCTCTGCTCCTATGATGGAGAAGACGTTCCAGAATTCTGCTTTGATGTTTTGAACCCTTATTTTAATTATTGTTGGGCATTTTAGTTTGTACCTGTATTGTTCTTTACTTTAAATAACCTTCCCTTTCCCTTTTTTTTTTAATTCCCTGATGTTATGTTCCCTTCTTTCATATGTTCACACCAAAATGTTGCCAGTAAGATACCCTTCTTCATCCCCTTAATTATCCTACCAGCATTTCTTGGTCCCTGGTCCAATTTGAATCTATCTTTTCTGAACATATTTGACCAGGCCTCATCACTACAGGTTATGAAGATATTAATGCATTGCTTTCTCTGCATTGCAGAATCCTGTGCCTTTTTCCACAGAAGTCTGATTATATCATGTGACTGATACCTCTAATTTTTTCTTCTCCTTTGCTCTTACAGAAATTTTTTTTGGCTCCTAACATGGTCACTTTGGATTATTCACTACAAAATTCCATCCTATTTCTGTTGCTGCAGTCCTCAAGGTCATGAAGCTCTTCCTGAGTGATACTCTAGTCCTCTTCTGTATCAGTAGTACCTTCCAGTTTTGTGTTGCCTGCAGGTGTCACTCTCTCATTTACTTCCTATTTTTTGTGCCAAGGTCGTTAATGAGAAGATTAAATAAAATTGTTCCCAGAGTGAATCTAGGAAACTCCATTAATAATAACCCTTTTTCCTGACAGACAACTCCTCTTCAGTCAGTTTCTTATATGCTTTACAGTTCATATGTTAGTCTTGATTTTCATGTTAATTAGTGTTATATAAAATACATTCAGCAGTCCAGCAAGACTAGTGTCCATCTCTGTAAAGAACCTGCAATAATTTTACCAAACAAATATATCAAACAAGTCTAGAATAACTTATCTGTGATAAGTGGGTACTTTTATCTCGCTTCCGATCCCACTTTATCTTTTATTATGTTTCCCTTCCAAATGTGTCATAAAATCCTGATCATTTATTCAACTCAGAGATACATGCTTTGGCAGCTGCCTACTTCACTTATTCTCTTTCTTGATTATATCTAAAAATTAATATTAGGAGACTGGTATCTCACTTTTACTGTTAATAAAGCCCCAAATATTTGATACTTCATTCTAAATTAAAATGCTAAGAATTAAAACATAATAAATTATTTGATAATACTCTATTAATAATTATTGAACAGTGTTTCAGAAATGTACGAATGTACAAGAAAGAGAAATATGAAAACAATGAAACAGCTATAAATGTTATTGTGGGTGGCATTCACAAATTCTATAAACATTATTTAGCCAACCTCCAATTATGAAGCATGCGGTCACTGTGGACCGTACATGATAGCCTTGTTGCCTAATATGAATCAATCAGACTCAGCTGTGATGCTGCACGTCCTTAAAATAAATTTCAGCATGATGTGTTTTAGATTCAGAACCAAATGTGAACTGCAGGTGACCCAAAGAGGAGGGGGCTAGAAAAATTGGTAGAATATTAGGATGGGACTTAAGCTGAAAATGTGTAGATTTAACAAAGAGCCTTACTGAAACTGATTGAACCTTACTTGCTCTTGTAATTTGATTTAGCTCATCACAGAGCTATATTACACATAACACACAATCACATCCCAAAAGCAGCCAAAACATTTCATGATTCATGTGGAAATCAGAGACCCATGTACCTTAGGGCATTGGTTCACAGCCATTGCAGAGGGAAGAGTGTCACCTAATGTATCACCAGTATGGCAGTTTTTGCTGTCCTTTCCCATAAACTTGTCAGACACATACCAACTTGGTGTAACTCAGTTCTGTTGTGTTTGCAGGATTTGATACCATATTGTACAACTACAGGACACTGGAGTGTTTAATGGAGCAGAAATTAATGTACGTTCTAAGATAAAGTAGTTATGATTAAGCAGAAGTCATAGCTGTTGGTGGCTCAGAGCTGATTTTGTGACTGTATGCCTGTGACACAGGATTACATGAAGTCGAGAGTTCAGAAAGATCAGCCCAGACTGGAAGGGGAATCCACTGCCAAGACATGTTACTGGAACTCCTCAGTCTTCAGTGCTACAGTTGGGTGATTACATAGAGATGTAAAATAAGAACTACAGCAAAGAAACTTTTTCTATGAGAAGTGAAAGGCAAAATTTAACATAAAACTTTTATTTGGTGCATTTGCAATTGGGCTTTACAGTGCTGCCTACCTTTCTCTAAGCGCTGATTCTTTCAAAATGTGAATTCCAAGAATAGCTTTGCCTTAAATGCTGGGAAATGAGCTGCATTGCAGGTTTGGTAAATCTGAAGGTTTTGTTCAGCCACTTAGTCATAGCTGCCCCCTCAAGTAAGAGATAACAAAAGGATTTTTTTTTTTGAGAAGGTGGGACTAGAACAAAATATAATGACCTGAAACCATATACGTCCTTTGTGTTTTATAAAAGAAGCAGATGTAAAAGATTTCCCATTGTATGGTATCATCAAATGACTAGAGCCAATAAACTGTAGATAATGATTCTGATTTCATGTAATCAGCAAAGCTCCATTAACTGTAATGGAAAAACATTGATTTACACTAGTGGAAGAGTTGAGAGGATGGAGGGGCATTGCTGACTGTCTGGTGTACGTGGGTAATATCCCTGAAATAATTATCAAAAATAGAGGTTATTTAGGGTTGTAGCTCCATTCTGCAGTGCCAAAGCTGTCTTTAACAGTCCTAATGCAAAAAGTGCAAGGAACACATTCCAGAGGAGCATCTGAACTTATTCCCTTTTTTCCCCTGGTCTGGATGAGGGTGCCTCACCAGTTCTAAGGCATAGCTCCCTGCTCCACTCTTGGTATGTATTGCTTCGTGCACTTGCACAGTGTCTACCACAAGGCAGGAGGATAACAGGGAAACCTGAGAACTCAGCAGCAATGAACAGGACTCTGAACTCTCTGCCTTTTGCATGGAGTCAAACATTGCCCTGATAGAAGAATTTTTGGTGTCCATGTTATTCCATGTATCACTGAGATTTGGCCATACACATCACAGTTGCTGTGCTAATTGTGGGCAGATCTGAACACAGCAGTTAGGCTAACCCAGCTGACCTTCCCAAACCCAAGCTAATGTTCTGGATTTATTTTTGTAGCTTGGGAAAAACAGATCTTCACCCCAGTGGGAGGACTGGAAGCATCTCCTAGGCTGGTTCAACTTCTGTTTGCAGAGCCACCCACGTGGCTCGGCATTGCCTTTGGCCATGTGTAAAATTCTCCGTGAGGCTGGTTCACCTGTTCACCATCAGATCCACCCACTCAGATGCAAAAATCTGTAAGACAAAAGGCATGAATGTAGAAAAAGAACAAAATAAAGTCAAAGCACCAGTGCTTTCTTTCCTTTCCTCCACCACACATTGACCAGCTGGACAAAAAGCATCTGTAACACTACTTGGTTCTTCTCTGAAGATCTGATCCTGCTACAGTGCTCAGGTCCTCTCTGAAGAGCTGATCCTGAACCTGCGCATGAACATTACAAGTATCTCTCTGACCACATCCACTACAGGTCAGTGTTTGAAATACCAAACACTTCAGTTCCCTGCATTGCAACACAAGCTTGTTTGTGCTCAAATACAGAATTACGCTCCTGGTTTCTGCCTACAGATATGTAACCTCTCATGGTATCATACTATCTTTGCCTTGGCTGCAGGATATTGCAACTCAATAAAGTGCTAATGGAGACCCAAATGTTATTTCATTAACTTACAGATTATAGCCTGGCCTGGCCAACAACATAAAGTTGTGCAGCCTAGAGGTTGATAGATAAGTGCTTTTGTTATCTGTAGCCATTCATGCTTTGTGCAGACCTCCCTTGTGATGCAAACTATCCCAGATGAATTTGTGCTGAGATGGGCTCAGTGTGTTTGCCTGATGGCACATCCCGTCCATCAGTGAAAACCACCTCACTACTCTGAAACACCACAGCAGGAGCCACGTGAATTTTTCCTGGTGTGCCCACTGGATTTTCACAGCAGGGTGCCCTATTGTAATGTACCTGAAGCACAGGTGGAAATAATTCATTAGTAATGCCACAAGAGGTTTCCTGATTGGTTTGAGCCTGCCTAAAACTGCACTGCTGCTGAAAAACACCGTGCTACCCTTAGTACTCTCCCTATGTTCCTATCACGCTGGCTCAAGTGAGCTTCCTGGAAACTGATCCTGCAAGAAAAGCAGGTAACTTGGGTCAGTCTCTCATCTCTCTGCTCCTGGGGCTGCACCGAGGGAGCACTGGGACAGCAGAGAGAGTAGGGGCATGTCAGGGAGAGACATGAGTTCCCCTCCAGCAGCAGCACGGCCTTTGATGAGTGTCCTGGTTTCAGCTGGGATGGAGTTAATCTTCTTCCTAGTATCTGGTACAGTGTTGTGTTTTGGATTCAGTATGAGAATAATGTTGGTAACGCACTGATGTTTTGGTTGTTGCTAAGTGGTGCTTACCCTAAGTCAAGGACTTTTCAGTGTTTTGTGCTCTGTCAGGGAGGAGGTACACAAAAAGCTGGGAGTGAGCATGGCCAGGGCAGCAGACCAAACTGGCCAAAGGAATGTTGCATACCAGAGAATGTCATGTCCAGTATATAAACTGGGTCAGTTACCTGGAAGGGTGCCAAGAGCTGCTTGGGGACAGGTTGAGCATCGATCAGTGGGTGATGAGCAATTATATTGTGCATCACTGGTTTTTTGTCTTTGAGTTCTATGTCTCTCTCTCTCTCTTTTTGTTATATCCTTTTTAATTGCGATCATTATTATAATAATTTACTTCATTTCAATTATTAAACAGCTCTTAACCCATTGGTTTTACCTTTTTCTGATTCTCCTCCCCCCCACTGACCGGTGTGGTACTTAGTTGCCAGCTGGAGTTCAGTGATGATGAACTTAATCCAAACTGTACTCTGTGGTTGTTTCACGTTCAGCTTCTCCAGATCCAGAGGGATGGTGTGGTGAACCAGACAGAACTGGCCTGTCTGGAAGCATGGGCTGCAGCTCAAGTGTTGGTGGTCACACTGTGGGAATCAGTTATTATGATCAACCTGCACATCTTGGCTGTTTGCAGTGAACACCATCAGTCAAGTCAAGCTGTCTCAGAAGATGGTAACTCAAAAGCAGATAGCTGGAAGTAAAACTGCAGTGAAGCCTAACAGTGAGTGCTTTGTGCGGCTCCATTTTAACCCATGCCTCTTATTGCAACAGGCCATCTAACACAATTTAAAATTAACAAGCATCTGCATCTCCATAGCTGTTAAGTGAGGAAAAAAGGACCAAGAAGGTGATATTTTTGGCCAGCCAGTGTCTAATTTTATTTTTTTTTCTGACTATCCCTCAAGCCAGTCCTAATGCCTCTGGCTCTGAAGATACTACACAGAAAGGAACACATTTGGATGCAGCATAGAATTTTTTTTTTCTGGACCTCTGAGCAAGCAGGCATTTGAGATTGTAAGTGAAACATAAGCTGTGTCTTAGGGTGGCTGCTCCCATGTAACTGTGCTGTAATATGAATGCCACAACAGATTTACTTGGAGAGGGAAGCAGGTTTGGTTTGAAGTCAGGCATCATATTAGAAGAGCTGCTCCTGGCCATTAAATAATGCCTTAGCTGATTGGCGGTTTAATGGTGGTTAATGGCGTCTATCAAACTCAGCTTTTTCTCTGACAAACAAATGTCAGAAATAATGTGTTTAGTTTTTTTTCTTGACTTTGATAATTTTAAATGAGACTGCTTTTGTCAGAAAATCTTTAGGATGCTGGTCAGTATGGCTCACCTGATATGTGTAGGAAGACAAAGAACACCCGGTTAGTGTTTGGCCAGCTTGTGAATGTTGCCTCCAGCAGAGCATGTTAGTGGTAATCACATTTTCTCAAGCTGCAAGTGATGCTCTACTCCTACTGCATCCATACGATGTGCTAGGAGACATCCAGGATTTTCAGAGGAGAACTCAGAACACTGTGGCTACATACCAGGCATGAAAGAGGGCAACAGTGAAATTCAAGTGACCAAGAAGCCAGTGAGGAGTGGAATCGGAAAACAGAAGACTGAACCTTAGACTGAGAGTAACAAGACACAAAAATGGAATGAGCTGGGACTGACTACAGAGAGGACCTGAAGGTTTGGGAGTGAGGGGAGAGCAGTCATTTTGTAATGAGCTGGAGAGAACAGACAGTTGCCCTCAATCAAGATCAAAGGAAACCAGGGTGTGGAATGGAGGGGTCTAACAAAAAAAGAGGAAGAGACAGATTGGAGGGGGAATGAGTATTAGGAAGGAAAAATGCTAAATATTAAAGAAAAAGGGAAATAATGAAAAAGAAGAAAGGTACTAGGAGAAAAGGAAATAAGATAGCAGGGGAACAAAAGACAAAGAATAATGACTAATGGTCCCCAACAAAAGGTATCTACGAATAAGGCAGAAAGTGTCATTCAGTCTGTTCTGATAAAATAAGCAGCACTGTGCAGGCCTTCCTGATACCCATGATTGTACCAGTGACAAGACATGACAAGAGCTGCTTTGTCTTCCCTGCCTGGTGCTGCCCTGCTGGGGCAGAGCTGGCCTTTGAGGAATGATGTGTATGAGGTCAGTGTTAGCAAATCTGCTTTTTATCCTTGGTCACACTTTCATCAACAAGGCTTTATTTATACTGAGGAGTTTTTTCTATTTTACTAGTCCCTAGCCCTGATCATCAGTGCTAATCCTGATGAAAGCACCACTGTAAATGGCCTTTTGGTATTTTTACCTCAGACTCATCAATATCTGACGTGGAAAGAGTAATAAGTTTGTCTTGGAGAAGTCTCCCATAATGTTCTTACCACTGCAGTTACTGATTGACAGAGTTAAGGCTATAGGGAGGCTGATATCCCAAAGCATTCCTATTGCCCTCCACAACCCACGGATTAAACCAGGCAGCATTAAAATTAAAAACCTGAGAAGCAACGTGAGAAAAAAAATCCCCCTGTTTTCAGCTTTGATGTCACCAAAAAGGTTTTTCTCTTTTGGTTATAATAATAAATTCTGTTACAATAATTTCATGCCAGTATTTCGTGCAAGTAAACCCTTAGTCTGGAGCAAAGGTGAAGCACGGAATTCTGTCTCTCTCTTAAAAAAAGACATATTAAGAATTGGGAAGAATGATAAAAAAGGATTCTCTCAGAATATTCTCTGAAGTACTCTACATTTCAGCTGGTTTACAAAGAAGAAGGGCTGGAGTTTAGGAAAAGAGATGAGTTCAATTGATTTAAATCCAGAGTAGATAGCTGAAATGCTGATCAGTCTGTGACTTATTTATAAACATTTCTATGCATTCCTGTGAACCAGGGAAAGAGAAAACTTCTTTATATGCTCTTTCCTGGATAATCCTATAGGAACTGTAGGAGATGCAGTCTCCTTTTGCACCCTTTTTTAAAGAAGAATTTGTGTAGAGCAGTGATTGCTTACATTCTGTTATGGAAATATGATGATTAGGTTAATAAGAGTACACAATCCGAAGTAGAAGAAAACTTTCAAAAGGTTCAGAGCTCAGAATAAGTGAATTTTGCATGTGTGTACATATATAATATATTCTTTCCCTTACAGCTTCTTGGTAGTAGTTCATGGCACTGGCAAAAAATAAGCCTTTAGATAGTTCCACTCTCTGCATCAGTGTGGCTGTATATGGACATTAAGTCATTCATGGCAAACAAAGACAGTGTCTATAATGCCATGTAAATTAATTTTAAAAAGAAAGAATCTGATTCTTTCCAAAGGGAAGAAGTGTGATGAACTGCATTACAATAGATATGTATACATATAGTCAGCATCTGGTGCAAAGAGGCCAGGATTTTTAAAAATACAGAGTGAACCTTTGCAGGATCCCTGCAGTTTGAATCGAAATCTTTATTATTTGCATATGGCCCCATTATGCTTTTGAATTCACAGAAGTCTATTCCACACTGAGAAACAGATATTTTTTTCTTTTCTAATGGAAATTACTGTTCTTCAGAGTATCTAGAAGTTACTAGGCACACACTATACTAAGCTATATTTCGCTCTCTTCTCTATATCATATCCCCTCTTTGTTCTTTTAATCCTATAGCTCACATTCTCTTTGAGTTCCTAAAGAATTATGACCAGTTTGAGAGTAATCATTTGCTGTAAAGTGATCTATCTCCATAAGAGGTAAAAGGCCTCTTGCTAACTGAGTTTTTTAGACAGGTTTTATAACATGGGTTGGAGCCTTTTTCTCATTCAGCCCTAAATCTTCTGAAAACATTACACTTAAAAGTTCTAGTTTTACATAGAAATAAAAGGTAAATGTTGATTCACCTTTTAAATAACGTAATTAGCTTCTCTGCCACAAAAAAAACCCCCAAAAAACCCCC
Organism: Pseudotriccus pelzelni; assembly: GCA_035584735.1. Taxonomy (NCBI): domain Eukaryota; kingdom Metazoa; phylum Chordata; class Aves; order Passeriformes; family Tyrannidae; genus Pseudotriccus; species Pseudotriccus pelzelni. The sequence goes on along the minus strand of JAWMRA010000161.1, from coordinate 38,323,672 downwards.
GAACAAACCAGCTTGAATGATCTGGTGCCTTAATATAGTTTCAGTTAGCTGCAGTAGAGAAAATTTAAATGATGTAAGGAAATAAAATATTTTTATCTCAAAGATGAAACAAAAGGAGGAATAAATCCATCACTGACATACAGAAAAGCTGGTCCTGCTGACCACAGTTTGTCTGCAAGATGCTGTATTTGAGCTTCACATGAACAGTACATGAAGTTGTTTGAAGGAAAAGAGAGAATTAGGTGTAGAGAGGGAAGTTGAGAAACTTCTCAAAAAGAAAAAGTGCATGAAGAGTAATTCCTCACATTTTTAAAAACACCAGCTAATGAAATATCAGAAATACAGGTCTTGTGTACAATGCCTCCATCCATTGAATCACTCCATGATGAGTCATCAAGTACAGGTAGTACTATATGACATGATGCCATGGAGTGGAAAGCCTTTAGATCTCTGCAGTGATTCCCTGAGAAAAGCCAAACATTTCTTAAATTGTGTGGCTTCTAGTTTTTCGGGGATATCACACTCAAGCACAAAGGAACTGTTATTGGCTGGGTAATCCTCGGCTGAAAAGAATTCCTAAAAATATGTATATAGCACCATCTACTGACATTATGGGTCTTTGCAGGTGGATGTTTTTAAAAAAATCAAAGACCTATGGGATATAATAGTGTAGCAGAGTTCCCCGAATTGGCACAGAATTGGTTCCTCTTTCTACTTACAGCTCTGTAAACTCAGGAGAATGCTGATCTTTGCTTCAAGAGTTTAGCAGCTGAAGAAAAGATGGTATCTGAATAGAAAAAAATGAGGGAAAAAGGGAGGAAAAAATGAGATCAAAAATGAGTAGCTGAATGAGTCAAAGTGTGTCCTAGAGCAAAAGTTAGATATTAGTAAAAGGAATAATTTCTCAATATGTCATTTGAAAGCACCAAGACTATAGTTTCTTTTGGCCTCAGAGTTCTGCATTCTCCTTTGGGCCATCCATACAGTTTATCAGAGTTAATGCAACTCACTGTTAAAACAGTTTTCCCATTCTTCATTCTCTGTAATTTTTCTGCTGGTGAGACAGGCTGCCAGGTGTCAGGGCCTGCTGAAGACCAGAGTTAGTGTAGACAGACAGGTGTGTGGCGGAGGGTAAGAATGTGGTGGTACCAAAGGGCTGTCAGATTGCCTCCGTTACAACGTGTAATTTCATTCTTCCTCAGTTATATTTAGTGCATTGACTTGGTTTATTATTGTTATGTAGACATAGAGCAGAATGTGCAAACAGCCAAGATGGAAACTCCTTAGGTGGGGTGAACTCAGCTGTCAAACGCAACTGTGATTCTGCAGCTGCCAAGCAGGTTCATTAAACTGAGTCTTGACAGAAGAGAACTGAGAAGAGGTAGTGCTCTTCTCCCACCTACTAGCCAGGGTGTCCCCATGGCATATATTATCTGTGTCTCAGCTGCTGAAGCAGAAACAGCATGCAGCAAGCATTGCTTTGTCAGCAGGGAGGAGCATGGGGAGAAAAGTAGGGCAGGGCATGGTGCTGCGATAAGTTGATCAGGGCAGGACGAAAGATTAATATCATGGATAGTATTGCTGCTTAGCAGTTTTGGTATCAACTTTTGGTATCAACTTTTAGAGCCACACACTGCTGATGTTTTGGAATATCATAGAACTGCAGGATCATAGAATGGCCTGGGTTGGAAGGTACCTTAAAGATCATCTAACTTGAACTCCCCTGCCATGGGCAGGGACACTTTTCACTACACCAGGACCATCATGAGCCTTCATGCCATCCAAAACATGACCAGACTGCTCCCAGAGCTGCACTGGAAAGCCATATAACCTTATTTTTTTTGTAAATGCAACCGAGATGGTCATCCTGCTGGATTCATATTAGTCAGCTGACCTACTTAGCTCTCCCAGGAAGAAACAATTGTCTTTTTATTCCTTATGAAGCCTTTTCTCAACTCTTTGACCTGGGTTCTTTGGTCCTACTGAAATGTATCAACAATAAATAATATACATTGAAAAAGCAAACTCACTTTGTCACCAAATTTTATTTTTGTGGAATGGTAGTAGGATACTGAGTCCATATTATGCATAGAACAGGATATGAATGCATACAGGTGAACCCCCAGAAATCAGTTTCTTCTATGACTTCATCTTTACCCCTTCAGCATGTCAAGGCCAGTGTTTAACCTGGTCATATACTCTTTCTCAGTACCTTGTAAAATATTTTTATTTTTCTCAACCCCAGTAGTAAGTATTTTGGATGATGTTGCATGTGTCTGTATAAAGACAGAGTACATACAGGAAAATTGTTTTAAGAACAGCTTTTTAAATTATTTACTAAATGCATATTCAAGTACCTCTTTCCACAGCACTAAGAACAATTTCCAAGAGACAATTTCTGAATTCCAAAGCACACTGCTTAGAAACTAGTACAGAGCTCAGAAAACTTTATCTTCACTTATCTTGAGGCTACATCAGCACCATTTCTCAAGGTATAGTTTCCTGATTGGCTTAATTCCATCTAAATCCACAGTGCTAGTGTGGCAAGTGGTGGTCCTGTGCCACTAACGCTTGTGTAACTATGGGCTTGGCTGTGAAACCAACTAGGATGGAACCTACGAATTTGTTGCAGGATTAATGTGCAGGTGGACTAGACAGTCGACTGTCTTGACTGCAGGCCCCTGGAAGGGCTGATGTCCATCTGCCCGCATCCCTCGGCAACGCCGAGATGAGATTATGCTGATCATGAAGCCCCGCCCCTGGGGCTGTTTTTCTTGGCCGTTCTAATTCTGATTCACACAGAAATGCAGTCTCAGGCACGGAGTCCCTAATCTCTTCACTTACATTCGGTTTAGTCTGCAGAGCTGACCTTTTCCACTATCATTAGCCACAAGGGCATTTAAGGGCTCCATTCCGAAGTCTGAAATAGGCTTCGTGTCAATCTTAGTCACGTAACTAATAAATCAAAGCCATGTTATAAACCACTTAATTTCTCGCGCTGTGTCACTGCACAGTGTCACAACCGTGTGGAGCAGCGGAGGGCGGGCGCAGCCAAGCCCATCTCCCACACGAACGCCGTGAGCAGCGCGGGGCAGGCGGCGGCCCCTCGGTTGTGAAGGGCGCTCAGGCACAGCAGCGGCAGCAGCAGTACCAGCAGCACCGCTCTGCCCGCTCCCGGCGGCCCGGCCGCTCCTCCCGCTGCTCCGGGCGGCCCGGGGCACGACGCCGCTCCCGAGCGCTCCTGCGCTCCGGGCGCGCCCTGCGCCCTAAGCACCCGCGGGCCGGTGCTCGCCAGCCGCGACACCAAGGCAGGAGGAAAGCGAGGCGCTGCCACACACGCGGCCGCTATCGACGCGTCCGGGGGCGGCCCCGCTCCTCTCCGCCGCCCCGCTGCCGCCGCCGCCGCCCGTCCCGGCCTGTGCCCGGTGCGCTCCCTGCCCCGGGCCCGGTTCCCCCCCCTCCCCTCAGTGGCCGCTCCCTCGCGAGAGGCGCCGCTCTGCGCCGCAGCCCCGCCCCGCCCCGCCCCGCCCCGCGCTCCGCAGCCCCGCCCG
>JAWMRA010000161.1:38293020-38320021 GCA_035584735.1 Pseudotriccus pelzelni | reverse complement strand
CCGCAGCCCCGCCCGGCCGCGGCTCCGGCGGGCGCAGAGCGCCGCGAGCAGCCATGATGGTGGGTCGGGGGCGGCCGCGGGCCGGGCCGGGGCGGGCGGGCGGCGCGGCCGGTCACTAACCTGTGCGCTTTGTCTCTCCACACCCTCCCTACCGCCGGCCGTGCCGCTCCGCGCCCCCCGGCCCGCGCCACCGCCTCCGCCTCGCCCCCAAGCAGGAAGGCTCGGACGACGGCCCAGATTTCCTCTCGGAGGAGGACCGAGGTGTAAGTGCCGCGGGGAGGCGTCGGGACCCCGGCGCCTGGGGCTGGGCGCGGGAGGGCAGGGTCGGCCCCTCGGCGGGGCCTCCGGGCGCTGGCGGCCCGAGCCCGCCGCGTGGGTGTGGGGAGGCAGGCGGGATGCCGGGCGGCGGGGACCGGGCTGCCTGTCCGCCCGCCGGGACCTGCGCCTGGCGCGGCCGAAACCGGGGTCTGTGTGCGGGTGTGCAGCCTTGGCCGCTCATTGTTCTGTCACACAAGTTTTGGAAGGGCAGTTCTTTGGTGCTCTCGTTGGAACGGCTCGGGAGGGGGTTGTGCGTTCCTGGGGATCGATGTTCTGTCCCTGCGGGCCTCTCCCGCCGCACGCGCCCGGCGAGGCCGGTCCTGCCCCGGCTGACCAGCCCTGGGGAGCACCGGGTTCCATCTCCAGTCGTGAGCCAGGGCCTGGGTGATGCAGTCCTGCCCTCCCTTCTCCCTTCAGGCCTTAGGGACTCTCCCATAGATAACAATGGGACATTTACATAGCAGGCACATGCTGCATGATACACTCTGTATTGAAAAGAAGTTCTGTTGTTGGGACAGGATACCACAGTTATGCTTCTTACTGGGAAAACCTTTTTCTCTGCCCTTCTGTTTTTTGCTTTCGTTTCTCATCTGACTGCTGCATCCGTCTTTCCTTAACTTGCCTGCCTCACTTAAGCAACAAATCAGCTAATACAGTATAATTCACTCAGACTGATTACCCCTCTTGCTTATTATCTTAAAAAAGACATCTTGCTCTGAGCAAGATAGAAGAGCAGCTTCAGGGTTGCTTAGGTTGCCTTGTCTGTTGTGGCTGTTGAAGTGACTACATACAGTATATCACTAAAAAATACAAAAATCTGAGAAATGCTGTGTTGGTATAAACCTTTATCATGTATGTATGCCATACTCAGGTGTCAAATACAATTTTAAGTACTAAATTATTTTTGACTGTATGCGTGTGGTAGGAATTCTGTGTATTATGTTCCAGTTTATGACCAAAAATTAAAAAAGGCGTTCTAATATTGTATCAGGCCAGTTCTGGCTACTGTAGAGCTTTTGCCTTTAATTATGCAGCTGGTTTAGTAAGAGTACTGGATAAAAAAGAGAGAAGGTGGAAATTGTTGTTCTTTGAGTGTCTTCAGAAAAAGGACCAAAGCACTTGTTAGTTGTGGAATAGTATTTTATGTAGGTTGTCCCTGGTACTTAGGAACACACTTTGATGTGCACAGTTAAATTGTCTTTATCTGAAGGTGCAGGTAGAACATAACAATGCAGATCTGACCTCGTGTGAAACTTGTTTGTTTGGTTGGTTATTAGTTTTCCCTCTAAGGGTACAGGTTGTCAGAGTTCACAAGGTAATTTGAAAACCTTAAGAAATCTCTTACCAGTCTTGTTTGTACTGTTGTAAAACTTACATCATCTCAGTTGGCCAAGTGTAGTCTTTTTTTTTTTTCCCTCCCCCATTTTCATCCAGCACTGAGGAATTAAACCAAAACAGCGTCCTTCTCATTTCCCTAATTTTTTTTCAGTTTAACCTTGGGGTGATGGGATGAAAAGAGGACTGGAGTTTATGCTGATGCCTCATAGAACAGTAATTCTCAAACAATTGTGTTATACCATATGGAGCCTTTTCCGGAGAACTGTAAAACAGAGCACTGAGAATCATCTTTGAGGAAGTAGCTGTGGGTGGTCTGTAGAAGGAGCTTATTGTAAATGAACTTTTGGGAATTGCTTTTCTAAATTTCACTTAGGAAGATACTATTGCGTTCACTTGGAGTAACGCAGTTCCTGTTGGGACTTTTGTGCTCTCTCTAATGTAAACAATATGCGCTTTGAAAAGTGGTACAGTATTGCTCTACTAGTACCATTTTGTGTATTTTATATAGACTTTAGCTGACTTGACTAACATTCTTGTCTACTCATTCAGGGGAAATGAGCTATCCCTTAGAACAGCTCTGCTGGAAACTTAATGCTGTGAAGACACTTAGCAAGCTTTTGTTGTAAAGGTATTGTTTGTATCCTTGCTCTGTGTGTTTATCTGCCTGTAAAGAGCCCGCTGAAGAAAGGGTCCTTTTTCTCTAGCATTTTTGAAAGATCTTAGAGAGTGAAAGTTGGTGTTAATGGGTGACATTACCTGGGAATGTTGGGCTTGGTTGTTTCCCTTGCCTCTATCAGATTCTTTCCATTATCAGTTGAAGTATAATTGATTCTTAAGCAAAAGCTTAGATGCTAAATCCTCTCGTTGCATTGTGTTCTCTTTTAGTAGCTTAGCCTGAGTTTTGGCTTCTGATATTTTCTAGACCCTTTGAATAAAACAGGGACTTTCTTAGTAAAGCGTGGTCTCAAGCTCTGCCAGGGGAGGTTTAGGTTAGATGTTAGGAAGAAATTCTTTACAGAGAGGGTAATCAGGCATTGGAATGGGCTGCCCAGGGTGGATTCTCCGTCCCTGCAGGTATTTAAGAAGAGACTGGATGTGGCCCTTAGTGCCGTAGTCTAGTGTGGTGGCAGTGGCTCAAGGGTTGGACTTGATCTCAGAGGTCCTTTCCAACCCGTCTGATTCTAAGATTCTATGATAGAAAACTGTAAAATAGCTAAATCACATTACTTTTTGTTTTGCAAGTTGTTTAGCATGGGTAGAGAGCACATATCTAAGCATAAAATTATTGTGTGATTTGTATGTATTAGACTTAGAGGGGTCAAGATGAAAAGGGACTGCATCTTATCTCTGTTTTTTCCATACTTTAAGGTACTTTCAGTTTTCATCCATATCAGAATTCTTTTAGTTTTTAATTTCCTACTTCCTTTATGACTAGAAAACCATCCATTGGTGGTAGTTTTCTTTTTAGTGATGAAGAGTTTGCTTAAGTTTGTTGTGCTATGATGCTGTCGGTGAATTCAATTTCCAGTGATGCCGTATGAACCTTGTGTTACATGAGTACATTTAAAGTCCTTCAACTTTCTGATTGTCTTTGACACCTTTCATAAATGCTTCATTATCATTGCAGACAAAAACGTTCCCCATTGGCAGTCAGGCTACACAGCATAATTTAACGTATGATTAAACTCTTCAAAACTGTTACAGACTTAACTCAGTATAAATCAAATAGTCTGTTACAGTTGTATGCAGTGAGTGAAGTTGTCATGCTTTGTTCTTAGTTTTCTCAGCACAGATAAGAGTTTTGTATCTAAAGTTGTGAACGGTGCAATATGACCAGGGTACCCTACATGTGCTCTAGTGACAGACTTGACCAGCTGTTGTACTGAATCTTACAATTTTGTGTAGTACCACTTTGTAAAAAAAAAAAAAAAAAGGAGGTGGAAAAGTATTTTGGTAGAAATATTTGTAACTTGTGAAAGATTACAAAAATGCCATTTAGATAATCCAGACTATTTGCTGAGATTACCATGTCTGTTAATTTATTCTGGGGGGATTGGAGAAAAACAAAGTACCCCAGACAATGTAACCACAAAAACCTTTTTTATACACTGAAAAATGTGGTGTCATGACATACAGGAGACATTGGTATGTCATTATATTTTTCTTTCCTAAATTAGATACTAAGAACATTGTAACTCAGTAGGAGTGATCTGCAAGGGACTGTTGCATGATAATATGCCTTTATACGAGGCACTGACCCCCTAAACCTTGGCAAAATGAAACAAAAGGCAATGCCTTAATCACGTGTGTGCATATGTTACTGGGCAGTCATTTTAACGATTTCTAACTTTGCTGTAAGGAAAAGCTATTACTATGTGTGTAATAGCTATTGAACTCTTACATTCTGCTAGCCTAGCAGAATATGCTAGACGGCATGACTTTGTTTACTTTAATACACTAATTCTAAGATACATTAGTCTGGTTGCTGCTACATAGACAACAGTTGTCTACACATTGAGGTTAGTTAGAGTGGGGTCTGGCTGTTGTGATTTAAGATAAAGATTAAGATAACTGATGGAAAGCAAGATGTGGCAGTTGATGCTTCTCCTCTAGTGCTGTTCCAGTGGCTTACAGAGCTACCTTCAAAATCTGCTCATGTGTAAGCTTTGTACTGTGTGTTGTTGATACTTAAAGCATTTCTGTACGTAACTACGGACTTCAAAATGCAATCCTGAAAAGATCTGCATGGAAAAAGTCTATATCTTTGTAAGGCAAAACACTTTTATACTGTAGAACAGGATATTTGTAGAAAAAAATGTAATATCAAAGACGACACAGTGTCTCAGTAAGAAGTATGCCTTATGAGCATGATGTTGAAATATTTTTTGACAGTGATTTCAGAGAAGATTTCAGAGTTAGCCTTAGTACTTGTAAAAACATCGTGAATGTCGGTTGGTCATGATGATGAAATTGTCATGGAACAAAGTCCTCTAGAACAACAAGGGTGCAAGAGTGAGGGGACTTGAATTTCCAGTTGGAGCCTAGATGAGGTTACTTACACCAAGTACTGTTGAAGCGAGTTACTGCCAAATATTGTGATGCTCAGGTAGTATTCCAGTTTTTCTATAATTGATTGTTGTCTGATTTTTTTCGGTATGACTTTGGGATTACTTTGTTAGAGAGTTTGGGTTTCATGTCTTGTAGAAAAAATATGTGTATTCCTTGCACTTTTGCCATTTTGAAGATACTGAAATCTTGGGTTTGAGTTTTTTGGTTGGAGGGGGTTTCAGAAAAATATCCGCGAGAAGACTTAGCTCTGTAAAGCTCAGGATATTATTTTTAAACTTTTTCAATATATTTTGAGAAACACTGAACAGAAAAATGGTGTAAGAAAATAGGAGTAAATCAGGTCTTTAACAGCTCTTGCTTTTTGAAAGGTAGGACCACTTTCCTCCTTAAAAGTGCCTTTCCAACTGCTAGTATCTTTATAATTACCTTCACAAGTACATTTACTTGGAGCAGGTTGTCAATTCAGAGGAGTGAGGGGAATGAAGAGAGAAATGAAGAAAAAAACCTACCAAACTTGCTGCTGTCTGTAAATGTACTTCGACTGTCTCACTTACTAGCAAGGTAACAATATACAGAAATGAAAATAGTGCACTAACAAGGAGTACTGTAAAGGAGATTATTATTTGTATAGTTATTTGTGCTATAAGGAGTGCTACTGGGATTTCTTATTTTGCTCAGAATAATCTTTTAATGTTGGAGTTTTTTGTAATCTGTTTTCAGCCTTGTGGGATCAGTGTTCTTCTCAAAGGAAAATAAAGGAAATATAAGTAACTTTTTTCTTTTTTTAAATTAAGCTAAATAGATTTTTCTTTTTTAGCTTAGAGCAATAAATGTAGACCTCCAGACTGATGCTGCTCTGCAAGTGGATATCTCAGATGCACTCAGTGAGAGAGATAAAGTGAAATTCACTGTCCATACAAAGGTAAAAACTTGGATTTGTACACTCATCGCTTTCTTCATTATATACAAAAGAAAGTTTACTTAAACTGTTTCTTGAAACAATCACTGCCCTGGTCCTGTAGGCCACATGATTTCTGCTACAAGCCAGAATGCCACTGGCCTTCTTGGTCACCTGGGCACACTGTGGCTCATGTTCAGCTGCTGTCGACCAGCACTCCCTGGTCCTTTCCCACCAGGAAGCTTTCCAGCTGCTCTGCTCCCAGCCTGTAGCACTGCCTGGGCTTCTTAGGACCCAAGGGCAGGACCTGTCACTTTGCCTTGTTGAACCTCATAGAACTGGCCTCAGTCCAGGAATCCACCAGTCCAAATCCCTCTGTTGACCCTTCTTGCCCACCAGCAGATCAGTGTCTCCACCCAGCTTGGTGTCATATGCAAACTGATTGAGGATACACTCGATCCCCTCATCCAAATCATTGTTAAAGATACTAAACAGAATTCCAAGATTAAATGGATAAAATATGAAACATATCTCCAAGGGCAGAGACTCCACAACTTTTTTGGGCAACCTATTCCAATTGATTGCTGCACTAATTAAGATCAGGGTAATTACTGCTGAATGAACTTTTTTTTTGTGCCAAATCCTTACCTGGATGATTCAGTTATTTTTACAGAGACGTTTCTGTTGTTCCTTTAAGGTGCTTCTTATATAGTAATGAAAAACACTGGGGGTTTTGTTGTGGTGTTTTTTTTTTTTTTTGCTCTCCCTATAATTCTACCTCCTTTCCCCCCTCTAGAGTTCTTTACCAAATTTCAAACAAAATGAATTTTCTGTTGTTCGGCAACATGAAGAGTTTATTTGGCTTCACGATTCTTTTGTTGAGAATGAGGACTATGCTGGCTACATTGTAAGTACTGGTGTTCTTTTGGTTTATATGCACCATTTTCTGTGGGCTGTATCAAAAGTACTTGAAACTGCTTTTAAATGCAGTGGAAACAGCAGGTGTTCGTTCCTTCTAAAATCAGATCAGCTTCTAACTTTATGCAACTACACAAATTTCATGGTTGAAGCAAGCCTGGAGGAAAGTTACAGTAGTTGTAATACTTTCTTCCCTTTTTCTCCTGAGGAATGAGCAGTTTCATCTCTCTCCAAGTGTACGTTAGGCTACTCTGTTAAAAGCGTGAGAGATAGTTGAGCTGTGGTATTGTTTTTGCAAGCTAATGTTTAACTTTGTTACAGGTTTCATGTTGCTTTTGTTTTAGGTGGAATGGCAGAGTGAAATAATTAGACTTTTCCAGTTTTCATTATAAAGATCAGAATCTTTTTACCATAAATCAGAGCAGGGGAAACCAATACAAATATTGTGTAGAACTACAGAGAACTTCAATACACAATAACTTAAGACTGGAAGTTTATTTCAAGTCTCCAGAGACCAGAGGTCTCAAAATAGTCCCCTTACTATAGTGCATATTAAAAATGGGTGCTGCTGTTCATATGTTAATTGCAAATAGGAATATTTGTCATCTTGGTGTGAAAGTTAGGTATTCATTTTGTGTTTGGGGGGTGTCTGCTGATGCAGAAGGTAAACAGATATTTCTAATTCATTAGTGGGTACATTATAATAAGTATAATCCGTGATGTGTCATACCCTTTTTGAGCTACTCTTTTCTTAGTCAGCAATGCTATTTGAAGTAACTAGACCTTCAGTGTGTTAACAACTAGTTTCAGATAGTTGACTGTCTAGATGCTGGATTTTTCGTTTTTGTAATGTGTTAATGTAATGGGCCTATATCAGTAGACTAAAATTTAAGCATAGTTTAGCTTTGTTCTGTGTCCCTTTCTTGACAGCAATTCAGGATTAGTTTGATTGTGGTGTTTACTGTGTGCTTTGTTATTTCAACAGATGCATCTTTAATGTCAACAATGCTGCAAGAAAGCGCTAGTGTCTGCAAACAATAGGGAATGGTTTTCTTGGTTTAAAGTTTCAGGGAGTTATAAATGGATGGTGTGAAAACAGTTATGTAATACCAAATAAGCTAAACAAAAACTTATTAGAAAATAATGATCTCAGATTTTAATTCATCATAATGGGAAAGCCAGGTATTATTTGGTTTCTGTTGTCATTAAACTGAAGCCATTAGTTAGTACTTTAGTAATCTTCAAGGACACTTGACAAAAATTGGTATAGTAATGTGGCACGTATAACTCACGAGTGAGAGACTTTATCCAGAAATGCTGTCATGAATGATGAAAGACAGAGCCATATATTAAAAAGCTGCAGGCAATCTACAGTTCCTATACTGAATGGCTGTTGTTTGAGAAGATGAGAGATTAAAAAAAATTGAATTCAATTCCAGATTCCACCAGCACCACCCAGGCCTGACTTTGATGCCTCCAGGGAGAAATTGCAGAAACTTGGAGAAGGGGAAGGATCTATGACTAAAGAAGAATTCACCAAGATGAAACAAGAACTGGAAGCGTATGTAGACTTGACTACTACTTTATATCTTTATTTATTTATATCCCAAAACTTTTAAAGCCGTTTGCTGTCCCATGTTTCCGATTTCAGTGTAATGGTTCTCTGAGATACAGGCTTGCGAATCCAGTTGCTACATAACCAGGGTTAATCTTAGTGATCATGATCAGTGCCATTAGGAAAATTGTAGAAATAATTTCATGGAAGATATTCTGAAACAGGAAAAATGAATCGGCTTGTTCTTGTACGTTCTCCTGTAAGAAAAAACCTAGTTAGATCCTTTTCTTCACAGAACATCTACAAAGGGAGGAGATAACCTCTATCTTTCTTAGTTTTGGTGTTCCACATTTTAAAAGCATGATGAGACTTTAAGGTTATACATGTAGAGGTTGATGTAGGATTTTTGCATGTGGTTGGTCCTGGAAACGTACATGCCAACCTTCTGTTCCCCAGGAAATATGAAGAATACTAGAAAATATTTTTGGACACTTTTTTTTTTGTTGTTTTTGCACAAGGAGAATATACTTCCTGAAAATAGTGTTTTCCTTTATTATGAATTTAATTTATACTGAAATATCTGCTCTGAGGCTTTTTGTTCTGTATTGAGTTACACAGTGAAGTTTCTCCTTGCTTCGTCCATTTTCCTTATCATGCATTCACTTCTTTGATCTTTTTCCTGTCATTGGTTTCAGTTTTCAAGTGTATATTTACACTGCTTCTAGACTGCTTCTATCAAGAGCTCTGAATTGGCAAGAAAAGTACATAGAACTCTTAGAACTGCTGCTTTCTCTCCGAACTTCAGCTGCTGTGAGCAAATGTCTTAAAAAGCTCTGTATTAGTGATATGTACAACATAATTTACAGCAGAGTAGATATACACTTCATATGCAGAAAACTGGAAATTAGCAAAACACTATAGATTTTAAAGAATCTGGTTTTCCAGCGGCCCTGATCATGATTCTCTTGTGGTCTGGTTAGGGGTTGGATAACACAGAAAACTTTGGGTTTCTTCTACTGCCACCTCCATCCTCTGCATCCTCCTTTTTTGTCTTCACTGAATGACTACTACTCTCACTGAGATCAAACATCTCCCAACACTGGCCCTGCTGGTTTGCTGGTATGTAAATCTTAACCTCCTTGCACATAGTGGAAGGAAAAGTGCTGATTATAATTTCACTGTTTGACCTCAGAATGGGAAAAAGAGCCCTTCCTGATTTTTAGATGAGTTACATCTTATTCACTGAATTTGCAAAGCAAAATGAATTATAGCAAACTTTATTGATAATAATGCCTTCCTCTTAAGTAAATTGCAAGTGAATAATTGCTTTGAAGTTGAGTTGGCTGAACTGGGCAATTATGTTATGGTTAAATGTGATTTTTTTTTTTTGGTTGTACCTACCACTTAATTTCACTTTTAGAATCACTATGAAACAAGACGTGAATGTAAGCTTTGGCTCAAAAAGGCTAGGGACTCTAATGTGAAATAAAAGACTATCTAAACAGCTGACAAAATGACGTGAACATTTAAATAAGTAAGGAGGGTGCGAATGGGCATGGGGATGGAGATGGGGAGGAAGGAATTTGCACATCAGTACATAGTGCCTAGTGACTGTAGTCTGTACTTCAGTTTCTTGATTTTTTGAGTGCTAGGGAAAGGACAATGATACGAGGTTACATGTTCAGCAAACCGGTGTCTGTTAGCTAACCTTAAAAATCAGTGTATTTGTTGACTCTTCATCAAAAGTCTCTCTGTAATGTGTTCAGGCTTCAAATTTCTCACTAGTGTTATCACTGTACTATTTATTTATGTACTATTTATATCAAATATTGGAGTGATAAGCTCTACTACATTGGCTTATAATTTTGTACCCTTACTGAGGATCTCTTAAAGCTGCTCATTAGGCTATCTCAAACTTAATTGCTTCATATGAAGTTCTTATGTCTGTCTTATTTCTTGTTTTTAGTGAATATTTGGCAATATTCAAGAAGACAGTTGCAATGCATGAGGTGTTTTTGTGTCGCGTGGCAGCACATCCTATTTTGAGAAAGGATTTAAATTTCCATGTATTCTTGGAATATAATCAGGATGTGAGTATTGAAAACTGAATTGTTGGCAAGAGAAATCAAGATGTACTTTTATGGTAGGATGGAAAATTGATTAAGAGGGCATTACCTCCTGGAGCAAATTACATCAGTTCCTTCATACCAGACATACTTGCATTGTAAAAGTTAGAAATTCATTTAGTCTGTAGGAGTTCATTTTCTGCCATGTGTGGAACCAAATGCACTGTGCTCTAACCTCAGCATCAAAAGTATTAATGGATTAAAAAGATGAGTTTTTGGGGGTGATTTCACATGACATTATACTTTTCCACTCTGACTGAAGTTTTTTTGTTGTTGTGAGGAAGAATGATATAAGAAAGATGGAACACTAATTTCTAGGATCTGAAACTGTGGTATAAATTCTGTTGCTAACAAAACTAGAGAGAATTTCTAATTAAATGTTCGTGATGAGTAAAGCCTTTTTTGTTAATGAGGTAACTGAAAATTGTTTTTTTTTTTTCTAAGTATTGGACTAGTGTGGCTATCCACATGTTACATACTGAGTTGAGATAATGGAGAGGGCTTCTTGAATTCATAACTCTTTGGTGCTGGAGTTAGTGGTTGCTAATATTCTGCAAACAGTTTTTAATTACTTTTTAAAATTGCAGGAAGCAACACTGAATGTTAAAGAAATCATTACAAAGAGTGGTTCAGCTGCATACATACTGTAATCAAAATACGTAACAGAGGTTCCTCTGTTGCACAGAAATGGTTATTGCTTCAGGAACTCAGTTACCTAAACTGGGCGAACTTAAATGGACAGGAGGAGTGTGAGGAGGCTGAAACCAGCATTATCCTCTGGAAGTGAAAGATCCGTTATTCTACACTTAAGAGTGAGACTTGGATATATTAACTCAGCAGCTCTGTGCATGATAAATACTGTATTATTGATTACTGGAATGTACATCTTGGTATTACCTGTAAGTGCTAGAATGTTGCTGGTCTTTTTCTTTTTTCTTTTTTTTTAATTACTAGAACAGTATTTTAGGTGATAAAGTACAATCTAGTAAATGAGGTAGTCTGTCATCATGGATGCATGATGCCCTGTCCCTGTTAGTGCAGAGTATAAGACTAAGCAGAGAACAGGAAGACTGGTTTAGGTGTAGCAAGTTATGGTATGCAGTTCTATTAAATTTTTTTAAAGCTTTTACTGCCACCAGAAAAGGAATTGAATTTGATAAATGAATTTCTTTTTCAGTTGAGTGTTCGTGGGAAAAATAAGAAAGAGAAACTTGAAGACTTCTTCAAAAATATGGTTAAATCAGCAGATGGTGTCATTGTTTCAGGAGTAAAGGTGATTATTGCTTCACATATCAAGATTTAAAATGTATTAATATTGTTGTCGCCTTTTTTAATGAAGCAAAATTTTACATAGGTACAAAAATGGGACTTTTATAGTGATATCTAACTTAAGAATTAGTGGCAGACCATGGGAAAGAAGCTGTGGCCTGGATGCAAGATAACTAAGAGTTTGCATGTGTGAAAGAGGGCTTTCGGTGCTCTTTCCCCCTGTTTTATGAAATTAAATTTATTTTTAATCCATAGATAATTGATAATTTGGGTTTTTTTTGTCCCAGCCTGCCATTTTATATAGTCAGAAGTAGAACTAGGTTTGACAACCGCTTCAGTTTAGAAGTTCTCACACAGTGTGAATTTTACCAGCCTAGCAGAATGCCTCTACTGTTTCAAAGCTAACAGCAACAGTAGAGGTGATATGATGTTTCCCACTAGGTGCAAGAATGTAACTGAGACACACCAAAAAAAAAAAAAAAAATTTCAATTAGTTTTGACTTTTCCAAAAGCTACAAGATTGGTTTTATAATAAGCATAAATTCTGCAGAGGATGATTTTTTATCTTCTTTCTTTCTAGTGGTAACTTTCCATTTGCTAGCAATTTACAGGAGTTAAAGTTTCTAGTTTCAAAATCTTGAGTTTTGAAGCTGCTGGAAGCTGGGTATGACCATGGATTAGTTACGATTTGGAGAAAAATGTAAAGTCCAAATAACAAGCATTTTTGGTAAGAACGTTGTTCAAAGCCCATGTTGTAGGCTATTCCATGGTATTGAGCATCTGTGTTATTTTAGAGTGTTTTTAAAAACAAATATAAACCAAGCATCTCGAATTGTAATACAGAAAATATTAAAATTTACCTGCATTTACCAAATTGAAAGAAGTCTGTCATTAAGATCAGTGTTCTGGGCTAGGAGTTCATATCACCTCTGCTGTAACCACAGCATCTGTGCAACTGGCTGACTTTCATCCCCTCTCCCTCTTTTCTAGCTAGATGTCCTTTTATTAAGTACTTGACATGTATTCTATTTTTCTGTCACCCTTTGGTAGTTAGCAGTGAAATTATATACTTCAGATGTAGTCACCTAGACATTTAAGATGCTTGTTACAAATTTCTATTAAATTCTTATTAAAACTTCAGCTCATGATGTAAGTGAAGAAGTCAGTTTACATAATGTTTCAGACAATAAAAATAGATTGCATTTGCACACAGCAACGTGCAAGTTGACTCTGCAATTGCTCTGTAGAGAGTGAGTGAATACTGTTTTTTTAATTGTTCTCTTTTTTCTTTGTAGGATGTGGATGACTTCTTTGAACATGAGAGAACATTCCTTGTAGAATATCACAACCGAGTCAAAGATGCCTCTGCCAAATCTGATAAAATGACAAGATCACATAAAAGTAAGGTTTTTTCCCAGGGTGAAAATAGTACTAGTTAAAGTGGACAGAAGTAGTTCATGAGGAGAAGTAATTTTTAGTTTTCTTTTTGCATGCGAAAAGTGCATTTATTTCTCCAGGTGTAGCCTTCACATAGTCTAAATCTGAGGTTCAAAGTTTAGGCTTTGCTGTAGAAGACTAGATGGAGTAAGGACAACAGCCTGCTGTGACACTGAAGATACCTTGACTCTTCATGCTGTCTGGTTGAAGAGAAACACGTTATGTAGTAATGTTTTTTAAAGTCTGATGCTTAGTCATTGAGGTGCAGAGGTGGGTAATACATATGATTTTACACCTAGTGAAGTTTTTATTAGATGAGGTTGATTTCAACAGAGTGCAATTTCTTGGCACTCTAGGCATTGCATTACCTTGCTAGCAAAATTACCTTCGTTAGTAGCAAACTCCTACTTAGGAAATGAGTTCTAGACTGGGTTTCCATTTTTCATCTGTTTAGAGTGGAGACTGGAATGTGTACACTCAGTAGCTTGGTTTGCAAGATCCCTTTTTTTTTACTGAGACAAGATTTTCCACTTGGCTGTTGATTTCTGTTCCTAAGCTGAGTGCTGGCTAATGTGATGTATGAAAGCTCTAGATAGTCTTCTCAAGTGCAGTGCATTTATTTCAGAAAATGAAAAAGCTTTGGATTAGGACTATTGTGTTTGATTTAGGATTACTGCGTTTTGAGAAGCTAAGAAAAAAATTACCTATGTTGCCCTTCATTGTAAGATTTTTGTGCCTAGATAAATCAGAATTATCTACTAGATTCTGTCTACTTTCTTGAAGTTTGTGTTTGATTTACAGATTCTGTCTTTGCTAGCTACAGTAATATAGTTCACACAAAAGCAAGTCACAAATCATTTGTGAATCTGCATTGGTAAGATCTCTGAAGTGGATATTGTTGTATGAAGGCTGAGTCTTGTAGCTTTAGTGTCTCTGCTAGCAGACGGAGAGAGTGAGTTATGGGTTAATGAACTATTAAGGGGCCCTGTGTCTGCATTCAGTTCCCACCTGAAGTGGTTTCTGGTGTTTTGTTTGCTTTCTTAAAGTGAAAACTGAACTGCATTCATAGTAGTTAAGTGCCAAGATTTATTTACATAGTGAAGAAGCCTTTTACATTGGTTGTAGAAATGAGGTTGTGGAGGAAAGGAAAGGATCGATCAAACTTGTGACAGAGCTTCACTGGTTTTCAGACTCAAGTCACATAGATGTTTGTTGACAGCTTTTATCAAACTGCAAATTGGGACAAATGGCACCTTTTGAAATTCTGGCTGGTGGAGTAAAGCAGTGACCTGGGAAGCCTGTTTTAGAAATGAGCAGTCTGTAGTTTATGGATAACTTATGATGGCAGAGAGCTGCTGGGCTTGCAAAGACACTGATTTGCTATTTCCAGCAGAAAATCTTACTTTTATGTTGAAATGGAAGGAACAGAAGGGGAGGTTAATAGCTTCCTAATACCATTCTTCGGTGTAACCAACTGCACTGATGATGTATGGAGTAATGAATTGGGTGGAAGTTGACCCACTCATAATGTTAAAACAAGGGTTATGTTATTTAAAAAACCAAAATTCTGCTTAAAGGCATATAAACTTCACAAATAACAAGCAAATATATTTTTCCCATTCATTGCTTGGATCTGCAAGAGTTTTCATCATCCACTGAGTTTATACTAAAAGCTCTTTATAAAAGTCATGCATGCAGAAATTTGATTTTTACAATTACTACATAGCAATACCTCACTAGTCAAATTATACAGCCTTCTTACAAATACTGCTCCCAATTTCATTGTTTAAAGTGCTTTAACAGTAATGCTACTTTTAACCAGTGACTGTTGGATGAGTTAAGGGTTTCCTGAAAATTAGGCATGTAGTAGAAAGTTGTGTTGTGCATATAGCATTGTATTTTTGGCAGTTTGGAATTTGTAGTCAATTTACTGCTCTGAAGCACACAGACTTTTTGTTGTGGTTGTTTAACTGTGATTATTATTTTTTTTCAGATAGCTTTAAACTCAGATTTAAATTCAGACTTTAACCATTGAGTTTGTACATCTTCCACAGAAACGAAACGTAACAAAGTTTCACAGTAAATTTAGCGAGCATGTTCTAATAGTATAAAATATTCCTAGGTAAATCACAGGCTGTGTAATTTGGTGAGGGCACCATTTTTATTGTGTGAAGTTATCCTTCCTAAAAAGTGACATGATTACAATTTTATTTCTGCTTTTGTGTTAAAGTATGTCTTTTTAGAAAAACTCTTACTCTTGAAGGAAGAGAGGAACTTCAAAATTTTCAGAAAGAAGAATAATGAAGTAGTAAAACAAGTGCTTGTTTGTTTTTCTAGATGTGGCGGATGACTACAATAGAATTGGGTCTTCATTATATGCATTAGGAACGCAGGACTCCACAGATATATGCAAGTAAGATATTGTTAATAATTTATGGAGTAATTTGCTAAGTAGCAGTCTTAATGGTGACCTGCTGAGATTGGTAGCTCTTGTTATGAGAAAATCAGAATTTATTACCACTGTATCACATTAAGATATTTTTCCTCTAGTATTTTGTTTCTGTAACAGGCTGCTTTTAATATTTTTGCTTTAATAATTGTCTGTAAATGCTGTTTTCTGCAGTTTGTAGAAAATTACACAGTTGAGAAGGAAAAGTCTTCAGAGAAAGAAACCGAATGCTTTCACTATTTTTTTAAATAAGTGCTTGACATGTGCAGCAAGCACAGGTATCAGTCTGAGTACATAGATTTTTTTTGAGTGTTCCATGTACCAATATCTTGAAAAACAGTTGTGCTGTTCTGACACATTTAGGCAAATAAAGGAATCTACAGAGCTCCCCAGAACTTTGAAAATAGAAGGGGGTCTTTATGTACAGATGTTTGTCCTTTAATCTTTTAGTGATTTGCTTGCAGATGAAGTTTGGTGTATCTGCAAGTAAAACTTAGTCAACTAACTTAAAGATGTCAACGCTTGTAAACATTCATGCATAGTTCATTAGTGCGATCTTAGTGTGATGACAGGTAGGAGGTGAATATGAAAATTAACTTATTTTTATTAATTTACCTGAATTACATACTCCCAAATGTGGTGATATCTTACATATCGGTTACCTTGATAAGAGTATTTGTATTTGTTGTAGTCTGTTAGGGTTTGTCAGAAATTGCATCTGTCTTCTGTCCAAATAGTATAATTCGACTGTAATTTAGTCTGCTGTTAGACTGAAGCCTTGTATTGTCTCCTGTGATGAAGATGTGCCCCATGTTTACTGTGTGAAGAAAAGTACATTCACATTCAAGTAAAGACGCCTGATAATAGTGTAAGCCAGTTAACCAGGGTGCCGGTGTTTGGGGTTTAATTCACCGAAGCGTAAAGAATCCTTGAGGAGCCATGCAATTACGCTTTACTAAAACCCATCCATCTGCAATGTTTGTTTGTCCTTTGCCTTAGTTGCACAGTTCTAGATGTTTGAAGTGCTACAGTTTGAAACTAGTGTGTTCTCTGAGTTCTGTGAATTACAATTCTAAGCAGTTTTTTGGCAGTCTTTTTTGCCAGACACAGACTGTATTGTGAGTTCTAGAAAGTAATTAGACTGTTCAAATTAATGTTGTAATATAAGCTGTTTCCTTTGTGCAGGTTTTTTCTGAAGGTGTCAGAGTTATTTGACAAAACAAGGGTATGTACTATGAAATGAATGTCGTGTGTCAGCTAGACATTAATATGTGCATGTTTTATGGGTGCTTCTATATGAAGCATTTAAGCAATGTGTGGTATGGAATGAGAAAGCATAAGATTTCATTCCTCTGTTTTGTGAAATGATTTTGTAAAATGATTTTTTAAAATGAACTTTGGGAATCTTCGGTCTATTAAACATTTCTAGGCAGTCTTCCTGTAATACAGTAGTAAAGCTTCTGTTCCTCTAAAATTCAGAGAGATCTTCCATAATTGTTACTGGGTATCACAGGACTTGTTATGGATAAAAGAAATGAAGAAATATAATCCTTAATCCAAAAAATTGTGGTCGTGCTGCTTTGTTCTGGAGCCAAGATCCATTTCTGCAGTTACTTGACTTGAAAATACTACTGCTGATGCTTCTAAGCAGATTGTCAAATATCTTCTCTCTTTTGCCTTGTTTGTTTGGCTTAGTAGAAAGAAAATGTATGCCATGTATCAGGAAAACTTTCAAAAGAAAAATCTGTGCATTTCCTAATAGAAAATTATAGCTGCATAAATATGTACTTAAGAAGTACTTGCTTTGACTCAAAATGTTGCATTTCAGAATTTTTTTTTAAATAGGTTTAAAAAATGCACCTGCCAACTCTGTTTTTCTAAATCATAGATATATCTGTTTCAAATACAAGCAGATTAATTTATTGGTCTTTTTAGAGCATTCAGTACAAGCAGTTACGAAAATAGTCCGCAAAAGTGCCTTAAAAATTGGTTTTCTTTTGAACTCAACAACACCACAAAACTTCTTGTGCAACTTTTAATACAAGCTTTTGTTTCTCTGAGGTTTTTCTAGCATATGATCTAAATAGTTGATATTGGGGGGGAGAAATAAAGCTGTGTGTAACACAGAAAGCTAGTTGTCAATTACTGCTCACACAGTAGGTTATTGCTTACATTTAAATATAAAATCCTAATACTGCTTCTCATTTTGCATATTTTCTGTCATTAATGCCTGATCTTAGTTTTTGAAAAAGACAAGCTGTCAAGTACTGTATATTTTACACAGAATTTGTATCATACAAGTGAATACCCAAAGTCTGGATGGTTTTAAACAGATGCTTTTACTTACTGGTTTTCTGTTTGGTGGTGGTGTTTTGTTTTGTTCTGTTTTTCCAGAAAATAGAGGCTCGGGTATCTGCTGATGAAGATCTTAAACTCTCTGATCTTCTGAAATATTACCTTAGGGAATCTCAAGCTGCTAAGGTGAATTTATGGGTTTTTATTCAGTGGCACTGTGTTTCTTTGACATAAAAAAAAAGAGAGAAGGTGATAAGGGATGATCTTGAGAAACACACTGTATAGACAGGTTAAAATGCTGCCACCTCTACCCTGTAATTTCTCCCTTAATTGTAAAACCTGTATCTCTCTTGTATGTAAGGAATAACAATGCAATTGCTGACTGTGGGACTGACTGTATAGAACTGTGTGAGGCACTTGTCAAGGCCAAATCATGCAGTATAACAAAAAAACAGTCAAAGAGCTGTTGGTGAATTCTTTGTGTGTTTGCAGTGTGTTTGGTGCTTGTAACTGCAAGCAATGCTACCTTTTTTAAAATATTAAAATTGGATACTCCATATGATCTACTACTGCTGATACAAAAACACGTAGCACAAATTTGACACTCTGTGGCTACAGCAAATTTAATTCTTACTGTTGTTGGATGTAAGATGATGAAATAACATCACAGAATAAGGAAGCCTTGGATGAAAAATATCTCTAGTTAGATGATCACAGCAATAACTGTTGTGCAGCAACACAAGTGATGTTTCTTGGGCCCTCTGTGTATTTAAAATCCATAATCTAAATGTAGTTTGTTTCTAATCTAAGAAGCTATGAAATTTCCTATAATTTGCCTTTTTAGGCATTTTGGAGTTTCATCTAAGCCATCTGTTGCTAGCCTCTGTCAGACAAGATGGAGGCCAAACAGTATTATGTTGTGGGTCTTGCAGGATGAACTAAGTGAATGCAAATAATTTAGTGAGAACTGAAATACAGCGAGAAGAACTAAAATGAATTTGATTTTTTTTTAATTACTTGGTATGCAATAAAATCCTTGGGTAGAGTCTTATAAACTCTTAACAAACTTTATGGGATTTTTTAATAGGATCTCCTGTACAGAAGATCTAGGTCACTAGTGGATTATGAAAATGCTAATAAGGCATTGGATAAAGCAAGAGCAAAAAATAAAGATGTGCTGCAAGCTGAAACTACTCAACAAATATGTTGTCAGAAATTTGAGAAAATTTCTGAATCGGCAAAACAAGGTATTTGGGTAGTCCTTGATCCTGTTATTAGTTGAAAATAACAGATTTTAGGATGCTCTTAATGAGAATACATTTACATAATGTTTCCTAAGCAGGGCTATTATTTTTAATCACTATTTACTTGTTTTAGAAAGTTCAAATTACACTTTTCTTTGGTTCCTCATAGCTCCGTTAGGCAGAGCTAAGTCTAGGAGCAAACTATTTGTTAATCTCTTTTTTTCATATGCATAAACTGTGAAACAAAATGGTAACTGCCAGCAGTAATGGCAGTCAAATCTTCGAATTGTTGTTGAAATTCCCCTTTTGGTTTTATGCATTATTCTGTGAAGGCACCAGTCTGTCATATACATGATACTACATTAGAGAAGGGAGAAATAATGAAATGAGATTTCACTGAAACTTAGTCTTTTCTTAGGTTAATACTTTTGTTAGTTAATAGTCATCTGACTCATCGTTTGGGGCAGATTTGTTCAAGGTTTAAACACGTGTTCTTCTGTTTTTATCATTTAAGAGTTGTTTGAGCCAGTAAATCTGGTTGGTGATTTCTGTAAATGAGACAGTGGACAATGAGTGATCCTGTTAGCCACAAAACTATATGAAAAAAGCATAGTGTAGTTCATTTGAGTTTTAGCTTAGTACATTCCCTAAAGACTTTCACGTATCAGCCTGAAAGAACAGTGCAGGTGGAATAAAAGAATTAATTGTTACAAGCAGTCTAATTTCAAAAGAGCTTTGTGTCCACAAAAGGTTACCTAGAGGTGAGGAACTGCAATGGTGGTTTGCTTTCATCCAACTGTGTAGAAGTATTTTTGAGCCCAGAATGTGTGCTGAGATTAAACTTGAGGTTTTCCCTTTTAATTTCTCTTACTCTTTACCTCTTACATCCTGAAGGAAAGTCTGTTAACAGCTGAGGCCACTACAAAGGATACTGTTAATGAGTCCACTTTTATTTTCTATAGAACTGATAGACTTTAAGACAAGAAGAGTTGCAGCATTCAGAAAAAATCTGGTGGAACTAGCAGAACTGGAATTAAAGCATGCTAAGGTAACTCTGATCTTTCTTGGCCTATGTTTCAACTAATTTTGAATATTATATGCTTGATTAACCAAAATGGCCATATTTGTTGTGTGATGCGCACTTCATATTCGGGAAGGGGAAACTGAATTTAAGCATCATCCAGAAAGGTGAACTTTCTTTATTAATAGAAGAAAAAAAAAAGTATAGGTGAAGTACCTCTGAGAGATTGGTATGCTTGAGGTGACTTTGGAAAGCTCATCTTTTTGAAGACAATTTTGGCTTCAGTGTTATGTTTCTTTAGCTGTTTGATATTTATAGCTACAGAGTTTGAAAACCTATTTTTAAAACCTCATTTTGACTAAGAGTGACAGTTCTTGAAACGTTAACAAATATTGTGACCCGTTGAAGGAAAGAATATTTCGTTTCTCATGATGTTTGAAAGTTCTCTTTTTTTCAAAACCAGTGTTTCATATTTAAAACAAGCTAAGCTACTACAGATGGATCAGTTTGGTTGCTGTGTTTTTTCTTTCTGTGGATTCTGAGGCTCTCATTTTGGGGACGCTAGGTAACCCTGGTTTTGGCTGGGTTAAGCTGAGCTGTTTCTAGACACCTAATTCAATTCCTCTTGCAGTACAGCCAAAAGAGGACTAGTAGAAGCAAAAAAGAAAAGCTGCTTTTTTCATGGAGGCACTACTTAAGTCAGATCAAAAGCCTCTGCTTCTAGGTTCCTGACAAAATACTTTGCCTGGTGGTGAAGCAATCTCTGTCTTTGTGCTTCTGCACCTACTGGAGGCAGGCATGTGAAGTTTTAGCAGCAACAAAATGCTTATTGCTTGGTCAATAGTCTGTGGAGCATGGCACTTGCGAACTTTGAAACGTGGCCTCGTGGGGCAGCCAGCTGGGAGCAGCGGGCAGTGAGGCAGCCGGCCCCTCTGCCCCAACCAGGGGGAAGGGGAAGGGTTTTCACCATAGTCCAGGCACTTGGCTGGGAGCCAAGTTCGACCTGAGACAGGTCTGAGTGGTTTTTTCCAGCAAAAACACTAAGTGGGGAGAAGGTCTGTGAACAACAGATACCACTGCTGCAGGCTTTTGCTACAAGTCTGCTGTTGTGGGTTTTCTTTTGCTGTAATGAGTGTATCCAGACTAGATGTCACGCAGATGCATCTGTCTCTGAATCAGTCTAGCCATGTATCTTCTGGCCTTGGAGCTGCCTGGCACAGAAGACAGGGAGGTAAAAATACGATGTAGCCATGGGTGCTGGAGGTCACCTGAGAGGCTGCTTTTTGGAGGAATTCAGCTATAATGAAGGCTGCTGCATGACTTACTGTTAAAAATACTTGCTCTATGTGGAAATAAAAACACAAATCCCAACACAGAGGTCGCTGCACTGAAGAAATCAGGATGACCAGAGTATCGAGAGAAGGTTCTGAGGCATGGCTCGCATTTTGTGAGCTGTATCTGGCTGTGTAGCTTTAGAAGACTGGAGGGTGACAGGGAAATAAACTTTGAGTAAGATCAAGACACTATATATATCAAATAACTATATATATACAAAGTGAACCCTCACTGCCCAGTTACAGTTAAATACTTCTTTAAATCTGTTGATATCCTCTGATCATTTCCTGATTGCAAATCAGCACTTTTGAAAAAAGCTAGAAATCACTCTGTGGGTTGAGATTGCGTTAAGTTGATGAAAGTGCAGGCTCCTGCCAGGAAGTATGATGATGCATGACTGTTCCTTTCCTGTATGTTGGCACAATTATATGTGCAGCTGCATAGTAAGACGGAGCTTAAAGTTGATCTGGGTTTTTCTAAGCTCTACTTTAAGTCTTGTTTTCGCAGCATCTTCAGCTGGGAGGGTCTGGCAATAAAAGAGAGCTGCCTTCTTACCAGCAGCATGTACCCTAGATTTACTTAGAATGGCTGCCAAGCTGCAGCTTTAGATTCTCCTTGGTCTCTGACCTATACTAAACAGATTGATGTTTGTTTTTGTACAGCTGTTCCAGCTGATTATCGCCCTCGGTAGTGCTTCTGTTTTGCTAGTGCTGTTTCTTCATGACTTCATGCAGCTGAAGCTAATGTGAGGCCTGATTAAGTGTTTGGCCATTTTAATGCAAAAGCTGCATTTGGTGTACTAATCAGTATTTTAAACAGCTGGATTTTGCAGTGTTCCTGTGTTGAATTTCATGTCCAAGAAGGGAGGTTTGATAGCTGGTAAAACTGTTAAGGTTATAATCATATACTTAGAGCATTTGTAGCCTTGGCTGTACTTTTAGAGTCTTTTGACTATATGAATTGTAACTAAGATAGTCATTCCCTTAAAACAAATAAAATATTAGAAACATATTTTTCCCCCAAATATTAGTATATATGCTCTTGCCTCTGTGGGTTTTTTTTGAAAAATAATTTCTTGTGTTATTAGCAACAGATGTCTGTTTGGAACTGACAGAAGAAGGAAGTAAGCAAAATGCATTGCTAAGGGATTTGATGAAATGTTTTGTCAGTAATTCTTTCTTTGCTGAAAAGGATGTTTCTGTCACTGTGGTTCTGCCAATAATTTCTATATCTACAGCTTAGGAGTCTGAGCTCGCAAGAAACACTTTTCTGAATTTATCTGAATGTCTAGGACTTCCTTGAGCTGTGCTTATATAAGTCAAGTATGTCAGATACTGCAGTCAGAAAGAGTAATGTCCTTGATCTATTATAATTTAAATAAGGTGGTTCTTTTGAACTTTGTAAATTTGATCAAATGAAAATTAATTATGTGCCTATTTCAAAAATGTTAGTAGTCTGGCTGGCTGAGTTTGGAAATGACTGATGTGTAAAGGACATTTTCATGGTTTAACCCTGTCTGGCAACTAAAAATCAAAAGTGGAAAAGTGAGAAAACTCGTGGGTTGAGATAAAGACAGTTCAATAGGGAAAGCAAAAGCCACACACAAGCAAAGGAAAACAAGGAATTAATCGAGTGCTTCCCATGGGCAGACACGTGTTCAGCCACCTCCAGGAGAGCAGTATTCCATCATGCGTAATAGTTACTTGGGAAGACAGCACTCTGAATGCCCCTGTCTTCTTATTTCCCCCACTTTGTCTACTCAGCACAGTGTCATATGGTATGGAATATCCCTTTGGTCCCTTGCAATCCTCTGTCCCGACTGTGTCTCCTGCCAGCTCCCATGCACCCACAGCCACCTTTCCAGCATGGCAGTAGGAGAAGCAGAAAAGGCTAAGAGCTGCTTGGCAATACCAACATTATCATCTCAATGTTATCAACACTGTTTTCAGCTCAAATCCAAAACACATCCCCATATTAGCCACTGCAAGGAAATCAACTCTCCCCCAGAAAAACTACCACAGATGTCTTAGAACACTACACAGTGGCCTGTAAACTGCCAGTATACTTCATGCATGCTACATGGCCAAAAGACTCCTGTCACACTTTTGTTACAGGTAACATGTGTGGTTCACAAATACACTTCAGACTGAAGTATTCCTTTTCATTCATTTGTTCATTACGGTCAATAATCAGCTTTTCAGTAAGACCGTATGAATTCTGTACACCACAGAGATAGGCCACCAAGTTCCAATGCATCTTGCTTATATAGAACTTGTTCATATCACAGAATTACAAGCCTTCTAAAAAATTGCTTGTAATGTTCCTCTGCCAGTATAGGCATAAAAAGAGAAGAATTAACTGTTAAAGCTGTAACTGAAATTGCTGCCTTCTGGGATAAGACTGAGAAGGATTCAGTAGGCATAACTGGGAATCTTCTGCTTTGAAGCCTTTGAATCAGTTAATTGCTTAATCTGAATTATAAGAACCTTAATAGGGGATAGAATTATGATTTCTTACCTTTTCGGGCTGAGGGATATGTCCTTCTGCTTATCTACCACAGGTCATTTGGAATGCTTTTAACTGAAAAAGTAATTACAAATTCTTCAGTACATCTGTGGACTGTTCATGAGGGACGCGCAAATCACAGCTACTTACATGTTTTTTACACGTTTCTTTTCAGATCCAAATTTTTTGTTAGAAGTAAGCAGCTTTTCTCATGTTCACAACTGAGCATTCAGAAAACTGTGTGTTCTGCATTTTATCTGAATCTGATAGGAATTACTTGTAACACTGTCAACAGCCTGACATTTTTTCTTCCATGGAGATTTCAGATTTGGGAACAAATCTAGTCCAGCTATTTCATAGTGAATAGGTAGTAGTTTAAAATGATCTAAGCATAAATGAATGCACAAAATAGTGTGAATATTGTGAATACCATGTTGTTTTGGTGGATTTTTTCTGCAAAGTAAATCCTGGCTTGTCAGTCACATTGCTTCAATTCACAAAGGTGTCAGTTCTGTAAATTCATTCAGATACCTGAAAATCAGTCTGTTTATGCTACAGTCAGTGCTCTAAATAAGATTAAAAACTGTGTTTGGAAAGAAGGGCAGAGCTTGGTTTATAGTTAAGCTGAGGTAATGTTCTGATAATCACTTCTGTAGCTCCAGCTGTTATTGCTAAACTCAACTTTGATGGCTAAATCACCTGGCTAAGCTAGTAAATCAGTCTGCTGTCTTTCAGACAAGGCCTGTCCTTGAACAGAGCTGTGAGCTTGGATGGCTGCTATAAGCAAGGAGATCCTGAATGCTCTGAATTGTTTAATACTTGTTGATAAATTCAGTATTCAGTGTAATATATGAATACTTACTCTTAGGGAATCATATTCCAGTCTCACAGTAATGGTACTTGCTATATAAGAAATTTAAAACTTTGCAACTGTGAACTTCATTGCTGAGAGAGTGCTCTTAAGTGAATAGTTTTTGTGACTAGACTTGATCTTTAGGAAGAAACATGAAAAGGGTACTAAGTGCTTGTTTTTGAATCTCAAGTTGGCTCCATGACTCAATATTCCTACATTCAAAAAAGTCTTCAGATAAAAGTTATTTGCACAAGTATTTTTCCGTATTCTTAAAAGTTGTCTGTTCTGCTTTCGTGGTGGTATTGCTATTAAAAAAAATCTGTCACAAGCATAAAAGAAAGAAGAGAAACGTGGTATTTTTCTTTGTTTTTACAGGGTAACTTACAGCTTCTGCAGAGCTGCCTGGCAGTGTTAAACGGTGACACATAAGCTACGCTCCGTCCTCCCACTAACAAGGGCTGCCCTCCTCTGGATTTTGTTTTCATGACTTTAAATAGGCATTTACAGTTCCCTGGAGAAAACATTTGACCAAGTGCACATAAGCAGGCTTCTTCTTTCAAAAGAATTAGAACAAACACCTGAAAGTAGCTCCAGACTATATGAACAGCATACTTGTTATACATACATATTCATGTTTATTTAATCATTATACGCTTTCATTGTTCAGAAAACAAATGCTCGGGTTTTGTGAAAATAGCCAATGTAATCATATTCATGTTATGAATACTATGATATGGCTGCAATCTTATTTACCTTTGTAAGTAATTTCTGAAGTTCACCATTTGAAACACATTGTTCAAATGGCCTACATATTACCATTAGATATTTGAATATTGTTACTATAATGACATTGTATACACTGTCTTAGTTTTTTCCATGTACTGATATCAAAAAACTTATCTTTTTTTCAATTGTGAACATTTCTTAGAAATTTTTGAGACTTTTGTGTAACCTTTATAACTATGATTTAAAAAGAAAAGCAGATGCATTAGTATGTTTGCCTTAACTTGTAGACTAATCCAATTATTGTAAAATAAACCATGAAATCAATGATTTTTCTAAAATTATGCAGACATTGTATCATCTGTAAGCTTAATATTTTCTAGTAAATTAGATTTTTTTTTCTCTACTCATCACGTGAAAACCATTGACTAAGCATTGGATTGGTCTGACACTACTCGCCTGGTACTTTTTCACTTGCATTCTCAGGTTTTATCTGTTTGTCTGTGACTTTCCTATCCAGTGTACTTAAATTGTTTTGAGCTTGGTGGCTGACTCTGCAATTTCTTTGGCAGAAATACTTTACAGAGAACTTCTTGGGGATTTCTTTCCAGAAAGGGGAAGTAGTAGCGGAAGGGAGTTCAGAAAGTGCATAAAATATCTATGAAAGGTAATACTGCCCCACTGTGATACAGATAAAAACTTTTGCTTCAGAAAAAAAAAGTGACGGTATCCCCTATGAAGGAATGTGTGAAAAGGATCTCAGTCTGCTAACTGGACTTAGAACTATGAAGCCAGTTTTAATAGATGTATTGATTTGTGTCTCTTACTTGAGAACCAGAAATTTTTTTTCAAGAGGTGCTGTTCTGTTGTGTAATTTCAGGATGTTGTAAAATTAGGCTTTACTTGATGAATTGCTCTTCACAGTGGGATTGCCGCTTTACATGTAGGCCGTCAGTGGAGCAGCAGAATTTTAGGTGAACAGTACATCTGGAAGTGCAGATCAGCGTAAATTAATGTCTCTGTGATTACAGATGCCCTGTACTGCCACACAGAGGTGAGATTTGTTTGGTGGTTGTTTTTTTTTCCTCAAATAGGGTGAATTGCACAGTGCAGTATACTTACCCTGCTGCCTAGCACATCAGAACATTGCCGAGGAGTTCGCATTGTGTGTTGATTCGTGTACGCATCACCTCAGGCTTTGATGGCCAGTGCCCAGTGGCTCTTGGTAACTCGCCTAGTACAGAGTATTCCCAGCAATGCCTACTACACTAATACTGTGCTGTTCATCTTCCAAATATAACAGGTATAATTCCTAAGGAACTCATCTATAAATAGACTATAAGGGACAAAGATGACAATGTATATACAGTTAACACAATTGTAAATATTTTAAGTAGGATGTGGGAAGAGTTTTTAGGTTAGTCTTTGCTGTTCAGTGTTACTAGCTCATTAAATTTTTTTCAATCCTCTTGGTATTGGGTGTGTCTCTTAAAGCTCTAATCCTGGCTCGGTAACGCCGGAGCAAAGTGCTTTAAACGTGACCCGAAGACTTGCAACTCCAAGGGGCAAAGTGAAAAGACCCTCCGGGCCGCTCCCCGCCTTCTCCCGGGGTGCTTCCCGCGCTCCGCGGGGCGGGGCCGGGCCGGGG
>JAWMRA010000161.1:38125245-38276311 GCA_035584735.1 Pseudotriccus pelzelni | reverse complement strand
CGAGCCACAGCTTAGATTGGTGTATGTGTGAAAAGAATCACAAGGTCAAGCTGGAAAGCCGCTTGAAGCATGATTGTTCTTTGTGGCTCAGGGCGGCCACGGGAGTGTCTGTATGGTATGTCTGCAGAGAAGTAACACCTGGCCGGGCTTGATACCTCAGACCCTTATTCTGTATATAAAAGGAATAATAAAGTTACAAGAGAGTTCTGCCTGGACAAAGTCTGTCTCCCGTGATTCATTTGCCACAAAGGGTGCTGAGTGAGGGATTTTCGCCACACAAACCCTTATATACTTATATGTATTGTAGTGTTATGAAAGTGCAGAAGGCTGTGGCAGGTGGTTGGAAGGAATTTGGACATCTAAGCAAAATGTACCTTCCTTTTGTGTGAATTTTCTCTTTTTACTTGTGACAGGCAAAAGCGTATCTTCACTAAACGTGAATGTGAAAGAATAATTGAATTTTGTTCCTTTTATTCTGCTCATTCTTTCAGATTTTTTTCTATGGGATAAAAAGTTACATTCAGACCCATACTTCACTAAAAGAAAAGACAACTTGAGCAATAGTGGCAAATATGCATAAGTGGGCAGATTGTTATGCCCAGATAATAAGTATTAAATGGCAGACAGGGTGGGTATTGTTGCTTCTTTTTTCTTTTCCCAGGATAGCATATATTAAACTTACATTTCATCTTAAATGTTGTGTTCTGCCAGGGAATGACTTTTTAAAAATAATGAGTCGACATGTCTGTATTTTACTGTAATTAACCAATCCATCAATTAGATTTCAAGCTTCTCTCACAAATGTGTTAGCAATATTTAATTGCTTGAACAATGCAGAATTTTCTTTGAAAGAAGCCATATAAAGAGATGGGAGAAGCAGTTAAGAATTATTATTGACAAGAGTCTAGGTTTTTGACTTTTCTGCATTATTTACCCGTGATTTTTCATTTCTAACAACAAAGATGCAACATTACTATGGAGA
Organism: Pseudotriccus pelzelni; assembly: GCA_035584735.1. Taxonomy (NCBI): domain Eukaryota; kingdom Metazoa; phylum Chordata; class Aves; order Passeriformes; family Tyrannidae; genus Pseudotriccus; species Pseudotriccus pelzelni. Next base: position 38,275,329 of record JAWMRA010000161.1, on the reverse strand, counting down.
CCAAATATCTCTGCAATTAATCTTCTCTCCTTATAAATTTAGGCTTCACCCGTTTTACCCACTAAAGAGTGAAGCTGAAAAGTGAAGATAGTGCAGTGTGAAGCAAAGAAATAATGGGGGAAAAATTATTCTTTTTTTCCCTAGCTATCCCTTGAAGTGTGCATGCTCATTGTAAAGCAAGATAACTCAGAGGAAAAAAAAAAAGGAAAGTAAAGAACTAGCCTCAGGCAACCTTATGATTTATATAGGTTTTATACGTGGCTATATTTTGTTCTGCTCAATGAAAGATGAAATGGGTACAATGCACTTGGAATTTCAGTTGGTAGTTCTTTGTGTGACCATTCCCCACTCAAGGGAAAGAAGCAAAGGCTGGACATCTGGAGGGGTAACCGAGTGTAAGAGACAGTGAAAGCTAATCTGAAGAGAGAGTTGAACAGAATTATTCTAAAAAGTGCTCAATACTACTTTTTCTACAAGCAATTCTGGCACAAAGACAAGGAAGAAATCTTTCTTGTTACACCAAGAGTTGTCTCATCCTCTTTGATCATTGTTATGCCAGTGCACAAAATTCAGAAGCAAAATTTAAAACTGACAGCTACACAGTTTAACATACAGTCTATATTTGACTGGTGGGATTTGAATGTATGAAACTGGACCTTTTCCTCTGGGGATGAATGATCTGATGGGAAAACCGGGAGAACTTCTAAAACATAGAAACCAGGTTTCCGCCATATTCTTTCAATCCTTGTATTTAGGATCTTAAGAAAAATACCAGCTTAGTAAAGTTCATTGTAAAATACAGGCATCAGGAAAAGACAATAGAATCGATGGGTCTCATGCTCTGTACTTAAGCAGGCTTGCAGTTGTGCCTGTAAATACCCTTGCTTCACTAGTAAAGCGGATAAAAGAGCTGGAAAGAGATTTCTTTCCTTGTGTAAAGAAAAGCTTATCTAAAGACTTCAGATTCTAAGGTTTTTTCAAGATAGAAATATGAAGTTGAAAATATCAAGCTAAGACGTAACTTATTTCCCTGTTGTTTATTTCACAGCTACCTGATGAGGCCTTTTGTTCCAGACACTTTCATCCAGCTCCTTCCAGCAGGAGTGTCCTGGCAAATCTCTGCAAAACCACCAATGGAAGATAATATTCAGGAAAAACTACAATGGTATTATAACCGGTTGAGCTCCTTCTGTGCAAGTACCAGTGGAAACTACTATTAATTCTATTCTGACTAGATAAAGACACAGGAAGCCTTTTCCCTTCATGTTTTCGACTTCTGAGTCTCCTAGTCTTGAAAGCTAGCAGTCTGGCAGGATTGGGTCCAGTAATAACCTTTGCTAATGAGTCTGTTTTCCAGCAACTGAGAACTGTTTGTGGGGGAAAAGAACATAGTCCAAGCCAATAGGATGCCGAACAAGTTGAGTCCAGCAAATCAGTCCCAAGTAAAGTAAGCTTTGAGCAGGAACACTAAGCTCCCTATATCCTGGTGTTTACTATTATTCAAAATAGAAAGATGCATCTTCTTAAAGGAGAACTGGATAACTGTCAATCATGAGGAATAGGACAGAATAGAACAGAGAGGAACAGAACAGAAATGACTGGCAAGTTGTCCTGCACTAGGAACCTTAAACTGGGCTACATTAGCAGATTAGTTTGCGCTTCTCTGATATTTGAGGGTTGAAATCAGTTAGAGAAACGAAAATATTTTTGCAGTATCTTCTTTGAGCTGTAACTAGGAAGAACAACAGTCAAGAAATATTGAAAAATAATTATTTGCTGACTAGCAACCTTAGAAAAGGAAAGTATAAAGCCTGATAGTGGTTTGGGCCAATTAAGAGAAAATAAAGGTAGGATGCATAACCCTAGATTATATTTATCAGTCATCTATCTGTTTATCCATCCACCCAACCATTCACCCATCCATATATATATATATATGTATATATCTCTAAACAATGCACACACACACACACACACATATAGATACCTGCTATATGTTCTCAATCGAAAGAACAAGCTCTTGACAGGCTCTGTTTGTTCAGAAGTAGCTGTTCAGACATTAATTGTATCCTAAAATCCTGTGATGTCCCAATTTTGAAGTGAAAAATCCTTCACCTATTAGTAAGGAAATATGGGAAGATCACAGTATTATGGCAACTAATTTACAGAGCTCAGATTTCTGAAAAAAAAAAAAAAAAGATTCTTTAAAGCTCCCCCTATGTAGAAGGGAAGCTGAAACAAAGACTGGAATGTGAGTATATCCGGGCTTTTGTCTCTGTGAGATGATCTGTAATGATATCTTAAGCTATACCAAGATTTTTTTATTGTGTGGATGTCCCAGATCTTTGCACTATCAGGTTACAATGTTTTTTCACTTACCTGGCTTGTAATGAGTGTGCCTGATATATTCAAATGTCTCTTATGTTGCAGACATATACCTCTGATGGATTTTTGTTATTTTGCTTAAATCAAATGTTGTTATCCCTAAATTGAAATATCAGCCAGATACATTTGTAGATCAACCAGTATTATTGAGAGTGAAATTGAGGCAGTTAACATCTTTATATGACCATTTGCTAACAAGCTAATAAATGTTTAAATTAACCTTGATTAAAAGATCAGAATGGAACTAGCATCTGATTATGATGTTAATACTCAGAGAAGTGCAAAAAAAAAGCAAAGTAGGGATGCTGCTGAAATAGTGAATGAACCTAGCTTTAAAAAGCCGAGAAGACCAAACAGGAGCAGATATAGATAGTATTGCTGAGAGGCCTGCCACACTGAAAATAGTAACAGAGCCCCACATCGAGAACATTCAGAGGCCCAAGATCCCTGTCATGTGTACGCAACACCCACGACACCTGCATACCTTGCTGGTTAGAACCACACTGCCTGTGGGGCAACAAGCTGCTCTTGTGTGGGTGACAGTGCAACACCTGCTAGTTTCTGTTACTTTATTATACAGCAGGTCTGAATCCTTTCCTACTGCCTTTTCTGCTTTGGCAGACTGCACTTCAAACAATTTCTACCTTTTTGATTACTACTACTCACTGCCTGAGGAGTTCTAAAGAAAGTGGGGAGCAAACCTTTGTATTAAGCACTTTTCTTTCCATGTAGCTCCTGGCTAATCATGGGCCAGTAGGAGTAAGTGCTGCCACATGAATGCTGATCCCTTCTTGTACCAGAACCGCAGTCACAAACCCTGATTCCTTAAGCACCATATTAAATGTGCTTATTTATATTGTCTTGTTCCTGTTTTGCTCCCGGGTCCAAGATGCCCCATTATTAATACTGACTGTAACAGGTTTGCATTCAGCCCTGATCTGAAACAAATAATTCTGCAAAAAAAAAAAATCTGCTGCAGAGTGAAGAGCAATATCTGCCAGACAGCAGGTGTTCATGTGAAGTGGTTCATGTATTGATGTAAACCCAATTCAGCTGTGCTGATGCTCCCAGCTCAGTCCAGCTGCCCTGCGAAGCCTAATCAGCGGACCAGGGGGTGGAGCCGAGGTAGTTGCTGGGAGATTTAAACTGTTCCAGGGAGCACAGGTGACCCAGAGCACAACAAACAAGGACATGGCACGGTGTGACAGTTTGTGCAGGAAGAGCACAACCACCCTCCCAGCAATCCTTGGTGGGTTGTGAAGTAGGTGTGTGGCTATGGGTTGTTTTTTCTTTTTTTTCTTTTTTTTTTTTCCTCCTCCACAGTATAACAAAACCCAGCAACGGTTTCCAAAGGAGCGAAAGCCATTGCTGCTGCTCTCAGTGGCAGTGTGCTAACCCAGGCAGAACCCTCTAGGAAGGACACGGCTGTTCAGGTCACTGGCTGCTCAGAGTGTCTGAGCCTGGCGTCAGTACTAGAGGACAGTGCGAGAGATGCCTGTGTATGATGCAAGCAGGGGAATGACTTCTTGTGCCCAGTGGCAGAGCTCAAGGAAGAAGTGGAGAGGTTAAGGAAGTATTAGGGAGAGTGAAAGGGAAATAGACTGGTGGAGTCATACCCTTTTGGCTCCAAAAGAAGTCCAGCAGGAGACAGTGAAGCCCTGCCCCTCCTGCCATCAGGCAGATGGAGCAAACCAAGTACATGAGAGGGAATGGAAACAGATCAGAGACATAAAGGAATCCCCTCCTGACCCCCATCACTTCCCCAGGTGCCCTTAAAGAACATCTATGAGGCCCTGAATTCAGAGAGTCAGGTAGAGGACAGTCAAGAAAAGGATCTGTCTGGATGGTCTCCCAGTTGCACCCTGTCTACCAGATGGATTACAACAGCTACAGAGAAAAAAAGAAGAGTAGTTGTAGTAGACAACTTCCTTCTGAGGGGAACTGAAGACCCTATTTGCCAACTAGACCCATCCCATAGGGAAGTCTGCTGCTTACCCAGGGCCCAGGTGAGGGATATTAGTAGGAAACTCCCTGAGCTAATCTGGCCCTCTGATTATTATCCACTGCTGGTGGTCGAGGCTGACAGTGATGACATTAATGAAAGAGGTATCAGGTCAATTAAAAAGGACTTCAAGGCATTGAGCTGATTAGTTAATGGGACAGGAGCACAGGTGGTGTTTGCTTCAGTTCCTGCAGTAGCAGGGATGAATGAGGCGAGGAGTAGGAAAACCCATCTTACCAGTAGGTAGCTAAAGGACTGGTGCCACCGGCAGAATTTTGGGGTTTTTGACTTTGGGGCAATTTCTATGGTATTTAGCCTGCTAGAGTCAGTTGGGCTTCATCTGTCTAGAAAGGGCTCTAGCCCGTAAGTTATCAGGAGGGTTTTAAACGAGGTATGAAGGGGGAAGGGGTTGAAACCAGGCTCTCCAGAGATGAGCCGAAGGGTGGAAAGCCAGAATTAGAAGTGAAATCAGCAGCCAGCTGAAGTGCATGTACACCAATGCACACAGTATGGGTAACAAACAGGACGAGCTAGAAATCATTGTGCAGCAGGAAAGCTGTGATGTAGTTGCCGTCACAGAAATTATGTGGGATGACTGGAGCGCTGCCATGGATGGCTACAAGCTCTTCAGAAGGGACAGGCAAGGTAGGAGAGGTGGAGGTGTGGCTCTGTATGTTAGAGAGTCTCTTGACTCTGTAGAACTTGAAGTCAGTAACGATAAGGTTGAGTGAGTGCCTGTGGATCAAAATCGGGGGAAGACCAACAAGGCCAACATTATGGGGGGAGTTTGTTACAGACCACCCAACCAGGATGATGAGGGTGATAAATTATTGTACAAGCAGCTGGCAGATGTCTCAAAATTGCCAACCCTTGTCCTTGTGGATGACTTTAACCTGCCAGGTGTCTGCTGGAAACTCAACACAGCAGAGAAGAGACAGTCTAGGAGATTCCTAGAGAGTATAGAGGATATATGTTATATATATATATATATATGTTATATATACAGAGAGAGAGGATATATGTTCCTGCTCCAGTTGGTAAATGAGCCTACCAGAGCTGGGGCCCTGCTAGACCTGTTGCTCACAAACAGAGAGGGGCTGGTGGGAGATGTGGTGGTTGGAGGCCATGTGGGGCACAGTGACCACGAAATGGAGTTTTCAATATTCAGGGATGCAAAGAGGGCCATCAATAAAACTTCTTGGACTTCCGGAGGGCGGATTTTGGCTTATTCAGAAGACTGGTTCAGAGGGTACCTTGGGAAACAGTCCTTGAAAGAAAAAAAAAAAAAAGGGGTCCAAGGAGGAATAGACATGCTTCAAGAAGCACAGGAGCAGGCTGTCCCAGTGTGCCAAAAGACAAGCTGGTGGGGAAGATGGCTAGCCTGGCTGAACACGGAGATTTTTAAGGAAATTAGGGGAAAAAAGGGAGCTTTTCAACTGTGTGGGGAAAAAAAAGGGCTATTCATGAAGAGTTTAGGAATATAGTTAGGTCATGTTGTGATCACTTTGACCACAAAAACTCCTTGCAGTGCTACAGGCTGGGCACAGAGCGGCTGGAGAGCAGCCAGGCAGAAAGGGACCTGGGGGTGCTGATCGACAGGGTCAGGAACAGTGTAGCCAGCAGGACCAGGGAAGTGATTCTTCTCCTGTACTCAGTGCTTGAGTACTGTCTCCAGTTCTGGGCCCCTCAGTTCAGGAAGGATATTGAGGTGCTGGAGCAGGTCCAGAGAGGGGCAACAGAGCTGGTGAAGGGACTTGAGCACAAATCCTATGAGGAGAGGCTGAGGGAGCTGGGGTTGTTTAACCTGGAGAAGAGAAAGCTCAGGGGAGACCTCATCACTCTCTACAGCTCCCTCAAAGGAGATTGTAGCCAGGTGGGTCTCTTCTCCCAGGCAACCAGCAGTAGGACAAGAGGGCATGGTCTTAAGCTCTGCCAGGGGAGGGTTAGGTTGGTTATTAGGAAGAAATTTTTTACAGAGAGAGTGATCAGACATTGGAATGGGCTGCCCAGGGAGGTGGTGGATTCACTGTCCCTGGAGGTTTTTAAGATGAGATTGGATGTGACACTGAGTGCCATGGTCTAGTAACCACGGTGGGGTTGGATCAAGGGTTGGACTTGATGATCTCGGAGGTCTTTTCCAACCTGGTTGAATCTATGATTCTAAATCAGACAGGAATAAAATGTAATCCATGGTGTTCACAAGAAAGCCCTGAGAAAGGCATTTGGCAGTCCCAGCAGCATTGTGATTGCACTGTGTTCTTGGACAGATACAATTGTAAAAATCATGCCAGATATATAAAACCAGGCAGTATAGATCATGAAAGCCAATTGTGGTTCTGTCGGTGGTATTGCCCTGATAGGTGTCACAGAATCTGTAGCAGTATGTGCAGACTGACTGAGGTTTTACTCAAGAAACTCATTCTGTCTGTGTTGCTTCTGTGTTCTGGGTCTCACCCTGAATTAATAAGAGCACCTGCACTACCTGTATCATGTGTGTTCAATATCCTACTCATCAGTCTGTGAGTATAAAATCCTACTTCCTTTCTATCTCCAAGAGATGATTATCTAAGTCTCTGCTCTAAGACTTCTCTCAACCAAGGTTATCTCTATTTCTTAACTATTTCTGATTTTTTTTCTTTACATCCCCACTGGAAATTTGAACTGTCCTTCAAAATTTTCTGTCTCTTCTCATCCACATCCAGATCTGTTCTAATTTCTTGATGGCTCTTTCTATGCTTGCCCTTTATTTTCTGTCCAAAAATCATTTATTAGCATCAACTATACTTTTTTTTTAAGTGCCTGCCTTATGGCCATTACTACAGTGGGTAAGAAGGGTCAGTGCAAGCTGTATTCTGGTAGTGTTTAAAGAGTAATTTCTTTCTATTAATGTTGACTAAGAATGCTTGTTGTTAGTATCAGTTTTGTACCTGGCTGTTTGGCAGTATTGTCATTAGGATGTTCAATGACATATCTAGATGCAAAACTTTAACATCACAAACTTGGTCATCTCCAGAATGAGGTAGCAGTGTATTTATTCAATTTCTCTAAATTATAGAAATATTATATTGACTGTGGTGAAAATAAACATTGGTAGAGTGCAACAATTTAACTAGGCATAATAGAATGACAATCTTCAATTTAATTAAACACTGTATTTTTCAGTGGGTACATATTTTTCTGTTTATATAAAGATTATTTGCTTACCAAATCATATTTAAAGAATATGTTATCTTTTTCACATGCTTCTGAGTTAATCACTACTGAATGGATTCTGAAACCTTGATTCAAGCTGACATACTTAAACTTCAGTGAGATGTCTTTTAAACTAAGGCTTTATCTGTAGCAGGCCTTGTTTGTACATATGCAAATGTCTATGCTAGACTGTTCTTTAGTTCTGTTGTCAATATATACTAGTGGGAATATGCAGATTATGTTTGAATATGACACTGTCTTGCAAGTGTCTTTAATTCCATGACTATATTTTAAACCATCAGTGCTTCTTCATGAATATATTTAATATTCACTTATTTTATGCATAGATATGAGCTCTACATTCCGTAAGACTCTATTTTTTTTCTCCAGTAGGCTTCTATTTGACATGCAAAAGCTGCAATGTAAGTTGCGTGTGAATGATTTCATATTACAAAGGTTTAAGCAGTATTACTTGCTTCATGTACCAGATGTACATTTAATTTGGCTGGTAAACGCACAAGAGGTAAAATCAAATGTGATTAATAGCTGACAGTTCTTTGCACAGTGTACAGTTAAGTTCTCTGCATCCAGAGGTCGGTCCCTACAAAAACCAAGCTTGGAACTTAAGTGCATGTTGCCTAAACATTTAGTGCTTCTTGTTTGTGTTAATAGCAACTGCACAGGCAAATTCACATTAGTTAGGTGAATAAAACATAGAACAAGATTCTTCTGAATCTAGTGGCACATGCATTGGGAAGGAAAGTTTTTGAGATCTACTAACTAAACAGACAACCCTGTATCATTGCGTCTTGTTCCTATTCCTTTCTGTATTATGACACACTTTGTAAGCTTGGAGAATCTGTATTCTTTCTGTTTCACCTGTCTGTGTAAAACTACCGAAATATGTTCCACATCTGACTTTTTGTGGCAGCACATCATTGATATCCTTCAGAATCCCCATATCTAATCAAGGTGAGTGCAAAGAACCCTAAAACCTTCTAAATAACATGCAAATAATAGAAATCATTACACTGAGGTGGTACTTGTAATGAATTATTTTTTTAATAACTGAGTAATCAGACAATATACTCACTTTGTGATTAACTTTCTTGGTGCTCACCTGAAAAAGAAATATTAACTTCCTCTCCTTGGTTTCTTTCTTCAAGATGCCCTCTTGATTCATAGACACACACATGTGTAAATAAATACAGGGTTAATGCTGAGCCTCCTTTCACCAAAGCATACAAAATAACTTTTCCTGCCTGTGTTCTTATCTTGTCTTCTGCACAGTATTCTAATAACTGCTGAGATTCTGACAGTTGTATTAAAATGGAGGAAATATTCCTGTTAATAGCACATAAATTCTGGGTGGGTGTGTTTGCCCTCTGTGTCTGTTGGCAGTAGTGCCAGGCTTAGGCACTTTTTGCATTTACCATCCAGTGTGTCATGCATCAGCTCTGACTGTGCTACCAGAATTGCGGTGGAATGGTTCAGATTGTCATGAGACATCAGCACAACAGCAAATACCTGTTGTGCACCTAAAAATATACTTACTCTCCTCTTTTCTCCCTCAAGAGACTGTAATATATTTCTTAAACATGCATAATAATTTGAAAAGCAATCTTAAATACATGGGTGCAGGAATGGGAAGTAGGTGTCCTATTCCTGGGCTATTTTCCAAATTTTTGCACTCTATTGGGCAATTAGTTGAAGGTTTAAATTTGGTATATCTGCTCTGAACACTAAAACAGCCCATTACAGCTACAGGCACTTTTTTTTGAATGGGATTGGACTCTAGCTGTAGGTGCAAATTATAGCTGTATTTAATTTTTCCCATTGTAAACTTTGCGTTTGCAAGTATTTTCTTCCAGAAGAAAATAGATTATGTTCTATTTAAATGTACTTGCAAATTATGCAAATATTTAAGGCTATGATGTCAATCACTTTTTCTAGTAGACCTATAGATTTCCTCTTTTCATAGTAGTGAAATCAGCATGTCAATGACCAACTCTTTATTCTCTTAATGACTTGAATATTATTTTTGAAAGCTTTATTAACTGAATTTCTCTCCATTTCCACGCTAAAATATCTAATCTGGATTTTTTTAATATTAAAATTGTTAGGATAATAATCTATAATTTAAAACATTTTCAAGGTATTTATAGGGGAGCATGAGGGAAAGAGAAAAGGTTTGATATTTAAGTGAATGATAAATACCTTTCTGGTTTTACTGACATGTTCTGAAGACTGGCCTTCAGAAAGAAGGAAAAGATGAAAAAATAATTAAAAAATGTATTTTGAAGTCAGTTTATCAAAATTAACCTTGAAATAGCTCAAGTAGGTATACAAGTGACGTGTATGTATAATGATTTTTCAACATAAAATTAAGGGTTAAAACATCTAGGCATAATAAAGATATTCTTCTGTGTAAAACAATATAAATAACCTTTCAGAAGTATCAAGCAAAATATTTATACAGAATGATTTTAGGGGAAAAGGAGAATGCAAATGCACTACTCAGATTAGCAGAGATACAATCAATCTGGGAGATCAGTGGGAGACCTAAGAAAAATTCTGTTCTATTTATAGTAAGGACTCCAGAGCAAGCTCTGCTCTTTTATATGAAGCAGCAAAATTACAACTGCAGAACAAGCACTTTGTGGCTCTATGGCACTTGGCAGGAGATAGAAACTGATTCAAGGCCAAAGAAATAACACCAAAGGTGCTGCTGTTGGGAGAGGACAGAAAAAGCAAAAGGTAGTGATTTAAAAAATGTGCAAAAGCATGGGTAGCCTCTGAAACCTAATTTTACCCAAAGCATAGAGAAGGAAGTTATGGTGGAAATGAAGTCAAAATGGGCAGACATGGGACTGGTTTGTGGGTATAACAACAGACAACCAAGCAGGCATGCACCATATTTCCAGCAGCAAGTAAATAAAATTCTCATGGGCAAGGAGTCACAGTATTTTTCATCAGCAGTGAATTGCTGATATTCTGTGCACAAATGAGGGATGCTGGTCTATAAAACTCAGCTTTCCAGGTGCTGTTGGTCCTGAAATAACATGCTAATGAAATGGGAGGCTTTTGGCTGAGCTGAAATTAAGTCTGAAACTGTAGAGGTCACAGCCTACATGCATACAGAAAAGGTTGTTCCTGATTCTGCTAGACTTCAGAGGTTAAAAGTGGTCTAGAAATAGCACAAAATAATTAGATCAACCTCAGGTTCTGATATTCTGGTAATAAATGTTTTCAGTACAGAAGAATCCATATAAACCTGTTCTCCATGCTTCCCAAATGGGGTTAACAGATATAATAGTCAAAATGTAATTGTTTGCAGGAATCTAGAAATGCAGATCAGATAAGAGTGCTCATATTGTTGTTGTCATGGCCTTCTCCGAGGTGGGGTCCCAAACACAGTCTGCATAGGTTAAAATTGCAAGGGGAGAAGATGTTCTGTGAGGGTATCCAAGTAAGCAAATGCTAACTGTGAATTAGTAAAAATTGTGGAATACTAAAGATATCAATGCATTAAGTGGTATCAGCCTGACTATTTAAGAGAGCAACTGTCTGACAACTGTTACTGCAGTGAGGGTTTCTGTGACAGCTCAAAAATGTTTCTATTGAGACTTTTAGGTTAAAAAAATTTTTACTTTGGACCAGAAATTTTCTTTTGCAAGTAGGCACAGCTTCTTTTCCAGATTTCTTTCTCATTTCCTGAAAAACAAATAGAATTCTTACTGTGGTTTTATATTTGGATCCTAAAAGAAGCAAGAATAGAATTCCTAAATTCCAGTGAACTAAACCCAGAAACAGTTATTTTTTGCCTGTTGGCACAGAAGAACATACAGCTCATCATATGATGTCTACTCTCATCAGCCAGCTGAAATATGCACAGAATTTTTCAAACCTAGATCTCTCAAGTTATTTCCATTGGTCTGGTTTTATTCTATCCTTAGATAGGAAATTTGTGTGGCTCTGGTGCTAGAAACAGTTAGTACTATGGTTCCACTAGGAAATTCTAATCCTGACAGATCGGTTTCAATTACCTATATTTTTTGTGAAAGCTTAATCAATCAAGTAAAAAATGCAGAGAAAAATTTGCATTGTACTAACATCAACAAGGTAAATGACTTTCAAGTTTTATCATCAATATTAAAATAGAAAGCAGATCCCTATTTGTTTCCCCCAGAAGTAACCTTGGTTCCCCAGGTCACAGTTTAAAACTCTGCATCAAATAATAAGTTTTACTGGTTTTTACCTAAACCTCAAAAGGGTGGTAATACATTTTACTCCACAGGTTTCAAGGAGGAATTGAATGTCTCAAACATGTATATTCCCTTTAAAACTATATAGTCCTTAGCCTCAATGGACTTTTTTCCTTTTCTTGCCCTTCCTTTTTTTTCTTTTCAGATTAGCGAGTGCTTTTATTTCCTGTATTTGAGCAGGAAGGGAAGTAAGCTTCCTGACCTAAGAAATTTACTGCTCTCCCAATGCACATGAACATTACTGGTGTATAAATGACATGGGTGCATGTTAGGCAATTCTAGCTGTCAGCTGAGCACAGGCTATGCAGCTTAGAGATACATTAGTCTGGTACAATTTGAAACACAATGGAACAAAGTCTGCATGCAAGAAATGGATTTATGACAGGATTTGTAGCTCTGGTTCAAAAATACCCCTTAGGGTATGAGCTTCATTTAAAGATCACTTTGAAGTATTGACTTAATAGAACTAAATACATGTCTAAATATATGAATTTCCTTATAGGCTTGCAGAATTTATGCCTTTAATGAATAAAAGAACATCCCAGAAGAAGTTATAAATTGCAAGTGCATAGCGTGCAAGGAATGATAAAAGTTTCTGTGAAGAAGACGTGGAGTTGTTTGCACATTAGTGCAATAAAAAAGCTTAAATAATCAATGAGGCATAATTTTGCAAGTCATTGATAGTAAATTCTGAATTTGATACGGCACTACATGAGGAACCATAAATCCAGATTCAAAGTGAATGATTTACTCAGATAACCTGTGGATCACGAGACTTGTTTTATCTTATTGAGTGTGCTTCATTTCTGTGTCATCTAACAAGACAGAGAACACACAGAAGGCTCCACCATCATTGTCTATCCTAGGACAATCTTTGTCAGTCTTCTGCATCAAATAGTGGAGGTCAGCTTCTGTATGGTCCTCCATGTGCAGCACATGTCTGACTTAGATATTCTGCTGATTTGTTTTTAAGATTTGTCTAGTTATTTCTATCTTCCAGAAAAAAAAAAGAAAACCAAGAAAAAGGATTTAGTATTTTGATGAAAATGGATGCATTTTTAAATACCCCACATTAACTGCATGGTGTTTTCTGCTCTATCTATATTGTTACATATCTTAAGCTTTTATTACATTAAAACAATTTCACTGGAGTTAAATTCATTGTTTGTTTTTTTTAAATTGTAGATTTTGGATGATTAACTGAAACTGCTGCTTTGGCAATTGAGACCTTTGATTATTATCAGAATTCACATTACCTGGGAAGAAAATGAATGGTCCAGTGATGTGCGTCCTTTTGCCTTCTATCTTAATACCTGAACTGAGAACTGATTTGCTTTATGCAACTAATTATTAACTCTTTTTGTGCAATTCTGAATGAAATACTCTCTGCTGACATGTTTTTCTGTCACTCTTTTAAAGAACGAACTCATGTAATATCCTCTTATAGATTTCATTTTAAATTTCAGTCCTTCAAAGAATAGCTTCATTTAGAACATTTGACACTTGAAAATGGTTACAAATCAAGCATTGTCTGTGTGTATCAGTCTCCACTTTTTGTTATACTGAAATCAAGGGCAAGGCAGGCAGTTTTAAGAGAACCAATTCTCACTGAGATGATTTTCTGTTGGTATAGACTTGTGCAGTTTGACCTTAACTGTAAAGTGAGACCTTTTCAAAGCTAATTATTTCTGCTGGTAGACCTTAAACTTCAAGATGTTACAGAGTAAATTGTTGTATGGAATGTCATATACTTCATTAAAATCTAAAAGTTGCATATCAAAGGGGTTTTAGTGGCTCTTTTAATCTATTGTCCTTTTCTACTACTAAGCTAATATGGGAAATCTGGTGAATGCGTGACCTTTCAGGCCAAAATCCCAGCTCCTTACCTTTAACCAGTTGTTGTCTTTCTGCTGGTTAATGTGGTACTACGGTAAACTGGTTATCAACAAAAGAAACAAAATATCTCTAAGTATTGGACTAACTTAAATCACTCTTTTTTGAGTTTTAGTCCACAATGGTATTTTTTGAGGGTTTTTATTAATCCCATATTAAATAGATAAATATTTTAGTGATGAATTCATCACCACAAATTTCCCACTTCCTTAGATTTACCAACAGATTTGCTTGACTTCAGTCTCTTCCTTCATGTGTCATCTCTTTGTGGTTTGAGAAATGCTTATGTAATGATGAATATTTAATTTCATTACAACTTAATAGTTTTTTGAATGTTAACCTACAAATTGCTCTTGGAAAAATTATTCTCTTTCTTTTCATTATCACTGTAGTGAGGTCTTTTGTCTTGGTTTATTCTTAAAATTCCTAAACAAAAATACTCTTGTGATCCCAGTACTTAGAATTGATGTAGAATTTCACTACCATTACTTTCATAATTTTCTTCAGATTCTTTGTTGATGTTATTCATTCCATTTTTTCTTCCTAATTCCATTTCCTTCCACTCTGTTTTTTTTCTTTTCCTGTAATTCTATGTTTCTTCACCTACACAGTGCAGTTGTCTGATAATCAGCTACTCTTATGGCAACATCTGTGATGCTATTGTACTGAAGAGATTTTGTCAGTTTAATATTGATCTTTTATGTTGAAAGCAAGTTTTATATATTCTTCAACTGGACTCAAAAATGTTACTGTAAGTTCTTATTTATAAGCTTTTTGCTATCAACTGTCTTTATTTTTCTGGTGGATTTTTGATAATTGATCTTCAGTTTAACTACATACAATTTATGCTAATTCAGATTTCTGGTCTTTTGTGGAATGGATGTGTACATTCTTCAGGGGTGGACATAAGGGGAAGAAAAGGGCATTTCTCTTTTTTTTCAGGATATTTTGAGAATTTCCAAATTATTTGAGATATCTCTTCGTGGAAAGGACACAGTGGTTGTGTTCTGATAAGAAAAGAAAGAGAAGTTTGTGATTCTTTCACTGCTCTATTGGGAGAGGCCACAGAAATCATGCATTCCTAAGCATATGTCAAACAGCATAATACTGTTATCTGGGTTCATAGGTAATCATGAGTTTGATTGGAGTTGTCTTGTCATTTGCAAATGTACATTATTGGAAATCTTGTTTGGATATTTTGACGGTTGTTTGATTCATAACCTGTGATTATATCTCTGTTGCTGAGAACAACATGGGTTTAAAGCCAACTCCTGTTGGCTTCAAATGAGGGAGATTTTGGAAATTGTCTAGCTCTAGTAGCTGAGTAGCTGAAAAAGCATGATATTTCTATGTCAGACTAAAGTACACAACAAGCAACAGTCTTTAGCCTGTTCTGGTTTTCTCCTCTGTGAGTTCCAATGCTGTTTTTCAATCATTGTTATACTATATATTCATTTTAATTTAATTTTTTTAGGCATAAGGGATTCTTCAAATGCTGATGTTCCTTTGTTACAAAGGCTTCAAAGTTCCATGTGTTCATTATTTTTCTTTTGTAACTTGCTATTACCATACAAATACATCCGCACAGACAGTTCTTCGCTGACTCCCTCCTACCCCTCCTCTTCCTTTCCACCTACCAAAAAATCAAGCTGTGGTAGGGTCCCCAAGGCTTACATTCATGAAGCAGTGAGATTGCAGAAATGGAAAGGCTAAAGAGAAAAAAAGAATTTCTATTATTTAATCTTTCCTTTTGCTCATCAAGAACCTCTTTCTAGCTTACAAACAGTGCTTGCAACATAAATGACTAAAGAGTTGCCAAGGCAACAGCTAAGGTAGCCAAAGTCCTGCCCAGAAGAAAAGAATCAAGAAAAAAAACCTTAAATTAGAAAATAACACAGAGTGGTTGTTGGTAATGCTATAGCTATTCAAGATGCTCACATTTTCCTCTTGAAAGTAACTGAATCATACCAGTGCTCCACAAAAATGTGATTATGATCAGGTAATTGACTGAGTGAAGTGCAGCAGAGGCAGTGTACTTTCCTAGTGAAATTTATGAATGTAAAGAAAGAAGGACTATATGTGTTTTTAATTTAATGAACTTATGAATCTGTCATCACTTTACTTTGCCTCTGAATAGTTAGGTACTTAACAGTAAATAATTTTGGAGGGTATTCCTCACATGCAATGTCACACATTTAGTGTTTTCAAAGAGCTTTAAACCTAATAATATTGAAAAAGCTGTTAGTGCATAGGAAACATTAGGGTCATTTATTCTAAATAAAATGCCTTGCTATTGCTTATATTACTGATTCATTTAGGAGCTGTAGTGATAGGTTGGAGCTTTACTGTATTGGAAGAAGCATCACCATGGAAGCAAGAGGATCCCAAGCTCCTATTCTCTTTCTGACTGTTTATTTCAGCACTGTGTATTTGTATAACACCTACTTGAATCATAGGTAAAAGTATTCAGTTTCTCATGCAAAAGAGATCTTATGTTGAAGGTGGGTTAGTGTTAGAGTGTGCTTGAATGATAAGTGGTTCCCCTGGATGCTCTGGAACATGCAGCTCATATGAGGGGGCTTTCATTCACCTCTATCAAATTCATAGGTTATCAGAACTTTTGAAAGTTTGGATCATACTGTTTTGAAATTCACATTTTTTTTTAGATTTTATGGAATGTCAGCAACACCACCAGCATGACCACCACACCTTCAGTTCTTTACTAGTAGGCTAGTTGTGCAAACCTACAAAACAACATGTTGCTATAAAAAATACATCTTTTCCTGAGTGCACATCTTAATTCGAACTGATTCAGAGCCAAAACTTTGAGATAAGCCCCCAGGAGTGGAGTTATGGGGTTGTTTCAAAGAAAAATTCTAAATAAAACAATATACGGAGAAGAATAGTGACACCCCCATCAGCTGGTACGTGACAAGCAGTTCAATATCAAAACTGGTGTGAGAGTGAATTCTTACCAAACTATGGTGACACACACATTGTCCTCCATTAAAATGTTATTTTTCTGAACAATACAGTTGAGACACTTGTACAAAATACCTGATGGTACTGTTAAATATGAAGGGGTTATTTGTTTCCTCTTCAAGAAGAAGAGAGGTAACTGCTGATTCCTGCATTGAACACTCAGCAATTTAATGCCACTAATTTTTGATGCTGATCTGTAAACAAAAGACTATCACCTGGAGAATCAAAGTTCTGCTCTTTGAAAGATTTTTTTTTTCAAGTAGACCTGCCTCAAATTTAGTGAAAGGAAAATATTTTAAATACAGACAGGGAAACTGTTTGAGTCTAGTTTATAGCCTTACTTTATGATTTAAATCCAGTCTTTAAAACTACTTGCTTTTAGAGTGAAATATTTGTGTATTTTTCTGACATAATTAATGTACCCAATCATATAACTGAAGATTTCTCCAAGGCAACCTTACCATATCTTGAATAAATAATATTTTGAGGTAATGCAGTTACTTAAAATTACCTAGCTCAAGCAAAGCTAGCAAAATAAAAATATAAGCTATTTTTAGCTTTAAAAACATACTACATCATCACAGATGTACAGAAAAAGCAGAGGTGAAGACAGACAGACAAATGCATTCACATAGTCATCATTATTCACTGTGCTTAATTGACTTCCAGTAGACCTACTAAGAGATTTTTTTTTTTTTTTTGCTCATTCATCTAATTTCCTTTTTTTAACAACAAGAATAGCCAGGGTTTCATTTCTTTTCAGTGCCTGCTTTCCCTCTTGGCTGATAACTGTAACTGTTATAAAAAATTTTCTCTTCCCACCTTTGCTTCTGGTGCTGACTTGGAACAGACAGGAGTGTTGCACTGACCTGTATCTATCAGACACCAAAATCAGACATGATATGAGCATACAAATTGGTAACTGCCTGCTACATATCGTTGTCTCTTGATAGACCTGACAACAGTGAAATACTTAGGGATAGAGGACCTTGAACCTCTCACCTTTACTAAACTCCAGCACCATTTCCATCACTTGGGAAGTTATACCAAATCTTGAACAAAATGGTCAAATATAAATAATCAGTCTCCATTTATGAAGTGATTCAAACTGTTCATTAAGTCTTACCTCATGACAGCAAAAGTAGTAATTTTGGACCATGAAGGTTTGGGGGATTTTAACATGTTTGGTATTGCTGGAAAATACCAAACATGTCAGACTAAATGTTTGCTAGAAACAAAACCAAACAGTGCTGTCCTGCTCCAAGTCTAGTCTTTCATGGTTCTTTCTTTCTTAGAAAGAGCCATCTTTTCTTTCCCCACTTATGCTTGCTGAAATAAATTATATAAGTTCCTGTTCAAGCACTTATATTCAGTAGACCTGAATGATTTAAGCTAAAACTTAGTATAATAGAGACCAAAAAGAAAGTGGCCTCAAAGAGATTAAATCAGTAACATGAGAACCTGAAGAGTTCAGTGCAATTTCTGAAGAAGGACCAGAAAAGGTGCAAGTTACATATTTTCAAATATGTTTAACCCCTCTTAATCTGAGCATACCTCATATATCTCACGTGCCAAGAAAGTAATTGATAAGAGCGGGAAGTTACAATTGATTTAAACTGGTAAAGAAGCATTACAATTGAGATAGTTTATTATTGTCCATAAAGGTTATGTTCTGCCTGAATCATATTTCTATAAGAGAAGGCCATCTTGTTATACTGGTTGTCTATGTTATGGTTTCTGCCTGATGGGAATGGTTTGCAAAGGTGGGACTGAAAGCAAGTCAGCAAACGGACAGAGAAGCTCTTGAATGCAGTACTCTGTGTGATGGTTACGATAGCAACCCTTTAACATATTACTCACACTCCTACTTGTTTAAAATCTAGTAACTAGAAAGGATAAAGTGATCCAATTTCAGGGCAAACATTAAAATCTGAGTATGTGAAAAAATTATGCCAATTGAAGTAAGTTATGGCAGTATCGGCACACGTTTGTTGTGTGTTAGATCACACAGCCCATTTTTGCACTACAGCAAAGAAGGCAACTGTAGAACAGACATAGCTTTGGGATTCAATCTGTCGTTCAACATCTTCGTGGAAATGGAATTGTTTTGTTCTTTTTTATCTTAGCTGTGAAAATCATTGGAAAGGTTCTCTTTTATCAGTTCCAGAAGTGCAATTAATGAAACTTTGCCATTTGAAAAAGTATCTGGGTGGCTAGCTGCTCTATAAATTTTACCCTAAGACTCAAGTAAAAAAAAAAAAAAATTTAAAAAATTCAATTGTCTTTCACTGAAAGAAAAATGAACTACTGTACAATACGTCACATATTAATGGCTAATTAACCTTTACTTAGCTACCTTTACTTATAAATATTTCCCTGGCAAACGAATAGATTTAAGGAAAATTTATTTTTTTCCAAACGTTTTTTAAGTGCAAAGTTGGATAATACTTATCAAGGAAGTACTTGGACATACACTGATCAGAAAATGAGCAAAGTTCACCAAAATTTAGGTCATCATCATAGCTGACGGAAACTGAGGTTCATATGATGACAGTATGAAATAGGAGGTGTGCAGAGTAGTGTATCAACATCAGAAACTACTCACCAGTAATAAGACTTGACTCAAAGCTGCCTTTAAGCTTCAGCTTTAAGGACCAGCTTCACCCACCCCAGTGACAACCTGCCCATCACACCAAAGTTCCCTTGAGTGCAGAAAGGACTCTGTCACATCTTCTGTAATATCAAACTCATTGATGTGCAGTGTGGAGCCCTCTGCAGCTGGGCAAAAGTCTGCGCAATGGTCACAGGAGTTTACAAGAGGCTAAACTGACACTTTCCTGTATTTCTACTCAAACTTAAATTGATTTTTCATCTTTAACATCACCTTTTCAACTGTGGATTATTATTTTGAATGAAGTAATTAATCAGCAAGAATTAATCAGGAAAGATTATTGGTCCAAGCAATATCCTCATTTTCTGAATCCATTATTTCCTAGAACCAGCAGAACTTCCAAAAAATTCTGTTGACAAGGTTCCTGTGAAATTAAATTTCAGTAGAAATGTGGGCACAATCTCAGCACTTTATGTATTTGTTTAGTTTTGATAATGGACTGCATTTGTTATCTATAAAAAGGGATCCTGATTTAATATTTTGAGGGGTGAAAACTTTGCTGCTAAAACTGTTTCCCTACTGTGAAATTTTTATAGCAATTTAATCTTGTTTAGAAGAAAAACAAGGTCATAAACTGCAGTTTCACTGCAACAAATTTGTTAAATGAAACTAATAGAAAAGAAGTACAATTAGCTAAAAGCTTTAAATCAAATTCTAGAACTTGGCAGACTTCCCATGACCCAAAACCAAGTGCTGAACTGAGTAGAATTCATTAAAAAATTTGACAAGGACCTAAGGATGTTTGCCAAATGAAGGATTTGGTATCTATTCCACAGTCACACAAAGGAAAAAAGTATGCTTACTACAAATCACTGAAATTAAAAAATAAGACATTGCTTTACTGTAATTGTGATTCTTTACACTTTCATGCTGTAATAGCTAACTGCTTGAGCAATCTCACAGGAAAGGAGTGGCAACTGCTTCTGATATTAATCCCTAACTTCTTTTGCAGGGTCACCATGGTGGTTACAGACAGGTGTTTATTTTCCGTATGTATATGTGTGTGTGTGTGTGTACATTTGTATATATATATAGAAAGTAGTTTTAATTTTAAAATTCTTCTTAAAAAGTTGATTGCATTGTCCTAGCCTAATAAAACCAAAAGAAGCTGACATTTCCAAAGATGCAAGAGCTAAGGGTGTAGAAGTTTCTTCAGGTCTCTCTAGTGGAGTAAGTTGATATGGCAGCTGGCAGGGGCTGGGCTTGGCTAGTCATGTCAGGTATCAAAGCAGCCAAGTTATAAAACCAGAGGAGCATCATGAGAGTGAACTACCAGATGTCAGCTGCTGGGAGCTGCAGGTGCATGGAGAAAAAGTGATGGTGGCTGTAGCGGTATGGGTTTCAGGCTTGCCAGCAAGGAATTCTGGGAAATGTAGTCCCAGGGCTCTGAGGCACATGTGCAGTGCCGTTCCTCTATGGGATTGGTCGTAGAAGGTCACAGGTTATGACGTGTTACTGTTCAAACCCTCTATATAGGCGTTTGTACCTCCCCCAATAAAGGAGATTCGTTACAGACCACACTGGTGTTTGGCCTGGTCCCAAGGACTCATTATTTATTCAGTTATTATATTAATAATAACGCCATAGGTGGCAACAGCCTCTGGCTGGGCACTGGGTGCAGCTCTGTGAGCTGATACAGAACTGGGTATTTAGTACCCTGAAAGTTTGACTGCCTGTGACCACGGTCAGTGTTGCTATAGTTCAGTCATGGACCAGGCTGCAGGAAAAATAGGTTTTTGGATACTGTTGCAAGGGTTCTTCCCCTGTATGTTCAGGGACTACATGCAAGTAGTCTGGTCCTGGGTCCCTGCCTGTCGCGAGCAGCTCCGCAGGGTTTGGAAGGCTGGGTGTCCAGGGTGATGTCAGGGCAGTGCCCTCAAGGGGACTTGTGCCAGCCCTTTACAGCATGCTGCTGTGCTCCTACATGTGCAAAAGCAAAGCACATTTTATGTGCAAAGACACTTAAATTAGATGGTTTTAAATGACATTAATTTTTTTCAGGTTTAATTTCACCTTTGTCAAAGAAAAAACAATTTTTCGATTTTGAAAACTTTGGTGTTTAGCACACTGTAACATGGGTAAGCAAACACATGCAGTGCCCTTCAGACTTGAACTCGCAAAAGAGAACCAGAGCAGCAGCAGTTACTTCTTCTCCAGTGCCAACAAGAGTAATGTGACAAAACAAGAATGAAATCTAGACATTATTTTGTTAGCTTTTAAAAATGCTTGGTGGGCCATTGCAATGCTAAAAACAGAATATGCAAGAAAGGTAGAATAAATTTCATTGTTCATACAGGAGTCTCACATACTAATACCCTAAATGAAGTTAATGAATCAAACACCTCACTGAGTTACAGAAGCCTCTGTGAACAGCTCTCAACCCTAGGGCTCAGCTGTCTGTGATCCAGTGCCTGGACTGGTACAACACAGCTCTGGTTTGCTTCTCTCCTCCTCAGAAAACTCTTATCAAGGTAAAAGAATGTATGAGAGCTAAACCATGCAGGACAAAAAAGTGAAAATAGGGTATTAGAAAACAAAGACTCAGTAGAAGGCAATAGGACAGTGGAGAGGTGCAGCCCAAGGAGCAACCCATCCTTCTGACTGACAATAATCTGGCGAGGAAAGGCGCTACTGCTGCTTCAGTGAAATGGGAGTGAACATATTAATGCTTAGCCTAGTAGCTCGTTAGTCTTTGTTTCCCTATTGTGTGTAATAGCTAATAAGTAATGACTTTCTGTAAAATTGCGTATATCCTGCTTCTCTCTATGCAAGATGAAAGTCCAGTGAAAGTGACCCAGAGAGAAGGTTAAATCTGAAATTGGTGTTTCAGTCCTAACAATAAGAATATAGTATTGGATTTATATTACCAGTGACTCGACTAGGAGAGCTACACTGACTGGGATATGCTGAAAGGGATACAGCAGCAGGAAATACAACTGTAAGAAGAGACTTTAATTACTATCAGACAGACAAGACAAATGTCATATCCGGATGTGAAGCAGAGAATTTTTAGATAACATCAATGTCTCCAGGAAGAAATAGAGAGACAGCTGACTAGGGAGCCCGTAGTAGGAAATGCAACCCTGGGCTGGGTTATGAGTAATGCACAGGTTGGGTTCCAAAGCACTCCAGGCAAAATGCATATCTCTAACTCCGCCATTGGGAACTGGGAATTGGAAATACATACAATAATAATAATAAAGGCCAACAGTCAATTAAATTGGAATGAACATTAACATCATCAGGATTTGAATTTACCCCATTGGGACTGTTTCAAATCTAACTGCCTTCTCTACTGAAAAATTCACCCACTGGGTGAAGCTGGACTTGGGAGCACACAGAGAGTCTTAGCCAGATCAGCAAAGGTCTTGTCATGGGCTTTGCTGAAGAAGGTCAGGTCCATGATCTGACTGTCCTGTGCCTCATGGAGTGTATGGACTGGGGACTCCTTGAATTTGGAAAATATTGGCTCTGACAGAGTGAATGTTTTACCCAATAAGAAACTTGGCAGATAAGGTCAAAGGGGAAACCTGATCATTCTTTATGTTCAGTGAAGGCTTGCTGTCTATTTTTTAAAAACAAACAAACAAACAAACAAAAACCAAACCAAAACAAAAAGAACACTTTGGAGAGAGTGATCTCTATAAGCAAAATTTTAAAAGATCAAATGTGATTGTTCTCAGGCAGGTTTTCATCATACAATTCTGTGTTACAAAAGAGAGCTAATATTTCATTTCAGCTCTAAGGCAGTATCTCTGGTTTCCTCTCTTTCATTCCTTTACAGTCCCTGCTGGGCAACCAGTGCACTGAAGATCATCAGGCTGAAGTCGGCTGGCTTTGCTGCCCATGCTGAGCTGTGTGCTGCAGCGATCCCGCATCAGCTCTGCCACTGCCTTCCCCTGACTGATGCTGTTACTTCTCCCCATAGAGCTCACCTCCCCTTAGAGTGAAGCTTGTAGCGTGGCTGTCCCCTCCCAACAACCAGGGACAGCAGAAGGCAGAGAAAAGAAGAAAAGTCAAAATATTGAAAGGTCTGAAGAGGTTTTGAAAAAGCACCTCAGTGTCCGTTTGCTATACTAATCCAAACATATGTGAAAGCAGTTCCAATATAGTGCAGGCTTAGGTAGTCATTATTTGTTTTGCTGGATGGGCCTTGGTGACTACAGTTTATATAACATCTTTCAGGTCTCTAAGTGGTTTCTAGAAATAAATAACAGGGTAAAAGCCAAAAAATATAAGCATAGAGGAGAAAGAATTTGGGTGGGTGAATTGGCAAGCAAAGAGGGGAGAAATTTTTCAGCTCAAATTTAAAAATTGAGTCGATGAGGCAGAGATACAGCGAAATGCTTCTGCAGCATATTTGTATTACATAGAAGATATATATATATACCTAGAAAGAGCTTTTGCAGTGTGACAGCTATTATGCTTTTCAGAAGGTCAGCTGCCTGCCTGTGTTCACATGGGAATCTGTATCCCCTGGAAGCTAAAAAAAAAAAAGCTATGTGAACTTGCACAAAGTTTTGCCATGTAATCTGTTCTGCATCATCTCTGTTTACTTCACCTGTACTTGCGTTTCATAATGACATACATCATCATAAACCACAGATATTTCCACTTTCATTTTAACTTTCTCTTGATTGCATAATTCCTTTTTTGTTGGTTGACCACAAGTTTGTATATCAGAAAGCAAAGTAGAAATTTTGTAGAGAAATCATGTATGAATTGATACTAAGGAGCTCTGGTAATAACCATATATTCAGTGCTATACATTGGCAAAGATTTTATGCTAATATCATCCATTTCCCATCATTTCATGCACAGCCACTCATTTATTCAGGAACTACTTGACAATTTTAAGCTCCTTTATACTGTGTGGTTTACATCTGGGTAGCTGTGGCTGAATCCTCTATTCAGTTGTTTGAAAATGAGGCCAAGCTTTTCCCTAGACTTATGCTCACTCCTAATTATTTGAAGGCCTATCAAGTCTGTTAAAAACAGCCTGCCTTTAAAGCTTCAGTTCTGAGCACACTATATTGAATAAGTCTCTGTTTTTTTACTGTGTGTGAAACCTCACATATTTCTGACCCCTGATAAAGTCATAAAACTGGGGCAAGACAGAGTGTTGGGCTAGAATTGGATGTGTGCTTTCCTTGAACACAGACTTGGAGAAAGCCTATCACTTCACAGCAGGGCAGAAGTACAACTGCTTTTCTCTCCATTGCACCATGACAAGCTGGTTGCCAAGTGGCAGATAAGGCGAGCAGCAATACCTCATGCGGAGGGAAGGAACAGGAGATGGGCGCTGTGCTTTGAATTTAGAAAATCTCGATGTGGAACATGCATATGAGCATGGCAAAGGAGCCAGTGTGGATATCTCACATGCAGAAAGTGAAAACAGGAAGACTTGCATTCAAATTTGCTATGAATATTTCAGGATTTATCTGGTTTTCAGGATTTCACTCCTAAGAGTACTGAAACATTTTATACTCTCAACTCTTCATTAATACCTTTCTATTAAGTCTTGTGTAATTAACTTACTGATGGAAATTATCTTCTACATTCAGAAGTGGATTTGCAGCTCACCTGAGACATGCAGCAGCATCTTTAAACCTCCCTCTTGGTATTGATGTGCTGACTTCACATTCTGTGAAAGTTAGCCAACAGAATATTTGCTCAGGTCCTGGCCTCGTTTTGCAATTCGTGCTGAGCTCTGTACTGTAGTAGCATCGCTATTTCTGTACCTGGGCTTGCTGGTTTTCATTACCTCCCTAATTATTTTTCCTTTTAAACTTACAGTGGGACATCTTTCATGATCCTTCCCCTTGGTTTTGGTTTCCTGGCTTTCAAGGCAGTTTGCAAAGGAAATTTGGTGTTGTTACTTCTACCTGTAAGAAAAGTGAGGCCAAAAGCAAATACCTGTAGTTATGTGGCAAGCCACTGACTTAACTAAAAATAACACCAAGAAAACTTGCTTGCAGTCCCGATCCTGCTCTTCTGGTCCACATTGCATCTCACACATAGATTAAGAACAGTACATTTCCACAAAAATGAAAGGCTAAATAGTCTACAACTCTACAGTTGCATCCCAAATGTTCACCTACCAATAAAATAAATGAATGGCATGCCTGGTCTGTGTTTATTATCTATTTCAGTACACCAAAAAGGAAGACAACAAATAAAAATAAGCAAACTTTCTCCTTTATTGCTGAGAAACTTAATAAAATCTGAAGAGTGAACACTATGTTTCATATGTAACTGATCATAAAATTCTGTAAATTGAATTTATATTACAGAAGAAAATACATCATTTTGTCACAGAATGAAAAACACACATCCTGAAAAAATGTATATGCCTCTGGTCCAATTTAGCCTCCAAAATGACATGCTTGAGCTACTATTGCTATCAGTGTTCACATATCTGTTTTCCAGGATCTTAGTTCAAGGTTCAGTGTTTGTCCTACAGAATCTCACACACCTCAAGGCATTGCAGGGAGTTGGGGTTTTTTAAGGTTATTTTTGGAACTTTTGACTTTAAAAAAAATCACAGAACTTTGAATACAGTTTTTATTTCACATAAATTGTATAAAACTATTTAATTTTCATCTAAAAACTTCACTTGCATTGAAAGGAATCAACATTTTAAATCAGTATTATTCACTTGGTTTTTTTTCAAAAGCATTCCTTTTGACTTTTAATAACTTTAAATGGAAAATAAATATTCTGAAATGGTTTGTGTTTTTTTTTATTCAACATATGAAACCAACCAGGATAGGTAGTATGTTATCCACCTTTAGAGTAACAGCTTTGGAGGAATCAAATCCCAAAATACAAGTTCAGTTCCGCATGCAGATATTGTTAACACCTGCTCTTGCGGAGCAAAAGTCGAAAAAAGTATTTCTTCCCCTTGAGGGGATATATGCCTCTTGCCAAACAACCTTCCCTGAGCAGTATATATGTAAGTGTACAGAAAAACAGTTCCCATGATGAGCTATTATGATGAATCAAAAGAAACTGCAGAGGCAGTACAATGGCAGTTGAAGGTTTTTCAATGGTGCTTCATATATTTGCACTTCAGAGCAGAAACCAAAAACATGAAGTGACGCACAGAAGTGCAGTGAAGTGTCTAAAATATGCACTGACGTTTTAAGAATATGCCCACTGAATATTAAGTAAAGACCCAAGTTGATATTGCTGCTGAATAGAATCAGCTTCTGTTCCGCTTTGGAAGCAATGAATGTCTTGAAGGTTTTCAGTCACTGAAGCACACAAACTGGTGAAAAGATGAATACTGCAGAGAGCTATGGAATCTTTCAAAACATGCCAGAAGTTCAGTTCTCAGAAATGGTGGCTAATTTTAAATAAGGTGGTCTAATTTTTAGTAGTAGCTTTTCTCATCACCTAATAAACCACATACAGCACTGCATACAGGAGTGCTGCTGGTGGGTGAGTACTGACACTAATTACAAGTAGTTGCTCCAACAATTAAAGCTTAATTCAGCTTTCATACTGACTCTTGTGATGCTTTTACCTGTTATATGAGACTGCTATTATTTCTTTATTTTAGTTATTTATATTTTTTTTACTATATACGAGTATACAGATGCCAGGTCTTTCTATCATGATATCACAATGTAAACTTTTTTTCAGTTGCCTGTCCAGTATAAAATAATCATTAATTATTTCCAATCAATAACTTCCAGAATACATATAACCTGGGAATCTTCTTTTAATGAACAAGGGGAACAGTTAATTTTAATTAAATCTTCTCAGTTTCTAAAGATCGGTAGCATTTTGTAGAAATGATAAAACTTATAAGTAATGAAAAACATACACTGTTGAGAACAAGTGTGCAGTGTATTCGCAATGATCACAAGTCAAAGGGAAAACAGTATGATCTAAAGCACAGAATAAAGCTGTTATCCTAAAATTCAGCTGATGTTCCAAACAATTTTTAAGTATTGTCTATATATTTCAGTATATACAGAAATACATATTTAAAAATTAACATAACTACATTTGAATTGTCAGATCTGAAGGCTAAAATTACTAATTTGCAACCATTTGATGAATAACATGTGATTTGAGGCAAACCCTACAGGTAGTTCAGAATGTTTTGTTTATAATTCTTGGAAAGTAGAGTTTTATGAAGTTACTTCAGAGAACTAAAATTAAATCCAGTTCAAAGTGCATACTTTAACTAAGACCTATAGAATTCTAGACACACTAGAAATTCATAATTTATACTGAGATAATTGAAAAAGCAGATTCATGTGACCAGAATTACCTGGGAATCAATGAAGATAAAAGGCCCTAGAAGTCTCAAACCAGTCAAAAAGTAGGGGGTTAAAATAAGGGCTACATTCCCATCTGGAAATAGAAATGTAACTTTCACCAGCTAATTCTGTTATTGTAATTTACTGTTGTGAATTTAAAAAGCATTCAATAAATAGGAAAATGCTCCATATTTAACAATACCTATAAAACAAGACATCAATTAATTCTTTATTCATATTCCACCATCCAGCTAGTTCTCCAAAAGCACAGAACTTGGTATGACTTCACAGTACCATACTTGTGAAGGCTTAATTTCACAACCATGATCTCGTAAAAGGAGTTTAAAATAATAATGAGGTTAGTTATATTTAAAAGAAACTGTTATTTTGAAAGGGCTGTATGGGTGGATTTTAAAAATCAATTATTAAATTTATTTTTAGCTTTTATGGATATTAGGCAGAGCCTACTGTTTTTATCTGTGTAGTTGTATTTTTACTACGTTAGTCAAATAGGTTCAATAACATCATCAATAGATGTTAATAGAAGCTTCAGTGAACTTGCCAGCAGTACTCAGCTGTAACTGTATACAAATATAAACAAAACCTTTTTGAAGAAAGCAAGTAAGTAAAACAAAAACATAACTATATATTTTCAGACCAGTCCTACTGCCAAGATGAATAATTAAGTGTAAATTTATAAATACATCCCTTTTACTGAATATTTAAATTATTTTTAGATTGTAATAGTATTTACTTCTATGTATCTTAGAATACTGTATATTTAAATAGCCTTAATACAGATGTATTGTAAGGCTTTGAAGATCAGTCTGTAAAGATCTTTAGCTCATTCCACTGACATTCTTTGAGCAATCCAACGTTAAAAGTTTATCAAAAATAAAAGATTCACCTGGGCTTTGTTGTCCCATTAGCAAATGCTTTCTTGTACTTATGACTTGTACAGTCAGTATCACATCTACAGCATCTTTTGAGTACCTAAGTGAAATGACCATGAACCAAATTTCAGTTTAAGTTAATTAGGTTGGGCCTACAACAGAAGTCCAGAGTATGGCTCAAGGAACCTCTGAAACCAGAGCAAGATTTCTCAGCAGTTCAGCCCATATTACATAGCTAGTATTAATAATTTAGTAACCATTATAAATTATGTATAAATTTCCTCTTACTACGGAGAGTAATCTTTATGGATATGATTGATTTCACATATATTTTTGAAATCCACATTGGGCATTTAGCAAAAAGAGGAAGCGTACATATAATAAAGCAGCTATTGTCAGGCAGTAGGTTATGTGGGACAGGATGCAGTTCCTAGTAGGAGCACCAGGTAACGGATTTCACTGCAACCTACAATAGGGTAACCACTGAAACAAACTGACTGCACCCATTACACGCTCTAATGCTGGCAGCCCACAGTCATTCCTGATCTGGACACGTTCTGCAGACAGATGCTCTCAATTGGAACCAGGGCCAAAGGTGTTTCCTGGTGACCTAGTGCTGCATGTCATGTCCGTGACATAAGCAGCTGTGTTTTCACATAAGGATTTTTCTTTAAATATTTCACTATAAGCAGTACACTTTTTTAGAAGATCTACCAAGATTTTAATGTCAAAATGGTTGTAAACTGAGACAGCCATGTGCCCTGGCAGCAGAGAATCTCCCCTGAGACTGCATCTGCAGGACTGCAGACAGGATGCTGAGGGGAGTATCCTTTTTTATTTGGCACTTGTGACACCCATCTAGAAGTGCTGCATAGAGTTTGGGACCCCCTAGTACAAAATTTCAAGAGAATACAAGTACACTCACAGACTGCATCAAAAGAAATATGACCAGTAGGTTGAGGGAGGTGATTCTGCCCCTCTACCCCATTCTTGTGAGACCTCACCTACCTGGACTACTGTGTCCAGAGCTGGGGTCTGCAGCGTAAAAAGATATGGACCAATTGGAGTGGGTCCAGAGGAGGGCCACGAACATGATTAGAGAGCTGTAGTATCTGCTGTAAGAGAACAGGCTGAGAGCATTGGAGCTGCTTAGCATGGAGGAAAAAAGGGTCCAGGGAGACCTTAGAGTACATTCTAGTATCTCCTTTGTTGCTTCATTCCCACTGAAAATAATTACACACTTTTTCTAATATTTTATTTAGTATTAGCTCAATAGAATACAGAAATGGCATCCAAAAAAGTTATTAATATTTTGAAAATATGTAGATTTTTTATCTGAATCTCTTCTTCAAAACTGAAAATTCCATAATTAATTTAAAGTATTACAATCTAAACCAAATTCAGTTTCATTGTCTTAAAATGTTGATCAAATAAGTGTGTTCTGAACATCTGTCATATCATATCTGAGCCAAATGTATTATAAACATGCAGCCACTGAAGACTCCTGCAGAATTTTTCCCTCAATAGTTATAAGATGCCACTCTACACAGACATGTTGTGTCCATGTTTATATATCTGTGTGTATGTATATCTATATACCAACATTTTCACTGATAGAGACAAGACTATTCTAGAAAGGTTCTGAGCTGGGAAAAAATATTGCTTGCAAGCTCTTGGAATTTTATATAGAGCTTGGAGTAATAGAATTTATCAAAAGTTAAGAAATCGCATATATTCACTGAGGACATCGTTCAATAGACATCAATCAAGAAAAATCAGTGAGAAATTTGTCAGTCAGTCAGAGCTGTGTCAATTGCTTTTCAGTTACACTCATGGCAAGGTGGATAAACAGCCATTCAGACTGCCCACATCGCAGCAGACAGGCCAAGGTAGAGAAACATGTTGCCCTGTGTAGTGACACATCACAAATCACTGTCAAGAATGAGGAAGATTTATGCCAGTTTTCAGTTATGCCCTTAACCCCTGACCGTTTGAGATGTTGTCACTGTCCCTTCCAAAGTCAAGAACACAGGAGTTCTTCTAGGACAGCACTGGGAGGCCATCCAGTGATGGACAGGTCTCTCACATGTAGTGTTACAGTTCCTTTTGTAAGAACTTCCTAAATTATGGCATATCCCTTAACATGGGATTTTCAAAAGGCACATTTGAGAAGGAAAATTACACTATATCTCCAGCCTGTCTAACAGAATGAGTCTCAGTTACTGCATTCAGAGGTCAGAAATGGAGAATGGGAACAACAAAGTTTCTTTCCAGTCATGGTGTTTAACCTTAAAGCTATTTTTCCTGTAAATACATAAACTGGAAAAAGGTATAGCTAAGAGTTGAATGTAGAGATAAATTTATCACTATCTTAATCTGTCCTAAAAGGAAATTGTAGATTTTTCCTTGTTTTCCACAGAATTGGAAGCCTGTTTGTAAGTAACTATGCAAATTCCTAAAGAACATATCTGTATTTGAAGCTCAAGAAATAGATGATGAAATGTCTAAAAAAAAAAAAAAAAATTAAAAATACAAAGCCCAAACTCTGTAAAACAGAAACCAAGCACAGTGAATGAAGAGTGACATTTTCTATACCTTTCACTAGATTTACCATGGCTATGAATTGCCCTGAAAAAGATATGTCTTTTTTTTTCACCTTCAGTTTGGTGAGGAAGTGGCGTAAGCTGTCATCATGATTTCCAAAACCAGCTTCTTTGGGTCTGTAATGGGATAAATATGCCTCATCCCTAGGGAAACAATGCTAGGAATACAGTGGTCCTCTACAGAATTACTCAGCTCTCCGGCCTTATTATAGACATCTGCAAAAGAGTACAGCTGGTATTGCTGAAGGGACTTTAGACTGCTACTAGTCTCCTTTAATAGAATAAACATTGCTTAAATGAAGATGTGCACACAAATAAGTAAAAAATGAGCTCTGTCTCTTCCCTACTGTAATCGCATTGTAGAGTACGTGCATCACTGATTATTATGACCTGATGCAGACAAAAGAGAGATCCATAAAACAGTAAAATTAAGATGGACATCAGTAGCAGGATCAGGACCAGTATTCAGCACCCCAGGCAGTATCTCTGTCTCATTATTATGTGAGCAAGACTTTTCTGAAGCTGATACGCTGGCTGGGAAATATGCTGCCTTGTCACGATTTGTTTCCTGTATAAAAATAAGGGAAGTGGGAACCAGTGGATGGATGCCTGTATGGCTGAAAATGTAAAACTAACATATGTGAAATTGGAAAATTGCATTGCTCTTTAGTGAAAAGCAGGATTGTAGTGGCACAGCAGAGTGTGGAAAAAAACCAAAATGGTTGTATGAGGTATAGGCTGTCTCAGGAAGCTAATTTAATCTTAATATGAGCCATAGGCATCTGTCAAGCCAGTAACATTGGAAACAGATGCAAGCTCTAAAAAATCTACTGTAGGATGAACAGCTGGCTTACGTGACATTGCTCCAAACACAGAAAATGAAGTAAAAGGTAACCAGATAAATGAAATGGATGGATTAGGAACAAGGAAAAAAATCTTGCTTCCTGATGGCTGAGAAAAGCATAGGCTTGAGGCAAACAAGATAAAATGGAAAATAAAATTCAATGGGAAGTAAGGCATTTAGTTCACACCAAGAGTATTTCTCCTCCAGCAGAAATATTAAGGCAAACCTCAGATAAAAGTATGTTTTTTAAAATGAGTACTCTGGTGAGATTCAGAATGGGTCTGTAAAACCTCCATTAAACAAAACACATACAATATCCTGAAGCTTTTTTCATATAGTCAAGTGAAAAAGCAGGCAAAATATTGGCTTGGGAACTGAATCCGGGGAGTGTATTAAAAAAATCACCAATTTGAAGCTCCATGTGTCTAATTTACTACATTTCCATCCCATGCTGATTATGTTTACTTCCATGCCTTCATATGAGCTGAGACTTTCCTATTTATCATCCTTTTGAGAAAATAGAATATCTATCTTTGTGTTTTAAATGGACCATGAAATTTCTTTGATTCCTTTTACATTTTACTTTGAAATAAGTTATGAAGCAGACCTGCAAACAAGCCCAGACACCAGGACATACTGTTCAGTCAAAAAAATGTTCAATTTTAATAATTTGTTTCAAAAGGAAAGTCTGAAAATCAAAGCCTATGTAACTTTTCAGGGGACATGTAAGTTTTGTGGTACATCCTCATTTGTTTTCACTCTGACACTATGCTAATCCTTTTTTATTTCACAGGTCTGAAATTTATTTACTTTGGAGTAGACTGTTACTCTTTCAGTCACAGGTTTGTGTGCATAAAACCTCGCCTGTTAATTCCAGTTGTTTAAGCTAATAATAGGTATTGCTTTACCCTATTGCAAAATGTCTCTGTCATTTCGGAACTCTTGAGTGTTTTATTCACTACTCTTAATAACCTTCTTTTAAGATAGGGGTCCATGTGTAATAGTTATAGCAGGAATTCATGTCAGCACTTTAGTACTACTGTACAGCAATAATTCTGTAGGGTTGCAGAAGAATGTAATACTGAAGCATGAAGTCCTTGCTTCTGCCATTGACTGCTCTTTAAAGATTTTACAATTGCATATTTACTTGAGCATCTGCAGTGGATGTCATCCTGTAGCATTGCTACCCTGAGCTCCTAAAAAACAAAGGAGTTCTGGCAGACAAACTGTCAGTAGTTTTCTACAATGCAGTTTATAAAATAATAGCTAAAACAAAAACAAATCTTATTTCCACAGACCTAAAATCTTTAAACTGGAGTCTGCATTTCATCTAAAATCTTTCTTTTGAGTCTGTAACTTAAAGTTTCTCAAGACAAAACAAAAATTATACAGTATACCACAGGAAAATACTCTGTTAAAACTAAATTAAGATTGAAAATATATTTTTGTAATTAATATGTTAAGAAATATGACAGATACATTGCAATTATGTGAAAGGTAACATTAGCAAACCCCAAGTCTCAAAAGTAAAATTACTCTTAAGTGCACAGTTGTTACTTACTCTGACATGGATTAATATTATCAAGGGGCAAATGTTCCTAAACTCTATCGTTTCATTAAATTAATTTAATCTATCTCATAACTATCTGCAACAGATGTAAATAATTGATTAAAGATATTATATGTTGTCCTTACATGGAAGATTTATGGAACTCAGATGCTTTATAGAGCGTTGATATAGTGATTTTCTTCCTTGCACGAATTTTGGTTTTAGATTTACATTTTTCCTACAAATATAATAATTAAGAACTTTTAACAGAATACAGACAATGGAGGTTAGTGCCCAGTGCCAGAACCAGAGACCATGGTCACAAGCAGAAACCTAAGAGGTTCCCTCTGAATGTCAGGACTCACTTCTTTCTGTGACGATGACTGAGCACTAGCACAGACTGCCCAGGAAGGTTGTGAAGTCTCCATCCTTGGAGATACGCAAAAGGCATCTGAACACGGTCCTGGGCAATGAGTCCTACATGGCCTTGATTGAGCAGGGAGGTTGGAACAGATGCCCTCCAGATGTTTTTCCCTACCTCAACCAGTCAGCAAATCTGTGATTTTGTGAAACCACACACAAAACAGCAATCTCTTGACTTCATTAAAAAAAATAAAATTAAATTATATAAAAAAAACCCCACACCACCAACAAAATAAAGTACCAAAATCAAACCAACCAACCAAGCAAAAATGAAAAACAAACAAAAAAGAACTTTGTGATTTCTTGTAATTGAATTCACTTTTGGTCATGGTAACTCATAAATAATTGTTGCTGAAATTAAAAATAGAGGACAACAACAGTAATGGAGAAATTCTGTATGCAAGAGTCAAAATTATTCTACCACTTAAACCAGAGTGAAAATATACACTAAAATAGTGGTAGTGGGGTTGTTATTTATGTTTCCATACACTAGAGGATCTGAGTTCTCAGGCATCTGTTTACTTGATGTAGAGGACATTGTTGCCTCAAATATTAATTCAGATTTAGGGCATCTAATGCAACTGTTGTAGCCTTGAGTGAACTAAACAACTTTAGGCAAACAACTTCATAACCGCAAAAGACATGACTGATATTGCTATAATGAGATAGAGGTTATGTGAAGAAAAAGCAGTTTGATACTGTACATATGTATGTCTGGCATGCAGGTATGTATGTATTTTTATTTTTATATGTATAATATGTGCGTATAACACATTTGCAGAAACGTATCTTTTACTATTTCTATGTAAATTTACTTTCCAAGAGTCCTAATGAAATCTGAGACCCTTCAAGTAAGAAAATAAATATATATATATTTATAATAAGGTTATAAGAATATGTAAGAATATAATCAGGTTCTCTTGAGCCAAACAAAACCATGAGTAAGATACAATCTCTTAAAGCATATCAATATGCATCTCAAAAAAAAGCCTACTCTGATGGGTGGTCCTGATTATCTGAGAAAAAATGAATGAAAAAGGTGGACATACCACATAAAGAAATACACACTCATGGATAGTCTTCAAAATGAGTTATCAAATTAAAACAGTATATTTCTATGGGAAAAGCTAATTGTCTTTGTATCAGAAACACATAACCTAACCACTTGAGGAATTATCAGTGTTGACCACTCATCAGTAGGTGAAGCTGTTCCTACACTGGGTATAACACAACAACAATCCCAGATGAGCTGTGCAGATGCTCCTTTTCTTCAGATTACTTTGTTATCTTGTGCCATACTGCTACTTATGTAAGTATTGCCTTATGAGCATTAAAAGTAACTGTACCTTAGTGTTTGATCTAAAGTGGTGTTGGTGACATTGGATTGTGCTGGCTACATGTCCTTCCCCTGTTAATTTAGGACACAACATAGCAACCAATATGGATAGATGCAGTGTTTTAGTCTATGAACTCTAAGGTGGCATCTTTCCAAAACCTGTATGCTCTTCCTGTGGTTATGCAACAGCTGGTATACCTGAACTGCCCATGCTACCTGACCGCGGATTAATTTCAATCTTTGTTACAGTCTAAAGACATGAAGAGTACCCAACCACTCTACTGAGAGTCAAATGCCATCTTAACATTCAGTTGCTTAATTATATTTCTGTAACAAAATGTGCAAAAGTTGTTTTTCACATGGAATAATCCAGGGAAGAATAAAACCAATCATATTTCATCTTCAGAATGAAGATGGGCCTGGGTTTGACTAAGCCTTAAATGAAAGAGTATGTTGTAATTCTTCATGAAATCAATGTAGGAATACTTAAGAAGATACTTAACTGTGAAAATCAAATGAGTAGAATGGGTGTGATGTACAATGAAGCAGCAGCTGAAGTAAATTGACAGACAAACTACACTGAAGAAGGTATCACTATGCACTAGAAAATTTTTTCTCCTTTAAGCGATTATGAAATTATTTTTTTCAAAATCACTCCACCTGCTTTTACAAATAGGACAACCTTTAAAGAGAGATCCTGAAGAAAACAAATTTAAAGATGCATCAAATAAATAGGAATATAATTCTTGTGTATCATCAATCGTATAATATAATATAAATTTATTTTTAAATCAGAACAAATAAAACTTACATTACAAATTCACTGTATGGTTCATTGTATATTCTCTGTCTACATCTTATTGGTATGATAATTTCACTTGCAAGTTAACTAACAAAAGAGAATGTCCTGGGCATCTACAGAATAGAGAGCTCTCTTGAGATATAAGCATTTGAAACTTTTGGATAAATGTATTTTTTCATTTAAAGTGTACCTGTATATTTTGACCTTTAACTGATTGATGCTTAAATATTGAATTAAAAATATAAAGGGCACAATTTTTTCAGCTCAGTACAGTGGACACTGACAAGAATAATTTATTTTTTTTTTTTTATTTCTGTATACCGGTATGACTGACAAGATCCTCGTCTGTCCTCAAAAAGAAAAATAGTGCCCTTAACTGAAAAAAGGTATGCAGAATATTAATATAAATATTGGTAAGTCTGAATCATTGTTTCCATTCAAAGTTTATTTTTTATATGAGTTTTATATTCTGCTCATGCAATCGGCTTTAAACCATGAAGAATGAGTTTATCTACACTTCACCCAATGCTCTGTAGGGACTCATGGCCAGCAGCTCACTAACATAAAACAGGCGTGTAGCCCTGGGAGCCAAACCCACTTTCCTCTCCTCTTTGGACTGAAGGAGACATGCTTTCTCTTCTTCTGGCTTAACAAAGCTTTATTCCTTCGATGCAAGACTTTGCACAAAGAGGCTCAAACAACCTTACCCTGCCTGTTCACCTGCTGGTTATGGCACTTTATCAGATGTGGAAAATATGGATCCAAATTCCTGAAACTTAGAGGTTATAAAATCTAAACTTCTTCTAGTGCATGTTGCTGCAGCCTCTAGAGCACAGTAATTATAGACAAAGAGTAAAAAAAATTAGATGAGCCCATTTGCTAGTCACTCCCACAAGACTCATATGCTACTCATATTTGCAGTGCTGCAGTTTTGCCCTGACTCCCAGGCCTTATTCACCCGATGAACAAAGACAGAGAAAAGCTGCACAAGGGCTGTGAAGATGTAAACGGGGCCAAAATGTGGTGGGGAAGCAGGGGATGGAGAGGGTAAAGAAGACCCCCACCAGGAAAAATGCCACCCTCCCACCCACCAAAAAGGCAGTCTGCAGCTATGTGCACAGTAGGAACTGGGGAGGGAAGGAAAGGAAAGAAAGCAAGCTCAGCACCCTCCTCCCTCGCACTCCATTAATATCAGGATATTTTTGCACCCACAGCTGTGTTACTATACTTGTGCTTTCTTGTGTTGAGTCTAGGGAGAGGCACATCTCCTGGGACATAGGAAATTTGTCATGTACAATTAGCAGAAGCATCAAAACCTAAAGTGTCCTGATTCAGAAAATGACAAAGATTAAGCTACTCAATTTTGGAAAAGAAATGTGAATAAAATGTCACATATATAATTTTTGTTAAAAGTCCTGAGACTAGACCTCAGTTCTGAACCTTGCTCCTTTATACAAATTTATCTTTGCTATTGAAGATGGTCCTCGTAAGTCCATTCCAACTCAGGATATTCTATGTATCTATCCTCTAAAGGCCACCTTTATGCCTTCCTTATTATTTTCCACTTACTCAGAAAGTCCATATTATGTTTTAAGTACTACATGAGTAAAGGTTTGCATAACAGTATTTGCAGCTTTAAGAATAAAAAAAGATTTGTGAAAAAGAGTATTAGAATATTAGATCCTATTTTACAGTACCATGAAGTGTAAAACACCATAAATTGTGGGTTCTCAGTCTGTTGTTCTAAATACGATTTGTCATTGTATTGGTAACTAACCATATTCTAGTAATTCAAGAATACAGTCTTTTAGGGAGAGAAGTTGGTAATTATCACAAAATCACAGAATATGCTGAGTTGGAAGACACCCACAAGGATCATCGAGTCCTATCCTTATTCCTGCAACGACCATC
The DNA here is from genome assembly GCA_035584735.1 of Pseudotriccus pelzelni. NCBI lineage: Eukaryota > Metazoa > Chordata > Aves > Passeriformes > Tyrannidae > Pseudotriccus > Pseudotriccus pelzelni. The sequence goes on along the minus strand of JAWMRA010000161.1, from coordinate 38,237,305 downwards.
CCCAAGAGTCACACCATGTGCCTGACAGCATCATTTCTTGAATTCTGTCAGGCTTGGTGCTGTGACCGCATCACTGGAGAGCCTATTCCAGTGCCCAACCACCCTCTGGGTGAACAACTTTTTCCTAATATCCAACCTAAATCCACCCTGACACAACTTCAGGCCATTCTCTCGGATTCTGTCACTGATCACCACCTCAGTGTGATCAGATGTCTCCCTTCAGTCTCCTCTTCTCCAGGCTGAACAGACCAAGTGTCCTCAGCTGCTCCTCATATGGCTTCTCCTCAAGGCACTTCACCATCCTCATTGCCCTCCTTTGGACACTCTTTAATAGCTTAATATCTTTCTTATATTGCAGTGCACAAAACTGCACAGAGTATTCAAGGTGAGGCCACACCAGTGCAGAGCAGAGCAGGACAATCCCCTCCCTTGACTGGCTGGTGATGCTTTGCCTGATGCCCCTCAGGACACGGTTGGCCCTCCTGGCTGCCAGGGCACTGCTGACTCCTGTTCAACTTGCCATCGACCAGGACCCCCAGGTCCCTTTCCATGGCACTGCTTTTCAGGGTTGCCCCATCACAGGTACAGAATCTGACATGTGTGACTTCTGTGTTGTTTTTCTGTATGTCTTGTCTGCACACTCCTTGAAAGCATTTTGTTGGAAGAAAAGCCTTCCAAAAACTTTTCAGGCTTATTGATCTTGATTGACTCTTGGGGCTGGCTCTTACAGTCCAGGTAAAAGCTCTTTTCAGGGAGCCTGATTTGCAAAAGCACCCTCTCTGCCATTTGTTCCCCGAATGAATGGGTGAAGGAGAAGCCCAGCCTGTGTGGGCACCTTGAAGGGCAGCATAAAGATGGTCTAGGGCTTTGGAGGGACTTTCTGAAGCTCTGAATTAGCATCAGTCCCGGCTACCTCACTGCTTCTGAGTGTGACCTTGAACAAGTCACGGTCTGTACCCATGTACTGTGGTCAGGAGCTGCACAGAGGATGTGATGCAACTCTAACTTACACTCTCAGAATGCATTTGTGCTGCCATCACAGGTGAAACACCTTCATTGCATCAACCTGGGCAATGCAAACCTTGGCAGCAGCACAGCAGCAGCATGATGTGCATGGATTTCTCTTGTGGCACTTGCAGTGTGGTGGTGATGCATAGGTGTAACTGGTGGAAGAAGATGGAACTGGGAGGTTTTCTGTAACAAAAGGAAAATTGAATGAATTTGCGCCAATGCTCTAGATTCAGGCTAAGTACAAAAATCAATGTTAATGTAGCATTATAGCTGAGCTTTTAAACCTTTTACTTAGCCTATGGAGTTCAGCCTGTAATGTCACAGCCCCTGTAGACAGGCCAGTATTTAGAATGCTACTTACACAGAAAATTGGTGAGATATTTTGCTTTTCCATTATTCCAGAGAAGTTTTGCAAAATACAACGTAAAATTTGCCTCAGAAGAAATAAAATATATGGGAAGTCTCACTTTAGGGACTGAAGTTTTGGAAAAGTTCCCACACATTTTCGAGGACACAGAAAGAAATCCAGCTCTTGTCTGTTAGGTGTTTGTTAGCATTAGTATTTTTCAAAACTCTCCAGCAGAAGAGCTTTTAAGCTAAAGATGCTTTTTAGCTTAAAAATGTCCTTCTGCGTTCATACATGAATGGGTATGACAGGCTGCTGGTCCCAGCCAGGCCACAAGGCATCGCTGCATTTGCTGGTCTTGCGGTTGGAGTCTCTCTTGTTGCCGGCAGTCAAAAGTTGGTTCTGTAATTATAATGAGTATTCCTACTCCATGTGAACTATCAGCAGCTTTGCAAATACTGTTCTTTACATGATGCCGCTCTTTGCATAAGAAAAAATACTTCAATTTACATAGTCTCTGGGGGAGTGGCAAACAAAACCTGTAGCTTGATTGTTTTTCCTGTCATTACCTATTTTTCTGGCAAAGAGTCACTTTGCCAGTATAACCTGATAATATATTGCAATTAATAGACATGAATTTACTAGCAGCAGAACACAGGCAGCATTTGCTGTTCTAGTGACCCTTGTCCTCTCTTTCCTTAATAGCTCATGCAACTCATACAGTCCCAACTGAAGCTTTGGATTCTCTGAGGCTGCAGGGGAGATAAAAGGCTGTGTAGCAGCCCAGAAGGGTGTGCTACATCCCCTTTGATGTGATCCATTGTGCAGATGGGCCCAGATGCACTTGCCTGTGGTTAAAAAAAGAAAATATTTTTAAAGCTGTGTAGACATTATCATAGCTCATATGTACGGAAGGGTCAAGCTAAGGTTGTCATGGGGATTGCATCTGAAATCCTGATGGCACTGAATTCTGCCAGAGCTTTGACAGCACCATTAATTGAGTTTCTGTGGTTGGTAAGCCTTCTCTCCTAGAGTTATTTTTAATGCCACACAGAGAAATCAGAATGCAGTGGAGTTTCTGAAAGGGGACGGAAATGTCAGTGTCCCTGTGCCATTCGAACGGCTGTGATGGGGTGGGCAGAAAGGGTGAGGGCAGATCCTCAGTCCTAGCTCTTGACTAGCGTGGGCTGGGGAGGCTGCTGGCATTGTTCCAGCCTGCCCAGTGCCATTGGGGAAACTTCTGTGTGGGAGCTGGAGGTCCAGGCTAGAGATCATGGTCCCATTCTTCCCCTCACTGGGATGCTTAGGGATGCAGGGCCCTGGGGAGTGGAACCTATCCTCCCTGCCATGATGGCTCTTTTTGCGGTGCTGTGGTTTGGACTTTGACATGTGGACAGGCTGTGCAGTCCTTGGGGTTAAGGGAGCCCCTGGTGGTGTAGTGATTAGAATGCAGCGCTTTCACCGCCGAGGCCTGGGTTCGATTCCCAGCCAGGGACACTCCCCGGGCAGGTGGAGCTCGTTAGCCCTGTAAGGCAATCCACCTACGTTCTAAGGACCTCGCTGCCACCGTCCAAGCTTGCTTGGCTCCGGCAGATGAACCTTAGGACTAAAGGGTGGGCTCAGTTCCACGCACACTGTGTCTCGCCTAAAAAAATCCAATGTGCAGGCTCGAAGGTGTAAAGACCTTCCCCGGATCTTCGTTCGCGAAGACTGGCCATTATAAAGCTGGCTGGTGGGTCTCAAGGAGAGGCTCCAGTTCTGAAGGGGATGCTGTAGAGTGGTTTCCTGTTTCTTTATTCTTCGAATTTAAACTCCTTAAAACCAAATCCCTTCACTCCCCAAATAAGCTCTTTACTTCTGCCTTTCAACCCTAAATAGCTTAGCATATAAGTAGCTTCTTTTGGAAAAAAAGGTTGATGCTGTCTGTGTTTCTGTGATCAGATGCTCAGAATGAATTTCAGTCTAATCCTAGTTTTGAAATTGATTCAGCTCAATGACCTTGGGCAAGTTACTTAACCTCTCAGTGCCCCAGTTTTTCCATTTGTAAAATAGAGGGCTGAATACCCTTGTGAGCTGGGTAAACATCTCCTGAAGTTTAATTTAGACACACCTGTTTTAGAGGGCTTTGTGATTGAAAGCACCATGGAAGAGCAAAACATGCTTTTCACTAGGGAGCTTCATCTCCCAACCCTCTCCATGGTTCTGGTGCACAACACAGCCCAAACAGAACCTTTCTGTGGCCGTTAAACTCAATGCCAGCAGGAGGTTCATACTTGCTAGGAGTGATGCTAGAGCATCTTAATCCCATCTCTGCTTGGAGACGCAGTGGAGCAGCCTTATACTGCCCCAGCTGGGCATTAGGCTAAGGAGGAACGACCGAAGCAGAATGTCAGGTGTACTTGACCCTCCTGATTTCCAGCCCTATTTGATTTGCAACATGACATGTGCAGGCTGGATGAATTCTGGAAGCAAAGTGGAAGTGTTGGCATGCCCGTTTGCATACTAATACAATCCAAATGCCATTATTTTTCCAGCTTCCACAGCTGTGTTATGACTGTACTAGAGCTGAATTCTAACAACCAGCCAAAAGGTTTGTTTGCATGTATATGTGCACCGAGATTTTGCAAGCAAAACTGGAAAGCTTTCTAGTTGTTGCAGTTGTTGTTGGTTTTTTCTTTTTTTTTTTATTTATTTTTTAACCCAGCACACTTTTGTGCTTACATTAAAAATTACGGATCAGCTGTATTTTAACATCTGTCTGTTCACTGAATTTATGCAGTTGATGGCCTCAGAGCTCAGTTTGAAAGGTTTTCCCCTCTGTATTGCAACTGGGATTTCTTCCATAGATTTTTTTTCTTTTTTAAAAACAGAAACAGTGTTTTATCTTTGTATCTTTGTCTTGTATAAAAGATAAAAATCTATAGTAATTCTTTCCTATGTAGCTGCTCTATTTTTCCCATAAAACACTCTTGCAAATAAGTCTGCAGATCTTTCAACACAATGCCTGAAGCATCACACATGATAAATCCTTCCCTAGTCTCAGTTTTCTGTAACCTTCCCCATTCCTCACAATGACACACACTTTCTCTCATTCATCTTTTATTACAATTCAATATTGTGCTTGAATATAATTAGTTTGTATGCAGTATACCCTTCCCCCCATCCTTGTTGTTTGTTTTTTTTTTCCTGAAAAAGGACAAACTACTTGTTCCCATGCACATTTCATCTGGAAATTGACTTCAGTGTTATAGGTTCCCATATATTTACACAACAGGTAGGGAAAGGTATTGGGGAAAGAAGAAATATTTTTAACATCATAAACCTCTAGCAAAAATATGTATGTAATAGAATCTGGTACTGTGGTATTACACACATTACAACTGTCACTGTGACTTACAGCCTTAGTTTAGCTGAAAGAAAATCTATAACCCTAGAAATGCAACAATGTCCAAGTCACAGTTCAGAGTAATAAATGTTTTTCACAGAATACTGTAATCCATATTTCCAAAGCTGATACAACAAAGGCATTTCTACTAGAAATCTTTCAATTTCATGGGCGGAGGCTCTGAGAGGGAGAGAGAATGGTTAGGAGAAAGGATAAGCAATAAAATGCCTGTGTTCAGAAATATTGGCCCTTTGGCTACTGCCTTTCATTGATTGTTCTTGCCCCCGAATTACATCTTAATAAAGTATTGCCTGTCTTTTGATACCAGTACAAGAAAATCAACTTTTAAAGTCCCTCTTGACATTTCAGGGCAGTGAGGGTATTGGGTTGCAGGCAGTTATGGCATCTGCACCTTGGCATTTCCCATATCAGGGACATCTTATGTGGTGATCACTGGTCCCTCTGGGGTAGATGATGCAAGGTGTGCTTTACTGCTGATATGGGCTGTATTGTCTAGCCAGGGCTCTTGAACATGCTTCTTCATGTCTCAGTTCTGGGAGCTGCCAGCCACTGTGCCTCTTGGGGTCCCAGGTATGGAGTCTCACTGTGCACCCACTGCCAAGCCCCTCACTTCTGTGACGCCTTGATATGGGTGTATCCAAATTCCTGGCTTGGGAACTTGAACTGTGAAGACTTATCCCAAATATTAACTTTTGATTCACCTCAGCTACATTTTCACTAGGAAAGGTGTTCTCAGACCAAAGGTAGTGAGAGCCCTGGGGCATCCTTGTGTCTCTGGCTTTGGTTTGACTTTGTGTGTGTGCCAGAACAGTGAGGCTATCCTGGCAGGCCTTCCTGCCGGAGACAGCAAACAAATATATCACACTACATATTTCCTCTCTCAGAAGGGTACAGTTTGAGTAGCTAAGTAGCTAGTGTTTTGGGCTCCCAAGACCTTCATTTGTCTCTGCCTTCAAACTTCCTGGCAAGCTTGCTTATGTCTATTAATTTTCTAAAACCTGTGAAAGCAAAAAAAGAGCAAATTGCATTAAAGTAATCTGTAATCATTGGAGTTACAGTATGAGTGAAATACTCTCATAGCTGAGCAGTTAAAATGGAAATGCAGTATTGAGAAGTTATATGTCTCATAGTTTATTGCCAACTATACACATTGCAGAGTATCAGGTTCATTCCAGTCAAGGTTAGTCAGATGCTTGTGTTTGGTTTCATGTTAAATTAAAAAAAAAGAGTGGGGAAAGGAAGGAAAATGGAGACATTGGTAGCACGAAAAACATCTGCCTTATCAGGCCCTTCATTTGTTTCTTTTCTTCCCCGGTGGAGTTGAGAAGACATGCTGGCACCCAGAACCGAGCAGGGTGTGTTTCCCAGCAAGCATGTGGGTGCCATGGAAAGGCCAGTAGTTTGGTCTATGGTAAAGAACTAAGCTTTTAATCAGAAATGCAGAAGCTCAGCATATCTGGTTGTATTATCATCTTGAAGCATTGCAAGTGCTTGGTATATAATAGCACTAACATTGCCAATACTATGCTGAGACATCATGCTTGCTTTAATGCATAATACTAAAAATTTCAGCTTCACATAAATTAGCTTTATTAGCTACTTTACTTAGTCATCAGTCCTATTACTGCTTCATTAGATAACTGATTCACAATCATTGACTTACAAAGAACAGATTGCAAAGAGTTTTCCCCTCCCGTCTGCTCCTCACCTTCCCATGCTTCAGTGTGCATTCCAAGTAATGCAATGGTACGATGCATAATACCTATCCCTTTTGAATCTTGATGTGGGACAGCCTGAAATGCTCTGTCCTTGTAAAGCTGCGTTTCCTCTCAGACCCTGCTGTCAGAGATTCTATAATCTTGATTGGAGTGTCTGACTCACAAGGATGAGCTAATGTTTTTGGCAAGATCCTGCTTTCTTGAGCCAGAACAATCATTTTTTCTGGGGCTTGGGTGGCTATGATAGGAGTCTGAAATAGTGCACGTGTGTAAAATGGTCAAGCCATAAAAATATCCTCATAAAGTGGTGAGGCTCTGTACAGCTTATGTGCCCTTGGTACACAGAAGACATTGTGAGTGCTTTTTTCCATCTCACCAAGGTGAAAAAGCAGTTAGTTATCTGGCGTTTATGCAGGAGACTACATGGCTCTGAGACCAATTTTTACATCCATTGAGGCTTAACTTTAAAGTTGGGTGAAAGACGTGGTCTTCCTGCTGAAACACAGTTATCAAGCAACTCAGGTCTCAAAAAAGTGCAGGGTTTATCACACCTGTTCGTTCAGGTGTTACGCTCTTGTAGGCTTTGGGAGCAATTTGAAGCAAGAAGTTTGATGTTTTGGAAGGAGAAGGTAGGAATGTTTTCATGAAAGAAAACTGACCTGGTTCTTTATATTGCTTTTGTTTGCTGCTATCCACTGTTATTTGATTGTTCTGTCAGCACTACTTTCAAGTGCTGCAGAGTTTCTCTAGTGACTCCTAACTCCTTGACAGCATATGTGTCAGACCAGCAGTCCATGTGTTTCTTGCTTGGAAAGAGGTGGCTCTTGCAGTTCATACAAGAAAAGATGTGTTTTTTCTTCAGATTTCTTGGAAGGAATTTCCCCCTCCTCAAGCTTTTCTTTCACAGTGAAATGGGCAAGTTTGGCTAAAAGACTCTTGTATGTAGTGGAAAAGGATACTGCTGGGACATGAGCATTGCACAGCTAATGCTTGCAGCTCACTGGGCCCCAAATGAGAGGCTCTAGCCTTGTGAAAGGGTTTCTGCTGGTTTCCCTTGCTGCAGTGAAGAGAAAATGTGAAAATCCCACATGCCTTGTAGAATTCCTATGACCTTTTGGTAACTTTTTAGACACCTGCACTTGCTAAGCTCTAATATGCATGTGGTCACTGAACTGGCACTCCTCAAAATTAAATAGACCTAATGCAAATTGCTAATAATTTGAGAAAGCTTTGTGCTAAAGAGGCTGTAGTAAAATTTCACAGGAGAATCCTCTTCTGCAGGCTACGTTAAATGGCCTTGTTAGACATTTGAGTATTGAGTGTCATTATGTAGTGATTTGAGAAAGACAGAAAAAAATTGTAAGACTGCTAGTAAGATTCTTGCAGCAGATCTATTATGGCTAGTCTCTCTAGTAATAATTTAGAGTTTTAATTTTCTCAAGTGTCCCACAGGTTTACAATATCCAGCCAAATGCTTCACGGACAAGCTGGTAGACTGGAACCTTTTTATGACCTGTCCCACTGGTGACTTTTAAAGCTTCACCCCTCTCTGCCTCCATATTTGTGTACCACACTCATGCACACACGTGTGCACATCCACATAGACACACACACAGGGAGTCTCAGGGAGACGTAGGAGTTTATCAAATCCTGCACAGTTCTCTGCTTAATTCACACCTTTCAGAAACCAACAGCATCTTGATGCAGGGGCTTCTTTTTCCTTGGTTTTAAATATATATGAAAAAATGAAACCTAAGGCAGATTAATTGATACAGAAGCTTGAAGAGTGACAGTGGGTTCCTGACTTGAATGGCCTTCCTGAAAAAGCACCTCTCTCTCTGGATTCATCATCAATATCCATCCTTTTGAAAAGTGAAGAACCTGCTAAAAAGCTGGTAAGACCCCTGGAAAAGAGTGTAAATACCCTGAACCTTGCGACTTATATCAGCAGGCGCAATGCAAAGTTCTCCACGCTGGTCTCATGATTTGGATCTGTTGCTGACAAATGGGGACAGGAGGGTGCATGCCTTGGTGTCTTGGCTGTAGGGATATGGTTAGCTGGTGCTCCTTGGGTGGGGATGTTGGGGATTTCCAGCCACTTCCCATGAGCAGAGCTGGCCGCAGGTGTGGAAGGGTGGGAATCTTGAGCTGGAGATTTTAAGCAGAAGTGTTGAAATTAGCTTTAACATCTGCAAAAACTCTTCGACAGAGACTCTTGCAGCAAAGTTCCCAGAACATGAATTTTGACAAGGAAAGAGCCCATTATTATCAGTGATGTTTCAGCCATTATTTTATGAATATATTCAATGACAAGAACTAGCTTGTTTCCAAGACAACAAAATTCAAACCCGATCCATGATTGCTCTGAAGGAGGCCTCCTGTCATTTCATTCCTTTGAAGAAACTCACAATTTGATGGGCAAAATGCCAGAAATAATTAGACAGAATAGCACCATAAACCCCAATGGAAGTAAAATATCTGCTGTAAGAATTTCCCACCAGAAATCCTGAAAATCAAATCAAAGCCTGGATAAAATCTTTTCTGTTGAGTATAAGAATGAAGGAAAAAAAAAAAGGGGTGGGAGAAGACAATCCAGTTTTCTACCTCATCAAAGGGAATACTAAAAGCTGTCTTTTTGACTTGCTTGTGTCTTCTTGTGAAATAATAAGTGGGCAGGGCAATCAAATTTAAAGCAGTATTCCCCAAAGCAAGGTCAAAACTGCTAGAAATGTTCATTTCATTTTTATTTGCTTTTCCTGCGAGGTACACACCGTGGCTGTAATTTCCCATTCTTTATGGGGAGATCAAAAGATTTGTGCTGTGCTGTGTAGGAATCAATTCAGTCATCCTGGCAGCACGCCAATCTTTTTTACATTATTCGTTAACCCGCATTATTGTGGAATAGAATAACTGTTCCATGGGATAAACAAGGGAGTTCTTCTTGCTTCCTTGACCTTGATTTCACGCTTGTGCCTTGTCCTCTCAGCACCCACATGCAGATAGTGATCATCTGTGTTGGACTGAATGAAATAGCACTGCAGATCCTGTGCTGAATCAAATCACTGAATCGGTGGTGTGTAAGCAAACCAGTAGCCTGCATTGTTTGCCTCTGCTTTTGCAGCATACAGAGTCTCAGGTATTTCTTACAGAGGGAGTCTCCTCACCAGAGATCTCTCACCGGGTGCTCTGACAAGAGGTGTATTTGCCCTCTTAGAAATCACAGAATATTCTGAGTTGGAAGGGATCTGCAAGGATCATCAAGTCCAACTCTGAAGTGGATGGCCCATACAGGGATCAAACCCCCAAACCTGGTGTTATTAGCACCATGTTCTAACCAACTGAGCTACTCTCAGAGTTATTTTCTTCCTTCTAGGCCATTTCTGTAATACTTCAAAGCTAAACGCATCTGTCAAGCCATCCTCCTAGGAATATTCCTGATTTTTTTAAGGAATCTTTTTAATCAAGTTTGTGAGCGGTGACATGTTTTGGTGGTTCTGGGAGCATGCATTAGGGGCATGTTAAAACCAACTTTTTGAGTTCTGCCTAAGTAAGCATCACAGTTTTACATCTACCAGTTCTGCATTGGGAATGTTTCACTTAAATTTTCTCAACAGAAAGTAGGCTTTGCACAGCCATATTTTTCATAGAGAAAAGGGAGGGTAGGTTCTGTTTTGCATTGAACTGTTCTACCTCAAAATGTCAAAAGCAGGTAGCATTGGGATTGAATCAACATTCATCTGTGTCTCAATAAGCAGCTGCAATGACCTCTGCTAGTGGAAATTTGTGGACATTGTGCCCCACTGCTGCTCTGCTGCTAGATGGAACCTTATGACTGAAAGAGCCATGCTGGAAGTCATGGGTTTTGTGGTCATGCTGGAGAACGGAGTATGGTAGAGGAAAAAGGGCAGCCTGGACTGAATTGTCTAGGAGTCTAAGACAGACATGAGGTTTAATTTCAGTGAGATGGAGTAGCAGTATGTTGATATGCAGTCTGCACTGTGAAGTGTCAAACTGGGTTGAAATCCTCCCTGACTGATGTAATTCATCACTAAAAGAAATCAGATTTCAGTAAGGAAATATTAGGAAGAGTGAGAGAAGAGGAAAAAAACTTGCAGATTTTTTTTTGAATGCTCTCCACAGCTAAAAAGTGGATTTTTAGCCCTATTTTAAAACAGAAAGTTTTGTTGAAATCGTAGGATTTTTTATAGGACAAGCATCCTTCATGACAACAAATCGCAGTCACTAAATTGCAGACCAAAGTTGATGACATTAGCTGAAAAAAAATTGCAAAACACCAAAAAATGGAGGGTGTGGAGCTGACTAGACTCTGAGACCAGGGAGTTGGTATGTCCTCAGAAACAAAGAAGAGGAAATAGCTGCCTTTTGCTGTCCCACCTCCGAGAGCCACATGGTGGCTGGGAAAATCTGGGAGCCAGTTGCAGGGACAGCCGGCGAAGGGCAGGCTGTTGCTGCCCAGTGTTGCAAGCCTGGGAAGATGCAAGGGTGGTGTGTGGGAGAAGAGCAGGGGCAGGGCTCTAGAGATCTTTCAAGTTTTCTCCTTTTGAGACTTCTCCTCAAGGCTCTGTGCTGTGGTTGGGTACAGAAGTTGAAAGGTAGTCCTCTACCTGCCTGTCAAGGGAACTTTTTAAGTTACTGGAAAGGTGCTCAGCAGTGCTGCCACCTCATTCTTCTGAGCAGATCTTGCAAACCTGCAAGAGGAGTCAGACCAGAACTCAGATGCTGTTTTCTGTTATGATAGTCCCAGTCCCTTCCTGATGAGTTTGGGCTGTGCTGCTTACACTGAGTGGAGTGGGGCATCCAGAAAACAGTATTCAGTGAGACTTTGTGGTGGGCAGGGCAGGTTTGGGGACAAAAAAAATGTCTGCCTTTGCTGAAACACCCAATAAATGGCCTCAAATGCTGCTTTTCAGAGTGATATTTTTCCATTCTAGTCTTTCATATTCTGATGCTACAATCTGAAAATACCTCTGCCTGACAGTAGGCTGAGACAAAGATGTTTACAAAAGCACTAAGCCTGAGAATCCAGCCACCCAGCATCACAACAAGAACCTTAAATTCATAAGCTCCCTCCTTTAAACTGATGGAAATGGATCCAAACAAAACAAAGCAAAACAAAAGCAGTAGGTAAACATGTTGGAATGTACAATGGATAATGGATATTGAGGGATGATCTAGTCATGCATGCTAAACAGATACATTTATGAGTATAAATTTAATTAGCATCTGGAAATTAACAAGGCTAGAAAGAAGGGCAATGTGTTTTTAAGTGAAAGCGATGAATAGGTGCTGTTAGGTGCATATAGATAAATGCAGATGTAATTTGTAAGACATAATGAGCCAGGTGCCTATAAAATAGTTTGTGTGGTTTTTTTCCCTGCTGAATATCATAGAAAATAATGGTGTAACACTTCAAGGTCAGTCTGTCTCTGCCTGTTCATTTCTTTTTGGGGAAAATATTTTAAAAATAACTAACTAAAATTAACTTCCTCTGTAGAAAACTGCTGGTTTGTTTTTTTTTTAAATTATGCATCTTTAATAATTTTACATTTGAAACCCCAGCCAGCCTTTGTTGAAGAAGGATTTAATTGCTGCTCTGATTTTCATTCTTCAGTGTATAAATTGATTGTGGCAAGTTTTTGTGGAGAAATGCTACTCCAGGACTGTGTCCCCCATATGTGTCATGTGGAAATGGGGATGCATTTCCAAAGGAACTGGTATTTCAAAATGCTTGAATCTTCAAACGTTGTTTTGAAACCAGAGCATCGCTTTAAAAAGCAAAACGTTGGTTGAAAACCAGAACTTTATGTTTCTTTAAAAGAAGCCCAGTTAGACTGAGTACTGTATGATGCTGTGAATTGCTTTTTTCCTGTCACCTGTAGGATTTTCATCCATCTCCTTAAGCATTTCACCAGATACTTGGACTGAAAAATTAATGGTAGGAGAAGATCTTGTTATCCCAGTGATGGATAGGACTGTGAAGGTTACAAGCTGGCTCTTGGTGATGTTCAGCAGAGTGAGGGAAGATTAGGGCAGTCTTTTTTTCTGTTTTCCGATGTTTCTGGGAGCTCATCTGCTGTCTCTGGGTGTTGTTGGGGTGTAAGCTGCACAGACCTTGTACCTGTGTAACAGAGTCAGCCTCTTTGCCTCCATACTGTTTTTCCAAGTGCTGCAGCAGCTTCTTGGATTTCCAGCAAAAAATTGGCATGCTTGCTTGTCTTTTATGCATTTTGTTGCAGAGCTGCTATTCTTCAGAAAATGGAACTCAGAGAAGAGAGGTTTCTCTTTTCAGCTGCAACATAAGCAAAGCACAAGCGAAATTTTATGAAAGAAAGTAAAAGCATTTTTCTTCAAACCAAATGTCACAGGTCTACTTCGAGTAAGAGCTGCATGCAAATTTACTCAGGAAGAATGATTTCTTTCTCTCTTTCTGACTCTTTTATAAGGAAAGGTGTAAAGTACCCTACATAGGCATTGCTCCCAGTGTCTCATGCAATCAGTAACTAACTTTAGCTTGAACAGAAATGAAAGGGATTCCGCTAGGAATTCAAAGGATTTGAGGAGGATCAGTATTTTGATCAATTTTTGAACACGGAGTTTTGGATTAACACACCAGTGATGAAGTTATCTGCTTTAAATGGCCTAGTGGTGGCGGGGGAAGACTGAACACCCTCTTACTGACAGTTCTTTGCATTGTGATAAATTTAATGTGGCAGTAAAGAAGGGTTTACGTTTGTACAAATGCCTTTTCCAAACAACAGTTTCCATCCATTTAATAATGACCCCGCTTTTCTCGTAAGAACAGCACCATTACCAAGCTGTTGGTATGGTTTCTGCAGCGCGAGACAACACTTCCCGTGGTACTTAATCGTCTCACCCATCTGTGGAGCGTGAGGCTCGCCAAAGACACCTGCTTTCTCAAATGTTGTTTTTAAGGATCGAATCCATTGCAGTTGATTGCATGAGGCCTGTTACTTTGATTGTGTTCTAGGAGAAAGCTGGGTAAAGTGAGGCTTTCCTACTAGGCATGTGACTTAGCAAAACCAGCCTCTGATTAAATACCCAAGAGGCACATGCACAAAAAGCCCACGTGCAAACATCTCTTTTCATAAAGTTCAATAAAGCAAATTGAAGCTAATGATTAATTTAACGTTGCTTTATGCTCTTTTGGATGTGAAGAGTATCGCCTAGACTTACTAGGGTTAACACGAGGGAATTTGGATGTTGTCTGTGGTTTAGCTCATGAAGGCTTTGATTTATTTCCCTTTTTTTTTTTTTCCTTTGGGAAACCCCCAAAGTTTCAGGACAGACTCAGGATTGGCAGGCCAGTTCTTGAGTTTGGAAATGATTCCAAGCCATTGTTGCTTGGCCAGATCCTGCCAGTCGGGGAAGCCCATACCAGCCTCCTGCCAAGCCCAGGCCAGCCCCTCAGGCACTACTGGCTCACGCAAAGGCACGTGGAGCTGCTGGCAGCCCTGAATGTGCCCTGGTGTCCCTACCTTCACATCTCCTGGCAAGGGCATTTGCAAGGCCACCTGACTTCTCCTCACAGCTAATGAGCTACTTGGTCTTTTAGCATAAGATTGGCTCCAAAGAGATGCTTTGGGGAGAGATTTGCCAGAAAACCTTGAGAGGCTTGCCTGCCTGTGAAAAAATCTGGTTATACGGAAAGGGAAAAATTTCTCAGGGTGGTGCTACAGGCCCTGGAATACTTTGTGTTTGCTCATCAAGGCAGTAATAGCCAATTTATTCAACAGCCTGATCCAGGAAAACCGTTTGTGGCCAAGAATTGTGTAATGGGAGTGTCTGTGGGGTCCTCTTCCCAGATACAGCCTCTGCCATGTCAGTGGCACTACTAGCAGCTACAGCACCACAGATGGCTGCAGACCCTATTGGGAGAGGCACCCAGAGAAAGCATTTTGTACAGGCTGCATCAGCCATGATGCTTTCCTGCAAGTGTGACTCATTTCCTTACTCCTTACAGAGCTGGAAAGAACAGGCTAGGTGCTCAGCTCTGTTTTATGCTTCCTTTACACTCCTGAAAAATGCATTTTAAAGCCAGAACCTTGCAAATTATTTCTTGGGCTTTTTTCCCCCCCTTTCAGTGGGCTTTACCTCTGAACATCTGGCTGGACAGAGGGGTTCCTGCACTCTGCCGCGGGGAGCAGAAACACTCCAATCTGCCCTTTGCAAACAAATGTAGAAGAGGTTTCTTCACACTCAGTGGTTAGTCCATCCTCACTGCTGTTTGATGAATGTCTGGCCCCTTGCCCCCAGTCCCTGCCCACCTTCTAAACAAACCCTTTTATCTACAAGGTGCAGCTTACCCCATTATATGTGTGAGTTGTTATACATGGTCCTTAACTTTTTCATGCATTTCTGAACTGCAGGTCTGGCAGAAATGGGACCCTATGAATTCACTAAGTCTTGCCATATAATATATTATATTTTAAAGCTACTTATACCATCTTTGAAGTTTCGTATAAATGTTGGGTAGGAAGTCCAAGGTATACTTACCTATTCCTGAGCTTTGGAACTGTATGCCACCAATTTAAGCAGAACTGTCACACAAGTGGAGTACGGTGATGCTGGAGTAGTGCTATGTAAGGGGGACTCGGATCCTGCACCCATTTGTGTAAATGGTAGAAGCTTACATTGGCTAGAGCAAGGGCAAGTCAGAGAAAGAGTCACTAGAAATTACCAACAGAATCATGGTATTGGCATTCACAGTTGCCGAAACTTCCTTTCATTGAAAAGGTGGCTTCTTGCTTTTAAGGACGGAGGTTTTACTGGACTGTGCAAACCTAGAATGGAAAGTTAAAAACCCAGAAAGAAGGTATGTATGGTTGCTGAGTTAATGGATTTTTTATTCACATTCTGTTGGCTCAGATTGCCAGCAAAGGCTCAGGAACAGTGATGAATACTGTGTAATGTAAGGTCCTAAAGCGGCATTGTGGCACAGGCCAGTGCTCGCACTGCATAAGGCAGGATAGGACCAGGCTGGTGGCACTGTCCCTCTGCCAGACCCTATGCAATGGAGAGCCTATCCTCTGCCGAGTCCTGCCACCCAAAAAAGTTGTAACAAGATAAATAGATTTGTCAATGACCCACATATGCAAGTGAAAGAAAGTTTTGGGTTGACTTGCTCATAGTTTACAGGACAAAATGGAAGGTAGCCAAATTCAAATCAAATTCACATAGGTTGCAGTGGGTTTCCCATCAGTGGTGATTCTTAAAACCTAGAGAGTATATTTGTAAAAAAGCTATTATTTAGTTCAAACGGAATCCTGACAAAACCTATGAAATTTGTGTTATTTTGGGAAATAACACAAGAAAAAGGCCACATCTGTAAATTTTAGTATCTGTGGTGTCTCAGACAAGTTAATTGCTGGCTGGTCTTTGGCAAGTGTGAGGGATAGGAGTGTACTGGGTTTTGTCACTTTAGGAGAATACAAATAAATTACAATATTTAATAGTTCTATAGGAAGGCAGAGGGGTATAAATGGACCTATGGTAATAGGAAATAATAGGCTACTAAATTGGACTTCAGTTGCAGGCAAGTTCCCAGAGATTTTAAGAGCTGAGATCACAAAATATATGAAGAGTGTGCTCTGATAAAAGTTACCAGTGTGCCTTCAGAGGCAATAATCCTTGTATGGCAAGGCTAGGAACACTATTTTGTGAAGCTCATTGAGAGGTGAAAATGTGCAGGAGAGAAAACAAATGTAAACCATTTGAATTTTGCATTAGGTCAAATTACAGTGTCTAGAATTGGGAAAAGGGACCAATTTTTGAAGGTATAGGACCCATGTGATAACCACAGATAAGCAGAAGAGGAAGAGGGAGTAAAGAAGTTATTGAAGAAAATAGAAGCATGATCCTTAAAGAAGTAATTTTATGTTTAGTGTGCTAAGTTAGGTTCAAAAGTGCTTGGTGCTAGTTTACCCTCTCCAAAATGCTGACAAGTAAAAGGTCATTTTAAAAGGAAACGCTGCCAGATCAACACTTGGCACCTTTGGAAATTCTGTAAATGGTATCTGGATCCTGTGAACTGAAAATACGTCTTGTTTTGCAAGAAACATGACTGTAAACTAAGAAAATGACAAGTGAGGAGGATTTCGATTAGCCTCCCTGTACAGGCACACTGAATGTGTGGCAGGTGCAACTGTACCTTTAAAAAAAAATTAACTGTCTCCCCTTCAAAAAAAACTCCCCTCAAAACAAACCAAGAAAACAACTCTTAAACAGAACTGTAGGGCAAAAAGTAATGTGTAAGACAAAATGGAGGGAAACTATAAGTTTATGAGGTATTTATCAGCTGTCTGCTGAAACAAATTCAAGACTCCTATTTTCTGCTCAAAATTTACAAGTGAACTGTAAAAAGTATGACTGAATAACGCTATACTAAAGACAGATCAAGATCTTTTGCCTGACATTAGAGCTGCTCCACATTAGAGCTGCTCCATGGAAAGCAACAGAACTCACATGAATCCCTCTCCAAAATGTTTTGTCCTAGTACTAATCCATCAGGTTGATTTCATTGTTTATGGTTTTCCAATTTTCCGAAACAGAAACTATTTAAAACCAGGCATATTACTGCAACCATTAATGTTCACAATTACAAGCTGAGTCAAATTACTGATGAACTTCAGATCTTATTTCTACCCATTTTATTTCTTTGTTTTTATTTCCATCCACAGATCATGTTCGTAATATTTATTCAATTAATTAAAATTAAGACAGGCACGAGAAGCAGTTCTACCATGTGTTTTTGTTTAATCTAGTGTTTTTTTCATGTAAAAGAAATACCATGATGAACATGAAATCCATTATTCTAATAGGGAGGTTAGTTCTTGCTGCCAGTTTCTCATCCTAGCTGGTCTTACTACACAGTTAAACCACGAAGACCTGTTAGAAAGCATTGCAGAGGGAACTAAAGGGAATCTGGACAGGAGAGATTGACCCATAAATTAATTGCAGTTTTGGACTGTGAATGTTTAGAGGCAGACAGATTAATTGTGTTGCCTGCAAACAACCTACTTAGCACTCTTCACACTCTCTTTCTGTGGCATTCCTGTGAAGAGGGAAACTTCCTATTCCACTGGTGGCCAGGAGCTACCGATCTCTCCCTGGCTTCTTGAGGCTGTTGATCGACTCTTTATCTTGGGTCTGGCAGCATGATCAATGCAGGAGTGGTGGTAATGAGACGTTGGTTCAAACCAAACCACTGCTCTGATTTACTGCACTGAAATGGCTGTATACTGTACGCACACTCCCTGGAGCAATTATTCAGGATTCTTGTCATCTGCGGTGAGTATGTTAAACCTTTCTGAATTTTATTTGGGCCGTGTTTTACCAGTGGAAGCTCTCCATCACTGCTTTGATTGCCTTAGTCTTACAGTGGCCATGAATTGCACGTCAGACATCTGTGCTCTGTGAAACCATGGTGGTGTTTCCAAAGCACGCTTGTACTTTGCCTGCATATGTGTGAACAAAAGACCTGTGTGAAGTATTATCTACCACACCAAGTCACTAAAAATAAATAAGTACAGTCTCAGCCATAACATATAAAAGGTGACCAGGAGAGAGAGGATTAGTGGTGACATAGCAACTCTTGTAACTCTCTGCAACCAAATGAATAGTGCAGCAGCACAATGTATATGGCTCCCACTGTTATGGCTCTAAATCTGTCTGTGCAGAAATGTCCACACAAGCATAGCTGAAACCTAGCAGAATATAATGCTTGGCAAAGCTGCCCAGCTGGAGAAAAGCAATGAGTAATACAGACTCTGTATTGGCATAATCAACACTGCCTCTGTTTTAAATTTGAACAATATTTTGACCTCATCACAAAAGTTTCACTGATTTCCTTTTTAGCTTTTTCTCCTATTTTTGTTACTGGAGATAGAATTGTTGAAAGAAGATCGGGGCAGAACTCATGATAATGATTTGAACTGGAAATCAGAATGTTTTGATGGATAAACATCTAAGTTGAATATGTAAATTGATTTTGCAAGCTGGGTCATTCATATCCCTACTAATTCTTTAGACAATCAGAAGTGTAATTCCATGGTTATATTTATGGCTATGTAATGGGTTACACACTTTGCCAATATGTCTAAAACATCATTAGGGAAGTCAACATTTCTGTTAAGTGGAGATACATGAATGAGAAAGGAAATATTCACATAATTCTGGTTATATGTTTATATTGGACTTGCTTTTTGATAGTTGCTAAGAGCTCCTGAGCTGTGTGAAGCCGATGGGAGATGAAAGTTCTCAGCAGTGCTGTAGCTTCATTTGAGTAACCTCTGAAACTTTCAGGCAGGAAACAAAAGAAATTTCTTGTTTTGTATAGTTCCTAATTGAATTGTGTATTTATTTTTTTTAACCTAACTAGTGAACAAGATTTTAAATAGGCTCAAAAAAGGATTAGGTGCTCTTTTAGAGGGGTGAGCCAACTGGTGATTGTCAAGTGCAGTGAGACTAATGTCACTTCTGGATGCAGAAGTTCCTCACTACCCATCCCCACTAGCAGAGGCAGTGGTTGGGGATCCAGCAGCTGCCTGCCCTGGCCCCGTCAGATTCCTCCCATTTTGAGGACCTACTGCTGTCGGTGTTGTTCATGTCTGCCTGCATGCTTCCTCTGCTGCAGTGCTGAACAGGTCACTGTCCCCGTCAGTCATAGTGAAATTTACCCTGTAAAGGGCAGAGCTCAGTCAAGAAGTAAAAGCAGGCAGTTTCAGATTGCTTATGTATGCACTGTTGTAATAAATGCTGCAAATGGCTGTAAAGTTGGGCTCTACTGTTTGACCCAACATTACTGTTAACTCCATCAAAGAAAACTGTTGCTCAGTTCTCCTGTGCTTGGTAGTTAGTTCATAAAAAAGCTTTTCAAAAAAACATTAAAATAGCTCTGGATATATGTTACAAATTTGCCTGAGAATTTTGTTGCAGAGTTAAAAAAAGGGAAAGATTATATACTGGGCAAAGCTGTAGAGAATATCTGTGCATTGGCACAGGTACTGCAAGTACTGAAAAATTAAAGCTGGCCCTTTATCATTATCAATGTTTAAAATTTTTTATGATTTTACTATAGGATATTTCTTTCTAGACAAGTGATTGCCCCTTGAACTTGGTTTACAGCAAAGAAAGAAAAAGAAATTTTTTTTGTCAGTCACAATTTTTATGTCATTGCTATAAAATTCTATACAGCTGTCTCATATTTTAATTTTTATTAACCTGTGACTTGATGAGATATAAAACCTCAAAATGGAAGATAATTTCTGGAGTTTGGTGTCTGAGGTGAGTGTTTTGTGAAAATTGTATAAGCATCTACAGCATCTACATTGAGTCAGAGTAGTTTGATAAATGTACATTCCCACACTTCAGTCTTTGAATTGTTTTGAATGCTGTCCACCAAAGTGCACACCCAGGCCATCAGGCACTTGCTCCTCAGAACAGAAAAGTGGGCTTTCAGTGGCACTGAGGTAGTTTTAAGTCTGCTGGTTAGCTGACAGGGACACAGGGTTAGAGTGTCCCAGCTACCTGTTGTTAAAAATCGTGAAGCTGTGACAGAGTGCAGGACAGGGGCAGCCCCACACCGAAGGAGTCAGGTTTACTGTGAGACAGTTGTGTGCCAGTTATCACGTGCTTGTGCGTGGCAGCCTGCTAGGGCACATTCCCATCCTCTGAAAGACACAGCCTGCTCGTGAGTGTGCTGCGTCCACTGTGCAATTTTCTCCAAATTTCTGTCTCATGTTTTACCTCCTCTGTTTATATGTCCATGGGCTTCAGAAGCCAACTGGCCCTTTTCTTGTAGCAGCAAGTTGTGCTCCCTCTCCTGGGAACACTTTTGGCTGCAAACTCAACCAATTTGAGTGTGCCTTACAGCAGGGATGTTTTCTAACTCTGCCGGGGATTGTTTGTCTTTAGCTTTTTGCTTTCTCCAGCATTCAGAAATAATTAACAAGTAACAAACAGAAAATAAAAGGTCCTTGAGCAGCAGAGCAGACCGGATAGGCTACAGCAGTTCTTTTCCTGGTTCTTCCATTATTTTATGATCATGGGGGAGTTGTGCTGCCTCTTTCCCTCCCAGCCTTTATTTGCCCTATTTGTTCAGACACCGAACATCCCATGTTAGGACCTGTCTCTAACATATCAATACAGCACCTAGATCAAATGAGCTCCAATCTTTAACACAGATTTCAGGCTTTGCTGATGAATATACTGGATTCACAGGCTGCACCTGTGCTATCCTGAAAGAGTGATCTTGATGGAAGTTGATCTTGGCAGAAGCTGGCTGAGCAGACAGGTGTGTTTCTGGCATGCTTGTTCATGCAGAGACGTCTGCTTCCTGGCTTGCTTAGTACGTGATCTACCCTGTGCTACCTCTGAAAATCAATTGATGACAAAGAGCCAAGCACCAGTGTCTCTTTATGTATCTTCCGGTTGAGGAGAGAGTAATTAAAGTGGGATACTGTAAAAGGTGGATGATCAACTGGTGAGTGATCAACCAGTTGATAGTTATGTGGATACATCTGTCTGAAAGCTGATGATATTGCTGAGAACATTCTGAAACGGTGTTTCAAATATAACATTTTACTATTTTTGTAGCTGAATATCATAATGGGCATCAGATTTCAAAGAGATTAATCTGGTTTTGGTCACATTTAGTTATAACTCAGAGGACAAGCCAAAAGCAAATGTCTTAACTGTGTTTTTGACACAAATGGAGGCACCTGTGTATGCAAGTCACTCTGCCCTCCTTTGCCTGATGTCTTACCTTGAGGCCCTAATCCTGCAACCTTTCATAACATGGATAACCCTTCTGTGTTGTGGGAACATCACATGCAGAGGATTTGCAGATGCACAGCCTCTGTTCTCATAGCACTGTGAGGATTCCAGTCTTTTGATACCACTGGTGACAAGAGGATTGCTTTGGTACACCTGTTGCAAGCTTTGAGGTAGGCTGAAACATTCAATCTCATAGGGACAGCACTTCCATAGCACGTAAGTTTTCTCCTTACCATGCTCAAGTTTTTTTCACATGCTTCCTCTTCATGATATGACTGCTCCACTCTTTTACCATCCACTGGAAAGATTTCTCCCTTGTGGTTTATTGGTTTCTGCAGATATAAGACTTTCTCTTGAACTGCATGCAGTTCATTTTTAATAACAAGTAACATATACTGAAAGCACTTATAAAGGTTCCAAGCCTGTGATTCTTAATTGTGTTGTGTGTATTTTGTCCAATACTGCTATCTCTCACACCCCTTTTTGCTTGCTGAGTTATACTGTGTTATGTGATAACCATAAATGTTAAATAACCTGCCTGCCACCCATCCCCAGCTTGTGGCACTTGTATAATTATAGAGGCTTTTGGAAATCACATTGTGAGGCTCTGATTCGCTGGCCACATGCAAACATTTCACTGTAAACACTCTTTCATTACATGAGATTTCATTACCAGGTGTTTCTACTCTCATATCCTCTTTCCTTTGAGAATCAGGGCTAACATTACAGTAACCATATTGTTAGCAAGAGCAACCTGAGATTAAGACTGTGGACTTCATTGATCTGAGACCTTCAGAGTAAGGGTGCCAAATATTCTTTGATAAGTATGAGCTCAACTTGGCTCTGTGCATCATGACTGCACAGAAGGATTTGAGTTATGTTGCCTTGAGTCTAGCGTAAAAAAAAAAAGTAAGATTGATGTCAGATTATTTGCCATTTATTTATCCCTGTTATATATGGGTAAGTTACTAATCTCCTGTGGATGTCTTCCCTGAAGATGTGGTATATGCTAGCTGCCACTCTGCCTGTGCATGGGGTTATGACTGCCCAGCACCTGAGTGGTCTGAGTTTTACACTTACAGCCAATACTCAGGCTGGAAAACAAACACTCTTTACAGCTTGAAACATGCAAATATATGTCAAAGATCAGTTGTGTAGCCACTGAGTGTGTGAAAAGCCACAGACCCCCACAGCTCCTCATGCACCATGCAGGCAGTTTTACTGAGCAGCTGTGTGATGCAGACAGTGTGGAGTGCTGAGGTCAGATCCACATGGGCTTTAGTTAAATGCTGTTTGCACCAGCCCAGTGTTGGGCCCACTGGGTGCTGGCTCTTTTACAAAGCTATCAAAACCAGATCTCTTGTCTACTAATAAAATTCTATTAACATCCTTGTTACTCTAACATGTGCATCTTTGTAATTAACCGCTCACAAATGCGGTATTTTTTTTCCTCAGTGTTTCACTCTCCTCTGTTTTTGCCTTGTTTCCTTTTGTGAGTTGGTGAGGCAGTGCTGAGCTTGATATTAGCTTCATTGACAGTAAGCATTAAACTGTTGCAAGTGTCTCCCTCAGACTGTTAATGATCTTGGAATAATTCATTAGTGAATGCGCTTGCTTTATGCCAGCTACATTGCGTTGGTGAAACCCAGTCTGAGCTCGTGTGCTCCCTTCCAGCCTGCCCGTAGCACTGTCTGTCTATCCCATTTGGTGGAAGAAATTGTTTTCCAGCTCTTGTATTAGAAAGACTGTGGTATTGGTGCAGGACAGGGAGGGCTGCTGCCACCCCAAGCAGTAGGTGCCAGCTGGTGTGATGTTTTGAAGGTAGCTGGGAAGCACTGGTTGGTTTTCTCTCTAGTGTTTCCAAGGCACACTGGGCATTGTGAGCCACATAGCTGCCATGTGTTAGTTTCTGCGCTTCAATTGCTTTAGTGAGTTCATGTATTTGGCTTGCCAATATTTAAAGCAACACAGATTTTTGAATAGGGCTGAGTGAAAGCTACTGATAACTCTGGATCAAGGCAAGCTGCTGGAGTGCAGGTTCGAGATTGAGACCATGTTCCTTTTTCAGGGCTGACCTCCTGGTTTTGACTGACATCATGATCTATAGAAGATACTAAACTGACACTGCCTGCAGATCTGTCCCATGGGAATCATTTTGGGGACATGCTCAACTCACTTAGAGCACAAAGAGCTATGGCAGGTGGCTTTGTATAAAAAGGGTGGGACAAAAAGTCAGAAGAGGCCTGAGACTGCAATTCAGTCTCCACAGCCTCTCACAGAGCTCTGTCCCTTTGGAAACATATTTTGATAGTGCGAGGGTGTGGGGCGCAGCCCTCCTGCCTCCTCCTCCTCTTTCTCTTCCTCCTCCCAAGACACTGGAAATGACTCACCCTGCTTCCTAAAGCAGAGCTGCTTTTCTGCAAGTCAGAGGTGGGCATGCAATCTGTTTCACTAGATGCCCTGTTGCCTTTTAAGGGAGCCTCTTTTTTCATCAGACTCCTCACAATCAGATGTGGTAAACTCAAAAATTCTTTGTGACTTCTTGGGACCTCTCCCCTTCCTTCACCTCAGAGCCATCCAATCTTTCTGCATCTTGATATCAAACTGCTGTGTTACAAAGAGGGTGAAAAGAGTGGGATGTATTGTACCTACAACAATTGCAGCTTAGCTTTTATCCTATATGTGTATATATTGTTTTCAAATCCATGTGAAGGAGGAAGTTCTAACGAAGCCTAAAAATACAAGGAGCGTTGACCTTCAAGAGATGTTTCCTATTCCAGCAGCTCAAGTCAGCCTGCGGTTGCTGCTGCTTTTCCTGGCTGCAGACAGAGAGAGACTGAAATGAGCAATCAGCTTGTTTATGGCAGGTTTTAGTGCTTCATTGGTATAATAAAAAGGGCTTTCTCGGAAGGGATTTGGTTCTCGTTTACTTCAGAGTTTTCTGCTACATTTTGCTCCATAAAACCCAGGCTCTTGTTTACAAGAATTAGCAGCTTCCCGAGGTTTCTGCTGATTTTGAGGAATCAACCCCTTGCAGCTATGTGACACCACCATGCCGCTCCCACTCCACCCGGTGCTTGCAGAATGACTGTTCCCTACGTGCAGTTGAGCACTTGGATTAAACACCTGCACAAAACAATTGGCGCAACCCAAAGGGCTGTTAGAGGCTCCATATCCTGTTTGGGAATCACTTCAAATGAAATTAATGATTCTTCTCCGCACGCAGACTTTTTAAAAAGAAATCTGTTTTTATACGTGCAATTAATCCGAAGCAGTTGGTGTGCACTGTGTACTGTTACACGTCAGTAAAACAGCAACTTTATGATTTTTACTTCCATAATATGTGCAGCATTCAACACAACGGCATTTAAGACAAAAAAATCCTCACACTGTTGGTAACTGTGACACGTGCATATCCCCCTGTCCACTTACCTTTTCTCCGTTCTGGAATGAGAGGAACAATGTCTTATTTGAAAGGCATTGTTTCATGTCTGTGATCCCTACATTACATAGATATTAGAGCTAAATTATTTTCATGGCAGAGATTAAAAAAATTTTTTTTCAGTAGACTTTTTGTGCTGATTCACACAGTGCTGCTAGCATTTCTGCTATATTAACACAAGTCTTGTGGTAGTTAATATTCTGTCCTAAAACTTTAGGTTCTCTCATCATGTGATTGTTTAAATCCCAACTTTTCTTTAAAAACAGAAAAGGGCCCATCTCTCCCCTAGCTGCAGAGAACAGCTGGAAATATAATTTCACCTCCTAAGAGCCAAAATATCAGGAGACAGCTAAAATTTTCCCAATTTATTTTTGTCTCTGCAGTTTTTGATTCCCATTTAGCTCTTTCTTGTTTGGAGTTTGCTTCTGGATTTTGAGTGATTGCATTTGTGCCAGGAATGAACCATCTACATTTTGTTTGTGTTTTGATGCTTCAGGTGAAGGCAGAGTCACTTTCTTATAGCAAATAAATTTTGCATGCAGGGATGTTATTTTCTTACAATTAATTGCTATCCTGCAGGTTGCTTCACCACAGCCCTCTTCATACTGAACCAGTGCTTATTCCAGTATCTTCTAAATGCATAGCAGCAACTAAGTTTCTTTTGTTTTGTAAAGAAATTTAGCGAATAGTAGTCTCCAGAAAGAGATCAGCCAGGTTTTGTGCTGTAGAGAGTTCTTCTATCTGTGTCAAACAGCTAAAGGTAAATATAATGGATACTGGTGGATCAACTGTTCTTACTGCTTTCCCATATGTGGCCCAACATGAACAGTAAACCTATACTACAGCAGTAAAAATCTATACTTCCATTTTTAGCTGAAATCTAATTTCTGTGTTTCTGCTTTTCTCTCTTGCAGTTCAGGTTCAACTGTTCTAAACAACTGTATAACAAAAATGCAATTTTAGTTGAATATTTAAGATAAAAGTGGATTGATGGACTCCAACACTGTGCTGTAGAATCAAGCTATTAAAATCCAAGGCCACTCAGTAATTAGCTACTTCTTGTGAAGAAGCAAACCTGTCTGTCATCTGTTACCCAACTATTTTCTCAGCCCAGTCTAATGGCACTTTGCCCCGTTTACACTAAGCTGGACTGTGCAGTCTGTCACTGCACTAGACATGCTGCTGAAGCCACAAAATATTTATACACAGATAGTGAAACAACCTGTCTGAGGCGAGATTTCCATCAGGAAAGGCCTGTAGATGGTGCTGTAATCTAACTGGAAAAAATAGATTTACCATGAGGCTGGATGGAGTTGTCTTAGTCCTTCTTAGAAGCTGAAGTCAGATCTATTTTGCTTAATTTCATACCTGCAGGATTTTGAGTTTTAAGCAATCATGGCAAACTCAGCTCACTGGAGATGAATAGGTACAGGAGCCTGCAGATGGGCTGAGGTGCCCTGGCACACCACACACTGTCTTCCCCATGCTTTGTACATCTTGAGCCCCACTTCACCGGACTGGCACTAAGAAGATATTTGAGAAAATTGTGCCATTGACTGATCTGCGTACTTCCATCTTGGAAAGGGTTGAATGTCCTAAAGATGCAGGGCTCTTGCAATAAGGATAGACTTTCTCCAGGAGAAGGAAACGGACAAAAGAATAGAGATAAAATTATCTGGGTTTTCCACCACCCTCAATTTTCACCAACTGAGCCCTCCCAAGAAGCCTTCCATCTCTAACCTACAGGCTACATTGTAGTGGGGTCAGCTGTGGGTGTCATGCCTGCAAGAGTGGTGGAGTGCCAACTTTACCAGTTAAGCAGATTTTTTGAGAAATAATTTTGCCAAAGAGTTGCCTCTGTCTAATTATGAGCCTCCCTCAGTAACTGCAGGCTCAGTGTCTCCCTCCCCAACTGTGAGTTATTATTGGATTCTTTACTCTCTTTCATAAACTGCTGATTGGTGGCAGATTGTTTAGCAGCTGCCACCTGCTATAGTGCTTGTTGAATAAATTTCCCTTTTCAGTTCTGGAATAGCTTTGGTCTGCTAACAGCCATGAAGGCATTTCAGGGGTAAAGGGACAGAGATAATGTTGGTTTTAGGCAGGGTTCATTACTAGTCCAGTGCAATTATTCTGGGAGTCTTGGGCCCCCCAAAAGTAAAGCATGTAAACATGCATTTTAAATGTGAGTAATCCCCTCTCTATCCAGGGAGGATTTAGATATGTACCTAAGTTCTACCATTTTTCCAGGATATAAGAGCTTTCCTGACCTGCAGTTTTTGGTTGTCTGGAGACTATGGAAAACACTTGACTTCTGAGGATATTTATTTTGGGATAGTACAGTTGTGGAAGACATTGATGCTAGAAGGGCAACACTGCTCTGCAGTCACATCTTGGTACAGGGAGCATTCCTGTGAACTCTGGTCTTCATGCTCACCTCAGTGGGCACAAAGATAATTACCATCTGTATCTGCAAAGTCCATTCTCAGGAAAGATCCTGGTGACTTGGAGTGCAAAGAGATATAGTGGAGATGTAGCAGCACACATGTTCAAAATGGTATGCATACATGAGAGTGGCAGGGGGTATGGGATGATTGAGGAGACACCCATTTTTTCCCCTGCATCTCTCAATACGTTTTGGCCAACAGCGTAAATCTTCCCAGCAGGGTCACACCACTCTAAAAAGCTCTGGACCCCCATCTTGTGAGCAACTGATGGATCCTCTCTTGCAACAGCAGCTGTTGCTTTTGTCATGGAGCTTTTTTAAAAACGAGAATAGGAGAGGGTGGGTAGTGCCCTTTGTTCTGGCCAGAATCTAATTTGGATAATTTTATTCTGCCTACCTAAAATTGTAATGGCATGTTTATGCTTCCCATTTCCATAATGCCTGAGGATCCTTTGCTTGAAACTTGTTTAAATGCGAAGTTATTAGTTAAGTCATCAACATTAATTTTTTTCCGTGTTTCAATCAACAAATAGGTCTTATTCAGGTATTATAGACCCTTCACAATAATACTATTTTAGTGGATCCACACTAATATTGTATATTAATATTATTTAATAATATTAATATAATTTCAGGAATGTCTCTAATGGCCTGGGTTCCAAAGATGGGAACATGCACTGGTATAACTTGTGGTTTTTACTTTGTGACAATCTGAAAATGAGGCCGCTCGCATCTGGTAGTTCAAAACCATCATGAACTATCTTGGACTAGTGTGTTACAACTGTTCCACATTTTCAGTTAAGCTGCTTCTTAAAACACAAGCATTTCAACTTACTGAGGAATTAGCACTTAAACAAAGATCTAACTGGAATTTAATCAGTTATATAATGCCTTGATCAAGATCACTGATTTGAAATCTCTCTTGACTTCCAGGAAGGTGTATGGAGCTATGTTGAGACTCACAGGTTGGTTAGTTTACATTTGACATTAAACAAAAGTGAGGTTGCGCTGAGCATATCTTCATTTTTTATGCGGGTGTATGGAGGGAAACGTAAATAGAGATTTAGAGTTTGCAGGTAGATTTGATACTGATTTAAAACTTAGATCCAGATCAATATATGAATCTTAGCTTTAAAGTGTCTCTCTAATGCATCCTTTTGGGTGACTTATTGGGTGAACCATACCTAGACTTGTCCTCCAGGAGCAGATTCAGGTTGTGAATCTCAGTGAAACATACTCTTCAGAACAGCTTCTTTGGGAAGACCATTCTCGCACTCGCTGAAGTCTCTATCCATCTGGGAAGTCCCTGCTGGGCAACAGATCTGTCTCAAAAGGCCTGGTAGGCTTTTTGCCATGTCCTGTCCATATCCTCTCCTGCAGGTGAAGCTTGTCTGGTGCACATCTTGTAGTGTGTCTCTGAACTATCGCTCTCAGTGCCTGGAGAGACCTTCCGCTCACATGTCCTGCCCCATAAGGTCAGCACTAGACGAACATTCATATTCTTCCCTGAGTGTGGGTGGATTGCAGCGTGTGGAATTGCTCTTCCTAATCCTTTTCCAGAATTTCAGCCTCCTCACGCTGGCTCGGATTCAGGCAGTTGGAAAGGCAATCTGCATAAAAGAGCAAGGAAGCCTGTCATCCTTGTTCATCGATCAAAGATTATGATCCTACTTTCTCATTGTTTTATGGAGAGCATTTTTTGTTTACTACTTTGGCAGCTATTGGTACAAAAGCAATGCATATACTATAAATATACCCATTATCCGAAGGCCCAGCTCTGCGAGCGCTGCCAGGTGCTGCACTCAATGCCATCAAGTTGATAGAAGCACTCCAAGCAATAAGCAGTGAACTCGGCAGGGTCTTTCTTCAGCATGAAAGACAAAAAGATGAAATCTGTCTTATGCAGACACCTAAGAGAGAGGCCAGTTATCCACTGCTGAAACATGTTGGCAAAGGACAAGTGGGTGGGAGGCAGCATCAAGGAAGGGCATGGAATGCTGCCCAGGCATGGATATCAGTGCAGCGTAGCAGCAGCAGCAGTGGGTGGTGTAGGGAAGGGCCATTGGAGAAGTCAGTGTCCTGTGTCAGAAAACAGGCTTTGAAGAGAACGCAAACAGCTGAAACAAAGCTCAGAAAGAAGGCAAAGAAGAGAGAAAGGAAACTGGCAGGGAGATACTTGCACAGTCGAGTGAGAAAGGGAGTTAGGACTGGCCAAAGTAGGGGGGAATTGTGGTAAGTAAGAGACGAGGTGATGTGAGAGGGAAATGAACATCTAGTTTTTTCACCTTTGAAGGGTTGTAGCCCATCTTGGGCAGTGTGAAGCCAGAGGTCCTCCCTAAGCAGTGGGCACAATGGTGATGCCCCTTTCATGGGACTGCCAAGCCTAATGCTGAATTCTTTGAAACCATTAAAACTCAGAAAAACTTAGTTCTTTTTCATGCTTTGTAGACATTGTCAGAGGGATTTTTCAGATGGACATTTTATTGTTGCATGAAGGACTAAAACCATGCAGCGTGGCCGTGAAGATTAGTAGTTAGACCTGTTTATGCATAGAGCCATCCAACCGCTGTTATTTGCATCCATATAAACAGAAGCTATGCTAAGGTCTGGCCAAAAATCAAACCCATTGTGAGCTGCCTAGAAGGCTTTAGCAGATGGGAGCCGTATAAATAAAATGTGGTGTCGTTATTAACTGGCCTAGCAGTTCAGTGCATTTCTAACAACGATTATTTGGAATGGCATGATGCCTGTTCTATCTTGAAGGATGTTTATCTTATCTACCAGACTGAGGCATTTAAAAGCATGGGCTTTTAAAAGCTCTTCAGAGGCAATGATGCTTTGAACCCCATTGTTTCCTACAACGTATGAAAGAGGGAACTGCTGCACAAGTTGGATTAACTTCAGCACCAGTTGTATTAGAAAATTTATGTTACAACTCTGTCAGCCTGCTTTAATTTACTGCTATCCTGGTTTGGCACCTACCCTCTCAGTCCTAGCCCCAATAACAACAGACTGTGCTTTGCTCCTTTGAGATAAAGATGTAGCTGGGTTCAAATGAGGAGAACTTTAGTTGACAGTGATCTACCTGGCTCTTTACAGCAACACTATATCCTATGTCAGAACAAAATACAGACTTGAACACACAGTGCACCAGCATTTGGTTGTGGAAAACCTAAGCAGCTCATGTACGTATGAATCCCGTGAGCAGAAATAAATAATTCAGTTTCCTCAGTGTGATCCATATTTCCTGTCCAGTTCTAAAGTCCCCATCTCACAGGTTCTTCCTGGAGTGGTAACCAGCCCTTTAGATTGGACATAGGCAACAACCCATGGTTCCCAAACAGAACAGCTGTTTTCAGTTTTCTCATGTATCACAACTCCCTCTCCTTCAGTCTAGCCCTTACGTGTTTGCCCCAGGCTTTCTCTTCCGTATTCATGAAGTGGTTGTTGCCCTCCACATTCTCCTCTTCATCCCACTAGCTGGAAAGAAAGCAGTTTTCTAGGTTTTTAACACTTTTTATTGCCTGGACATGGTTGCTCTTTGTGCTCCATTTCCGTTTTTTACCAATGGCGATGCTTCCCAGCTGATGAGGCCCTGTTTGTGCTGGATGGCTGCCACCCAACTCTACCATTTCAAGCAGCTGTATTGCCTTTCTGGAAGATTTCACAGTTCACTTTTGTTGAGAGAATTGCCTTGTCAAAATACAGGTTTGAGAAACTCTAACAGGAATGGCAGGCTGCAGGGGGAGGCCAGCGTAGAGGCTGAGTTACTCTTTCCTTGGTGCCACTGTTTCTCAAAGGTGTTGCTGCGCTGGGAAATGTGACACTTCTGGATTTACAAAGGCCTCACTTTGGTGGCTAAAGTTAGACAACAAATGAGTAATACAGGTGTGTTCCCGCTTGATGGCTGTGAAGTCAATGATGGCAACACATGGGCTTGGGGAGAAAACACTTCTGGAGCATCACCTTTGGGAAAACCACCTTGGACTCTGCTGCTCTCATGTCTTCTTCTAGAGAGAATGTCAGCTGGATTGAAAAAACTCTACCAGCTCTTGAACCACTGCCCATCAATCCAGTACTGAACTTCATCCAGTTGTCTCTGTATTCTCTCCATGTATTTACACATGCCTTTCTCATGCAGCTTGATGTGTATAAAGGTCAGATAATGGGGGAGTTGTATGTAGGGACAGCAGAGTAGGACCCAGCCTTGGACAAGGCTGTGTATTGCTTAAATTGCCATATCCTTTAGCTTGCAGCTTGGCTGGGTTTTATCTTTTTTCCAGAAGTGCCCCAGAAATATAACCAAAAAGACTAGCGCTTCCCTGCTAATAAGAAAGCAGATCTGACTCTCTACTCCTGAAGGTGAGTTATGTAGAGTCATTAGGCTTTAGGAGATCTGTTTATGAGTTACTTTCCCAGACACAGAGATATTAAAGCTCATCCTCACAGCACTGCATGCCTGCTATTTTCTCCAAGGCTATGGAATGCAGCCTGCCACACTGCCAGCACTGCCACTGGCCTTGGCACAGGCATAGCGCCCCGTGCATGGGCACACACCAGCACACACATGGACTACAAAGGTGAAGAGTATTTTTATGATATTATTTTAATGATAATCTATTTCAGTGGTTAATTTAGTTTAAGGCACTGATTTATAACAAGTTTATAGATCTTCTTTACTATTCTTTGTTGAATTATGGAGGTGGCATGTGTGAAATGGAAGTACTTGGCCTATTGTTCTGCTTCTCACGCAACCAGTATAGTTGAGACAATAAAAAGATCTATAAAATTAATATATACAGAGAGAAAGGGACAGAGACAGAGAGAATATGTAATGCTCTGGAGTCTGATACCACATTTATCTCTCCCAGAGAGGTTAAAACTCAGAATTTACATGTAGAAATACCAAAAAGATCTTACCCAGTTGTGTGAAGAGAAATGACCTCTAAGCATCTGGGCTATCATCTCCTTTATTTATAAAACCAATTTTCATGGAATAATTTTTTGGTATTTTTTTTTAGGCTAGACTCATATTGCTTTGCTAGCTTGAACTAGGCCACCTATCTCTGAAGGCTCACTGGCCTAGAGCTATTGGACAGGCTTTTATGGAGACAGAACTGCACTAAGATTTCAACTCGCAATTTTCTTCGTGCTAGGACATTATATCATATTTAAATATGCCTGCATGTGAACACACGCACACTGTAATGGACAAATATTTACGCATCTCTCAACAAACCCATTATATACTCACACTTACGAAATGTGATAATAGCACTTTTATCTTACCTATGCTAAACTGCGTTCAGTGTATACTACTGACTACACAGGTGCATTTGACTCCGTATTGTACCTCCTCTGAGGCTCTTTCTACTACTGCAGACCATTCAGAAGTGATATATTTAAGGTCTGGTATCTCAGGTATTTTAAGACTTACTGGTTTTCCCTTCATATTTATCATAAAGTAGTATTTCCCAGTAACCTTTCTTCTATCTATAACTGTGTAACTAGGGAATAGGGAAATTTTTACCTAATTTTGCTTTAGAAATTTCTTTCATTATTATCTTTTATGAGATGGTGGACATGAAAGCAGGCCTAAAATACTCAAACCAGTACAAATCACATGTTTTGTATCATTAACGGTTCCTTTGAATGACGGACTGTTGGTTTGCTCTTGTGCCAACAGCAATAGCAGTGCTCCTTTTTCTCCCTTGGTCAAAGGTATGCTAAAATAATTCTTAATCAAAGCTTTAATACAACCTTGCAATGAAATATGAGTAAGGCAATTAATCCATATTAAAATGTTGAAATCGCTTCAGAGCTGTGGTATCTTGTCCAAGATGTACAAATTTCTCAGCTCTCCAATGATGTATTTGCTAACTGCTGCTGTTTTAAAGTCTCCTCTTTCCTCAGTTTCTCCTCTTTGATTAGTTCTTTGTGTGCTAAATTGGGTAAACAGATAGGTAGCAGGTAGATAATTGTGGAGCTGGTTGATGCTTTATCCTTTTATGTGCATAAAGGACAGCAACCTTCTTTAATAAACCTATTCATGTACCATCATTCCTTCTACAGAGTATAAATATATGGTAATATGAGGTCTGTCTTCCTGTCACAACACGTCACCACTTCTATTTGAACAAAACAGAATAAATGCACCAAATATAATATTGCAGTCAAATGGAAAGAAAATTTCTGGTTTCTACTGTCAAACAGAAAAAGCAGAACAATGATTTGAATAGAATTGCTCTTTATCCTGTTAGGTGTTAAAGAATACCAATTTATTGTATAAACTGTGAATCTTTGAAAGGTTTCAACAGGTTTAATGAAGATTAACAGTTTTGTGTTATGTGGATATTTTTTGGCGTATCCATCATCCCATGCAATAGAAAGCAGTGTTGTCTACACAGGATAGGTCAAAGGTTTCCAACACTGACAAATTATCCAAATGCTGATTTTCTTTTTTAATAAACAATATCCTGGAGTTCTTCTCTCCAGAAACATCGATAGTAAACCTGCAAGATTTGGTGAAGCCAAACAGTTGGAGAGAAGGACCAAACAACAGAATTTAGTGCCCAGCAAATTATGGAAGAAGACTATTTGGTAATAAAAAAGGAAATATGCTTGGGCTCCACATTATTCAAAGATACAGATCAGAACAGCCAAATATGGCTTCTTGGGGGCAGGGAGGGAAGGGGGAAGGGAAGAGGAGGGTATTAACTAGCAGTTCTGTAAGGATATTCACCATAGTGAGTACTGATGCAAACAGGTGGAGCTAATAGTGGTACAGCAGAGCTTCCTAATACTTTTTTAGCCCAAGTCAGCTAATTATTTCTATCAGACATTGTATTTCAAATATTTGCAGTAGTTACATCACAGACTGCAGGCATAAGTCAAGTGATATTCAGTTATATAAAGCTTTATCAAAGGGTAAATACCTGCATGTAGCATAATTTTGGGACAAAAGGTTTAGATTGGCTTTGCCCAGGTTATTTAATTTTATTTGGGAACATCTCCCAAGAGAACAGCTTTGACTTACTTTTTGAACATGTTGTGTCACACACATTCAAGAGAAAGTTTAATTTTATTTTCAAAGTTGCTGGTTGTTGGGATGCAAAAAGAAGAGCTGCACTCACATCACCTGGGGATAGAGTTTCTCCTGTATTCTGCATTTGAACCTAGTGCCAGCAATTGCTTTATAGTATCTCTCCATGTCACAGAGCCTCTAGTAAGTAACACAAGGGGTTTCTAGTCAAAGAAAGGACAGACTCTGAGCCTTCTGCATCCCAGCTGAAGTGGATGGGGTCTTACAAGTTTCTGAAGCACTGATATAAGCTAAACTTTCAAGAGTGCTTGAGCATTAATAGGTGTGTCTCCAGTTGCAGTGAGGATCTACAGTCTGTATGGGATGTGTACTTTGGCAGCTGGGTTTTTTGTGAGTTTTCTGAGCTCTCTCACCACAGCAATGACTGTGACTTGGACCAGCTGTTGGAAGGAGTCATCAGGGAAAATGAGTAGGCTCACTAACAGCTGAGATCTTCACACTGAGGTGAGTCTTTCAAAATGATGTATACCTGTCTTTCCTTTCTTGCTTTTCTACCTTTTTGCTCCTGACAGTGGTGGAAACTATTATTTTCTCATCTGTAACAAAAGTTTTTGCATGTGCAGTGGGAGGAAGATGGCAAAAAATGAATCAGTTTCACCCTGTCAAGGAAAATTGATTAAAAATATCTGAAGAGCACTTATCTGAGCCTCTCTTTAGCCGTTCATATTGTAAAGAGCTTGATCCGCAGAGCAGCTGACAAGTCTTAATCAACTGTTTTCTAGCCAAGCCTTTACAGAGGAGTATGCAAAGATTATAGTTATTTTCTCTTTGCTTCTGGCGTCCGTCCTTTACTACCTTTGGTGTGGTGTCCCAGGTAGCTGTCTATCCCACCTGAACCTTACCTAGCCATGACAAGAGCTGCCAAAAGCCTTCCCTCTGGCTAGGTCAGAAGCTTGGTTCATTTAGAGCCTGCATTATACTAATTGTGTATGATGATAATGAACACTGTGAGCTAATTACTGTCCACTTAAGTAGAAAACCACATACTGGTCACACCTATCTGAATTATATTGGAACTTTCCTGTTCTTACCTGTTGCAACTTTTCTCTGTATTAACAGATACAAATGTCTTTCAGGGTAGATGAATGTTGCCCACAACGTGTTTCTTTCACAGATAGTCTTTGCAGTGAAATTTATGCTCATTGTTTCAAATTTCTCCACGTTCCTCTCTGTAGAATTCTTTGCAGAAGCCTTTTGACAACAACTTTGGGCCTGTAAGGGGCAAATAATGTGAAACACGTTTCTAATGAGCAATAATTACAGGTTTAAATAGCTGGCACAATCAGTGTTCAGTGATTTCATTATTAGATGGCACCGTAATTTATGCTAATCCTGATAACGGTTCCGGATGAGAGAGGTCCAGGCATAAGCGATTGCACTGCAATTATTTACACCCTGTATTTCTGAAACAATAGATATGGTAATTTGGAAATCAGATGACTATGATTTCATTTATTCTGGTAGGAAACACATGTAACAAGTTGTGTCAACAACCATAAAATTAAATAGGATTATTTGATTTCCAATTCTAGGTTTATTTCTTGTTAGCTTTACTGCCCTAAAAGACCCACGAATCAAAGAAAGTCACAAAAGGGGGAAAGGGAGCTTTATTTGTGGAGACCTGTAATTTTTAAGTTTTATCTTGTATTTGGCTATAGGTTCTCAGTGCAAGTCAAAGAGGAGGATTGAACTTTATGAGTCTGCTTTCATCTAGCTACCACCTTTGTAATTGCTGCAAACAAAGCCAAACATTTCAACCCTCTCTAGCCATTCCTGACTCGGGTACCTACATGTGCCTTTTAACTCCACTGGGTTCTTTTGCAAATAAACTGTCAGTAAACAGTGACTTTTCAAATTAAATCATGGCAGTGTAGTAGGTGGCAGGGCATCCTGCCAGCTCTGTTCCAGAGGGGTGTGGCAGACTGCAATGCTTGGAAGGGAACATTCAGAGATGGGTCTGTCTGCAAGGATGGGTGTTTCCTCATAACTGTCATCCGGGAACTGGCAGGGAGTGAACTGTGTTATTCCCGTCTGGAGGTGACACCTGTGATGAGACATGCCCCTGGCTGCAAAGTCACAACCCTGCATCCAAATTGTAGATCTCCAAAGATAACAGAGTGCTAAACAGCCAAGGTATCAACAGAAATCTCAAATGATTATGTGAAATGTATTAACAACTCCCAGGCAGTTCCCTGGAACCAAAGTGTCAGGGCTCATCCTCATAACCTTCTCAGTCTTTCCTCTTACAAACTGCTGCCAATGGCACCTGATTCCCTCTTCTTCAGATTAACCCTGATGGTAATCATTCCCACAGTCCTACGGCTCAGCTAAGCAGGGAGTAAATTACAGATGTTTCAGGGGGGAAAAGAAATGGAGGCTGGAGTATTTTCGGTACACAGAAGACCGAGAAAGCCTTTAGCAGGGGAACGTGTGCTTGAGTCTCAGGTTCATTCCTCAGCACCCCAGTCATGCCAAACAAGTCAATTAGACTGCTCATGTGTTTAAAGCTCACCCTACATGCTTTGCTGGACTGGAAAATCGTGTCTCTGTTGTAACTAAGTGAGGTAATAGTCACTTAGACTTAACAATAGATTGTTGGAACTTTCCTGGAACAATCAGGACTCTAGTCACTTTGCCAAAGTATTATTCACTGTAATTACAATACAAATTACACTGCAAGTATATTGAACACCACTAAAATTCCATTCACTGCACCTCTCATATTTTCCTTCTCTGGTGGAGACTTTCTTAACACTTCAAATCTGAAAATTGCTGTTGGTATTAGTGAAATAGATGTGCATTTTTTAGGAAGTAGTTTTTTAGCCAAAATGTGGTCTGGATACTAAAGACCAGTGTGTACAGATTGTATTTCCTTTCTGTGATTGCTGGGACTTTCCTGAAGGATCCACACTGGAGATGGTAAAAGAAGACATGTAAATACTGTAGTTATTCACAAAGGAGAAAGAATGTGTGCTGAAGAACTCATCAATTTGCAATATTTGTGTCCTGGTACATCCATAGTCATCAAGTATGTTTTGTAATGTGACAGAAGAAGGTATGGGGTGACCCTTGTCATACATAGGTGGTTGGCAGTGTCACAAGTATGGGGAAGTATCAGAGCAGCTTTGCCAACAGCTCAGTGGTGTCTGGGCTGGCAGGACTCCTGTGTGTTACTGTCTGTCTGTTTGGTGTGCTCCCTAGTGCTCTTCCTTAGTTTCTTACTCACATCCAGGGCTGTTCAGGCCTTCTGCCACTGCCTTCACCAACCTTTTTGGGAGAGTAGCAAGGTGAGGCTGGCCTGGGTGCCATATTTAGGAGGTGTGATTACTCCTGGGGAGCTGAGAGTTGGTTTTGTGAAAGCTGGATGTAACTGTCAACTCCCAGCAGAAAGGATGGGAAATGACTGCTGAACAAACTAGTCTAATGCAGATAACTGAGAGCAGGCAGATGTGGAGGCTTGGAAAATCACATCCAGAAGCTTTGGTAAACTTTATCTGGACTGCTCAAGGTGTTTAAGCTGAGACGTCTCACAAGGATGGCTCTTGCTGTGGTTTTGACACTTGCTACTTTCAGCATAGCTGGGATTTCTGATAATAGACGTTCTTTGTGGTATTTAATTTTCCATTTCTAACCGTAGCCTGACCTGAAAGGACACAAGCACAGCAGCTGCAAAACGAACAGACAGGTGAAGCTATAATATAAACCCCTCTTACCCTAGTTTTTTATTTCTGTCAGCCTTATTCTTTTAAAGTTTTGGGCAGGTGAAGTTACAGCTTAATTCCCTCTTTATGTGAAGAAATTTGCCTATGTAGTTAGTAGAAATATAAATTGCTAGAGGAGGGAACCTGACTGTAGAGTACAATGTGTTGTCAGTGTTAGAATGGTAGCTGTCAAAAGCAGACTTCATTGTAATCAGCTTGTCTTTATCTTCATATGCAACCAGTTATCATGCCAACTTTGACTTTTATAGTATCTCACACCATGTTTAGAAAAGGACCACTCTAGTGTCTTAGTCTTTTCCAGGAAAATTGCTTCATTTACAAGCTTAATTTATAAATACATGAGTTAGGTCCATTGAGCTCCATCTTCATTTCACAGGGTAATATTCTGTGTTTATGTGCTGAAACCAGTGGACATAAACCATTACATGTTGGAAACCTACAGCATGCAACCTTGGTAAAGGGGTCTGCTTTCGTCATGGTTAAGATAAACAAAGGTCTAACTGGAGGAAATATCTCCATTCTGGAGTTGTTTTATGTGGAAGTTACAAATTGCTTTGTTGCTGTGTAATATAAATAGTTTTTCAAAAAGCTGGTGTTGAGCTATTGATATTTAAGATCACTGCATTTATCATCTTGGGGCGTAACAAAGTTATCTAAATTCATGGACTCACTTCTTAAAGTGGATACTGATAAAGAGCAAAAAAGAAATAACATTTAAAAGTACAATATTAGTAAACCTGTGGACAGGAGTAAAGATTGATTTGAAAGGTTTCATAATGTTGGAGAAGTGATCTGGTCAAGGGTCAGGTTTACTGCATGGGGAGCAGAAAAGAAACTTTGTGAATGAAAGTGATGGCAAGTGTCATGAAGAAAAATACTCTATGCTAAAATGGCAGTAGTAGATTATCTTATTTTTGTATGCATTTGAAGAACCAAGATGGAAAGCAAGATTAGGTTGGCCTCTAGTAGCTGTGAGTAAATAATGTGAAAAGCAAGCCATTTTCTTAGAAGAAAAGGTATAAATCTGACCCTTGCTGTCTCTGCAATTTATGTGAACTCTGGTAGGAAAGAGCTACAAAAGAAAAGCTGCTCAAGGAGGTCTAAGATTACTCAAGCTGAAAAAGACAAGGCAGTTGTCAGGGTTAGAAAGAGAAGCTCATCTCGCTCACAGGGAAGCAAAGGAGATAGACAAGAGGCTGTGGAAGCATACAGAGATGTGGCGGAGAGGAGCAGTCATTTTTCAGTATTTGCCTTTGTCCCTCATGTCACATAAAGATACCAAAGTATTTGCGTTTGCCATACACAGTGGTCAAGTTTTCCATGTGCATCAGCTTCACTTGGTATAAGTGCAAACAGCTGTCATGAGGAACTGGCAGTAAATTTAGATATTTAGGGATTTTCAAGAGCTTGTGAGAAGGAGAAGAATAAGGTCTACATTAAAAATGGAATGAGTTGTTCGCTTTTGACCCTGAATACCTGTGCAGTCTATGAAATTAGTAATATTGCATTTATATTCCAATTTGCAACGTTTTCTCGAAGATAAAATAACAAAGGTTCCCAAAAGTAGTGCCTTCAGAAATGAATGACATCAGCTAAAGCTAAAAGGGTTTTCTTAGCCACTGAAGCAGTATCATGTAGTACATTTCTGTCTGTTTGAGTGATGGGAGGAATCCCTCCTTGCTCTCACAGTACTTCAAAGTGAGTCAGGAAAATGTATAATATAATGCATTTTATATGAATATTATATGAATGAAAAAGTATAATAATGCTCAGATGCTGGTCATCAAAACTGCATGTTTACGTTCTTGAGGGTGAACTTTATTAAAAACAGAATGACAAAGAACTGTTTGCTCAGGCACCATCTGAAATGGCTGAGATGGAAGGAAAAAAGTGGAAAGAAATATTTTGTTTCTCTTTCCCCTGATAATTTTCAAAGGCAAGAGCTGCTATTTGTGAAAGGATGTCTAAGTCTCCATGTCTCAGATGCACATAAGAACCTGACCTACTTCTGCTGTGGGCAGCCTGGAGACTAGTTTGATTTATCTCTGTTGGTTCTCTAGGACTCACTCTGATTCTGGGTTTGGCACTGGAAGACATTGGACAGACTACTAGGAGAGGAAAACCCACCCCCCCTACTACTTTGACCTTCTGTGGACAGCATTATCTGGACAAGAAACTGAAACAAATGTATTGCTGGTACTTGAGAGGAGATCTCTTTCATTCTCTTCTGTAGTGGACTTGAAAAATTTTGTAAGAAATTGTTTGAGTTGATCTTTTTCTCCTGAGTTTTTCAACTCTCGACAGTATTGCATATTTTCATTCCTTTGACTGAAGGCAACTCTGTTGTGGATCCTGGCTTCCTTACACCTGACTCTCACTCCCATCATAGTCTTGCTTGGATTGTAGCCCTTTTGAGTAAGGAACATCTTTTCATCGTGTGTCCCCAAGTGTCTGTCACAATAGGATGTTTCCATCTGACCGAGGTACTAGAAGCTACCACTATGCAAATAAAAAGTAGGAGCAGGAACAGCAATACTCATTTATTCACCATTGCTACCTGAAGGAACACTTGAAAATATGGCCAGGATGTACTAAATCCTAGCCTCGGGCAACCTCAGGGTACTATTGTTGGTGCTAGAAGTGTTGCACAGTGCACAGGAAAGTTTAATACATGAGGCATCTGTCAGGGGGGAAGAAAGGAGAGAGTTTGTGAATGTTGTGTAAATAAAAAAAATGAATGAA
Organism: Pseudotriccus pelzelni; assembly: GCA_035584735.1. Classification (NCBI taxonomy): domain Eukaryota; kingdom Metazoa; phylum Chordata; class Aves; order Passeriformes; family Tyrannidae; genus Pseudotriccus; species Pseudotriccus pelzelni. The sequence continues at coordinate 38,196,556 of JAWMRA010000161.1, read as the reverse complement.
GGTGTGGTAAAGGATTAGAATAAGTAAATACGATACCGTATTTGTGAATATTGTACAAACAAGATGTAACAACTGATTCTACTTGGAGACTTTATGACTTTTTAAAGAGAGAACGTTAATATTTTTATGGTGTTTTAATCACTGGTTTAGAGAAATTCAACAGGCACCAAAATACATTTTATATTATTTTTTAAGGTGAAAAATGTATTTATCTTGCAATTTTTTTCTCCTGTCTGTCTTTAAGAACCCTGAGAGAAGTTCAGAGCTGTAGACTAGTTCACAAGCCTGAGAGCACTGCTGTTTTAAAAGCAATTTAGTTTTAATACAACTTATTTTTGATGCAAGATGTACTGAATGGCTCAGAGACTTAGTAAAACAAATCTGAAGCCTTTAATTTCTTTATTTCAGCATCTAATAGGGCCCAATTTTATAGAGATGCAGGTTTGTGTACTTCATTAAAAAAAGACCAAACCCTGTAATTAGCATTAATTATCCCTTCTCGAGAGGTCTTTGGAAAAAAGCCAAGGATTAACTGAAAAGAGAGACTGACATGTCTTCTCCTCTGGGGTTGCCTGAGTTCAGCATGGAGAGATTCTGCTGTGTGGTGTGGGACCCTGACACTGAGCAGTCCCTGTAGTAGCTGCTTTACTGGAAGGTCTAACTCCATCTTAACATCGGGGTTTTTGGTTTTGTTTTTTTTCCCTTAACAATTGGCTGGGCTGGAGGCCTTTCAATGTGGAGAACAGCTTTCCTAATTTCCTCCAATAAAGTATTCCTCCTTCTCTATTGGGATGATTATCCATAAAATTTCCCACAGGAGTCTTACAGTATTTATTTAAAATTATATTCCTGTGTATACCACTGGCACAAGTCATATGAAAGTAACTGATGTAATTTTAAGGAGATAAATAGTTAGAATTGTCTACCTTTGGGAAATGTATTCAACCAGATTCTTGCCCCTTAAAACATTTCCGTTAACTTTTGAAAGTGTTATTTATAATTACACCTTTAACTTCATTAAGTTGAGGACGTACTATACAGACAGAAAACAAAGCCATTCAGGACTGCAAAGAAGAGGGCCAAAAGCAGAGCTGTGGTATAAGCACTGATGCAATCTACTATGTGAAAAGTTATTTTGAATTATTTGTGAGATTCTTAAATTATGTAAGAGGCATTTGTATTGCATGAACTCTACTTAACGAAGCAAGAAATCCCCCCTTGCTCTGTAATAGTAGCTCTATTCTAGAAATCTGGTGGCATTCTCACTGCAGGGCAGCAAATGCTCACAAGAACTTTAAGGATGAGAAGTGAAACTTGTAAAAGCCTCTGTGTTTGTATCACCTGCGCTTAAGGGACTTGAACTCTTACACCTACTGTGTTTCTTAGCAAATAAATGACACTGAGTGATTGTATAGATCCAAAGTAGTTGTTTGTATGGCTTCTGCACCATGCCCCCTCCAATCTCCACTGTCACTTGGGGAAGGACTGCCCTAAGCCCTAATGCAGTCCATGGCTGAAAATTAATTCCCTTTACCACTTTTATTCACATCACTTAATCAACCTTTGTAGAGCAAATAGTGTAGTGTAAACAACTCTCTAAGTAATAAGCACTCATTATTTTTTTCCTTATCCCTGAAGGGATATTTTGCTTTTATTGTTATTTGGGCACATATAAATTCTCTATATCAGCTTTTACAGTGCTTCAAACATTATTATTCGTGTAAAATTGTCATGACTAAGCCTATCCACTCTGTCTGTGTTGCCTCAATAAAATGGCTCTTAATTAAAGCTTTTGTGAGTGGGGAAAAAATTGTCTGCAAATCCTTCCACAACAGGGCTCAGAGGGCTCAGAAAGAGCCTTTAGGAATGGTCTCCCCAAATAAATTATTCTCCTGAGATGGCAATTACATTTTGCTACCTCTAAAAGTGCTTCTCTAGCTCTGATCAGGTTCCTTATGGATATGGAGTCCCTCTATCCTTAACTCCTTCTTTGTTTTCTGTCGTGAAGCCCTGCTCTGGAGAGGTCTAAAATGAGAGTAGCTCCATATGAGAAGATATCTTTAAGGCCAGTATTGAGACACTTTGTAGGGCAAGGCTCCAGAGATATCACTCCACCAAAATTTTCATCTAAAGATATTTGTTTTCCCATTTCCTTGTTGATGGTTGTTGTTTGGTTTTTTCCCCTCCCTCCTACCACCACCGCCTTTCTCCTGCCTACTTCTGTACATTTATTCTCATAAAATCACAGAGCAGCTCTATGCCTCAGATATTGACCAGGGCCCTTTCTAACTAGATGTGCAAAAGTCTTTCCAAGGGCTGGACAGAATGATGAAAGATAAGCAGCTTCCATATGGAGACTTTTGAAATCTCATGTATCTTTTCCTTCTCTCAGGCTGTCATCTCATCTCACTACATTCTTTACCCTTCCATGGCTTTCTTGAGACCTATTAGATACCTGTAGACGCTGCAACATATTTTTCTACATGTGTTAACAATATGGTATATGACCATGCTATTTTGAAATTTTTTTTGTTTGTTAAATGCTGTGTGATAAATTTTATAAGACCATCACTACTTCTTTGCCTGATGCAAATATCTGGATATCCATTCTGCCATCAGTAATAAATATTTTTTGTGTGCTATACATAGGGCTTGCTTTCTACTGTGGAGTGACTCTTTGCCCTTTTCTTTGATGCCTATGCTGAATTGACAACTAGCTGTCTCTAAAACACAATGAAATTTGCCTGAGAGACTTGACTAGAGTTTGGTTTAGTTTGACCAACAGAATGGATAGTACTTGGATTTCTCTTTACATATCTCTTAGTATGTGTTGCTCTCTCATTTCCTCCATCAGTGATAAAAGTACTGCATTTAAAAACTGGATTCTCATCTCATTAGCAAATTTGATTTATTTTAATATCAAACTAGTTTTTTTTCCAGAGTGGATTTGTAATTCTAGAATGGCTCATAAATTTCCTTAAGTAATGTCTATTTAGCAGAAAAGAAGATGGAGTAAACGTAATTGTTAAATGGTGAGTGTCTGTGCCTGTGAATTTGCCAAAGGGGGAGAGGCAGAAGCATAAGGGTGTGAAAACTAGTACATACCTTCAGGCAATTTTTTAGTCTAACTGTGTAGGTTTCAGATGGTCTTGGCTTTCATCTTACCATTTTCAATCATTCCAGTAGGTGAAAATTGTTCTGTTTTGCTCCTAGAAAAGTGAGTGTCCTCATTGTGCTAGATATTATCAGCACAGGGAAGTGAAAAGTATCTGGAAATAGGAATTATTCATGCTGTTAGTCACAGCTTTACTTGATTAAACTGATTCTGAAACTGACATGATACAGCAAAGAATTCTGTGTGTTCTGTCAACAGAAGCTGACGGGAATGTTTCTCTGCTGTATAAAGGCTGCTTTTTACGCTCATAGTTGGTTTTTTGAAGGTGCCACATCCTCATCATGTGAGCAAAGGGTTGTGCAGCAAAAGGGTGTGATCAAGGCCTTGAGCGGACACTAAGCCAAACTCTGTCAGTGTCCATGATCTTCTGGAACTCACTGTCAGGTCAGGCTGGATGTAGCTTGCAGTGTTGACAGAGATCTGAGGGACAACGGGGTACTGCCAAGAGGAATACAGGCTCTCTGTAATATGCTTGTTGTTATACACTCTTCACCTTGCTAAATTTGGATTTGAAATTCCTCCAGCTGAATGCCTGTGTGGGTCTCCTGATTACATCTTTCATGCTGGTATATCTCATAACAGTGTCAGTGAAGTCTGACAGAGACTCACTTCTTTAATTCCTACCTGCACTGAAACACAAAACTTTCCTGCAGTAGTTTAACAAATAAATAGATATTTACCTAAGGGTTACTGAAAGGACCCACTGTAACATTGCTGGGAACCGGCGCATTTTGTATGTAGTGTGTACAGTGTCAGTACCAACTCCTCTTTGCCTTCTCTGCAGGGGTGCCCATGTTTTAGAGGTCCTAGAACATCCAGCCCTCTAGATGAATCAGAGATCAGCCTGCTGAAGTTTCCATTGGGACAGGGAGTTTGCAAACTGGCATTGTCACACCTGTGTTCTTGTCATGGCTTTTATAACAGCTTCAGAGTGATCGATTTGGGCCTGAATCATTCATTCTCCTACTTCAAACCTCCCAGAACAGCTTAGATGTATTTTCCTTCAAATAGGTGTTTATCTTACTCACGTATAAGGAGGAAGTTTTTTTAAAGATTGGTTTTGTGTTGTGGCATGGAAGACGAGCTTATAAATATTTCAACAGACACTTATCTCCTTTGATAATGTTGGTGGGTGTTGCAAAGTTGGCCTACAGCTGCTATTTGTGAAGCCTGGGGGTGGAAATCTTGTTTCTCAGGAAGAGTGAGAATTAAATTAGATGAGGTGTAACTCCATGTGAATGGAATAGCTTTTGGTAAGGAGAACACTAGTATAAAATCTTCATCCAGATTGAGTCAAGACACATAGGAAAACCAGCAACTTCTTTAAGGTGGTTTATGCTAGAATTCTCTAGAAGTACACAATTAACCCAAAGGTGACACAATGGTATCACCTGTGACTGCCAGTTGCTTCCCATCTATCCTGGGCACAATTCATACTTATAAATATGCCAAAGTGCTAAATCCTGTGGGAAGAGAAAGAATAGCATAGATCAGTGTTATATGCACTTTGGAAGCACCCTCAAATGGCATTAAGTGACCTAAAAGCCAATCTGTGATATCTTTCAGGATGCAGAATGTGTTTTGGTAGCCTTTTCCCTCCAGTGTTGTGACTGGAGGTCCCATCACTTAGTATCTTGTTGGTTCCATATGTAAGCCAAAAGGGAGAGAGTAAATCTCCTGGAGGAGACATTGCCTCTCTCAAGGGGACAGAAAACAATGTCACATTAGTCAAAATAATGGCTATGCATGCGAGATAATGCTCTGGGCAAGTTGTGAAATAAGATTTTTCAAATATTGACTTCCACTTCTATATCTCCTTTGTAGTATGAACTGTTGAGGAAAGTTGCAGGGGCCTTTTTGGTCTGAAATTAAATACAGCCACCATAATAAAGTAGCTATTTGTGGAAGATGCTATCTTCATGGCTGAAAGACAGCGTATCATGGCCTGAGGTTGCTTACTTTTCTTTTTAAAGCTTGCTGGTTTGGTCTTTCACCCATATCCTGTGTGACTTGAGTTCTCAAGATGTTTTCAGACTCTGAGAACTTGCCATTAAAACAGCTCTACTTTCCTCCTTTGTGACATGACATCAAAAATTTCAGATTATTTAATTTCAATATTTGTATTTTGGCTTCTTTGGAAGAAATAAGCACTAGTACTGGTGTTCAGGTGCTGAAATTATTTCATTAATTTCCATCCAAAGATTAAATGGAAGTGAATATCCTTGTTTCCCATGAGCACAAGATAATTTGGTTGATGGCCGGAGGGTTTGGCTAATAACTAAGCTCGTGGTGAACAGAAATAGAGTAGTGCAAGATGCCTTAGAGCTATGGAACCTATTAAGCCAAAATTTCTATTAGGTTTTCCTTCTGGATCATCAAAGCCTCCTGAAGGAAAAACTGTTGCTCTTGAGCCCCATCAGGAGAACTGTGAAATAAGGTCTGTATTTACTGCATGGCTCTGATGCAATATCTTGGGAAATAGTAAGTATTACTATTGTATTCATTGCTACTATAGGAAAACAGTGAAAGTATTCAGACAAAGCATCAAAAAAAAACCCCAAAAAAACCAGAAGAAACCTGATTTTTCAGGCATGGCTTTTCAGGAGTTAGTCATGGATGATAAAAAAAATCTTTAGCATATCAAACTGAATACTTGGCAATTGTTAGTCATGAGCAATTTTAAAACAGTGCTGAAGATGCATCTGAGACCAACACTTTCTTTGAATGGTCTTGGCTTCCTATGACTGTTGGAAGAAACCAAATATTTGGTTTTAGTAACTTTAGTGCACTTTCTTCTTTTTTTGGCCAAACAAAGTCCCAGGTCCCCGAGCTGTAATTTGCTGGCAGCAAAACTTTGATGTTTCCTCAGAAGGGGTAAGGAAAAGTCTGCCTAAAACTCGGTTTTATTCCTGGCAGACATCAATGAGAATATCTGAGTATTTCACTTCTGTCAAAAAACATGGACTGAATTGTCACTCCCTTGGAATAAATCAAGTCTGCATATGGCCTCATAAAAAGAACTGCAGGAATTTTCAATTCTTGGCACAAAGCCATGCAAAAGGTACCCGAATCTTTCTTTTACTTTAACTGCACTCATTCCACACCGCTTGTTCAAGATAAACTCCCAATTTTTTTGCTATTGGCCAAAAGCCTATAATTTGGTTTTAAAAGATATGAATTGTTGCCAAGCTCCTCTATTTATCTTTCAGTCTTTTATTTTCTTCAGCTATGCAGTAAACATCTCATTACAACTGTCACTAAAAGTTTTCAGCTTGACTTTTGTCCTGGGTCTCTATGAGGAAGAACCTGAAGCAAATATTTTATGTAGTGTCCAATAACTGGTGCATTATCCTATGTTGTGTGCTGGGGTTTATTCATTCCAAAAAGTTCACCTCTTCATTTGACTGTAATCCACATTTTCTAATATAGATTTTTATTTTACCATATAATCCTTCATTTCCCAGCTATGCTGTTTGATTGGTTTCTCTTTTTAGATTGTTCTCTGTTCACCCTGATGTGGTTGAGGGTGGAAAAGAACAATAACCTCAGAACCTGGCTGTTAGCTAGACTATCTGTTTTCTTAGTTATAAAGATAATTCTCCTGATTGCTTTGGATATCTCTAGTATGTTTTAGATTATATCAGTGTGGACTCCAAAACACCAACTATGATGAAGTCCAAATCTAATATACCATAGAAAATATTTTAATTTCATTTATCTAAGTTTTATCCTTCAGTTCCACACTCTTATCTCCTGGTGTTTTGAGATAACTCACTTCCTAGTCTTCCCTCTGCTGCCCCTCACCTATCTTGATTTAGAGAAAAATAATTTTTACCTTTACCCATTTTGTAAAATTTTCCCTGTCTATTGCCTAAATGGGCTTGCCTTTTCCTTTTAAGGTAATATGCTAAAACATAAATTTATTTTTTTTTCAATAATCTGATGTCTTGGAGTTTATTCCTGCCACCATTGATTACATCAGCTCCAGCTTCACCTGTACATACACCTGTATGTTCATCTGTTCCCACCTGCACAGATTTGATGCTATGTATTTTCATGATCTGTGCTGTAACTCAGCACACCCACATCTCAGGTCTAGAGATAGGAGTGTCATTAGTTTAGAAGATTCAGTTCTACAGCCTAAATGATGTAAAAGAAAGCTTTTGAAAATAACTCTACAGTTGTCCTATGTGACTTCTTTTTCTTTCTCAATTAAATGACCTTAATATTAGAAAATTGACCTTTGTGTTACATGATAAACGTTTTATTATGAGTAATGTCGATAAATAAGCCAACTGAGAGTGGGATATGGGCTACTAGTTAGTTAATTTACAAGTTGCAGTGTTTTGTTACATTTGTTGGAATAACCTAGACCTAGGATACAGTGTCATTTTCCTGTCAAAGTTTGTCATTATGGAATTTCAGGGACTCTCTGTGCTATATGTTTCCATAGGCACAGAGCAAGAATATTTTTATCTCAGTGTCCCTTTATTTTTAGAGAATGAGACAATAGAAGTAGTAATAATGTGTGGAAGAAAGCCAGGTGACAAGAATAAAAGCCAGGGTCATGACAGAGTGCACCAGTTTGAAGCAGGAGCTAAATGTGACACATACTAGTAAACCACCCCCTTAATACTCCAGTAAGGAACAATGAACCCAATGAGAAAAGGACATGTTTTCTAAACCCCTCGCCCCCAGCTGGCTCTTAGCTGACATACACAAATCATCAGCTTCAGAAAATGAATTTTAACTTCATGTCAGCGCCTGTTTTTCAGGCTCCAGGCCAGAGATTATGTGTGGGACCCCAAGGCTTTTTGCTAGTCTGGGAATTTCTGATTGTTTCAGTTTATCTGTTCTTTCTCCTGTTCACTTAGAGAAAAGGCTCCTTCCCTTAGAGGGAAAACCACCCCCAGTGTAGGGAGAGGAGATGGCCAGGCAGAGAAAAATCTGTTGTGCTTCTGTGTGGACATTTCCAAAGGTCGACTATGTTTAAAAATAATTAAAAAAAGCGCATGAACTGGGTTCACTCTTAGACTTTCCTTAACTGTAATCTGGTAAATGATCTCGTCTTAACTTCCAACTAGTTAAAGTTCTCCTGTTGACTCTGTGCTCATCAGTGATTAGCAATGGCTGTGGTTTGAAGTTACTGAATTGGTAATTTTTCCTATACATATATCCTTCCTTCTGAGCCTTTACATTTGCATTCATTCTTAAACTGTTTTTGCCTAATTAAATCAGACCTATTCAAACACTGAAATAGCAGAGCAAAGGTCAAAAAATGTCAGACACCCTTAACAACCTCTATTAAGTCTTGCTAAACTGAAAGTGCTCTTACTTTCGATACAGAAATGGCATCTTAGACTAAAATAATTGATTTGACCTCCACATAGATACATACTAGCAAGTACTGCGCTGAGCAAAACGAGTAAGAAAGGGATAAATGAGCTTAACAGAAACTAGCCCAAGTCCCTATACAGCACAGGGAAGAGAAGTATTTTATCACACTGTGGAGATTTGAATGTAAAGAGTGCAAGCAATGAAGTGCAACAAACTTACTACTTCTTCTATAGGATTTATTTTTAAGCTGGGGAGAGAAAGCAAAAAAGCACTGTATTGCATTCAGTCAGCATATCAAAATTATGCTCTGTATGTATGTAGGGATTTGATACTCTGTGAGGGAAGTCAGTCAGGTTGCTTGGACCTGAAAAGTAGCTAGTAGGAAACTCTGAGGCTTCATTTAATTTTAATTGGCAAAGGCTGCCTGTGTGTGAAAAATAGCAAGTTAGGTAAATTGAAGGCTCTTGCACAGCCATTTGGTATGGATGATTTCCTGACAAGTCTGAGATTTGGGGTTCAAGTTGCTTTTTTCTCTTGTATTTAGAGAGGGAGAGATCTTGCATTTGGAAGTGATGCCTGTGCCTGCAAAGAACACAAAAGAATAGATAGGGGTCTTTTAATGGCTGGAGCTTGAGGCTGTGCTGCAGTCAGAAATGAAGTAGAAAACCTAATTCTCTTCCCTTCCGCCCTCATTTTCCCAAGTCCTAAAGTTGGAGTAGAACAGCCTTTACCCCTGCTGCTCTCTAGCTGGGAGCATTCCCAGCTTCACTGACAGACCTACTATTTCTGGGTGTCTCTAGAAGCAGCGAAGTTTGCAGGAGTGTCACAAGCCTCTGAAACCAAGCAAGGTAACTGCCACGTATGCGTGAGCAGAGGCTGCAAGAGCCAGCCAGCCGAAGTTCGAGATTAAGAACTCCTCCTTCCTTTGACAGCACAAGCGCTCTTTCTGTCCAAAACACACCCATAACGAACTCAGTGTTTCACTGTTTAAAGTGTTAATGAAATTTGATGAGAACATGGGAATGGCATCGGCAACATTGCGCTTGACAAGCTCTAGTCTGCAGAATGAACACCAAATACAAGTCATGGATTGAAGCTGATAGGAGGTTTAGAAGTAGAGACTCCTGGGACTTCTTTTTGATCCTACTGGGACAGAGAAGGACATTGTACCTGTCTGTCATAAGAGACAGCTCAGGTTGTGTAGGGAGGTCTCATCCCAAAATAGTCAGATATGCTCATATGTCTTAGATCATAAGACAATGCTGCAATACCATTCTTATATTTTTGTTTGTTTGCTTGTTAGAGGTAAATCACTATATGTCAAAATGTTAAAAATCCTACTGAATAAGGTGTGGGGTTAGAAACAGATCTGGACCGTCAAAATGTTTTGTTTGTTGTGTTTGGGTTTTTTTCTCCTTGAGTTTGATTAATAGACACTTTTGTGGAGTTAGAATTATATTTCAATGACGTGAGTAATGAAGAAACAGGACTTAGGTCATTTAGGCTTCAGAAAACAGTGGAACAAATTCTTCTGAAACACTAAGTTGCTTTTCTGATCTTTGAAGCCACAGCATGGCACTAAGGCAATAAATTCGTTGTGATTCTCAAGAATAGCAGGAAGATCAAAAACATCACTAGTGAATAAGGAAGAGTAGTGATAAATACTGTAGGTTTGTGGTGGTTGTATTAATACCCTCCTTGGTGTTTTTACTAGATGGCAGTGGACTGGATGAATCCCTGGGAATTCGCTAAATTACCCAGATAGTGGAATCCTTTTCAACTGGAAGTAGTGACAGCAGAGAAAGGAAAGACTGAATACATCAAAGAAAATAATTTTTAGCCCAAGCAGTCAGTGAGGTGTGTGAATGATTGGAGTAAAATGAAAATGTCTTCTGACAGAAAAGGAATGGATTGGTTATGTGCAGAAGTAACTCAACTGCACAGAAGTTGAGTATATGGTGAGAATCAGGCACACGGAAAGCAACACTCCCTAAATGACCTTTACATCCTCATAGCTAAAGGTTCATCAGTTTGAAATTACTTGGATGAAAATGGCAAACTTAGCATGTGCCTCTGAAAATATAAGAGTATTTAAAAGTAGCTTTCTGAGCACTTGGATGGAGGGCTGTTTGTAAAGAGGAAACCAGCTTGATAAAGGAGAAATGAAGCTGCCTCATCCAAGCATGTATAATAGCTATTGCTATTCAATACGGCTGAAAGGTTTTTCCTGCAGCTAATAGAAAATTCAGCTTCTAGGGTGTCACTAATTTTGATAGAGATTTCAGTGTCTTCAGTTGTCTCACACTTAAATGGGAGGCGCAAAATATTTTTTCATAGTTTTTTTGTTTTCTTGTGTGTTGAATCCAAAATTACTGACCCTTGGTGCTAGTACCATGTTGCTGACAAATGCTTAAAAAGTTGCCTGTGGTAAACCTAATTTCTGTCTTGACTTTAAACAGTCCCATCATGTAATCTGTCTTTTCCTTGTATCCACATCTTTTGTTAAAGTAATCTTCTTTATGAGACCCTAAATTCTTTAGTTAAAACCCAACCAAACAAAAAGCCCAAGCAAACCCCCCACAACTTATTGCCTTCTGGGTATTGAGTTTGCATGGACAGGTTTTTGGTAGTGGCGGGGCTACAGGGCAGTATTCTGCTTCTGGCCAAGGCCGAGCCAATTGTGGCAACATCTCTGTGATAACATATTTAAGAAGGAAAAAAAAAGTTATTGTGCAGACGTAAATGTGGCCAGAGAAGAAAGTGGGAGGAGATGCTCCAGGCACCAGAGCTGAGATTCTCCTGCAGCCAATGATGCAGCCCATGGTGAAGCAAGATGTGCCCCTGCAACTCACTGAGGTCCACAGGGGTGTAGAGATCCACCTGCAGCCCGTGGAGGACACCCACGCTGGAGCCTGAGAGGAAGTTGTGAAGCTGTGGGAAGCCTGAGCTGGAGCAGCCTCCTGGCAGGGCCCTGAGGACCCATGGAGAGAGGAGCCCATGCTGGAGTAGGTTTCCTGGAAGGACTTGTCACCCTGTGGGGGGACCCACACTGGAGCAGCCTGTGCCTGAAGGACTGCACCCTGTGGTAAAGTGACCCACGTTGCAGCAGCTTGTGCAGAACTGTTGCCCGTGGGATGGACTCATGCTGGAGAAGTTCAGGAAGGACTGTCTCCCATGGGACGGACTCCATGCTGCAGAAAGGGAACTCCTCTCTCTGAGAAGCAACAGAAACAACCTGTGATGAACTGATCATAAACCCCATTCCCTGTCTCCCTGTGCTGCTGGGGGTAGGAGTTAGAACTTGGGAAGGAAGGAGAGGTGTTTCTAAGATTTATTTTACTTCTCATTATCCTGCTCTGATTTCATTAATAATGAATTTAATTAATATCCTCGATTCAAGTCTGCTTTGCCCATGATGGTATTCGGTGAGTGATCTTTCCTCTTCTCAACCCATGAACCTTTCCTGACATTTTCTCTCCCCTGTCCATCTGGGAAGGGGAGTGATAGAGAAGCTTTGGTGGGTGCCTGGTATCTAGCCAGGGTCAATGCACTAGACTATTCTTCTCATCCTGCATTTTATGTAACATTTCCTTATGTTCCATTTGATCATAAATGGAATTTTAGGTGTCATGGAGTAGTAACTGGCTCAGGTTCAGATATGATTTCAACCCTTGTGTCTAAGGGTCCACTGAAATCAGTAACATTTCAGTAACACTAGGAACTTTAATACTTTTAATCTAGCCCCAAGTGTTCATGTGTTATGAAGGACAATAAAGTCCAAATATTTATTGTAAGGTGTCAAAACATGAATGCTGTGGGATGCTTTGAACCATTGTAAGCTTCTTGAAGCCCCTGGCATAATGCTAGCTTTCACAGGGTGTATCTGGCTTATTACCCAATACTTTTGCAAAGAGAGGGCCATGTCAACCAACTTCAGACCCCTTTTAATACTTCTGTTCAAACTCTGCACTCTGGAGAATTGTGTTTATTTTGTTTAATCTTTGACTCAATTATCTATTGTTTGTGCAGTCCAAATATACCATTCTGAACACAGCATTAACATGAAACGCTTGTTACTGCATGCTGAGCACACGCATGCTGAGCACACTGTTAAATTATTGCATTAATTGTAAAGCTCAGTATTTTCAAGAGGCTCTGCTCCACTTGCTTTTTTACTTTAATCAAAAAGCAGAGCTATCTCGATAAAAACCCATTTCTTAAATTTAAAAATACAATGTACAAGATTGATCTGCCTTTCTCTGAAGCCTGGGGTGGGATTCCTGGAAATATGAGACCAATTATTTCTTAGTGGCTTAAGAATAGGAGCTGTGCGCAGCAGCATTTAGGTCTTAGCCTTTTCCATTCAAAAGTTTTATGCATGGCCTCAACTATGACCACGAGTGTAGCGAACCAACACAGGTTTGCTGTATTCTGGAGCACAATGATCAAAGCTTTAGTTAGACATGTAATTGCTAAGAGTAGAAGCAAGGGAATCAAAGAAGCTCAAAACACCCGGAAATGTCCCAGGAATATCTTACCATGACCCTTCCTGCAAAGCAAATATCATATCTGTCCCTGCTGCAGGATGCTAGGAGAAGTGACAGAGTGTGACTTCATTGCACCATTTCTGTTGATTTATTTATTACCTGCTTTTAAACAAGACCTAGCAACCTTTCTGGATTTTCTTCTGCCTTTTCTTTTCTTTGCTTGCTTTTCTAGAGCAGGATACAGATTGGTTGTCTGTTTTACACACTGCAGAGGACAGTGCTGCCATTGTTGCTCATTGGTAAGTATTTTTGTCCATAATTTTCTTGCAGACAGTTTTCTTTTTTAGGGGCCTGAATCAGAGGTAGATGTATTTTAGGAGGTGAATGTAAACTTGTCTTGTGATATAGCAAAGATCAGATATCCCTCTCATCTGCAAGGAATATAATGTCACCAAGGAATGCTGTTTTCCTTGCTTCATCCTTCTGATGTGCCAGGGACCTCATGTTAAAGCAAAGTATGTTCTGCTGCCTGCATGAGTTGCATGCATTCAGAAGTTTTTAAATGTGCACTTAATCTGCACATTAAATATTAAAGTTCCTCATAACAACTGGGTTACTGGGTTTTAAATTCCACATCTCAACATTACAAACTGGTTCTTTCAGTGTCTGCACTTTTATTGTCTTGTTATGCAAAGAAAATGATAGCAAGCTTTGTTAGAGCCCCTGACTGTCTAGGAAATCTGTGAGTTGATGGGTTTGATATCCCAGATTTTGTTCAGACAGTTCTCTTGCAATTCAAATAATTACATTGCCCAATAAAATCAGAGAAAAAAACAATTTTCAGAAACAACAATCTTAGTTGGCCAGAGGGTAACTACTTTTATTATACACAGGGGAAACATGAAACCTGCTTATATTCCATGAAAAGAAAGGGATCAGAGTATTCTGTCATATGGATGTAATACTGAGAAAACAAACTTGGCTTCAGTCTTCTTAGATGTCAGCACAGGATTTTTTTTTCTCCATAAATGTAATTAATGGGGCTCTACACAGTCACAAAAAAGGAACTAGTACTTGTCAGTATGTTCTAGAGGCAAACAGGGAAAAATTGAGGCTAGTAAGACGTGCCTTCAGAGTTAAACCTCTTCATCCCCTGTTATACTGGGATGAATGTAATCTGATTGACTGCAAAGGAATCTGAGAACTAGCGTTTCAGCTTTGGCAACAGAGTTAGAGTTCAGTTTTCTACAGTCTAGAGCCAAAGTCAGCTGAGTCTAGTTTGTCTGGAGGCTTAACCCCATCTACCTCTTTAATTGTCATTGTGAAAGGCTTTTTCATGCGAAGTAACAGCTGAGAAAAATGCCAGACTTCTTTGCAGCAGGTCTAACAGAGGTGTATGGATTTTTGGTGAATTATTTGGGAATTATTTGGGAATGATAACCCTAAGAAATCAGGAAGGATTATCCTTCATTGTCAGCATGATCATCATGTGTCAGTGATTGTTCTTGGAAACATCCAGCATGGCTTGACTCTGACCACTATACATAGGCTGATACAGTTCTTGCTTCAAAGAGGTTACATTTCTGATTAATGAGATTGCACAAGTTTAGGGAGGGAAAAAGTTATGTGATTATGTGAGCATGTTTTCATCTGTGATAACTGTATGTGTAAGGTAGCCTTTTGTCTTCCTGGCTGCTCCAAGTAGAAATGACATGCCCAGAGACAAAGGTACATTAAGAAAGAGAACCAGTAGAAGGACTCAAAGAAAAGAGATTGGGGATGACATGATTGATACCATGATGAAGGGAAATTATTTTGGTAGTTGGTGTTTCCAGCAGCATTGACAAGTGAGTGCAAAGTTACTTTGACAACGTAGTTTTAATATCTTGGCAACAGCTCTGGTAGGCTGGTCTAAAAGGGCATGAGGAAAGGGTCCCTCGAAGTAGAAAAGGAAAGCGGCAAAAAGTGTTTGCAGTTTGACTAGAAAGATCCTTTCAATTTCAGCTGGCCCTAGACATGCATGTAGAGTCAGAAAAGAGAGATAAAATCGTAGAATAGAGTCATAGAATCATTAAGGTCAGAAAAGACCTCCAAGATCATTGAGTCCAACCTTTGACCTTGTCAACTCAACCATAGCACTAAATGCCACATCCAGTTGTTTCTTGAACACTTACAGGAATAGTGACTCCACCACTCCCCTGGGCAGCCCATTCCAATGGGCTTAACAGTTCCAATTCCTGACCACCACTTTAATGAAGAAATTCTTCCTGAATCTCCCCTGGTGCAGCTTGAGGCCATTTCCTCTTGTCCTGTCAGTGGTTGCCTGGGAGAAAAGGTGAACCCCCACCTCAGCTACAACCTCCTTTCAGGTAGTTGTAGAGAGTAATAAGGTCTCCCCTGAGCCTCCTTTTCTCCAGGCTAAACAACCCCAGCTCCCTCATCTGCTCCTCATGTGACTTACAAGAAGAAATGGGAATATATGGAGAGAGATAAATAGCTCAATAGAAGTGAGGTACATTTCCAGCTCATTGACACACAGTGCACAACAGCAGCAGAGGGACTTCAGCAGCAGACTTAAAAGGATGTATTTTGCAAAGGGGAAGAGGCTAAACCCTGATGATTTACCCAGGGGAGACAGTCTGGGCAACCTAGGTTTGACTGACCTGAACCACAAAAGGAGCCAAACATTCAACTGTTGCAGATTCTTTCTTTGATTTTTTTTTTTTTAATGAAATTACAGACATCAAGCCCAGCAGCTGAAAAGCCTGCTGAAAGAGTTTCTTTGTAGATAGAAGGGAAAATC
This sequence comes from Pseudotriccus pelzelni, assembly GCA_035584735.1. Classification (NCBI taxonomy): domain Eukaryota; kingdom Metazoa; phylum Chordata; class Aves; order Passeriformes; family Tyrannidae; genus Pseudotriccus; species Pseudotriccus pelzelni. Next base: position 38,180,754 of record JAWMRA010000161.1, on the reverse strand, counting down.
CAGATGAAAAAAACATATGTGACAGCTTTGACAGAGGGCTCATGAAATCACAGGGAACATGAACAGAATATAGCACTTGGGTTATCCTGTCAGCCCACCTTCATTTTGCTACCACTAACTGTCTCATTCCTAGCCAGCCAGTACTCAGAATCACCAGAAAACCCCATCCCAACATAAAAACCTTTTCTGCTAGGTGAACAGGTGAACTTTGCATAGAAAAGCCCAGAAATATCACACTTGATTACCTGAAACTGCTTATGCTGTCTGCAATTGAAGTGAGTGGCTGTTATTTTGCAATGTGTGATTTGGAGTAGGATTAGATCTGCTGTAGATCAGCAGCTGGTAAGCTGACCACAATTTCATAGTACAATGGTGCATTGCCACGTGCTTGGCACTGCTGGACAGTAATAACGGATCTGCCTGGAATACAATCGTGTTGCGGTTAGATCTGTTTCCTCAAAAAGAAACTAAATAGAGGGTGAGAGTAACAGAAAACTGCCTTTAAAATAACCTCTGACAGTCTGCAGATTTCTGTGACGTCTTAACGTTCCTATTGCACAATGAAGGGAGTAGATTATAGCTATTAATGTGGGCAGAACTATTGTTAAGGGTTTTAACTCTTGTTGTGGTGCAGCAGATGCTTAAGCATATTGTTGTCCCTCTTCTCTGCCATGGGGAAATACTGTTAGTGTGCTCCTGGGGAGAGCTGAGCCCAAGGGGCATGAGTGGCAGAGGAGCAGAAACTCTCAAGTATGGCAAGAACCCAGCTGGAATCCCTGCCTGGAGAGGGTCCAGCACACGTGCAAGGCACCATTTCCCTGTAGTGTTTCTGATCTCCATACACTGAGCACTCTCCCCTGCAGAATTTTGCTTGCATCAGGCATCTTTATATTTCTGCAAAGCATCTTAGGTGGCAGAGGGGACTGCTTCTTGCTTCAGGCTCTTCTTCCAAGATGAGAAGATGAAAGAATAACATGTCCAAGATACTGCCATGCTTCTTTTAAATGTAAAGCAAGGTGGTTAATTTATTTGCATAAAAGATGTCCACCTAGAAAATCAGGCATCAAGGGGCTGTTCAAGTGAAGCATTTTCTAGCAATCTGGCTTTGATATAAAATGGATAATTGTAGTTGAGCTGCAAGCAGAAAAAAAATGGCAATGCTCTCCAAACCAGTGCCAGGTGTTGTTCTCCTTTTAGGGGTCAAGGAGCATCCTCAAGTTATTACAAAGATCATGGACTTGACTGATAGTGGATCAATGCATTCTTTCAGTTAGAGACTCCTGTAAGAGTCTGTGAGGAAGCACTGACAATTTCTTATTACTTCACCTTTTGTAACCTAATAGAAACCTGACCAGTTCTCCTTAGGCTCCCAGTCAGATAGGTATGTAGGAGTCCTAAGTGGTATGATCTTGGCAGATAGGTTGTGATGAAGATATACCAGATCAGGTGTAATGACTATAACACCCATTACTGAATTTTTTCCATTGATTCATGAATACACTTTTGCATGGGAAATCTCACCGGAAGAAAATCCTTGCTGTAAAAAGATGGTTTGCACAGAATCACTCTCAGGTTTTACTTGAATTTAAAAACTGAACTCAGAAAACACTGGTGCCAGCAGCTGGCTGGAAATATGTAGGCGATGCTTTTCAGACGAGAGTGCAGTAGCTTTGGGTCTGCTTAGGGAGCACAGGTAAGTCAAAGGAGATATTGAAAATTGCAAATAGATACTGGACTCAGTGTTTCCTTACTAGACTCATTTACTGAAAGGAATATTCTATGACTTGAGGCACCTCTATTCTGTTGACCTGAGGCACTCTAGCATAATAGCACCTGCAGGCAACACAAGAAAGCCTTGTTTAATATTTTTTTAAATATTAGTCTCTCTCCTTGGAAGCATATGTGATGATATCTAAAGTATTTATTTAACTAAAAATTATGAATAATTTTAACTGGAAGAAAAATCCAGTACAGTAAATCCCTGTGTGTGAAGCTTAGTGAGTGACCTGGTAGAGGAGAAAACCCACTTGTTTTCACCTCTGTACTGCATGATTTTTCAAAAAATCTTTACATTTAAGTCAGCCAAATTCAAGTGAATACATCTATCAGCATTTGGTCTTGGTCATCTCTTATTTCATTACTTCCTGGGCTTAATAACCACATCTTAAAAGAAAAAGTTAGTGAAAAAGGCAGTTAGAGATGTCTAGTGAGTTAGGAGGAAGAAGAGCCAATTAGATGACCTGCCAACATAAGACTTGGTTAATTCTTCGTTTTTCCAAGGCTAGCTGGGAGCTTTTATGTCTCTCTTACTTTATAAGTCTCTGATGAAAGGAAGGCTTTCCTTACCAGGATAGAAATAGTTGTACCTAATAGTCCAGATATAGAAAAATCCTTTCACCCACTGTGTAATTATGTATAGGTATGCTAAGAGGATGAATATACTATAAAAAGACCACTTTTGTGGAACTCTGCATAATATTCTGCTTTAAGTCAAAATTCAGAGAAATCTGACAGGCTATAAAGTACAATTAAAACTGAGTACATCAGTAATAAGAAGCCACAAAGCATGCATAATCATGAGATAAATGACCTCAATGGACAGATGATGATGAGCCAAGGAGAAGCCAAGGTCAATTATCAGAACTTCTAATTTTAATGCTACAATTAATAATGAATATTTCAAGAAAAAATGTTTAAAGAATAATTGTATTCTAGTATTAAAACCTGTTAAACATTAAACTTATGCAATTTATGCAAATTAATCTGATAAGAAGACACAATTAAGGTTTATAATTAACAGATAAATACAAATGATCCAGTGATGAAGGTCTTGGTTTCTCCTCTGTCTTAGGAGACAATGTAATTGATTTTTATAAATGCTAATTTATATGCACTGCTAACCATTAATACATTGAAGAGATCATTTATTAAATTAAAGATGAATAGTGGTGTATGCAAAGATAGTACCTGAGTTTTCAACATCCTAAAGATGAAAAGGAAGCAGAAAGAAACCAAAGCTTTGAATGTGATTTTTCTTTGTTTCTTACTTTTTCCCTACAACTTTTGACATGCCAAGTACGAGGTATATGAAAAAATAGTTTAGTGGAGACAAACAGTCTTTGTTCAGTAAGTCTTTACGTGACAGTGAGAGGGATTTTTGGCACAATCCTTGCTTTTTAACATTTGTTCTCTTGGACTAGAAGTAATGTGCATTCTTATTTTGCTTTGCTGTGCTTTTTCTTTGTGTTCTTTTATGAGAAGATGGCATGTTTGCCCTGGAATGAAGCTGCTTTTAGCAGGGCAGGGGAAATTTTTCAGGATGAGTGTAACAACTTGGTATTCTCTTACAAACAGTCACCTCCTTGCTTTCTGAGGTGCTACATTGACTTCCTGCTTTTTTAAGAATTACTGACTTCTCTTTTTAAAATGTATTATGGCATTTTGCCAACTCCTGTACTTATGAGTAAGTATAATAAATTTCTCTCCTTTCTTATGTTTAAATCTCAGTATTAGTGTTAGTTTTGAACCAGCTATAAAAAGGGATGCATTTCACATTACATTTTGCATCCACCCTCAATACTGTAATGATATTTAGCTTTGCAAATGCAGCTGCAATCATTAGTTTCAGTCAGTTAAGTATAGCTTTATCTTTCACAGCTCTTCCCCTCTCCTCCTTTATTTTCCAAGAGGTTATTGGCTGAACTGCAGCAAAGCATGTGCTTGCAAAGCAGCTCCAGGAAAGTGGCTCTTAATGGCCCTAAGAAAGCCCTAAAGGGTCGAAGAAAGGGAAATGAAGCAACCATGCTGTAGCAGATTTGATTACCTCTAAGATTAAATTTCAAAAAAATGTACGAGAGATCTTTGCAATATCTAGAATTGCAATTATTTAGAATTTAAAAAAGGATGCTTAGTAATTCCCCCCCCACCACCCTTTTTCTCCTGACTTCTGCCCTTGGTATTGTAGTCTGTGCTGAATTGCACTCTGTGGAACTGGCTTGGAAGCTCATTGCTACAGGGGCTTCAGAAAGTATGGAGACTTTTGCAGGTATAGGCAAAATTTGCACCTATTGATACAATCAGTGGAAAAATCCATGTTCTTACATCAGGGAGTGTTGTGGTCTGCTGGATTCGGTGGGGCTTCTTGATCTAAATCCATACAGAATTTGACTTTAAAAGACATGCATTAGTTTTCTGCCCCCAACAGATATGATATAGCCCAGGGTATTCTTCTGAACACATTTCCTGTGCTATCACAGCCAAGTAAGGAAAAGCACACTTGTCTTCTCACACAGATCACCTTCTAACACAGATTAGCTGGAGATATTCACCATAAATCAGAATTATGGCCCTCTGCTTCTAGGTGTCAGTATGATATGCTTCTCTCTGTTTCTGATTTCCTCGAACTAAAAGCACTGTCGACCCTTTGTGGTAACTCCGCAGTATCTAGTGTGGTACTGATGCAGGCATTATGGAATAAGTGTGTCTGCTTTTGATGGTACATTGAAGAGATATCTGTTCCCTAATTGTTGGACAAAGAAATCAAGTGGTAAGGTGGAGTTTGTGCAAGTCAAGATGCTGATTGACCTCCCCTAGGAGGATCATATTTTAGTCATATTTTAGCCCCCCACTGCAAAATGTGATGTTGGCAAACAGCAGCCTCTCATGATTGTTGATATTTCTGAAACATTTAATTACATAACAGGTGCTGCCCTCGTATCAAGGTGCTAGAACATGGCTTTGAATAAAAAACCAGGCAATTTCTGGACACGTTTAAAAATTATCTACTATGTTTGGTATTCCTCCTCTCCTCTCCCAAAAGGTTCTGGTTTTATATCTATCCATATTCAACTGTGGTCACTTTTACAAGCAATCTCTAGAGCTCTTAGCCTCTTCTAGAGGCTGAGTATTCCCTGAAAACACTCAAGCAAAGACCGAACTGAGGCTCCTATCCTGTCCTAATGATAGAGGTGGCAGCGACATGGAGGATGTCTTTTCCATTTCAACTCTTGTGGGAATCACTTAGTAAGAGCTGCTTTTAAAATTATTTTTATAATAAAATAATGCTACAAGATCAAGTCCCTGACAAATGTATGTCATGTTGAGTTCACAGTGTGGGTTCTTGATTACTTCAGAAGCCTGGAAATTTTGCCCTTTGCTGCTCAGAAATCTGATGGGTGAAATGATGATTCAGGATACAGTACAGCATAAGCATGGATGTGGGGGTCTACTAGAAGGGAATAAAATCTCAGGAGACATCCTTTCCTATACTCAAACATCTTCTTTATAAGTGTTAGAGGTCCAAAATAGTGTGTTTTCCTGTGGCAACTTTTTGTGTTAATATTGCCTAATATAGATAACGTGGTAGAATCAATAGATGAGGAAGACTAGAGCAAAAACTCTCAACCTTTTGCGTGTGCCAGAAAGAGTTTTAGGGCTGCCTACTGCATGAAATATTGGTTTAAGGAGAGAATTATAAAACATTTTTATAGGACTAAGACCAAAACCAAGTCTCAGTGATGAGATATAAACAGGAGGGCAAGACCCTGGTGATGGAAAGGGCTGTTTAACTTTGTGGCAATGGCACAACTTAAACGAGACATAGTGGGACTGCCAGTTTGTATACCTGATGGAATTCAGGGGGATGAAGCTGACTTGCCCCAGCTGAGCACCTGCCTAACTCTGGAGTAACACCTGCAAGCCAAAGAGAGGCAGTGGTTCAGTCTGAGCATGGGAAACATAGTGAATACCAACTGTGTATTTTCTAGGAATGAGGAAGAGTATGTTGGCAAGGAACCTAAAACAAGGAGAAATAGATGGGGATTAAGTGCTAACCCTTTTTATTTATCTGAACTGCCATGCAACAATATATGATTATATGCCAATAGTCATAATGAAAGCATTCAAATAATTTAAAAGGTATTTTCTGAACCTGTTGAATTCTTATATGTGTATTGCACCTTATCAGTCCTTTACATGATTTGTCACAGTTTTTAGTTACATGATGGGAATTAAAATTAGAAGTGTTTAATTTGAGAAACATTGACATTTTGGAATTTATTTTTGTGGTATATAAAACAGTATTTCAGAAATTTCCTAGGAAGTTGAAAATTGAGTTAAATGTTTTCAGAAAGTCTCTCTTTGAAATTCTATGAAGGTAGGGCAATTGTTCTTGTAACTTCAGTTTTTATAGTTTACATAATCCATTTTTGAGAAAACAACAGCCTTCTTCCTTTCAGCCACCAGGAGACACTTGCTGTACAGAAGTGATAAGGTGTTCTAGTTAATATAAAGCAAAAGCTGACTGGAATGATTTGAGGAATAAAATACAGATGACAGCATTGAAATTGTTGTAATGGGCGATATTTTAGCCACCAAATAAGCTGGAGGGAGCATGCAGAGGTCATTTAAATCTGCCACCCTGCCCAAAGCAGGGCTAACATCATGGGTAGCTCAGATTGCTCAGCCTGCACTGATCAAGCATGAACATCTACACAGAGGGAGATCCTTGCAGCCTCTCCAGGCAGCCTTTTGCAATGTGTTAGTACCCCTATTGATGTTTTTTCCAGCCTTGTACCCCACTGCCATTTCTCTTGTTGCAGGCTTGTGATCTTTGCCTCAAGTCTGTTGCTGTGCACCTCTGAGGAACATCTGTCTCTGACTTCTTGAGCTCCTGTAGGTGATGGAGTCAGGTAGAATGCTGCTTTAGCACACCAGGAAGAAATGTCAACTGGTGCTCCTTCAGTGCAACCAACAGGAGGGCTTTTCTAGGGTAATATTTTGAATGAGATTTTTCATTTCCAAAACAATATTTACTTTTTAATTCTGTTTTTAAAGAATATGAAATGGAATCTTAGCATTTCTCAACCCTAACTGGACCTCATTCCTCTTCTCGTCTCCTTACCAACAATGGACATGATGCTCCTCTGCTCGTACCAGGGAAACACGTGAAGAAACACACAGAGATGAAAGTGCTGGGCTGCTGCATGCAGGGCATTGGGGCTGACTGTGAGGGGATGGCACTGAAGGCTGGGGTCAGGGGGTCTGGGCCCAGACCAGAAGCTGTAAGGGAAATTTAGAGAGGGGAAAAACATAAAAACTCTACCCAAGAGATTGCTCTTTGTCAAACAGACTTTGAAGCAAGTTTTGCTGCTGTTTTTGGTGAACTTCCAAAAAGCCTGTTGCTTTTCTAAACAACAGCCAGCTATTCATTGTAAGCTACCTATTTAAAAAGTAATATTGACAGACGTTGCCTATATGGCACAGAAAAGCGAAAATGTATCTACTTACAAGGAAATAACACTTATTTCCACAGTGAACATTTCACTCTCATTGGAGAATGATCTTCAGAGCATGTTTACATTTGTGTTTCTGTCTAAACATTGTGGTTTTGTATGCAAAGAGATTTTGTTCTCTTTTTGGCATGAATGTGCCAGTCTATTCAGCTTCAAACAATTTTGCTGAGCTGCAGCACAGGTTTGACTGACTCTTTCCTCCTGCAGCTTGGCTGTAAATCACTGCAAGATGCTACTAAAGGCACGTCAGCCGTGCAGAGAGCAAGTTCTGTGTGTAGAGGGGGAGAGGAGTTCCCTTTGATCAGTCTGGCCCCAAACCCCATGGTTTCAGCTGGGAGGTCACAGCTATGCGAAGGTGGAAGTTCAAATCCCTCCTTCCATTCAAATCCCTCCTTCCAGGGGATTGCTCTTGTAGCTGTTTCACAAATGTTCAATGTTCAGTTGCTAAAAATTTTACCCACTGCAGCACTGCATAATTTGGGATACCACTGGAGATCCTAAATGCCGTGGTAATTTATGCAATAGTGAGCTCAGTGCTGTTATGTAAAATTCAAAATGAAAACATGAATGGAAACAAGAACCCTTGAGATGAGCCTGAATCAGATGGGCAGTAAAAAGAGTATTTGATTTGTTCCAAGAGATTTTATGAATTGTACTACATCTCACACTGATGATATAATCCAGTACCTTATTAGTTTTGCCAGTGAATTAAATAGGCAGTTTTCAAGAAATAAATGTCTGAAGAGGAAAACTTGTTGATAAGTGATCGATACCTAAGTGAACTAATTAGTAATTTGGTAAGTATCTGATATGTTACCTTTTTGCATGTAGTAGAGGAGAGAAATAAGGCCAAATTCTCACATGACCTTCAACTTAGTTTCAACATTTTCTCCTGAAGACTGCAGATGGTTCAACCAGGCTGGTTGTTTACTGTTTGCTTTCAACCAGGCTGGTTGTTTACTGTTTGCTTTCAGCCAGTCAAAACTCAAGTGCATAATATTTATTTATTGTATTTTAGCAGGCAAGGAACATTGCAGTGAGGAAGCAGAACTCTTGATAAATACTCGAACCCAAGTCTTTCTAAGTTTCAAAACCTAACACATTGAAAGAACTGGGTTTTCTTTTCCCTCCTACAATTAGATAACCAGCAGAGATGCAGAAACATCCTTCAGGAAGTTTCTAGCTCCAGTCACATCCTGCTGTTATCCTCCCTGTTGTCTTTGAAACAACTGGCCTTTGCAATGGATCAGGAAAGATGATAAGGGCAGAAAATGTAGAAGTGCAATTTTTTATTTGTGTGAAAAACTAGGAAACTTCAAATAAGTTGAACGTTCAAATATAGTTGTCTGTCAAACGAGTCTGACTTGTTTGTGTTTAGAGGCAGATACCTTCGCCTCTGTTCCAGCCCCACCTTCATCCTGTGATATGCAGGTCTCTGAATTCGCAGTGCTGTGTCACATTCTCCTAAGGGCAGTTTCTAAACCCTAGCACTTAATAACTTAAAATGATTGACCCATGCACGTTCTGTTCCTAATTTCCACAAAATGTGCTTTGACTTTCTTCCAAGTAGTTTTTAATTGGGTTCTTTGATAGCCAGGACTATTTAGCTTTAAGTACTTGAGCAGATGATTGGATTCTTTAAAGGTTAAAGAACCTTATTTGTTCCCTTCCACAGCAGATTTAAATCTTCACTCTTCTTTGTATAACCAAGACATAGTTTTCTAAAAGGCAGTCTGTGGAAGCATTATTAATACTCACCAGGTGTGAAGCATATGGTGAGGGCATAGATACCTGTAGATGCTTAAATGATTTATATCACAAATAAAAGCATCAGTATTTGCCCTTAATTTTTCATCTTGTCATTTTAGAATGCCTAAAACAAATAAAAACAAGACAAGGAAACCTGTAAGTGGGAAAAGTCAGAGCCCTGTCTCATTTTTTGCGCAGCAGTTGTTTTCAGTCAAGGAATTAACTGCTTGCTTTAAGATCCCCTGCATTTCTTCTTGGGCTTTTCAAGAGGGGAGATATTGATCTTAAGTGATGGTGGTAGGCCAGGGACTTGGTGCTGGTATCTATGGCAGCATGTATTTGCATATTCTGCAGACTCTTGAGAGTGTGCTGTGCTCTTGTAGGAATCCGATATATGTACTCTATGTGTGCTTGTCTGCAGGAGCTCAGGGCAAAATCAGGCACTTAGGAGGAGCTAGAAGACAAGCATCTGAAGTTTATCAGTCAGTCAGGTCTAGATTTTTAATATATGGGAAGGAAATTAAATTAGAGATTGGGGGAAAGATTTCTTTTTTAGGAAAGTATTTCTACTCAGAGCAAAGAGAGTGACTGTTTATTTTGCAGTTCTGCCTTTTTTTTTTCCTAGAAGAGAAGTACTTTGTGCATAGGGATCTCAATTGAGGGTAATCTTTGTCATAACACATTAGTTCTTATCTAAAATCAAACGACCATACTTGATATTACACGCATAATACCCTGCTTTTAATATTGCAACATATGGTTTAATTGGTCCAAAGAGCTGGAGAGCAGGAGTGAAGTGATGGTAAGAATGTAGCTGTAGGAGTGCCTCCCCACACGTGCGGAGGGAGGAGCTAAGTCAAAACCGGGGTGCCATCCCTGTGAGACGTACAGATCCACTCTAGAGCCTGCTATGATTGTTTCTTTATCTGTGAATAAAGGAAGATGTTTCAAAGCCCTGAACAGGACTGTGAATGGGCTGGAGCCATGCTTGGGATGGGGTTTTCAAAAGCGAACCTGACTTTGCGACTAATTCATGTGGAACTGAGATGTGCTTGCTACATCCCAGTACCAGCACCACTGTGTGTAAGTACAGGCTTCCCGTGTGCCCCTGTAGTCACTGGGAACTGCCAGTTGTCCCAGGGATTTTCACATTGAAGGGCTTTTGCTGGAAAAGTTTGCAAATTGGTTGAAATGGCTGAGATGCCATTTTCCTCAGGCGCCAAAACCCAGAATGACACAGTTTACATATTGCGTCATGATCAAAAAGAGAGAGATATTTCATTAATGAGATTGTAACAGTAGTGTTTGTTGGGTTTAACACAGAAAATATTGAAAATTTATGTGAGGATATAGTACTAAAAAAAGAATCGACATGAGGAATGCCTTTTGAAAAAAAATTCTGTTTAAAAGTTGCCCAAAGTATTTCAAATACTCCTCATTATGTTGTATGGTGTTTAATAAGAAGCAGAGAGTTTAAAAGTGTACTAAGAAGCAGAAACTTCCCTGTGTTTTGTGGGCAACAGTTTTGAATTTTAACTTGAGGAAAACAACCCCAAGTGGTTCTGGAAAGCCAGAACTTTGGCCTGCATTGCAACTGGGAGGCACATGAAGATGAGTTAATATTTACGCAGAATATTATTCAATATTCAGTTATGTACAGTCTATTAATCAGCTGTCAGATCCTTCTCACCTGTTTCTGAACTCACCTGAATGCCTCCATAGTTTATGCTTAACTAGCCTTGTTTGGCTTCCTTCCTTGGCTATAGGTTTCTAGCCATCCCTAATAGGCTGCATCTGCTTTTTTTGCCGGAATGCTGTTTATGATAAGTTGTCACCTGAGAAGATCTGGGAAAAATTTATGAAGTTTGCATTGTAAGTGCTGCCTCTAGGTACAGAGTATATCTGTAAGTGGAGCCATCCTTATGCTATGGCACTACCCGCTGTAGTGCTGTGTGTGTCCGTAGAAGGACTGTGCTGTGCAGAATGAGAACAGCACCCCAAGCAAGGGGTGGGCACAACTGCTGTGTCTTTGATCGTGGAAGAAATATGCTTGAGGTGCTCAAAACTGTCATGAATTCCTGACCTTTAGGGAAAAAAAAGTAAGTTTAAAACTGAGACATGCAGTAGATGAGTGGCACCTGAGGGTGGGAGTTAGGGATACCAAAGGCCCATTTTGGGTTTCAGGCTGAAAAGTCCTTTTCCTGTGTTCTGATTGCAAAGCCTAGGAAGCACTGCGGTTTGTGAAGCATCAGATCTGCTGAGCTAACTGTTGGAAGGTATATAGCAGATAAATCTTACTGTATTCTTTATGTGTTCTGTAGGGGTGTTAGTGCTGTTTGCCATAATCTGTTCATCCAGTCAGCCTTGCCATTTTATCTGTTTGTTTTCTTCCAGTAAGTTGCTGATAGAGGCTCAGAACAAATGTCTGTTTTGCAGGAATGGGGGAAACAAATCTGTTCAGCCACTCCTGTAAATGCTAACGAGTTCAGCTAGATACTTTGGTTTCTAATTCAGAGGTACTGTTATATGCTTGTTCCCTGGGCATTACTTGTACAAATTTATCTATCTTGGTAATAAAAAAGACAGTAAAACGGGTGTTCTACTTGCTAAATTGCTACAACTGCTGCTGTAACAACTGAATTGCAGCAGGTACAAACAATGGTGTATGCTGCCATGGCTACTCAAGCTTTAGAACTCCCTCAGACACAAAGGCAAGGTGCCAGAAAGCCAGTGGTTGCACCTACTTCTACAAACTGTACATGTAAAATAGAAGTACAATAACATAATTAAAAGAGTTATTGAAATTTGGCACTGAAATCATCCAGGTTGGAAAACCTGTATTTATCCCTCTATATACATAATTTTAAATGGAATCTGGATTGTGCCATGCTTCTCATGTGAAGCTTGAAAATGTTGTCATCCTCCTTGATTAGCCTTTTGTGCTGCTGAACCTCAACATTAGAAACAAATCAAGGCAAAGAGGACCAGGACACAATTCGTAAGTCTGACACAGGCAAATTGTTTGAGTCAATGTTCCTACTAGCTGTGAATATTTTGAAGCTTAATTATCCAGCCAGAGATATCTGCAGTCTTCCTAACAGCAGCTGGGTTATAGAACAAGCAGCACTTTATGAGATTCTCTAGTCTTTCCCTCTCTGCAAAGAAAAGATTGAAGTGACTTAAATGAGCTGATTTATTTTGTTTGTATGTGTGCGCGAAAGTTTATTTTCTGAAAGGTAATGTCTTGGTCATTATAGGTTGAGGATGAAGTTGCCAAATTGTAATTTCAATTTAACTAAATTTTTCTGGAAGGGGAAGATGTCAGATGAGACAAGTGACTTTTCACTTGCAGCCATTCAGTGGTTTCAGCCTTCAGGTAGAAAGGGAAGCCTTGGGCTCTGTTCCTGGCCCGGTCACCTGAAGCCTGTTTTCCTTTGGGAGTGAAGGGAGGAGGATGCACCATGGTGGGGCTCTCCCTCAAGGTGGGCACTGCTTTCTGCAAAAAGAGCTGTCAGGTGTCATGGCTGGCAGCATTATTGCAGTGGCTTCAGCAAGGGGCAGCCCTGGCCCTCTGCCTGCGCTTTGCTCCACTTGAATATGTGGACACTCAAATACATGTCTGTGTGTTTGACTAGAGGGTGACAAGTTTCCTTTGCGTGTGTCTGAGTGGGTGCTGGGACTGGTGGGCAGTCAGGCGTCTGCAGGGAAGGAGGGTTCAGAGGAGCAAGAGAACAGGGCCCATGGTCAGGGGAGGGGTCATGTCCATCCATGCCAGTTCAAGAGTGGGGGAATGTGGGGTGATTAATGGGGGGAGAAGTAGCCTCGTGCCTTCTTCACGGACCTTTTCTTTTTCCTTCCTGTTTGAGTGTAGTTATCAGTTTCTGTTGCAGTATTTCAAATGCATCTAGTATTCTCAATTTTTTAACTGAAACAAAGATTGAATTCAATCCTCCCCCCCTTGTTTGTTTTTTTTTTTTTTTTTGTTACTTCAGCAAGAAAGGAGGTTTTTGTGTGGTTTTGGGTTTTGTGGCTTGATACATAGTGTCTTCTCCCCACTGTCCCTCTTTCATACACGTACTTGGTGGACGGACAAAGTAATTCTCTGTACATAAATGCAAAGCATCTCCAGCTCCACTTGCTTGCAGCTGGAGTGGTCTGCACCTCCAAAGTACTGATGTGTAGGAATCACAGGCTGCAATGATTCTTGAATGATTACTGAATGCATCTCAAAGTGAGCTTTCATAGCAGTTCCTCAGTTTCCCTACTCATAAAATGAAGATAAGATATCATAAAGATGGAACAGCATTTCTGACAGCTTCGAATAGAAAGCACTCATAAATGGCAGTGTTTCCTGGCTTTATTTTTTTCTGCTGAGGGCCTTGTTACCTAACTTTTTTTTTCAGCAATTTTTTCACTTGTCAGCCATTTTAGCTTAAGCATGGAAGAGGCAGGTATAACAACAGTTCTAAAGTAGTTTCATGTGAGAAATAATGTTGAAAATTATTAAAATGAAGGACACACATTGTATACCCAACTCCCAGGTCAAGGCCAGAGCTACAGGAAACTTTAACATAAATATTAATATAGCAGGTACTTTAATTAGCTGTGCCCTTCAATCACTTGTTATTTGCCCCTTTGGTCTCCATCTTGAGCCTTCATAGAATAGGATGACCCCTACTTGTCAAGTCAGATTTCATTCAATTTATCTAATTACTTTTGGGATCCTTTTAATACATGCTCCACAGAGTGCAAAGATTGCCCAGCTCTGGCTCCATTCCTGGACTCAAATGTGTAATACAGGATGCAAAATGCATATTAGAACTCCTGCTCAACATATGCACAGTCTGCTTTAAACTGCACCTCTTATTAGCAATTCCTTGCTTCCAATCAATGGAAATAGCTGGGAGCAACTGTACTTAATTTTTCTCCTGTTAATGCTTTGCCTTTTTATTTCCCTCCTTTCAAGGATGCTTTTGCTCCAGAGTTAATGGAAGGAGAACAGGAAAAACTGTCTGAGAGCATACCATTGAAGTGCAACCTTTAGGGAAGTGTTGGTACTGGTGCAAAATCTCTTTTGTAGATCTTAACTTGCCACATGGCAGTGATAGCCCGGTGGGTGAGCTGCAGTCACAGTCCCATTGGGTGGTCTCTTCCAGCTTGTGGATGCCTCACTGCCCTTAAGTAGCAGTGCACGTTTCAAATTAAAATAAGGGTTTATGTCTTACTGGCACACAAATTCCTTAGGAGTAGACCACAGACCTCAAGCAGTCTGCAAATCCCATGTTAAGAGTCTGATCTTCTATAAAAGTTAAGTACTTGGGCCTTACATAACTTTCAGATTTAAAACACCTTTCTCTGATTTAGTCTTGGATAAAGTGATTGGAATCATATGCTGAGTTTTAACAATAACATCCAAACACCCCTGACTTTAATACAGTTGGCAACCCACCTTTGGCTATTTTCTAGTGTTCCTCCTTACACAAGGTTAGAGCTGTTTTTAAGACAGGCCTAGTGTGAAAGGGAGAGGTGGAAAGGTAAATGAGTCAGATTTACCACAAGGGTTAAAAAAAAAATAAACCTTGAAAGCAAAGAGTGATGTCCTCTGATATGCAATATTTCTCTTTCTAATCCAAAACCTCTTGTTTCTAAAAATAGCAAGTATTGGAAGGAGAACAATTTGCTTGCTGTGAGGGGAAACGGGCCAGCTGCTTAACAGGACATGGCAATTCTAAACAGTCCTAATCAGAAGGGGAAGTGGAATGTGCTACTCAGCTGAAGTTCAAGGGCAATTTGTAGAGACAGAAAATAGTATCTGTTACTCCAGGCAGAACATGACTGAATTATGAAGGATTATACCTTGAGTGTTTGAAAAAAAATCCAATAGAATTACTGGGAGCTGGTGGTAATGGTTGGGAACTCACAGTTTTTGTTCTGGATCCTTTTGCTTCATTTAATATTTTAAATCATAAATTTGAGGCATTCAGCTGCACTGGGCAATATTCTTGGGATGCTGGGCTTGCTTGGACCCATGAAATAACCAAAATCACTTCCTGCAGAGCTTTCTGCAACTCGTTACAGGCCTGTGTAATTAGTAAGATCACATGTCTTCACATCTCAGGGCATTATGGTTGCAGTCATATTATTTACTGTAATTAAGAGGAAACAGCAATGTGTTAATACATTTATTGCTACCTTCCTCTCAAAAATTTTGGTTTTTGGCTCCTTCCCCATTTTTCTCCCTATCCCCCACCCCCATTAAATACACACACACACATACAGACCTAACCCCAAATCTCTGCACTTATTTTCTTAACAGCTTTGGGAAATGGTTGAACATGTAGAAACTGAAATTCAAAGAACGGGAATTCCTGCAAGTGAGGCACAGACATCTGCAAAACATATGAACTATTATCTAACATACCTCTGGCAACAAAGCCATACTCTCTAAAACATGATATTACTTAAGGTTTCTTTTGATACTTTCTATTACTTTAATGCATTTTCTAATGTGTTAGTGGAATAGAAGAAACAGAGAAACATCAAGGAATAAACTGTTTTCAACAATCTTTTCAATTTCTAGTTATGCATAATGTATTTCTGCTGTGATGATGCTATTTTATTACTGTGATATTTAGGCTGGTTTCATACGTATGAGTATTTTGCACAGAGCATATTTGAATGTCTGAATAATTTTGCTTGAACTACATGTTTAGTAAGACATGTCAGCATTTTCTGAAGTAGTTTTAGTATTATATTCTGCATTCAGACAGTCCTGCTGGTCTTTCTAAGGGAAAAAGGGGAGATGGGAGTGAGTAGAGACATTATCGTGTAGTCTCTATAGAGAAATTGTTGGAAACATGGATCATCTTTTCTTCAGCCGAAATTTCTTGAGATATGTAATAACTGAATGAAGTTGGTCAAATGTTCTTTTAAATGAAAAGAAAGAATAGTTTCCCAAAGGTCTGGTTAAAATTTAAAAAATCTGTTTTCTGTGGAAAAGTGCTGTCTTTTTAAAAACAACAGAGAGCTTTTTTTTTTTCTCCAAGAAACTAGAAATATTGCTATGTCATCTTATCGGCTTCTTCAGCTTCTGTTTTGTCTTCTGTAAGTCAGTGCCTCCTCTCCTACCTGCAGCTCCTGCTTTACTGTTGTATGAGAGTCTCCAAATGGAAGGTCCTCAGTTAACAGGGAAGACCACAGAATACAGACTTACCTATCATCTGAAAGATGAAGGGAACAAAGAAATATTTTAATTGATCATCTAGGCAGTATTTTCACATCATCCTTTTTTTTGCATTTTCAAGTGTTAATTTTCAGCCTACTACTGAGATTTTTGAGAGACGGAAACTGAATGTCCAAATGCCCAGTGGTAGACTCGTTTATACTCCTATGAGAGCAGTGGTGAAAGAACTGATTCAGGTCTGATTCAGTTTGTTTAGGAGGAGATGAGTCAAGCCCTTAATTAAAAGCTTTGAGACTTTCCAGTGCTAAGGATAACAGTTTACATCACAAATGCATCCTTCATAAAGGCCAGCTTTGCCTTTATTTCAATGCCGAAAGTCAAACCATCAAATTCCAGTCACAAAAAGTTTCAAAATTATCCACCCTCCCTTGCCATTTTATGGAATGCTGCTAATATGATGGAACGGGCATGAGAAGACTTCCCTGTGCCAACTTGAACAAAAAGGTTTTGGCTGCCTTTCAGACTGAAAATAGTAGGTGCTTACATTTTTAATCACAGAATGAGCAAGAGCTCACGTACACACATATACACACGCACGCAACACGCTTGCTCTGACGTGTGAATGTGGGTCTGGAGGTTTGTTGTTGACAGCAGGGTCACATTCAACAGTGGCTGTCTGATTAAACAAAAGTAGGCTACAGCATGGCAAACAAATTGTGCTCTGAGTTTCTGATCTATCAGCAGCCTTGCCAAAATGCCAGCTAGCTGAAAAGGAGATGTCATTGTTTCTAACGAAACATGCTGTGCTCGCTTGTCTAGTGCGTGCTTTAGGAAGCAAATGCAACTGGCCCCCTTTCATTTGCACTGTTCTGTCTGCACTGTGGCTGCCTCCTCATCCTCACAGGCAAAACAACCACATTAGATCTTTCCCAGCAGCTTTACATATAGTTTAATCTTTACGTGTGGGGAAGTAACTGTTCTGTCTTAAGATGTGCTGATTTCTGTGTAATTTGTGGTTACAGAAATGCTAATCTCTTGGGAAGAGAGAGATCTAAAAAGAAGCATTGTGTCCTTCTAAGTAGCCTCATTATTATCTTGAAAACAATTCCTTGCACACATGGACATAAATTTATGTGTGTGTCCTAAGATTTCTGAGTAGTATAGTAAATAGCATATACTGTTGATTATGTTGAATTTTCTTTTTTGTTGCCTAAATGCAAATGAAACAGTGGTACTCCCTACAAAGAGACCTGTTGTAGACCAAAACTCTTATGCTTAATACAGTAAATGAGAATCGTGTTAATTGTAGTGATTCTTACTTAACTGCGGACTATACCGCCTATCATAGAAGAGGCATTATTAGATCTCCCTGTGGCCTCCAGGCTCAGTTGACTCATTTCTAAACCCTGAAAATTCTATATGAGGAAGTAGATAAGGAGCAAGTATGCCTGAACAGATGATACCAAAAAATCTTCAAGGAGGGTCTGTCCCTGTATGTGCTGGACAGCTGACACTTGTTGGGGATGGTCAACAGTGATGAGGGAAGAACAGCAAGACCTTTCTGAGGTTTGGTAACCATGATTTGTGTGGAAAGCTTGGAAGAACCGAGTCTGCCTAATCTGGGGAAATGAATAACAGCCTTCAGGAAGATTCAACGTGGTACAAGTGCAGAGGGAAAGGACCCACATGTGTCCCTGTCTGCTGCAGCAGTATGGCTAAAACACAGCAAGGGGGTCTTGTAGTAGACAGGAACACTGTTTTTCAAGTTATGTATAGACAACTACTGGAATGGATTCTGTTCAGTCCCTGTCACTGGAGATTTTAGAAACATCTTTAGAGTCCCACAGAGAAATGAACTGATCATTCTGGAATGGAGGAAAGTGTAGGGACTAAGTGTCCCCTTGAGAAGCTCCTGGTTGTGAACATGGCTGTGATTTATATCTGGCACTCATGTGACTGCCACAGCTGTTGCTACCACAGCAAAAGGATCAGAGTAATTTGCTTTCCCAGTTGTACCATAGATGTGTTTCCAAGTCAAAGAGCATCTTTAACACTTTCCATCAGAAGAATAACAAATACTGCTCAAAGTGACAGCCTGTGGCAGATGGTAGGTTTCTAAAGGTGACTGCAGCAAAAATCAATCTGTCTTTACTGGAGCGGCTTTAACAGTTGCAAACAAATCAGTTGGTAGTAAACATTAGTGATGTGGAAAATACGTATTCAGGAGTCACCATTTAGAATTGGTTTCCTCTAGCAGGTGGGCGTCTTTATAAGAAACCCTCTAGTGCCTAGCTAAATTCACAGTGACAGCAAAATACAGCATTTACTATTTACTTTTATGACTGATTCTGGCTTCAGCTGATGCTCTTGCAGGGTCTTCCTGTGGTTCATTATAGGATCAGGTAGACCTTATCAGGATATTTTCAAAGCAGTGTCCTATTTTGTTAAATGCACAGTGTTCTTCAAAAGTGTATTGGTTCTAATTAGGAGAGATGAAAACTTTGACTTTTTCTAGTGCTTTGTACTTGAGTCATGAAGTCACTGGCCTGAGATATGAGAGACCATTTGTTGGGAATGAGCTGCTGAGACATGAACTTGGCTCAGCAACCTTGCAGGTCAGTCCCCTACGCAAATACATTCCTCTGGGTTTAAAAGACATCAAAATACTTTCTGTTTCTGCAAAAGATTATCAGTAGTGGTTGAGGGTTTTTTCCCCCATTGGGGTGGGGGGAGGAAAAGCAAAAGTAGTTAAAAATTACTGCAAAAGATAGGGACATTTTCTGCTTAACAGCTTGTGAAGTATCTGATGTGCTTGCTGCTTTCCCATGACACTTTATTTCATTGCTCCTTATGCAATGTTTCTTTGTCTTGTTTCTTTATCCAGGTCTGGATAGAGACAGTGTTTCAACCTTTAGGGTTATGCAAGACATATAAAGTTACTACTATGCTTTTCACAGGTTGCAAGTCAGATAGACTCTCCTGAGTGATAATTCTATATAATGTAAATTAGCACTTTGCTGTAAGGAGAAGTTCATCATCATTTTTATTCCTCTAGTAATTCATATTAGACTATTGGCCCATCTTAAACCCAGATCTTAACTTTTTTTCTGGACTCTCCTAGACTTCTACCCTCTAGCCCCTACTTTTCTACTACTGCTCTTGGACAAGTAAGAGTTCTCTTGTTTATTCAGTAGGTTTGATAGCCCACTGACCTGCAGCATGATTATATCACCTTACACATTGCATCTTGTCTGAAAGCATGTGGGGATAGGAAAAGGAAAAGGTTGCTTGTCTGTCCTCACCTCCCATCCCACATTTGACTTATGTAGTAGGCTGTCAGTGTACTTGGCCTAATCCCATAGCTGGACTGAATTGTAGTCTGGACTACATACTCCACAACATGCTTTTATAAATCCAGCATAGACTCCTGTTTAATCAGGTATATATTTTAATACAATTTCTTCTTTTGTCTTTATCTGGTAGATACTTGGTGGCTGTATGGTTGGGATGCCACTGTGGCACCTGCCACAGCTCAACAGCATACCTGAAACTTGAGGTGAGAAGGAATAAAAATCTCTCCACTCTTTGGCTCAAATGGCTTTCTGAACTCCCTCTTAAGTGAGGACTTAGAGCATTATCTTTCTGCCTATATCAAGCAGAAATCAATCCACTTCTTACCTCTATTCCCTGCTGATCTTGTTTCCAAGCTGTGGCTGTTTTGGAAAACAAAACCTTCCTTACAATGTAAAAGGTCCAGACATTACATATTGTATGTTTTGTGTGTGTGTGTCTGTGTAAAACTATTCAATCGTGTTGTAACTTGGAATCCTGAATAATATGCCTTCATTGATGTGCTTAGAGAGCTGCTGTTTCCCATTGTGTTATAGTGTACTGTCACAGGAAGGGTTTTATTATTTATTTAATTTCGTACTGAATAAACACAAAAATCCAACAAAGTAAGTATTACTGTAGAGATAGGTAAGTGATGTTTATAATAAATACATTGCCTGCAGGTCACCAAACAGGTCACTGCTTTCATGTTAGTATTTTCCTGACTTCAGGAATAAAAGATTATTTCAAGAAGCTTTTAAATTAATTTTCTTCATTTCTTTGTCTTATCACATAGGGCTAGTCTACACATAAGCTGATACAAAGAGCATTAAAATTATTTTGGTGTTAAGTCTCTTTATATATTGGTCTTTCCCCTCAGCTTTGAAGTCTTGCCTATCCAAAGAAAATTACTGCTGATGGCCTGTGAGCAATGTATACAGTGGAGCTGATAATGAACATAACTTGTTTGCAAGTGTCAACCATGATAAACCATCTTCTACTCCTTGAAGGATTTGTGGCTGAAATGCAGTTAAATACAGAGACTTCTTAGTACAGACTTTACGAGCTTAGTTTTCTAACTGCAGACATTTGAGGGATGGTCTGCTTTTCCCAGGAATGCTTGTCTTCTACTTCCTCTCATGTTGTTTGGGAAGTGTCATGGTCTCCAAAGCCCTTGGGTCTTTCCAGTGTTACACCAGCACGCAGACTGGGATGGGAAGTTAAGTCCACAGATGGACATCCCACAGCTGATAAGAACCATGTTCCCTTGAGACCCCATACACATTGCTTGGGTGATCCATTTTCTAAGGTTGCTCTGGCAACCCAGGTAGGCATGAACAAAAATTATGGTTCTTTCTTATTAGACATATTTGGTTGCCTTGGTAACCAGAGAATAATTCATCTGAAATGCAACGGGATAGGATAATTGATATATTTTGAGGAATGCCTACAGGCAATAATAGGGATTTGTCTGCCACCTTTGTTCCAGTGTTCAGAAAAAATAAGGTTAGGCTATGAAACAGGAACAAGTGTGTTTTCTACAAGTCTTGATGTAAAGGTAATACTATTCTTCCTCATGCCTGTGAGGGATCCTTGATGGACTTCTCTGCAACTTTTGTACAGATCAAACTGCATCTATGATTTCTTTTGAATATTTATTTTACACAATCCAAAGAGTTTAGAAAACCTCTGAAGTAATGAGTTCCCACTATTTGTTTTGTTTCTTTATTCTATGAATGAAATGCCTTGCAGCAGTCTTGGAGGCTCCTGTACAGGAAATTCATATTGACATTGATGATCCATTATTATAGACACTAATGACTGACTACCAGGCCTTAAAGGCATTAAAGCCTCTGATAGCTAAACTGGCTCACTGTACTCCAGCCTCCGGGGAAAATTTATTAATCCTGTTCACCCAGTATCTTACATTTACTTAAACCACCT
The DNA here is from genome assembly GCA_035584735.1 of Pseudotriccus pelzelni. NCBI lineage: Eukaryota > Metazoa > Chordata > Aves > Passeriformes > Tyrannidae > Pseudotriccus > Pseudotriccus pelzelni. Next base: position 38,159,256 of record JAWMRA010000161.1, on the reverse strand, counting down.
TGTGTTTTTAACACCTTGTTAATTTTTCTCCAGTTCCTGTGCAGGACACAGCAAGACCTGTTTCCCAGTGAATGTGAGGTTAAAATCTGATCTATGTTCATCTCCTTCCACACAAAGACTGACAGGAAGGGGTATAAGAATGGCATGGGAAAACAGATGGGAAGAGTGCCTGTGGGAAGATTGAACAGATGACCCTGGGGTCCTGAGACTTGCTGGGTACATGCTGGAGCACAGCTCTATCTGACTGCATAGCTAGCTAATTTCCTTCTTGTGTCACAAACCTCTTCAGAGCAATCATTTTCCTGTTCTGCCCAGGACTTTTTTCTCTCACCTGACTCAGAGTCCCTCCCTCCATGACGGGTGTGAGACCTCTTCTTGCTGGAGGCAATAGGAATCCTGCTGGTTTATTCTGCTCCCAAACAAGATATAAAACTGGCAACTAATTTCAATGAGGAATGTTCAGCCTGGTTTTAGGGCTATTTATGTGAATTAATGAGAAGCCTGACTGTTAAATAGCATTTCTGGAATATAATATCAATTATCCCTGACATCTTATTAATGTCACTTTTTTCATTCTTGATATGGAATCTGATAGCACAAAAACTCTCTATTCCTTTTAAACTAGCTCTGAATCAGGTAGCGCTCAGAAAGATATCTGTGTTCCTGAAAACTATAACTTCTCAGAGTTTCCCAGGAATATAAATTCCGGTGGTGATAGATCACAAGGTCAATATGATTAGAGAAAGTATTTACTTTACTATTGTAAGGCACAAAATGCTGTATGCTTTCACCTTGAGGACCCTAGAAGGAGAATGTTTCCAGAAAAAGAAAGTTAGAGCCCTAATGAAAGCAGAAATACTTTTCATTCCCTCAAGACACTGTTTATTGTGTTAGTACACAATCCATCAAGAGCAGTAAATAGACTCAATAAATAAGGTAGTCGTCTAACATACTTCAAGATTCTGTGCTAAGGGAAATATGATTCCCTTTCTAGCACAAGACAAGATCTTTCTTTAGTCACAGATGGGGACGGGCTGAATGCATAATGTCTGTACTTGAATCCTTATAATGAAATTTGCAACTGGTCAGCCATTGAAAATCCTTGTAAATTTATCTGTGCAGAGCTACAAACTACATGAGTCTGCAAACTTGTGACTTTCAGAATTCACAAGTAATTCTGAAGACATGCCAATAGGTTATACTTATTCCTTTGTGAGGGAAAATGCTCAGTTGCCTCTGGTTGAACAATTATGAGTTGGTCAATAAAAAATAGTAATGCACAGTAGTAATAAACAATAGCAATAAAAAAGGTATCCTGATTTAGGAATTCTAATACCAGAAAAATCTTGGATACTAATACAGAGGTAATAAAAATGCACAAATAATCTAACCACTTTGAAAACAGAAAGGCTTATTGTGCAGATTAATATTTTTAATTTGCGTATTTTGGTTCACATTTTGCCTTCCCCGTCTGTCAGCCACCTTTTAATAAAGAGGAGAGGAATAAGAGAGAAGTGGAAGAGGAAGTAATAATAATAAAAAATCAGGATTAGACCTAGACACTCTTAAAATAATCAAAGAGAATGTAACTCAATGATTGTGTATACGTATTTTTGCTAGAAAAGGATATCTGGAGCTTTTCAACCTGCTGACACAAGTAATAAGACCTAATGACTGGAAGTTGACCAGATTCAGCCATTAAATTAGATGGACTTCTTTAGCTGGAAAGGTAACGAAATAGTGGGACTGCTGTCCGAAGAATGTCTAGAGTCACCAGACTTTATTATTTTTAAAAAGGACTATGCAGGTTTTAATTCAGGTTCTGGCAGAGATCCTACAGCCTCTTGCATGGATGTGAGCTGGATACCTGCCTAGGCAAAGTTTTCCACTCTGGGATGAGAGTGTCTGAAGTTGTGTTTCTGGCACTATGAGAAGGAGAGAAGGGGAAAGAACCATCAGCACTTCTCTGAACGCTCTTCAACGCTTGTAGCTTTACAGTACTGTGGTAAAAGGTCAGAATTGTATAGTGCTGTTTTAAGATGGTGAAGAATTGGTGAGGCTGGTTGAGAAAAACATGAGCTGGATCTCCAGTGACAGGGCCAGAGGAAATGGCCTGAAGTTGTGTCAGGGGAGGTTTAGGTTGGATATTAGAAAAAGGTTCTTCACCCAGAGGGTGGTTAGGCACTGCAACAGGCACCCCTGTTCACTGAGAAGTGGTCACAGCATCAACTCTGAAAGAGATCAAGAAGTGTTTGGACAGTACTGTCGGGAGCATGGTGTGACTCTTGGGGATGTCCTGTGCAGGGCTAAGGGTTGGACTTGATGATCCTTGTGCATGTCTTCCAACTCAGGGTATTCTGTGCTTTTGTGACTCTGGGTTTATTTTCTGCTAAATACCCATATCCTTAATGCAAAAAGGACAACTATAATGAAATCTCATTTTTCCCATTGTGCTACCACTTGGATAATTTACCTATTGAATCACTGACTGCATGTCAACTAAGCAATTGTGCATAGGTTGCCACATGATTTTTGAGACAGGTTTGGGTTTTTGGTTTGGTTTTTGGTTTGGTTTTTTAAATTTGTTTTTGTTTGTTTCTTTGTTTGTTTTCCATTTACCAGTAGCACTTAAGTCCTAAGCAGAAGAGGAGTAAAATGATTAGGTTTAACTAAGGTTCTGGGATTTAGTATGTCTGTGAAATATTAAGTCGCAAGGGGGACAAGAGGCCAGATTAGACAGTCTAATTTTTCTCTGCAGATTTAGACTTTAGTAAGCTGTAAACAGTCTGTACACAATGCTTGTCTGAGCTGCACTGCCAGACAGCCAGATGGCCAGGCACTACAGTCCATACAGCTCTTCTCTGTGTGACAGAGAAAGCACTTCTGCAAATGGGGTTTGCTTTGCTTAGAGCTGCTGTAACCATTACTGGTAAGTAACTCATGGGGATGTGACCTTTGTTTATTCCTGTTGATTTTCCCCTTGAGTTAAAATAAATAAAGGTGGTTGCCTTTTGCTGCTGTTGAATGTCTCCCTCCCAGAGAAAGCTGGTGAAGAACAATTCAACAACTCTAGATGTTTTCTGAGAAGATGAGGTGATCTGGAAAGAGGGAAAATGAGTGCTCCAGCTAATGTCTGTAACCACAAAAGGGGACAGAAAAGAGAGGCAAACTTTGCCACTACTTTTTCAGGCCCAAATTTTTTTTGCTCTTGGAGCAGGTCTAATGAAGGTATTAAGTTGGTCAAGGGTCTCGAAAATCTCTCTTACAGTGAAAGGCTGAGGGAGCTGGGCCTGTTCAGCCTTGAGAAAAGGCAGCTGAGAAGGGTACCCATAAATGCATATAAATATCGAAAGGGTGGGTGTCAAGAGGATGGTGCTAGGCTTTTCTCAAATAGAACAAGAGGCAATGGGCAAAAACTGATGCACAGGAAGTTCCACCTTAACATGAGGAAGAACTTTTTTACTACGTGGGCAACTGAGCACTGGAACAGATTGCCCAGAAAGATTGTGGATTCTCCCTCACTAGAGATATTCAAGAACTGTCTGGATGCAATCCTGTGCCACATGCTCTAGGATGACCCTGGTTGTGCAGGGAGGTTGGACCAAATGACCCACTCTGGTTCCTTCCAACCTCAACAATTCTGTGATTCTGTGAATAAGTAGCCCAGGGAGGTTGTGAAGTCACCATCTCTGAAAGTGTTCCGGTGTCTGGATGTTGCACTTGGGGACATGGTTTAGGGGTGATTGTGGTGGGGCTAGATTGAGAGTTGGACTAGGTGATCTTAAAGGTCTCTTCCAAACTTGATGATTCTATGAAATCAGTCATCTAAATTTATATTGAGATTGAGACTGCAACTAAAGAAGCAAGGTGAATTAACTTGGAATGAGATATTAATAGTAGATATAATGAATCCTTTCTGAAGTCCAGGGGAGAAGGCTCAGGAATGGCAGATAGAGAACTGGGCAATTGCCAAGTAACCCCCAAATATCTTCCGAGACCAACAGCGTTGTCAGCAGAAAAAAACCCCTTGCATTATGGATTCCTTTCCTGCTGAGATGTGAATTCTCTATTCTACTAAACCTGACCTCTGAGTTCATATGTATTCTAATAAGAACATTATGCATGCCTGTGTGTAAGCATTCACCTGTCCGTAAGGAGGTAACAGCAGTCTACCTGTCCTATGCCATTAGCAAAGTATGGTTATATACGCTCGTCTCCCTGAGCTGCCTCCTGCCTTAGAAGCAGGGATGGAGACCCACGGGCTACTGAACATCTGCACAGCTTATAGCTAAGTTCTTGGCTGCTGTTTGTGAAATGGCAGCAGATTCAGACATGGAAGAAATACTGGGTGTAAGTCTAGAAGTGAAGTTGTTCTTCACCCTAGAATAAGGCAACCTGTGGCATAGCTGTCCCAAACTGTCCACAGCTCAGCAGCTCGCCTATGCAGAGTTCCCAACCAGACATTATCACTGCTCAGCCCGAGACGAATCACAGAATTTCAAGCAGGATTATAGAAGTAGGCCTGAGGGAACTCAAATAATCGGTCTCCTTCACGTTGCTAACAGAGCAGTGGAGACCTTATAGGGAGAAATGAGCATTCTTTACCTTGGATATAAGACAGAAAAGGTTAGTTGTCTCACAAGTAGCTTGTTAGTTGCAACCCTTTAGCTCCTGTTTGCCATTTCTATTATTGTATCTAATCCATTGGAATCTGTTTTCCTGCAGTAAATAAACATGTCAAACTTCAATTTTCCTGCAGAAAAAAAAAAAAGTAATTTTTTTTTTTTCCTAGTAGTGATAATAATCTCAACCTAAAAATACTCACGGTTTTCCTTGTTTTATCTGGCCATGGACAATCCCTACTGAAGCTTACCTTGACAAGCAGTAACTACCTTGACAGGCATGTAAATGAAAACTGGAACTTCTTATCATACAGAAATCTTACCCTGAGTAACTATATCATGCTAGCCTGTTGCTGTAAAGCTGAGAAGTACAGTTCTTCCTTACTCCCTTGGAAATTTCAGAGAGTTCCTGACATCCAAACATCTGTCCAGTTGCCGCAGAGCAGAATTTCAAGCTAAATAGCAGTCGACCAGGTTTCATTTATCTCAGGAAACATTTGGCATAGTGTCACAGGCTATATTATGGACTCCTTATGTGCACTTGTGACAAATATTAGTTTGTGAATGGACACGTGTAACACTACTTTCAGTTTATTCTTCCTCAAAAGGAACATGTTATTGATAATGCTGGGATGTATGGTATGCTAAGTTGTAACAACATACTTGTTATTTTGTCATTATCTTCCCCTTCCAATATATTTGAAACTGATTGCAAATTTCCATAACAACCTTTTACTTAGCATGGAGTTTCCTGGGAAGTTGGTAGGGCTAAAGCTTACAGAAATTTACGGCTTCTTCAAAGATTAATAGTAAAACAGTTATTTTGAAGTTCAGTTGTGCTGCCTGCCTTTCTTATCTCTCACAGTGGAAAAAGCCCCTGACACTCTATGGGGATCCTCTTCAAAGAAAGTGGAACATGAGCCACACATGAAATTGTATTCTGCATTGAATTATTAAAAGTCTGCTGCTTTCTGGCAGCAGGGTCAGAAATCTTCATTCCTACCCCATATTTTATCTTTCTAGGTTTTCTGTCTCTTACTACAAAATCTGCAGCTAACAAAATTCAATATAGCCTCTGAAATGACTCCTGAGCACTGTTATAATTGTATTGTGTTCTTTGATTGCTTTGGAGATAAGAGGAGAAACAGGGACAATATCTGAAAAATTACTGAAACAAAGTCAAGGGTGGCAATTGGAAATGAGCAAGTCCTTGACTTTTTTCCAAATTGCTTTCAGGGTTTCCATTTTCCCTCTATAGCTTCCCATTCTGCAGAAGATCTTCTTTAGCATCAGGAGTGTGGTCTCTGTTATTTTGTGGGAACTAGTTTCTGTGCATTAGAGATAGAAAAAAATTCACTTGCACTACAAGGTTTTCTTCTACAACACTACAGAGCAAGAGCTGTAGAAAACATCCTGCCCATGATTTACCTACTTCCAGAGGCTCAGCTCTGTTAAAAAAGAATATAATGTGTGATGAAATTAGGCCAGTACTAATACTTATAATTAGGAATGTTGATCCAGAGCGGAATTTCTGAGTCACTGGAAGTGCTATAGTCTGTTAACCAAATTATGTAAACTCTTCCAAACATTCTGTTAGAATCCAGCTTTTCTTTGTATTTTTTAATTCCTATTGCAAGGCTATGTCAAGATCTTCTGGCTTTCAAGGCTAGAGGTATGATCCTCTATCCTAGCTGCCCTCTTATGTGTTCTTTTGAATTTTATTGCTAATTTATGCAGCTTGTTCTTATGTTAATATTTTTTTTCGTGGCTTCTTTTCCTTTATCTTTTCTCTTTTCCCACCCCGACTGACTGTGTTTTATAGACAGTGTACCTCTTGGTCATCAAGCTGTTAGGCAAAAAAAAGTCATCTCCCTTAGGCAATGTGTATGCTGCTCCATAGGATGTCTGCTGTGCATTTATTTCCCTTCTCTGTTCAAACTGGAGAACCAGTTGTGGTATGTTATGACTTCCTTTTATCCCACATCTAAATTGCCTTCTCATAGAAACTGGGTCATAAGAGAGAAAGAGGGAAGCAAGGCTTAACATGGCCTTGTCCTGAAGTGGAACTGGGACATTATGGGGAAAAGCTTGCAAACTAAAGACATGAAGCATGCTTTAAGATCCTGCAGTACAGCTATAAGATAAGTTCCTTTCAACAGACTGAATGATAAGAGGATGGAAGGACTAATAAATAACACTGTCTCAAGTTCACGTTCATCAGACATACAATGGATCAGCTAGATCTTACTAGCGCTCTGTAAGTAATTTTAATAGTTTTTTTCATCTTCCCCAAAATCTTGCCTAATAAAATCCTGGTGTACAATCATTCACATCTGAATTATACTGGTAGTTCATCATCATCATCCAGGAGTCTCCATATCCCTCAGGTTTTCTCCCTCTTTGGTCATTACCAATAGATATATCTATAGCAAGAATGCTTGACCTGCATGCATGACCTTGTGCTTGGTACAAATTAATTTTTGTCTCATGTCTCACTTCGTTTTTTAACATCATTCAACTCTTTTTCAGCAACATGATCTTCCTATGTATTGGAGCCTCTATGGTCTGAGGCAACAGCAAATTTAAATGCTGCAAACGCGTTTTTTGCCCCAGATTCACTAAAAAAAAAAAGGAGTTAAACTTATTCTAGAAGAAATAGTTCTGAAAAATTGCCTAATAATTACACTTCGTCTCCAGGCTTTTAACTGCGCTGTAATCTCCCCTTTAGCCAGTTCTTCTCCTAATTTATAATCTAATATTAATCTCTAGTTTCTGAGTTAATGATTCCTCTCTCATGCCACATCATACTAAGTACTGTACCCATGTCCAGATAGATTGAATCAGCTGACTCTCCTTGGTCCTAATAATTATTTACTTGCAAGTTTGGTCTTGCATATTCTACTTTTAGTAAACCTGTGCAGAACTTCTTTCCGCTTCCTTCCATGTCTTTAATTATTCTTTCCATCAAAGGTTGTTTTAAAAAGTTGTGTACAATTGTGGTCAGACTAATGATCCTCTATTGAACCACATTCTTCCTTCTTTTCTGTCCTTTGGCTGTATGACCTCTTGGAAGAATTGACAATTAATTCTATGGAGTGCAACTTCAGAAGCTGTTTCTTTTCAAGGCTTGGCACTAACCCAGGCTTTTGCAAGCAGGAATATATGGAGGCCTGTATCCTCTTTCTGCTCTAACACAGTACTTTTGGCTCCTATTTTTCTTCTGTTGAGCTATTTCTTCCTATACATTCTCACTCAATATTTCCAGTATACTTGATGTAGCTGACATAAAAGTATTTGAGTTCTGGTCTAAACTGTGGTTATCTTTAACCTCTATCCTATTCCACCAGAACTTCAACGCCTGTCCATGCTTTATTTTTATTGATATGATTGAGCATTACATTGCCACCTTTTAGAATGTCTGGGCACAATCTAATTTTGTTTGATTTTTCCCATAAGGTTTTGACATCTGTAACTTTCAGATTTTACCTTCAAAATGCCTGATACAAGACAGACCATGGCATCAAAATAGCACTTGGTTTTTTTTGTGGTCAAAAAGATGCCACATCAGATGACTGAGTTTTATCTGCTTGGATGTTTTGTTGGAAATGGTATTGCTGAGGGTTTACCTTCTCTTCCCTGAATTTTTTAGGATTCTTTGCAGTGCTCATAGGTTTTTTCAAAGTGTTCTCCAGCATTTTGTTGAAGGGATAAAGAGGAAGAAAACATATGAAACAGGATTTTTTTTTTTTTTGGCCTAGTATCAAATGTAGTACAAATCATCATACTATTAAACCATAATGAAAAAAATGCTAATCAGTTTCCTTGGTAAATTTGCTATGATATATGTTCTGGTTCACTGTAAATTCAAATAATTTTCAAGGTAGATGAATCCTGATTTTTAATGCAAAACTAAGAAATAGAGGAAAATAAGGGTCACATTCTTTTCTTAAATCGCAGCAAAAGCAAGCTTGACACACTAGTCATTTTTTGAGATGGAAAGAACAGGAGGAAGAATGACAATCATAAGGCTACCTGATCAATTTGGGAACAAACGATTTTAATTGTTCTCAATCCATCTTGCTCCAGTTAGGGACTTTGAAGAGTTTATGAAATGGTGAAGTTTTCCCAGGATAAGACAATTTTCTGCTCAGTTCCAACTAGCTTATTTGCACCCCTATCGAAGCCTCATAATTAAAACAGTTAATTTTGAGTCTGTGGATCCTTGTTTTATGTCTATTGCCTACAAACATGTGCTGCTTTTGGCCAGGGTTTTCAATTTTCTTCGCAGTAGCTGATATAGGGTTATGCTTTGGATTTGTGCTGGAACCAGTGTTGATAATTCAGGGATGTTTTTGTTGCTGCTGAGCAGTGCTTACACAGAGTCAAGGCCTTTTCTGCTTCTCACACTGCCCCATCAGTGAGAAAGCCCGGGATGCACAGAAGACTGGGAGGGGATGCAGCTGGGAGAGCTGAACCTGAATTGACTCCAGGGATATTCCATACCCTACAGCATCATGCGCAGCAAAACTGGGTTGTTTAGGGACCTCTGCTCAGGGACTGGCTGGGCATTGGTCAGTTGGTGGTGAGAATTTGCTTTCATGTGCATCACTTGTCTGTCTTGGGTTTTATTTCTCTCTGTTATTTTCTTTTTCACTACAATTTTGAATTATTATTATTATTAATAATTTAATTAATCTATTAAACTGTTTTAATCTCAACCCATGAGTTTTTTCAATTTTACCTTTCCAATTTTCTTCCCTCCATCCCACTGGGGGAGCAGCTGTACAGTGCTCAGCTGCCAGTTGGGATTAAACCCCGACAGAGTACTTAGAACTTAATCCAGAGGGAGCTATGAAGACACAGGAAAAAAAAGCAATCCCTACCCAAAGAGCATGGGAATGATTGAGGGACTCTCATCTGTGGTAAAAACTATTAAAAATTTAAATGAAATATAATCAGGATTTAGATACAATGTTGTGGAAGTATCAGTGATACAGAAGTTCCAATTACAGAAACCTGTATTTAATGTTGCAGGGGATTAGAAGTATGTTATTCTAAAACTGAACATAAGAGCCATCTAGTTCAAACAAAGTTATTTCCCTAGCTTATAAGGATCCCAAATTTGATGAAACTCAGGCCTATCTTATTATAGTTTTTGATCTTTTAAGAGGAAAGTGAAAAGAGTGAGAAATCTTTTACTTCTTCTTGATACACAGTATCTTGCTTGGCTTTGAGTTACAACTGTGACATTCAGTTAGGTGCTGAAAATAAACATTGATTTGACACAGAAAGAAAAAAAGCAATAACTTGACATAAAAAAATAATTTCTGCAGGATTTTAAGTCCCTACTTAATACTATAAGGCAGTCTTCTTTTTTTTTTTTCTTTCTTTTGTTCCTCTCCTGCAAAGATTTTGATGGGAAAATTGCCATATTAATACCTATAAATACAAGTATTAAATATAACCAGAGGAGGGAGCTTCTAATTGTCCTATGAACCCAAAGAAAACCTGTTGGGAATTAGAACAAAGTGAGAAAATTTTCAATTAAAGAAAAAAGCATTCAATCAGAGGCCTTTCTTGACTCCTATAGCTTTTAATGAAAAAACCCTCCATGTAAGAACACTCATTGTAGTTATCTTTTTCAGTGACTCAGTGCAATGCCTCCATGAAATCCAGTCCATGAAATACTTGCACCTGGTGCTGCAAATGCTAACTAAGCTGCCAAAACCTTCTCCCTGCCTTCAAAACTGGGCCTCTCCTTCCCCTGTCAGAGCAGAGCAGGTCTGGTCCTTTTCAGCTGAGGTTTGCTTCCCTTCTCCACTCCATTTGTCTTCCTTTCTGCCCTTTTCTTCCTTCCAGGCCTGTCCTGATCACAGCTCCTGTTGCCAGCTTTACATGGCAGCAGGTTGGGATGGGGCGGCTGGCAGTGCATGCTATTCAAGTGAGAGTAGTGAGATGGAGGCAATGTTTGTACCAGCCCAGATAAGCATGTGGGGAAGCAATCCATGGGAGGATTGTGGTCATCATCTGCTTTGAAGAGTACAGACAAAGCATTCTCTTCATGTCCTGAAAATGATCGAATCTATAGCTGATGATCAGTCACTGCAGCTATTGATTCCTATTTAACCAGCTAAATATAATATTTGAGCAAAATTTTACCTAAAATTACAAACTTCAGAGTAATTCAGGGTGTGTGTATGTTTTCTGACTACTGTAGCATTCTGAATATTCAAATTGCTGCACCTATACAACCTTACACCACGTTTCTTTCGTTTTCAGGTTCCTAAGTCTGGGTAGAAAACTCACAAAAGAATACAAAATAAGGAGTTAGAGAAGTCTGAAATCAGATTGTTTCTGGGTTTGAAATTGTTCCTCTTCTGTATAAGCATGTGGCTTGGTCTTTAACTACATGGTCCATACTTTTTCTTTCCTCTGTGAAATGCTGCTTCCGTACTGTACTGTGTGGACTTGCTCTGTGGGTAAACCGGGACTTTGTATTGAATTGGGTGTTGGGATGCAGAGTTCCCTTGAAGAAATACTGTGTAGTTTCCTGCTTAAGGTAGCTGGAGGATTTATTGAAGTATGTCTTTTCTTCTTGATGCTGCCAGAGAGATCCATATGATATCATGGATAGTGACATGAACAAAACTTTTCATAAATAACCATCTCCTCTCTTTTCCTAATTTTCTTTGTGCCCTCTGTTAGGTTTCTGTGCTAACATTCCTTTCATGTGTGCATAAATTTACAACTATATCTGAAGGCACTGGAACCAGTGATTTCTGAACAGGTGAAATCCTGTATGCTGATAAGCTCTCTGGAAAGTATTGCTACCAGGATATCTACTTGAGCACAAAACCCATTAGATTCTTTTCAGAATCTCCATGTCCTCGTTTGTAACATGTGAGATGAGCCTTACCCTGCTTCCCCTTCGCTCACTGTTGTAAAACTGAATCTAGAACACGTATGGAAATACCCGACTGGTGAACAGTATGGATTGAAGCCTGTTCCCTTGGAACTGCACTGCTGTAATTCTCTTTGTAGATGAGACTGCTTATTAAAATGGTTTTATTCTCAGAGCAGTTAAATGCTTAAGAAACAGGTCTTCATGTGAATAGAACTTTCCACAGTAAACAGCCCCATTGTATTGATAGTTCTTTCACTTCTGTAAAGAATTAAAGCTCAGGAGGTTTTCTTCAATGGCAATGCTTGAATAATCAGCTGTGTATAATTTCCCCGTTGGTTTTTATCTCCTACATCTGTACTCTTTGATCATGTTTGCAATGTATTATGAGTTTGTACTTTTGAGTCTTGCACAAAAACAAAAATGACTTTCACTGCAAGCTTTCATTTTGCTTGCCAAAAATGCATGACAGACTGGGACAGAAAATAGGTACAGTGGAAGCAAACTTGGTGGGCTTCTGATTTTAGAGCTCTCAGTAGTGGTTAAATGCTTACCTCCCCATTTCTTGTTTTGTTAAACAAACCACTCCTCTTAACATACATAACCATGATTCACTGAGCAGTAAATAAATAGAAGCCTTCTACAAACTGGCTCATTGATCTAAAAGGACTCCTTCAGTCATTCCTGAGTGGCACATGCATGACTTTCAGCAAGCTTAAGCTAAAGTGCTAAGACACTCTGATCCAAAGCTGCAATAACTGCTATCATTGGCCTTTTTAGCCATCAGTGCGCTTGTAGCAAGCATGGGTAGAGCCCTTCCCAAATCTTCATTCGCGAAGCCTAGCCATGATGAATGGCTGGCATTGACAGGGGATTATAATCTTTACCACTGAGGTCACTTTTTTGCCTTAATTTTGCTCTACATTTCTCACACTCATGAGTTGTTTTAATAGCAATTTGTATTTGATTACTGCCTGGTTATGGTCAAAGCCTTATATGCAATAAAAATTTTGTTCAAATATTCCCTCCATCTGCTGCTGAGCACTTTCCATTTTCTATTAGACTGGCAGTCTTTTCCAGGGTTTCTTCCTGCATATGAGGGGCATGTGATAGAAAAATTGTTCCCAAAACTTCCAGAGGAAATATTAATTTAACACTTTGATAAACATTTTGAGATTACAGGTGCCTGTTTAACTTCCACCATATGTGGGTTTAGTTTCCTTTAGTTTATTTGTTTTAAGGGATATATCCAAGACACAATGTTCAAATCCAGAGCTTGGATTTTTACAGAATTTGCAACTCAATGTTTTGCTTTATTCCATTGCTGAAATAAAATATTGTATTCCTGAGTTAGAAGTGACTAAGGACCCTAAGACTTAGGTATCAAAGCCATAGCTTCAAAAGCAGACAGTATAACTAAAAGTGATAGTTTCACTTCATAATAAATGTTTTTTTTCATTAATTTTTTGGTGTTACAACTCAAATAATCAGGTATGAACTGGTTCTCAAATGCAAATCTCTTCTAGGTGCTGCATTATCAGGCTTCAAATAAAAATCACGGCACATTGTTATCCTCTGAGTTTGTCATCCAATCTTGATATGCTTGAAATTGGAAATTCAGCACCTTCCAAATGTCCAGTTAGATGTTCTCAGTCTGTTGTAAGAGTTACAAACCTTTCTCTTTTTGTTGATTACGACCATTTTGTTCAGTTGGTAGCAAATATCAATTAGTGCACACTTTTCCCTAGCTGATATGCCTTTTGAATGTAAATGAAAGGAAGAAAATGTGCATTAAAAGTCACCTTTTCTTTTTCTGAAAACACTGTATGAATATGTTTGTGTTACATAGGCATGAACTGCCACTGTCTGAGTTTCTCAAAACTCACTAAAATCATCTTAGCATGCTGTACTGCAGACAAAGCTTTTCAGTGTTCCTTTCTTCTCACTGAAGTGTTTTCCTTCCTTTGCTCCCAGCCACGGATTAATAGTCTGTAAGCAAGCTTGCTCTCAAAAATGTCAAATGTAATTGAAAAAGGAAAATTAGAAAATAAAAAGTTGTCTGGCATGGCTCCTCTGGGTCCAGCTCTTAATAGCTTTGCAGGTTTCTCTGCTTCATTGATCAACCCAGTGTTGGAAGGCTAAGCCCTCACTGCTCCCACTGCAACTTCCACCTGGAGTCCCTGGGGCAAAATCAGCCATGGTTGCATCGGAAGAACACACTAGGTTTGCTTCTGGCTCATAGGTTGCGCAGAGCAATAACAGGCCTTTTGTCACCTCCTTCCCCTCCCTGCTTTGCCGATAAGCTGAAGAAAAGAAATTGCATGAGCTGTCACATGGCTAAGGACATAAGCAGCCATCTGCACTTGTTATTTCTAGGCCCAACACTGTGCATCCCAAGGGGGCTTGGAATGGAACGCGCAAAGCGGGAGAGCTCTTAAACTGTGCATAAGTGGGCCGAAAGTTTTCTAAGAAACAAAGGAAGTGTTTGGTTTAGAGGCTCTTGGTTTGCTGTGCTTTATGTGAATCAAAGGGAGAGCTGTAAAGGAGCTGGATGTCTGTCACGGTGCACCAGGAATCTGAGACAGTCATGACCTCAGCTCACCATGTAACTCTAGAACTGAGAGCTGGGAGATGCCAGTTCCTGCTGGTCAACAGAATTGCTTGCCAGGTCAATTTTACTATGTGCCTCTTGTAGAAATGTCTAAACCACAGTCCCATTCTTGTGTGAATTTACTGACGGGTAGAACATTGAGCTTTTGGCTCAAGGTCATGCTGGGGAAAAAACTGTTGAAGCATAGGATTCTGTCCAGGAAGCAGCTGTGTATAGCTGTTGTAAATGTGGACCAGTCCCAAGTCCTGTTTGATAGATAACATACGCCCTCAGTTTTCAAAGCTTTTCACTGCCTTTCTTTGGTTTTGAGCCCAACAGACTAAAATCTTGTATCTTATAGCAAGAAAATTTGCTGGTGTAGGAATAACAGTGCCTTGACAGGGGAGAGGCTCAGTATGCACCAGATTGCCACCCTGCCCTGGGAGGGCATCTTCAGATGGGCATTCTTCTAGCTGCTCTGTTTGGATGCCAGCAGAATCCAAATGATCCCATTTCTGGCCTGCAGGTAGAAAATGGTTTTGATCTAGAAAGCAGCATAGTGTTGATGACTATCCATTCAGAGGGAGCACATGCACAATGTATTTCAGTGTTGGGCTTTTGCCTGTGACATCTGCAAGAATTCTTACTATTCCTCTCCTGTGTTTTATCTTGGAGGGAGGTAAAATGCAGCAGAGAAACAGCTGAAGTCAAGTTAAAAAACTGAATTTTCAGTCCAATGCAGATGTGCAGTGAGTCCTCAGTATTCATGTATGTCACAGACATTTTCCTGCCTTCATACAGTGCTACAAAATTGCAGAGGAGAAATGTATAGCAGGAGCCATTATTAGAACTTCTTACTCACCAGTTTACAGCTGAACATGTTGTGCAGTAGAGATAAACTTTTAAGACACTAAGACTTGTGCATGTGGGGAATTCATGAAGAAAAATGTTAATTTCCTTAGAATTATTTTTTAAATCTATTTTTTTGTGGCCCCATTTACTGATAGCTGTTCTTCATAAAGAGTTGAGAACACTTGGTACAGACATGAGGTCACCCTCAGGTAATACATTCAGAGACGGAATCTGAATTTTCCTTGTGATTTTCATGGTTTGCCTCCATTGTACCAGCCAGATTCTCTCCCAGATAGGCCTGTTGGAGAGTGGAAGGCTTTATTAGGGTTGAGAACCAAAACAGGAGAGGTAGGGAAGGTCCTTAGCAAGTAGCCTTAGGACTTTCTCCAGTGCTGTCTAAAGCAAGGAGACCTTGACAGGAACTAGGGTCTGTAGGACATTTTTAGTGGATGGAAGAGCACCGGAACAGAAATAAGGTTCTGTATTCCCCAGCTGTATAAGGGAGTGCTGAGCTGTCTCTGCCAAAATACCCTCTTCCTTTAGGACTGGAAGCTGTGCTTGTTAGTGGCTAGGATAAGAGTGGGATAATGAAGGTCTTGATTTGCCTTGGGCCAATTGCCTCTTTTTCCTTATTCCTAAATTTCCTAAGCTGTAAACTGTGAACAATCATATTTGTGACTTTGCAATGTCCTTTTGTGAAGTTAAGCAATAGAAACTGAGTAATATCCATGAGACTAGTGTAGGAGTGCCTTCCTGTAGGTGGGCAGTGTTTTTTCCCAGCACACCAAACAGCTGCAGCTTGTAATGGATTGCTTTTTAGTTAATTTCCACATGTAACACCACTTCTTCAAGAAGTACATTTGCAATGTTCGCTTTTGCTTAGCTCTAAATATTCTAGCCACTATGTTCCTTGGTCTCCTCTCTGACTCGAGGGTGGTAAGGCTGAGTGTTGCTAGCAAAATCAGGCTTCTGCTTTATACTTTTGTCACAACAGTTTAAGTCGGTTGATTTCCAGATTTCTTTTGTGAGAATAGGAATCAGGCTGCAGCAGGAACACTTGGGATGCAACACTTTGTTGTAGATGGAGAGAACCTGGTGCAGACTCCCAGGCAGTCCTCATTCATGGAATGCTTTGCATTTTCAATCACTTCTAAGAAATTCTGTATTCCCATCAAAGCAAATAATTCAGCCAACATTCAGCCTGAGTTTCCTCATATTGGGAGGCAGCTCAAGTTTACACTAACAAAATTAAAATCACTTTTACAAAGACATGTTGGAAAGGGTGGGAATATTCCTTTCAGTAAAATAATTGTCAATCTTCAGGTAGAATTAGATAGAAGGTGGAAAACAAAACACAAATACTACAAAAGATAAATAAAACCCAGGCTCCTGGAGAATACAATGTATTTTCAAAGTTACACTGAAGGGCATTTAGTGCCTACAGATATTTTTCAATTTAAATTATTTCATAAAGGCCATGAGAACAGTCTTCAGGCATTTATAGGGAAACATCAGTATGTAATCTTTTCACAGATTAGGGAAATAACTAAATAAAATTCATTTATATGACTTACCTCCCAAATTCTTTAAATGTTAAATACCCCAAAATAAACTTGCAGTCCAGCTTAACATTAGGTCTTTAAGGAATCTGTGACTGATTCTAAACGAATGAAAGTAGTTACCCGAAACTAGTAATGGTTTCCTAATGAGTGAGGAATTCAGCTGAGACAGTGGGGGATCTCCCTAGGGTTAACCAGGTGACAGCTGTAGAAACAGATGCAGTTTCAAAATGTGTTTTCAAGAGATAGTATGGTTATGAGTCAAGGCATTTTGCGGTCAGCAAGTGCACTGATACATCTGTATATTTGGGATTGTAGGACAGTACCAAATCCACCTCTGAAGAAGCAGGTCTGAGTCATTAGATGTTGCTGAGGATATGAGTTACAAGGAGCATCTTAGTTGAAGCACTCAATAATCAAGCAAAAATCTCTTAAGAGATCAGTGTTTCCTTCAAGTTGCAATTAATATTGTTTTTTATCAGTATGTTGGACACACATAAGGATTTGAAATGTCTTTCAAAATTGCTGGTTACAGTAATAGCTACTTTATTAATTATTGGAGAAATAATGAATTAACTTCTCTTGCAGCTCTTTAATAAGGAAGTACAAGCTGTCTTTGAAGCACTAGCAGCCCAGTTATCCTGTGTTATTCTGGCACATGTAATTATCTCTCTTCAAGACTTTAAGCCATTCTGTTTATCAAGCAAATCAGCAAATAAGTCAAAGAACAACCCTAAAACTGAAGCATCCTTATCTGCAGTACAGAAAATAGAATTCTGCTGCTATTTTATAGCACATGGAGCCCTCAAAAATCAATTTTCATCCAAATCAGATAAATTTTTCCAATAGACCTGCTAATAATAAATTATGGAGAAAGGAAGATGTACATGAAGGTAGAGGAAAAAGTCCCAGATTTCAAATCTAATATGCCTCTGCTGTAACATGTTCTAGTTTGCAAAACAAATTTGCCCAAAGAACTGAATGATAACAAATCTAAAACATTCCTCTATAACCCAAATGGAAACAGGATTTAAAAATCTTCAGTTATTCATAGTAGAGAAAGTGTTCTTACTAAAGTGCAATAATGAAAGGAAAAGAGTATAAATTATGTTCTTCAAAAAAAGTCAACTCTTGTCTACATGGAATGGTGTTGCTACTTTAAAAAAATATTTTTATCCCATTTTTTTCCTGTGATGACACTAATAGACTTAAAGAGTCTGTCCACTTTGTTTACAATGGGTTAGTTTCCAGTGAATGAGAGATACATAGAGTCCTGGACTTTCTCAAAATAGTTGTGTAGCATCAATATCCATCAAATTTTGCATTCTGAGACTCTTTTCATTGTTGGTTGTCTGCTAAAACCTATTGCATATATGAATCTTGTGGTCAAATTTGAAAGATCCCATGATTCCTCTTATACCATCTCATTGTTCTTGGGATTTTAATGATTTCACCACTAATTCTACGTTGCTTGAGGACACCACTGGCCACTGCAAATCAGATAGTTCTTACTACAAACAGGGTGAAGCATGCATACTCTTGTAGCATGGGTGACTGGATAAAACTGAAACCGCTTTTACAGTAATCAGTGTTGTACCATGAGAATACTGTAAGGGATGAAGTTGGGGGAAAGCCATAGTAGGCCACATCATAGGTCCTTCTAACAGAGTACCCTTTCCCAGCATTCTAACTTTTTATTAAGTCTCCTAACTTAGTTTTCTTACTCATACATTCTTTCTTCTTTTGGTCAAATAATAGGGATGACAAACACAGGCAGAGGATTGCCTGCAAAATGACAGTAACCAGCAGTGGCTGTGGAATAGCAGGATCTGTAAGGTCATTTGGCTGAGTGCAGGTCATCCGAGAGTGTCTGTAGCACAAGGCCAGCTCAGGTTCCCTTTCAGTAGAGAGGGGTGTCTGTCATCACATAATTGTTGCTCTTGAGAGCTACTTGCTAGTTTCAGGCCAGTTTAGTGATATTTTTTTAGGTGTGAGGGCTGCAGTCACTGGGGATGACACTATTTAAGAGAGTCCTCTGCCCTCATTTTTGCATCACAAAGTGCTACAAAGGAGATGAAGTGATAGATTTGCAGGATTGTGATTCTGGTGAAACACAGAGGTCACTTGACTACCAGACCCTCCAAATGCTCAACTTTCACTGAAGTTGCGTACTTATTTGTTCCTATGAAATTCCAAAACATAATATAATATTTCTTATTTTGTCTGTAGGTGAAGTTAATTAGCAGATCTAAACTTGCCCACCAATATCACTTTCATTTGGTGTTAACAGCAAGTTTAGCGCTCAAGTCTTCTTTTTTTTTTTTTTCATAGCAAACAGCCTGTGCTTATTATCATATTAAAGGAGTGCCACTGGTTAAATCAAGCAATGAATATAAATAGCTGTATTACTGCCATCAGGCATTAGTGTTTATTTAGTGGATGTGAATCATGCATGCCTCTTTGATCTGGCTTTGACTAAGCCATTGCTGTTTTCATACAAAAAAGGTTATTTGCAAACACTGTGAGAGTATGTATACATTAAACATGGAACTAATCAATATGAAAGGCTCTCTGCTACTTTGACAACCCTGTGTGCTGCCATTGCAGTCTTTAAGTGTTTTGGATTTCTGTGTGAGTACCTGGGTCCCTGAAGACACTCTCAGCTCTTTTCTTTGGACTAGAGAAGATCAAGATTGAAATTGAGCCCCACTGTGAAATCAGTGGCCATATCACACTCAGGTCCCTGTGAAGGGCACATATCTGGCATCAGAGAGGACAAAAATAATCAAGGACAGTGCTGATTTATTTGTGGACTGGTTTGATTACAGTGCATGCAGGAGAGTATTTGAAAGAGAAATTTGTTTGTGCACAATCAGATAAGCAGACTCAGACCTACTTGTGCTCATTACCCACACTGAACTTTTTATTACTTTTTGCTAAAACAAATATCTCGTGTTGAATTTTAAAACTGAACCCACATGCCTCCCCTTCAACAAACTATATGCAGACTATTATGTGCATTGGAAAAGCAAATGATAACCCAAAGATACTGCCAAAGTAATGTTATCGCAGTCATTGCGATAAACAACTTAGAATGAGGCTCGTTCTGATGCCAAACATTAACCTGGGCAAAGTAGCTGACAGGAATGGTATTTATTCAACCATGACTGACCTCAAATGCCCTCCAATGAGGGACCGGGGATGGCAAGTAAGTGGAAAAATTGTAAAAATACACAAACAGTTAGGTGATTTCTGAGTCCAAAATGCGCACCCATCCCTCCCTCACTTTCTGTTATTTCTACTATAATGCAAAGTCATAATACAATAGTTTTAGGATTAGAAGGAAAGCTGAACCTCCAGAGTCTGGGTAAATTTGGTCTTCACTCCTACATTTGTAGCAAAGTCAGATTAGTTTTGCATCATTTCGGATTTCTTTTTTGTCACTTAATGTCATTTTGAATATTAATCTTTCGTACATTTATAGGGTGTTTGTGTTATAGGTGTTACAGAAAAGGAGTTTTAAAATAATTTGGAATGATAACTGTACTAGGAAAGCATAGTGGACCAGTGAACTGTTTATCTGTCCGTCCTGATATTTTGTAATTGACTGAATTATGCTGCAACTTTATCCAACCTAAGAAAAAGGGTGAGAATTATTAGGATGAGAGTGAGATGGTGATCATCTTGAATAGTGACAAAGGAGAGAGCTTTGGTGTGTTCTTTTGTAAAGATCACATGCTCTTCATGGTTATGCAAAAGTTCTCTTGCCTGACTCCGTATTATTGCATCAAAGATTTTGTTGAAGAAACCCAGCCAGAAAGGCTAAAGAATGACCCAGGGAAGAGTCCTTGAAGGAGCAGCAGGGATGTAATTATGGGGGAATACCTTCTATCTAGTCTGACTTATTTTAAGGGATATTCTTCATTTTGTTCACTGTTACACAAGTAAAGGGAAGGTGGATCAATCAACCCGTTGTTTTCAAATCAATGTAATTATTGACTGAAGCTGGTTTTCTCTGCACAATTCAGTCTGAAGAAGTGTAATATTTTAACACAAAACCAAAGCTTTAAGGTATGCATGGAACTGCATGCCTTAAATGAGGGTCATGGCTGTGACTTCATGGTGGGCATTTAGCCTGTTGAAACATGACATTACCTCAGGCTTCTGCTTCTTGCACCTTTACCTAGGTAAAGAAAAGGCATGCAAGGAACAACATCTCTTAAAAAATGATGAATTAATAGTTATATAGTTTTTTATCTCTCTTACTGAATGGTTTCACTGAGTCTGTAGAGATTTCAGTGTCTCAAACTGTGTGAATAGCTCCTCATCCCGACAGTGGTCAACTGTTGTGCCTTGCAAGTGGGTGTGCAGTCAGACTTTGCTGTAGTATATGTAAGAAAGAGCTTCTACAAAGTCAATCTATTTCTCAAGACATTTTGACATGAAAATATGTATCTCCAGTTTCCTCATTCAGTCAAAAGCTTTTTCTGATGGAGAAAAAATTATTCAGTTTTGAGTATTTATTTCAGTTCTCACTATAGTGGATTCCTTCTAGAGCTTCCCACCATGGTACTGAAATTCAGATTACGGTCCTAATGAACACTTTAACAAGTGAAACAGTTCCAAAAGCCACCTTAGGTAATAACCTTTTTCCTGCACTAGTCTTGATGAGCAAACTGCTGATATTGTGAAAGATATCTTCAGCCTTTGCTCCCAACGCTGCTGACAGCCCCCCCATGTGCTTTGGCAGCAGCTTCAATGGGATGTCAACCGTGGGCTATGTGATGCAATGAGAGCACATTAGTACTCGCTCAGTGAGCCTGCTCACCTTGCCCCAATTCAGGTGCAGAGCCAAGTCTTCTATAACATCACTAAACAAACACCAGAAACTGTTGGTCACACAGAGAAATATTTGCTAAGTTACAGAATCTTATCAGAGGGAATGTGTTCTTGATGTTTGTTGGTGGGACTTTCCAGGAACTGGAGATACAAAGGGTCAGAAATTCCTGTCAGCTTCAGTGCAGCTGCGTTTCCACCCTCAGTGTCTGTTATTTGAAACCACAGCTTGCATGCTCTCCTGTTCTCTCTGTTTCACTTCTCTATCAACTCTAAGCTGCGGACAAGACACATAACTTTCATTTCTATCCATGCCTATTTTTTTTTGCCAATGTTTTGAGAAAAAATACATGATGCATTGTCACTGGCCAGTAGAAGCCATCCTGGTCCTGTTGAAAATTAGATCCTCTTTACAGAACAGTAGGCTGTTCTCAAGAGGCCTGGATTATTTACATGAGAATATAGATAATATGGATTATCAGGGCCTTAACGCTACACTGTATCATGTGTAAGGAAATAATGCCTTAGAATCTACAGACAGGAATCCCTTCAGGAATTAACAATTTGGTTTGAAATATTATTTTTTTTTAGTAGAATTAGCCTAGTTTTCTAACAGGAGAATACTCACAGCAAATTTTAAACTGGCTAGCCATGAACTTTGAATGGAGAAGTACAGAACTTTAAGATTATTAGAGTCTAAGCCTTCAGGAGAAAAGATTGCAGTGTGAGTTTAACAGTATTCTACACCAAAGCATCCATCTATATGGAGGATTTGATGAGTACTCAGGGCAAAATCTGAAGACCAGTGATAGACACAAACTCCTGCCAGAAGCATCTGCACCACAGGGAGCCAAACTCAACTTTTTGTGCTGCTTGTAGAGCTCCATGTCATTACTCAAGTAGAAATATGACAGGAAGCTTATATATCACTTATGCTTTATATCTCTTCATTACCATAGCATTTCATTTCCTGATAAGTGAACTGTTTGGTTAAAGTAGAGTTTTAAAAACTGTATTTCAAGCTGATCACACAGGGCAATCATTAAATTGGTACTCTGGTTCAATCCCATACAACACGAACAACGCTTAGTGATTTCTTAGCAGGCAGCCATTGGAAACAATGAATGCTCCCCTTCCTGCTCCTTTCCTTAGCTTTTATATCTGAGTGGACATCGTATGATATGGAACATCTCTTTGGTTAGTTTGGGTCAGCTGGCCTATTTGGGTCCCCTCCCAGAAGGAATGTTACAGTGCTGATACTGTGCTCAGCAGAAGCCAAAACACTGGTGTGTTATCAACACCCTTCTAGTTACCAATGCAAAGCACAGCACTGTGAGGGCTGCTGTGGGGGAAATGAGCTCTAGCTCAGCCAGACCCAATACACATGAATATGAAAATATGGGTGGTGATGATAGTGGTGAGAAGTATTTTGTCACGATGTGTTAGGGGGAAAGAGATGTAGATGAAATTCCCTATTACCATTAACTGCTTCCTGCTTTTGTCACATATTTTAAGTGTCTCCTGATGTTGCAATGAGAAAAAAAGGAAAAAAACTCCAGCCTGATATTCCAATCTGCAGAATCATTATGCAAAATCTACAGGAAATTCTAGGAATAAATGAATTTGCTGACTTTATCGTTCTGAAGAGTTGAACTGTACTTTGTGGCTTGAGGTGCCTACAGGTGTAAATCTGCCTAGACCAGAGTCTGCATAGTGAGTGTTTAGTGGAAATGAAGGGTTATTCATTGGATGGAAGTTGGAGTTGAAGGGCAACACTTGGGTTGTATACACAACACTGTTTCTTTTTTAAATAGCTGTTTTCCTTGGGAAACAGAATTACACTTATTTCACCATGAGATATTCTGGGACACATACAAGACCAAAAAAAAAAAAGTATTGGGTAAAATATGTTATCTACTTCTCATTCCTTTTTTTCTCCCAACTGCTTATTAGCTTTTTTCTGCTTCTTTCCCCTTCCCCTTCTGTTTTTTGTCAGGCACAGTTTGTTAATTTCCATTAACATTTCCTTTCATTGATTTTTCTTTTTTTTAACTGAAGTTACTCCTCAATTCTCTCACAGTAACATTTCCTTTTCCAGGCTCTGGGCCCCCTTTCTTCCATCCTGAAAGTCTATTTCATCCCATTCTCTCTCTCTGTCTTGCTCTCTCCTTTACTACTGTTCCATCTTTTGATTAAAATTCCAACACTTACCTTTCATATCCTTGCTCTAACACCTCTCCAGTGCTTTTCTCCCTGCTTCCTCTGTTCTTTCTTTCATCTGTTGTTCCTTCAGAGCAGTATGTAATTTTCCTCTCACTTTTGCATCCAAAAAACACATATTACAGGCAGATACCAATTGGCTTCCTGGCTACTCAATTCTTCCTACATTCCTTGAGGTTTCACATCAAGGCTGAGACAGGGGGAGGTCTCCTGAGAGAATCAGAGATGGGATAGTGCATCTTACTTGTGGACCACATATTCAAACACTGAAGAAACTTTAGACTTGTTTGAAATACATTGTTTTGGTGAAGAACTCAGCTTTTCCATAAACTGTTTGCTGTGAAGTCAACTGAATCCTGAGTCCAGCATTATTCAGCTGGAACAGCAATTTAGAATCTCTGTAATAAACTTCCTTCCTGAGCAACTGCCCTAAAAGAACATTTAATAAGACTAGTATGATACATTTTGGAGGTTTAGTTTTAAGTGGGTAAACATGCCCCCAAGAGACAGGGAGAGGAGGGAGATACTTATTTTCTCACGTCTCATGAAGGCACTGAAGGGAGGTAAATATCTCATGATAACCACACCCCTTGTCATACTCTATTAGTCACATCACACGCTTCCTGAACACAGCACTTCTTTATATTCCCCTGACATTTTGCACGTCTCACAAGAACAGTGACTAGTTATCATCCCCAGGGCTAACACCCGTTAAAGTACAGTTCAGTGAGCCTTTACAGGAGCCTCTAATTGTTTATGTACAGTATGCTAGGCTTCACAGAGGCTGTATTTACTCTTGAATAAGACATGATAGGTATGTTTTGACCTTAGACTTCTGCCATATGACTCAAAAGGCAGATGAAAACTTTCTGCCTTTTACTACAAAACCTTGAAGCTCACATGCTGTGGTTCTGCCAAGTGACACTTGGAGTCTGCAGGGTAGCATCAAGGTGGCCTTCTCCTAACTGCTGCTCCTCCTGTGCTATGGGTCCGTAGGAGATTGGTCTAGCCAGACTGCAGGACAAGGACTTCCAGGGGCTGCATTCAGGGGTTCTAAGGTACCAGGCTAGCAGCTGGCTGGCGAAAAATTTCAGTTATGTGTATCCTATCCACAGTTTATGATGGCAGCCTGTACAGCTTTGCATAACTTTGATAACCTGGAGTGACTCCAGCTCATTCATCCCATCTCTTCTCCTGTAAAGCCATTGTAGGTAAGGGCAAAGAGATTAGATGCCGAAATGCCTTTGGTTTGCCGTGTGAGTTAGTGGGATTCAGTAGCCACGGTGCCCAATTGCTTCTTAGTCCTCAGGATTTGTATACCTGGTATGACAGTACTATATTATGATCTTGTTGCATCAGGAAAAAATAAGAAAAGACACAAAGTACTTTCAGTGTGAGCAGTATGGTCTTCTCACTTTGTGCCTGACCTGGAACATCAAATGACTGCGTTTTTCTTAATTTTTATTTACTTCCACATTATGGATGAAGGTGCACAGAAAAACTGGGCTAGGTTAGGTATTTTAGAGCACTATGGCTCCAGTCCTCCTTTCATTTAAATGCAGAAAGAAGTATTGAAATCTTCCTCAAAAATCATTCTTCCTCTTTGATGGGCTCGAGTTAAAAATAGTAAGGTAGAACTGGGCAACTGCTGCATATGGGAAATACAATCAAATGCAGTTGTGGTTCAAGACCTGAACAAAAATATTATGTCCATACATAAGCCAAATACCTTTTCCTGGAATATAGGATGCTTCCTTTTATGTGTCAGGCTCTGACCACTGAGTCACTTCCTGTGGGTTTGCATTGTGTAGATTAGCAGGTGCAATTCTAGGCACGTATGGAAACTTCCTTTCTTACTGCTCTCTCAAGTGTTGTCTTTGGCTTCCTCTGAAGCTCAACCTGGTTACCTCTTTACCCACACTACATCTCTCGTCATCTCTGTCTCTGTCCCTGCCTATGCCTGCTATCTGCCCAGGCTTTTCTCCTGATACCTTCTTTAATTTCTTTATTTTCTTTGACCAGGAGTGTTAGAGAAAATAGCCAAGCTATTCTGTGGACTAGCAAATCTAACTCTTTACAAGGAAGTGTTTATTTCATGTTTTAACAAATACAACCATTCTCACAAAACCTGGAATTCCTCTGGAATTGCATTTGATGGGTAGCTTTTTACAGAGGGGAGGATATGGGTAGAAGAGGTTGTTGAAGATAATAGTCACTGAACTACAATAGTTCTGGATTCCTACTTCTCCCAAATCTCCATAGTGAAGCTATGGACTTCATGCCTTGGTACCAGAGTAACTATTTCAGCTGAAGAATTAGGGTTTTCATCAAAACATCTAAGCCAGTAAAATTCACTGTGAATTTATATGCCCTACTCTACTTTTGGTTTGTTCTGCTGCCTGCAGGAGAGTAGCTATGCTGGGGTGTTGTTTCAACTATACTAGAATAGTTTTTTTTAATTTAATATTTGTGTGTACATGACCTCCTGTCTTATGTCTACTTACCTTACAAATAAGTAAGGGTGTCCTTTTTCTGGGTTGTTTATCAGAAAAGAAAAACAAAAGTAGAGGAGCATATGTCATTCTTCGGACACAAATTCATCCGTTCTTTATTTCTTTTCCCTGTCAAATTCTGTAACTTAACCATGGACAGCTCTTTTCAATTGTCTTTATCAGCTGTTTCCTATCTATTTCACACAAGTTTGGAAGGACTCCTTTACATTTAAAAAAATCAAGCATACAGTCAAAAAAGAAAGTGGGGGTGGGAGAACTTTTCCTTTTTAAGACACGTTATTTTTAAGGGGTGAATGTCTAATAATCTGTCAGATAAATATGAGAACATGGTGATAAATTTGGTGAATGAAAGCATGCCAAAATGGGAGGCAGGAACCTATTTCAAAGAAAGGTGCTCTGATTTGCTGATATTCTGGAAACACAGTGTTTAAAAGTACAATGGCAGAAGCAAATGGTTTTGAACTTTGCCAATATAATGAGCACAGGGTAGAAGCTGAAAACAATTGTACCTGTGTTCTTCGTGTTTTCCAGAGCTTGCCTCTGGCCAGGGATGAGTGAGGGATGAGAAAGAAGGAAGGACCTAGACTCAAAAGTGTGCTGAATGTTTGTTTTTCAGAAGAAAAGGAGAAGTGATTGAGATGATGGTGCTTCACATCCCAGAGGGAGTTTCACTTCACAGATAAGCACCCCGAGTCATGAGCTGAATACGTGCCTAAATGTTTCAATAGCTGAAGCAAATCCTATCAAAGTTTGCTGTTGTGGCTGAACGTGCTGACTCAAAGGGCTGACAAGGTGAGCTACCAGGGAGAAATGTGGTTGGTAGTAAGTCACACAGTGGGCCATTTGGAAAGAGGAAGAGAGAAATTATTCTTTACATGAAGGAGAAGCAAACTTGGTATGTGAAAATGCAAGCTGTTTGTTTCAATGAAGAGGCTAGGTTTGGCATTACTCCATGCAGTTATTTGAAGGCTATTGAGAAATGCAAATCGTGATTTATTTTTACGTGCTATGTGATGAGACTCATTCTTCAGAGGCAGAAAGACAAGTTTCTGGATTCTGTCAAGTAATTTGCCAAAACAACAAAAAAAAAGAATGGCACAACTTACATATTTTTTAAATATGATTATGAAAACCTGAAAAAAAAATTAAAGGTTATTCACAAAGGACAAAAGCAGGTAATTGTCCTGGGGGCTTGCTGCAGAAGGAGATGCATTTTGGTCTACTGGCCAAATGACACTGGTTTTCTGGGGACTGCTTTTCATTAATTGAATTTGTCCCATTAGGAGTTTTTTTGTTCTTCCTCTCGTGTATTTACTTATTTAGGTAACACATGCTTAATGTGCATAGGTTTTACTCTTAGTTGCCAGACACCTCACATAGTCTTTTGTATTCCGGCTGTAAAAAGTGTTGGCACCATTTTTGTGAGACAGCATGAAGGTTTTTACAGATAATATTTGCTATTAAATATATCCTGGTGCATGGAAAAATGCTTTTAAGTTATCCTAAAGCATTTATTCTGATGATACACAAAGGTGTGTACTTAGCTAATGAATTAAAGCATTCTCTTATTTAGTAGAAGACACTGACAAACATATTTGTAGGATCACTCTGCTGTTTAATACCATATCCTTCTTTTTTATTCCAACAAAGCTGAATGGCTGAGAGTAAACTTGAGAGAAGTTGGTTTGAAGACACAACTCATAAAATCTCACAGATTTTCTGTCTGTCATATGATCTAATCTCCTCCTTAAAATGGGTCAAATTTAAATAGAAATACTTTAACCTTGCTGCCCTCTCATAATGCCTTCCATATTGACACACCTGCCTTTACTTTGCAGCTTCAGAGACCTTAAGCACTAATGCTAATGACACTTCTCACTGAAAAGAGTTAGACGGAAATATTCTTGCCTGAGTGCAGCAGGAAATTGAAATGGTGTGATGCCAGAAGCTGGAGAAGGCGCGTGCTTGCACAGCACTGGGAAATGCAGGGGCTTTGCTTGCAAATGTTCCCTTCGGGATTCTCCCTCCTACTTTTTCTCAGCAAGGGCAGACACACAGGTCTAGTTTGTCCAACACTGCCTGTGAGAACAAACCACTGTTTTCAGAGTACAAACTCAGTTGGAGCTATCAGACCTCCCCTGAATTGGCCTAAGATCCTTCACAACACTGTCTTGTAGGTACAAGGATGGCTGCTTCTGGGACCTTGCCATTACTTGCTTATATGTGGATATACCCATGTTTTCCCAGAAGAACAGACAAATAGCAGTATTCCATGCTTAACATTGGCATTAAACAGCTGGCATAAGTGTGTAGGTCTGCTAGAAATAAACAGTGCCACTTTATGCCAGCTGCACTGGTGATCCTGTTTCCCTAAAGGCTTTATTAGGAAAAGATTCTGTAGTGAAGGAGTGGCAAAAGAGAGCTTGATGAGGTTGCCCATGGAAATGTCATGATCAGTATTGCTGGCCTTCTTCCAAAATTGTGAGTCCTTTGTGTGAATTAGAAATTGCCACTAATAATCAAGTGAGGGTTCCTAAAGTCAAGGGAGAGAAGGCAGAGGCTTGAACAGCTTGTTGGTATGAGACCCTTAATCATGTCCCAGGCACCTAGACTTTCTCATTAGGGGTGAACTAAGACTGCTTAAACAGATTAGCAAGATCATTTACTGTTGACTAGTCACGATTATATTCTTTATTCTCTGGGAAAGCCAGTAATGAGCAGTTCAAACGCTGTGTGGGGCAGCAAGACCATGCAGTAAAAACTGTAGGCACATTCAATTTAGCAGTGAGTTGGCAGCTGGCTGGCGCACACCACAAAATATGCTGTATTTCTTTATCAAATCAACAATAAGTGTTCGTGTTTGTTCTGGTCTGTGTGCAAGAGCTCACGTATGCCTGCATACCTCATAACTCTGCCTAAGCAATTACATCCCATACTTCCCTTTTCTGTGTTGCTGTATTAAGAATTTCAGCATTACATAGCTATACAGAGATTAGGCCTATAAGAATACATACAGCATTTCCTTTCTCACTTATTACTGCTTTGGAGCTTCAGCATTTCTTCCTATTTCTCTTTTCTTTGCTCTGTTTTGGTTTGTTTTTTTTTTTTTTAATCATCTTTGTAGCATCTTCTTCTGTCTTTTCAGTTATGCCTTTGCCCTGTCTGTTTGCATTCTGACACTTGACTTTGAACTCTTCTGTCTTGTTGTGAGGTCAGCGGTTAATGGTGGAGAGTTAAAAAGTTTTATAATAAAAAAAAAAAAGAAGCAGAAGAATGGGTGAACAGAGGCAAGAGGAAAGATTACCTGCTAAGCCTGGTAGGTGTGTTGGGACTAACACTGAAATGTCCAAAGTCAGTCCTCATGGTTACTGTCATGGGGCCTCGGAAAACATGGCTAGAAATATTGCTTTTACTGTTTCTGATATCCTAATTTTAAACACAGACTAGAATTTGTTTAGTTCCATCTCATCCTTGCAATACTGCTGCATGCTTATTATGCTCCTCTTAAAAGTTATTTGATATCCCATTTCCGTTCTTGTCCACCTTTCTGTTCTTGCACTAGCAGGGGTCTTCTCTCAGTATTTGTCCTTGTTAGCCATATGACTTTTCAAATTTGTCTGCTACTCTGTGGGAATATTCTGTAACCCTATAATTATCTCTGTTTACGTGATGGAAGTCTTTTTGCATGTCCTATTTAGCATTTGCTAACTGCTGTTTGTGCTTGCCTCTCCCTGCTAACAATGGACTTTGGATTCTTTTTTTTTTCTGTATGATTAGGACTTTTTTTAACTCTTGCATAGTTGAACTGAACTACATAGCAAGTGCTGAATGTGGAATTTAAATAACAGTTCTTTGTAAGGCAGCTCTTCAAGAGTGTTATTTGAAGGCATTAGCTAAGACTGACTTAGAAATTATAGACAAGACTAAAATCTCAGGCTAATTTTGATGATATGAAGCCGTACCCTACAAAACTGTTCTCTCCTTTATATCCATGCAAATGGTAAATTCATTAAATCTTCTTTGGCCAAATCATGCCAAACTTGTGTGCAACAAGAGAAGCTGTTGTTACTGCAGCACTGGATGCAGCTTCAGTATTGCTGAGATGGCTGCACAGTGGTGCATATTCTTCCCTACCAACTGATATGGGGTGTTTTTAAAACCAAATAGGTGATTTGGGAGGGAGAAGATGAAAAGGGAAATTATATTTTGCTGAAGTCCAGTGCTGGAGGATGGGGAAATCAAAGAGGTGAAATACCCTAGAAAGATTAGTGCTCAGGCTGGGTAAGAATAATGAAAATAATCAGATCTGCATAGCCCCAAACACGACAATTCATCTTAAATAACTTCTGTACATGTTCTCAGTTTTTGTGATTAATCAACATTGAAAGATTCTGACTGAAATACGGTTGATGAAAACAAACAGGCAGTTCACATAGGGGACAATCAGTGTGGTATTTTCTCCTTTCATATTTGACCACCAAGAACAATTAATCTAGCTGTGAATAGCCTAGAAAGTGCATGTATACTTAGCTGCAGCCAACTGGGAACTTCCAGTGTAGGAAATGAAGTGAGATTTAGGCAGTACTGGTCACCAGTAGCTGTGGCTGCACTAGCTCTCTTCTGGACTGTTGAATCCATGTCCACCTGAAGCAGCTCTAGAGATTTCTGTTGCCTTCAGACAGAATTTTCACTTTGGATAGCCAGGATTTGGGGAGATTTTGGTGGCTAGGAACATCAGGGATAGGGCTAACTGGGGCTCTGTCAGTGACATTCAACAACATTTACATTAAATCAGTGCAGTTGCCTGGAGCAAGTCTTACCTAAACAGTATTGAATGAGCACATACACAGTTGTGTGCTGCTACAAAGTATTTTATGAACATGTTAGAAGGAATGCTTGTTAAAAAAAATACATTTCTCTGAAGTAAAGAAAGTTTGTGAAGCTCATTTTGAAACTGCATGGAAAACATTTTAGGGGGTTTTCTGCATCCTTGAGACACTTTGAGTACGTGGTTGAGAAACCATAATTTCAAACTCAGTTCCACTGCTGCCTGTAGACCAGACCACACAGTGAACACGCTTGTTTTTTAAGATCTCCAAATTAGGTGGAGCAATGACTCAGCATGAAAACCAGTCATAGGCAGCAAACATTCCTCCTTCAAGATGTGTTTCTAACAAGCAATCAAAATGAAATGACACAAGCAAAGAGAAGAATTTAATCAAGTTCTCACTTCACGTAGATTGGGATTCTTCCTCCTTTAGTATTCTTATTACTTTTTTTTTGCCTACAAGTACCTGATAAATATAAGAGGAAGTTAACTTATTTTTTCCCCCTGTAAAGCTACACTTTAAAGTTGTTTTTGTTTTTAATGAAGACAAATAGTTTGTGTCTGTTAAAAGGCCACCCATGCAGATTCTTAAATATAAGACTTATCTTCTACTTCCGATGAAGCATTAAGTAACTCAAGTATCTGTAGAGGTGTTGAGTTAGCTGAAAAAAGAAAAGTTTCCTATAGCAACCTGCCGAACAGTTCTCAATTATATCAATAGTCACAGATTTTCTTTTTCTCTAAAAAAAAAAAGAAGAAACAATCCAAAAGTGTAACATTTGAAAACGAATGACCAGAGTTCTGAAGTCTAATTAAGGCTGAATTGCCTAGAGTTGCAGCAGAACATTAGAGAATATGCTGTGTATTATAGTTTAGAAAGTGCATTTGTGATTTTACCGCTATGTTGCTTTCATATTATCTAAGAGATGAGACCATAATCCTGTGTCCTTTCTTCTCATTTAGGTAGACATCCTTCTTTGTGCTAGCAAACAGAAAGCATTCAGATATATACTGTCAAATACAATGTTGTGAGACTGTAAATGTGATTTGGTTCAGTGAGGGTATTGCTGTTACTTGTTACTGTGACAACAGGGCTGCAATGCTCTCTGAATGGTAGTAAATCTCCTAATTTTGAATATTTAGAAACTAGATATCCTTGGGTTCTTTACCAGTTGTATCAAAAGTCCAGGTGAATATTTTCTCTGTGTAAATCTTCCCGGTTGAATGTCATGGTAATAAGATGTCATTGTGCAACTGTAGGGAGCCTTTCATTCCACTGAGTTGCAAGCAAAATCTTCAAGGTATAAAGTCAGCCACTGAGGTTCACTGTGTGTAGGATGGTAAGACAATATCAGACCTGAGGCCCCTGAAAAGAAGAGTGCTTCAGTTTGTTCTGTTCCAGCCAAAGCAAGATCCAGTCCTACAATACTGATATATTTCTGTAGTCTCAGTCAGAATCCAAAGTAAACAGAAACACCTCACACATCATTTTCATAAAGCCATGGGAACTCTTTTTAGGTTAAAGACTGCAGTGTTTAACATTAGTAACTTGATAACAAACATGGCTAAATTAACTACAGATAGTGTAAAATATTCTCTAAATCCGTGTCCCTTTTTATTCAACCATAAACAGAGGAAGAAAGAGACATGTGAAGACTCCAAACTTCAGAGGTGTTTTAACAAAGTGCTGGCTAGCATGGGTGTCCCTCCAGATGTGAAGTGCATTAGGAGGAGTAGATTATAGAGGGATGGCTCTATTTTCATCTTCTTGATATAATTTCCCACTGCTCCACTTATAGCAGTCTGGAATATAAAATAAGTTTGATCAAAGGCATGCTCAAATGCAATTTCCATTTATGTCAGTGGGAATTTTTGCTTGAACAAGAACTACAGAACTTAGTACACAGGATTTCATAGAAATTATTTATTTTAGTGGGAAATTTGATAGTAAGTGTAATGACAAACAAACGGGAAATAAGGTAGGATAGAGGATTTGTAAGAAAGTTCCTGTCTACGCATAAAAAAATTATCCCAGATACTTTTTAACTTCTTTTTTCTCTTGTAACACCTGTGTTGTAATAATCAAAAACAATCGCACATTACTAAGTTAGCTCCTTTAAATTTTTTCTTCTTCCCCTATTATTCACATTTCTTTTTCCGGTTTTTATTATCTTGCCCCAATGGGGATTTTCTTTTAACTTTGTTATATTATAATAGTTTGTGTGTGTACATGAAAAGACCACTGACCTTTTACTGACTTGTGAGTCACAGGATTAATAGCTGTGCATATGACCTTCTGAAAATAATGGAAAAAAAATTTCCTTAACCTGCTTTTCACGTGAACAAACAGTAAAAATCCTACTCTGTATTTTTTCCACATTTATTGTGGTGGATTGCTTCTCTTTTATAATTTTCTGACATTTTCAAGCTGTATATTTTGATTAATAATCTATAGAGTTATACAGATAACAATATAGGTAATAATATAGTCACACATTCTGTGTTGTTTTTAAAATGCAGATATTTTTGAGGATATAGTCTCTCTAACTGAAGTTATTTGGAATTGGTTGGTTAAGGTCAGTCTCTAAACTCATTATTATCCTCACTCATGTGAATAGTTTCAGCAAAATATCCTAAGAAATACAGAGCCAGTCATTATGATGGTCATTCTGATAGAAGCATAACAAAATGAGGGAGAGGATCCTGCAATTATAGAGGAACAAGCTGGTTATGGCTTTCCTCTGTAATCTACCCAGCAAATGCCAAAACCAGCATTAGGACTTTGGATTTATCTCACACAGTGACCCCTAGGGTAAAGCAGATTAGTGAAAATTTTTCAGAAATAATTCTGATTTTAGAAGTTACAACTACCAGTCATCATCATGGCTGGGCTTCGCGAGCGAAGATTTGGGAAGGGCTCTCCCCACGCTTGCTACAAGCGCGCTGATGGCTAAAAAGGCCAGCGCGAGACAGACAAGTCCGGTCGCAAAAGGCACAGCAGAAAGACTCCCCGGCTGATATCGACAAGACGCGATTCTTTCTGCGCTGTCTCTTCTCCTCGAGAGTGATCCTGCGCGTGTTCTCAAAAGA